>OY757940.1:58290307-58360307 GCA_963585895.1 Sepioteuthis lessoniana
AGTACAGTAATTATACTCATACACACACACACACACACACACACACACACATATATATATATATATATATATATATATTTGATCGTATGTTGGCTGGTAATGGTAGATTCGTGTAAATTTCTCTCATCAATCTTTTTTTTTAAAAAAGAAAAGAAAGAAGAGATCTTTCCATAGAACATGTACACTATTATTACAATTTCTGTGTACAGAACAAATTTTGTTATGTAATTCATCCGATATTCTCCAAAAATGCCCATGTAAATTCTTTTTTGATAACTATTTCTGAAATCATCCAATTAATTAATCTATTGCTGGTTTTGGTTTGGTTTAAAGGCATATCAACTCTTGTAATTTATTTAATGCCAAATCCCATCTAAATATACATACATACATACATACATACATACATACATGTTAGATATATATGATTTGAAAACATAAATCGACAAAGATAAATATTGCTAAATATAGTTCTAAATATTGCTATGTATTATTAATTCAATAGACTTGCACTTTTCTTTCGTTCTTTTTCTATCTATCTATCTATCTATCTATCTATCTATCTTAATTCAGTTTTTCATATCTATGTATTCAATTAGATATCAGTCATTTGTTTACACACAGTTGAATTATCAAACTCTTCTATTTCAAGCAATTCAATTAAGTCATTTGTTTGCTCTCAGTTTAATGTCAAAAAGATCTATTTGGCCCATTGATACGACCTTATCAGGTGCTACCAACCCGGGGCCAGAGTGTACCTGAGAGCGATGGCAATGAAGGGGTACTTCACTTTCTCCAAAGGTCCGGCATTATTGGAGCCTCAGCATGAGATTGCTTTGTGTCATAAACAGGAAGCTCGTTGGGGGAGTCTTATCCGTGTGCACAGAGGCAGACCGTGTATTTTACAGCCCAAGTCGACTAGGCTTCCTGTTTTTTAATCTGATTAGGCAATTTCTTTAAGAAATATACTATTTTATTATTAAAAAAAAGAAAGATAAAATTCACACCGTTAGGAGACTTAACTTTTAGTCATCTGAATCGATAGTAAATTTCCATGAGGTTATATAATAAACATATATTAGTGTATATTTATTTGATGAAGATCTGATGAGGTCCAAACGTTTTATATGTGATAAAATTGATAAATAACCCTTTCTTGCTTATATAGCTTCTCTAAGCGTTTAGTTCAGTGAAATTTTCACTGGTACTCTAAGTAATATTAATTGCAGTTTATACTGAACGACTTTCGATTTATAATGAACGACTATGTCATATAAAAAATCTCAAATTTCTAGCTACACAAAGGTGATTGTATCGGCTTGCTTAGGCCCTGAAACCAGACGTTTATGAATATCCCAACTGATTGAGAGCTACAAAAATACTGTTGTCCACAAAATAGAATATGCCACAATATTTTGATCTTGTACATTCGTTAGAATAAAATACTAATATGGCCCAGTCGGCTTGAGCTCTAGTACACACCGACTGGATCTCTGCAGAGGGTCAAGACTCACCCAACAAATGTCCTGGATATGATACTAAACAATCTGATGGTGATGCTCCATTAATGCTGGAGCTTTGGGGAATGCTGAGTACCCCTTCTTTTCCATCGCTTTCAGATCCACTTTGGGGTGGAGTGTTAGTAACTGATAGGGTCCAATATATGGGTCAAATAGAACTGTTTGACATTTAAAATGTGCACTCATGCTAAACTAAATTGCTTGAAATAGAACTATTTTTACATTTAACAGTGTGTAAACAAAAAACTGTACTTATTCTAAACTCAGTTTCTGTCAATAGAACTGTTTGATCATTCAACTGTGTGTAAACAAATGACTGATGTTTAATTGAATTATTAGTGATACATAGTAATACTTGAAAAAATTAAACTACGTGCAAACAAATGATTAATTGTAAATAGAATTATTTGTACTAGAAATAAGTGAAACCATTTAACTGTATGAAAAAAATGAGCTCAGGCTCATTTAAAAATGTATCAACAAAATGTGTTGAGAAATTGTATATTCAATATATATCTATGAATAGGATTTAGTTTTAAATGAACTACATGTGTGAATTGCTATAAAAAACCAAACCAACGATGCAACCAACCAAAACACAAGGAAATGATATTTGTATTAGTTTTTATTTAGATTATTATTCGGCGATGATTAGATTATCAGATTATTATGTTTTATTTAGATTATTATTAGGCAATGATAAGATTATCAGATTATTTGGTTTTATCTAGATTATTATTAGGCAGTGATTAGATTATTAGATTATTATGTTTTATTTAGATTATTATTAGGTAATGGTTAGATTATTAAATTATTAGGTTTTATTTAGATTATTATTAAGTGATGATTAGATTATTAGATTACTAGATTATTAGGTTTTATTTACGTTATTATTAGTCAGTGATTAGATTATTAAATTATTAGGTTTTATTTAGATTATTATTTAGTGATGATTAGATTATTAGATTACTAGATTATTAGCTTTTATTTAGGTTATTATTAGTCAGTGATTAGATTATTAAATTATTAGGTTTTATTTAGATTGTTATTTAGTGATGATTAGATTATTAGATTACTAGATTATTAGCTTTTATTTAGGTTATTATTAGTCAGTGATTAGATTATTAAATTATTAGGTTTTATTTAGATTATTATTAGGTAATGATTTATATGAGATAAAATTCCAAATCAACTTTTCATGCTTAAACAGCGCCTCTTGATTTTTGTCTTTATATGGAATTTGCACAGATCCAGTTTGTAATAATAATTACCGTATATATTCGAGTAATAAACGACTTTATCTAATTAATAATCCCGAATTTCGAGCCCAAAAAGAAAGGTGTTTTTATCGCTAAAGTTAGACGTAGAAACAAGGTAAACTTCGACATTTAATAATATTCCAGTTAGTTGTATGGAAAAGTGGAAAAATTATTTAATTTAAATGAAAGGAGAGGATATGGCAGAATATATCACTTGATGAAGGATGGGGAATTGAATAATATCCCACTTGGCTACCGGGAGTGTACGGGGATGAGCGTAACATTCAGACTGTTGCCTATCGACCCTTAACCAAGCCGCCAATAAGAGATTTTCTCTGCACAGGATGCATCTATATAAATGATATTTACATGAGCGTTTTTACTGTAGTATTGTGTAGCGTTTACTTTTCAAATTTGTTTCTATAAATCGCGTCAGTAGCTAAACATATTTAAATACATTAGCACTGGTTTCAAAATTAATTCTATTAAGTAAGGGTTGTATATTCCTTATATGTTGTGCCTCAAGAATATATATATATATATATATATATATATATATATATATATATATATATATATATAATGGTCATTCAGTAGATAATTGCGATTAAAAAAAGCAAAGGACATTTTTTTCAGAATTTTCAGAATTTTTCCAGTTATCTAAGCTTTACATTGTTTGGAAATTGGTCAATGGCAAAAATTATTCTACTCCCACAAACATATTTGTTCAGAGGCTATTCAAAATGGCCACAAATTAAAAGAGTGCTTCAGTGGTCCATAATTTTCTTGTTTTTAATTTTTCAGATATCATAAGTAACTATAAGAAACTGACATTGCTAAGATAAAATGTGAAAGAATGAATTAAGATAATAGAATTTTACCACTTAACTGAGATGTCTATAATTTCAACAAAAAGTAAGTCATCCATCATCATCATCATCAAGACACGTTTGCAGCTTGAGACATATGTATTTTTAAAGCGAATTGTCATTCTTTTTTCTCTATTGATCATTCATATTTCTTCCTTGTTTTGATGGTACACAACAAAACGAATGAAAGGAGAAGCAAAATTATGAGATAAATAATTTAGTATTCATTAGTTACTCTTTTTATAAACAGTATTTCTTGAATTTTTAGCCTTGTCAATTCGGATTCGCTGACTTTAACAGCTTTATAAAAAAAAGATACTAAATTACGTCTGATGTTGAGGCTCTAGTTGTGGAGATCTGGGTCGAGGGCAGTACTCTTTTATTTCCATTTCTTCTATGCCCACTTTGACTGTCAGTTCAATCTACAGCTCAAATAAATCTCTTTTTTTTGGATTCAATAGGACTGTGTGCAAACAAAACCAGAAAAAAGAAAAAAACTCTTAAGAAACACTTGAACAAAAAAAAAAAATGTAAAAAAAATATTGACGGTGTCGTGGTTAGTGTCGTTGGAAATAAGCCCAGCAACACGAGTTCAAGTCCTAGACAAGGCGGATTGCATTCCATATACAGCACTGATACCCTAAGGAAAGGTTTGATTACAATTATCCTTCCTCCATTTATGAGTAAATAATAGGGTAGTGGGAGTTCTTAGTTAGGTTACCAGTCTAGGAGAAGAAAAACTCTGAATTCAAATCCGTGAAACTCCGCTTAAAAATTGACCTTGTGCCCCATCGTACCCGTGTGTAGGGGCTGGTAAAAAATGTAAATATTAACGTACCACGAACATGATTCCTTAACCTTTAGGCATAAAATAAAACTTGATGAGATGAGATGCAGTTAAAATCAACCAATAAATCTTCTTGAATGTAAAATAACGAGTTGAGATGAAAATTTATAGTATTATAGTATAGTTAGTATACACATTCCGTATGTACATACTAACTTAAGATAAATTTTCATCTCAACTCATTATTTTACATTCAAGAAGATTTATTAGGTTAGTATACACATTTTGTATGTACATAGTCGACCTCGGCTCGGACGAGACGACCCGCTGAACTTAAGCATATCGCTAAGCGGAGGAAAAGAAACCAACCGGGATTCCCTTAGTAACGGCGAGTGAACCGGGAGAAGTCCAACGCCGAATCCCGTCGCAAGTAAAAGGTTTCGGGACGTGTGGCTCATGGGTCGAAGGCAGCCGTTCGTTTTCGTCTCGCATAGTTAGGAGTTCCCTTGATCAGGGCCGCCCGCAGCAGGTGCCAGGCCCATTCGGTTTTGAGATCTTTGAATATGTATGTATATATAGACAGAATCTGGCGTTAAATGACCTACAAAGGTTGATATGCCATAAAAACCAACCAACCAACCAACCAACCGTATATACATATATATAACCTAAAAAAATTATACACACACATATATATATATATATATATATATATATATATATATAAACCTAAAATAAATTGTAAAGTTACTCTCTCTCTCTCTCTCTCTATATATATATATATATATATATATATATATATGTTTATCCACGGACTGACTGTTTCGTTGTATCACAATTCTTCACAGTGGCTCGTAGCATTTAAATTTATTTTAAGTTATATATATACATGTATAATTTCCTCTGATATATATATATATATATATATATATATATATATATATATATATTATATATATATATATATTTAGTTGTGTAGCATTTACGAGATAACATCTTTAATTAGTGAAAAAGAGATGATGTTGATTTATGAAAATAATTTCAAAAAAATATGAAAAGGATTAGAACAATGAAAAGGATTACTTACTCTTCTTTAAGAAGGAGATTGATAAGGGTGAAACAGAGAAAAAAAAATAGAGTGATTTTGAATTGTTCTTGATAAGTAGTTTGGTCACGTAAAAGACACATCGGCAGTTGGCGTAGAGTTTAGCGTCTGAAAAGTTTGATGACGTTGGTTTGTCGATATGATATAAACCACCCATATATTCTGACCACTCTCTCCTTGTTTAACATTGTCCTTTTCCTTTTCTCCTCTTTCTGTTTGTTTCTCTTCTTATTAAGCTTTCACGATGCAGCGTAGAATACTATTACTGCATTCTTTTTAGAAGGGTTCGATTCTCTCTCCTTCCCCACCAGAATCCCCCTCCCCACAACCCCCCCCCCCCAAAAAAAAAAACAAAGGGTTGTTCTGAGAATGACAGTAAAGTGGATCTGACATACCGGTTCTAGAAGTCTGGGTGAGTGTGGAGTACCCCTTCTTTGTCATTACTCCCAGGTCAACTCTAAGCCGAAGTGCGTTAAATAGACCTGTTTGTAAATTATTTATATTAGCATTAGTTATTAATTTTGTTTGGTTTAGTTAGGTTTTATGGCAGATCAACTCGTGTAGGTTATTTAATGCCAAATACTCTTTATACATATATACTAAATATATATGATTCATTTTGGTTTGGTTTTATGGCATATCAGCTATTGTAGGTTATTTAATGCCAAATCCTCTTTATACATACGAGGATCATTAAAATAGTTTCCAGACTTTTTTCGTTTACTCTCAGTTAAATGTTGAAACAGTTCTATTTGTAACAATTCAATTGAGCATTAGTCATTCGTTTGCCCACAGTTGAAACGTCAAAGTTAAATGATTCAAAGTATTGCCATGTATCACTAACAGTATAATTAAACATCAGTCATTTGTTTCCACATTGTTAAATGATCAAGCAATTCTCTTTCTGACAATTCAGTTGAGCATAAGCCATTTCTTTGCTCTCAATTTTAAAGTCAAAACAGTCCTATTTGACCCATAGATAGGACCCTATCAGGCGGTGCCACTCCGGGCCAGAGTGTACCTGGAAGCAATAGCAATGAAAGAGTAGTGTACATATCCTGGAACACCTGGATTGCATCCTCACTATCAGAGTGTTTAGTGCCATAGTCGGAACACTTGTTGGTGTGTGTGTGTGTGTGTGTGTGTGTGTGTGTGTGTGTGTGTGTGTGTGTGTGTGTGTGTGTGTGTGTGAAGGGGTTACCGCTCTGCAGAGATACAGTCGATGAATTTTACAACCACAGCCGACTGGTTTGTATTTATTGTGTTAAGATCAATTATTTATATTCGAGTGTATTATAACACTTTCCTCAAATATCCCGGGGGGGTAGCTTAAAATTCGCTGACTGTATCCCTTGTAGACGAAAAAAGCCCTTCCCCTAATTAGGGGTGTCCTGAGGAAAATCCCTGTCTAATGATCTCTTCAGATCTGGGAGATGTTTTTTTTTTTCTTTTTTTCCATCGATTTGTTTGTTTGGGTTTTATGGCATATCAACCGTTGTCGGTAATTCAATGACAAATCTATTTTTATTCAAATAAACAGTTCGATTTCAAACAATCAAGTTTAGCATAATTACACAGTTTCATTGTGAAAAACAGTTTTATTTCAAGCTTTTCAATTTAGTCAAATAGTTCCATTTCAAACAATTCAGTTTGGTGTAAGTATAGTTTCAATGTCAAAAACTGTTCTATCTCAAACAATCTATTTTAGCAGAAGTACACTGTTATCAGGTGCTACCACTCAGCAACAGAATGGGCCTGGGAGCGATGGAAATGAAGGGGTACTCCGCATTCCCCAAAACTCCAGCAGCATGACTGGAACCTCACCATCAGATTTTTTGTTGTCATATCTAGGACACTTCTTTGGGTTGGGGGTCTTACCCTTCTGCAGAGAAGCAATCGATGTATTGTACAGCCCCAGCCGATAAGGCAATTTTTCCCATCGGGACGATATATTTATTACCTTTATTTTTCTTATGCAGCAAAAGTGAAGTTGAATTGAAAGCGTTGTTGGTAAGGTTACGAAGAAGCTATGTCCCCAACGGAGGCATAAGTCACACCTTAGAATGTGTTGTCATGGGTATAGCACAAAACTGCATATGGTGGCGAGAATTTAATTCGGCAGCTTTGAGGAAGTACTGAGTTCTCTTTCGTTGCCATTACTCCCTGGTCAACTATGACACAAAAGTGGTTGAAGCTGTTAAGGTCACATCGATGGGTCAAATAGATTTGTTTAAAAACTAAATATCGAGAGAAAAGAAAGAAAGAGAGATATAGTAAAATCCACACACACATACACACACACACACACACACACTTATATATATATATATATATATATATATATATATATATATAATGAATGGAAAAGCATTCATAAACATTATATATAAACTTGTCAATAGCAACTAATATAAGTCTCCGACCATCAACAAGTGATATTTATTTCATGAGTGTTCACATTTCATCTTATTTACCAACCCCTCCGCTCGGGCAGGATATGACACAAGGTCAACTTTTAAGCGGAGTTTAACAGGTTTGAATTTAGATTTTTCCTTTTTCTAGACTAGTTGCCTCACCAAGGCTGAAGAACCTAGTCTACCCTACTATTTACCCATAGCTGGAGGAAGAATAATTGGATTCATACCTTTCCCAAGGGTATTAGTGCTATGTGAAATGCAATCAGTCTCGTCCAGGATTTGAACTCGTGTCGCCGTGTCCATTTCCTACAACGATAACGATTACACCACGGGCACCTCCAAGAGTGTTCACATTTCATGACTGAAGAGAAAGAGAGAGAAAGAGAGAGAGAGAGCGAGAGAGAAAGGGAGAGAGAACGGTATGTGTGTGCACGAGAGAAGGTAGGAGCGATATATGTGTATATGAGACAGAAGTTAAGAAAGAGTCAGTGAGAGAACGAAAGAAAGACAAACCAATAGACAGTCTCTCTTAGTGTGAGAGAGAATATTTGAGAGAATGAGAAAAAGAAAGAGAGAGAGAGTGGGGGAGAGATAATGTATGCATATGTGAGAGAGAAAGTGTGAGAGAGAAGACGCGTTTGTTTGTGCGATGGAGAAGTTGAGGGAGAGAGAGATTGACGGAAAGAGAAAGAGAAAGCGTGAGAAAGAGAACGTAGGTGTGAGTAAGAGAGAAGTTGAGAGAGAGAGAGAGTGTGTAAGAAAGAGAGAGAGAGATTGAGTGAGAGAGAGAGAGTATCATAGACAGATTGTATGTGCCTGTGAGAGAGAGAGAATTGAGAGAGGGAAAATGTATGTGTGTGAGATAAAGAAGTTGAGTGAGAGAGAGAAAGAGAGAGAGAAAAAGAGAGTGAGAGTGAGAGAGAGAGAGAGAATGAATGAATGTGAGGGAGGTGTGAGGGAAATAATTTATGTGTGTGTGAAAGAAAAGTTGAGGGAGAGAGGTAGAGTGATGTTGACAAAGTGAGAGAAAGAGAGAGAGAGAAAGCAACCGAGAGACAGTTCGATAGATAGAATGTATGAGAGAGAGAGAGAGAGAGAGAGAGAGAGAGAGAGAGAATTTGAAAAAGAGAAAGAGAAAGAGAGAGAGAGATAGAGCGTGTATATATGTGAGACAGAGAAGGTTTGAGAGAGAGAAAATGTATGCGTGTGTGAGATAGAGCAGTTGAGGTGGAGCGAGAGAAAGAGACAGAGAGAATGTATGCGTTTGAGAGAGAGAAGAGGTGACAGATAGAATGTGTGTGAAAGAGAGATAGATATAGAGATTGAGAGGGAGAAGAGAGAGAGAGAGAG
Organism: Sepioteuthis lessoniana; assembly: GCA_963585895.1. Lineage (NCBI taxonomy): Eukaryota > Metazoa > Mollusca > Cephalopoda > Myopsida > Loliginidae > Sepioteuthis > Sepioteuthis lessoniana. Next base: position 58,299,615 of record OY757940.1, read on the forward strand.
AGAGAGAGAGAGAGAGAGAGAGAGAATAATGAGAGCGGATCTGAAAAAAATTCCAGCAAAAAACAACAATAAGCTAGACATTACACCCTGGGGTATATGCATTGCGAGTCTATCTCACGCTTTCATCTCTGTAGCCGGCCAAGCGAGTTCGGCTGTTAATAAGTAATCCTTTGCTTAATAAATGTTTATCTTGATTATAATCGCTCCGAACATCAATAAAGCAAGGCGAAAATACCACCCAGCGCAAGTAATATTGAGATATATTGACCGAAGAAATAACTCCTTTTTTAACGTTGCAAATTCACTATTTTAAGAAAGGATTATGAATACGTTCATATGATGTCCAGCCCAGTCGGCTGGGACTGAAGAATATACCGTCTGCATCTCTGCAGAGGGGTAAGACTCACCCAACGAGTTTCCTGTGGCCCAGTCGGCTGTGACTATAGAATAAACTAACTACATCTCTGCAGAGGGGTAAGACTCCCTGAACGAGTGTCTGGGGATGCTGAGTACCGTTTCATTGCCATCGCTCCCAGGTCCACTCTGCCCTGGACTGGTACCACATGATAGGTCCTAAGTTAAATAACTAAACTGAGTGAAAACAACTGACATCCTCAATTGAATTGTTAGAAACAGAATTATTTGATCCTTTAACAATGTGTTAACAAATGACTGATGTTTAATTGAATTGTTAGTGACCAGGCCATTTGCCTAATGTGTAGAGTCCGGGAGACAGGGGTTCAATCCCAGGTCGAGTCATATCAAAGATTCAAAACATGCTACGTGATGCCACCTTGCTTAACTCTCAACATTATAAGGTAAGGATCAAGGGTAAAGTGGAGCAATCCAGGGAATGGAGTAGCGTCCCCCCTACACCTCAGTGCAGTAGCTATTGAAAAGAAAGCCTTCAGGTCACCCTCGTCTGGAATCGCCAACTTTACTTACATAGCAATACTTGGAACCATTTAACTTTGTTAACTTATTCAAAACTGAATTGTTAGAAATAAAACTGTTCGTTTAACAGTGTGTATCTACGAAATGTGTTCACAAATATATTTAATATATATGTATAAAGAGGATTTGACTTTAATTAACCAACAATAGTTGATATGCCATAAAATCAACACAAACCAAATTAAATTCAAATTTCAAATAAAGTCCTTTGCCTTTCACTTAGGACTAATGCCTTTGCAGAAGGGAAGATTCTGTCTCTTCATCCAGTTATTGGAAAACAGCTTTATAATTTTGATAGGCTACCAATCTAAAAGAAAAAATTCTGAATATAAAACTTCAACCTCTTTTTTGCGAAAACACTGGGGTCTAGTCACATTAGCCCGTGGCATTTTGTAGAGCACATTAGTATCATCAAGAAAGGGAGATCTGCTGAATGGGAAACTGCTAGTCTTCAATAAAAACTGTCCAGGTCCGTGATGAGATCCGGGTGCTGATACTAGGTCATACAAGACTGACTGCTACCAATGCGTACGAATCGATATAATGCATTCATGAATATTTTGACTGCATTTAAGGCCATAATCTTAAAACAACATTGGTGCTTGAGATCAATTTTGCATACTTTGTTCCCTCATTATGGTCAACTAGAATTCATCTATGCTAAATTTTAGTATTCTTCAGCCTACCTTTAAAATCAACCGAAAAAAATGTGATGAAATATAAAATTTTTGCACAGATTTATGATTCTTTAGAAAGGGAAAACCATTGTTCGAGTTTTATTATTTGTAGTATATGGACTATAGTCTTCATTTTTGTCGTTATATTCATTGTGTGTGAGGGTTAGAATATATATATATGTATGTATACAGGGTGGAACGATGAAATTGTCGCCCTAGAAAGGACGACATGATTCCATTTCCGTTTAATGAAAACAGGTTTTCTTTTTTGTTGCAGACCATCTACTAGTTTGCCAGTTGTGTACAAATCCCAAGAGCGATAGAAACTTTCTATCATGTCTAAAAGTGACATAATGTTCAACGAGTAAGATCGGATATGCGCTGCTATACAACTCATGCCCTCTACCGATCCAAGTTATGACAACAGGACCATTGCCAGCACCCTCAAAATGCAAATCCGGACGGTTCAACGCTTGAGGGCATAGCTCAACGCATCGATCGACCCTTTGGAGGTGGTGGAGCAGAAGGACACCGCCAGGAAGACTCTAATCAAGGAGTTCATCGAAAAGATCCAGGCAATCATTGATGAAACTCTCCAGCGGCCTATTCGAGAGATTGCCAGAGATTTAGGCGTCTCACACACAACTGTGAATGCATGTATGAAGGAGGACTTGAAGTGTAGGTCCTACAGGCGTCAGACAAGCCAGATTTTGACTGAGAAGACAAAGAATCCCAGGCTAATCAAGTCAATCAGCCCCCTCCTCCCCCGACCTGAACCCGTTGGACTACTTTGGTCATACGTCGAGAACATCACCAACATGACCTTCCACAATACTAATACAGCCTGATCGCCGCCATCCGCCGAGCATTCACCGACCGACCGCCGGTGCTTGTGGAAAAGGCATGCTTCCAGTTCCGGATCCGTATCGGGGCGGTGATTGAGGCCGAAGGTTGCTACTTTGAAAAGATGTCAGCTCTACTACATAATCAAGTTACCTGAACTGATTTTTTCAATAAAAGTTTTTTTAAATAAAGCTGTAGTGTTGTTTTCTTTAGGACGACAATTTTATCGTTTCACCCTGTATATACCCGTAATATTTCGCCGAAGAATATCATAATACTCTCCTCAAACGTGTATTGTCGTATGAGTAGACAGAGAGTATAATGATATTCTCCGGCAAAATAAATTTATTATGACAATTCAACCAGGTTTGAGTTTCCATCTGATTACACTTTATATATATATACGCATGTATGTATATGCCAATCAAAAGGAGGAGGGTGTCCTCGTGGTGTAATGGTTAAAGCGATGGACTGCGGAATCGCAGTACGCGAGTTCGTACTCCAGTCGCGCTATTACGTTCACTCTCGGGCAAATACCCTTGGGAAAGGTATGAACCCCTTATCCTCCCAGCTATGGGTTAAATAGTATCGCTACTGTTCTTCTAGGAGAATAGATTTGGCATTAAATGACCTACAAAGGTTAATATGCCATTAAACAAAGAAACCAAACCAAACCAAACCAATCAACGGGCAGAATGTGACACAATGTCAATTTTTAAGTGGAGTTTAACTGGTTTGAAATCAGAATTTTCCTTCTCCTAGACTGGCTGTCTAAACAAGGCGAAAGAACCCAGTTTTCTTTTTACTCATAGTTGGAGGGAAAGCAATATAATTCATATATTCTTTAAGAGTATTAGGACTATGTGAAATGCATAAAACCAGGTCCAGGATTTTAATGCTTATCACAGTGTCCATTTTCTGTGACGATAACTATTACATCTATCTATCTATCTATCTATCTGAATATTGTAGACACAGTATCAATGTAGGTTAGTGCCTGAGTTTTTACTTGAGCACACATCAAACTAATAGGTCTGGCGTAATGATTACACAGGAAATAAAATGTCAGACACCAAGCACCATTTACTCTGTTAAAACACTATTCAAAATTAAACCATATGCTCTCTCACCAATACAGAGCTTTATATATATATATATATATATATATATATATATATATATATATAGTGTGTGTGTGTGTTTGTGTGTGTGTGTTCAGGCGACTGTCTTCAACTTTATTTTAATATTCACACTGTTTCGGCCGATGCGTCCTTCAGCCTTCTTAAAGTATTACTTATCGAACTCGTAAGCCTATACGAAACTATAAGCCGATCCCTTTATCTAATCAACGGGTTCATTTCGAAGTTTTTCATTAGCTCTTGGTTTCAACAAGAAACACCCGAAGAAGACCGAAGGACGCATCGGCTAAAACGTCGTGAATATAATAATAAAGATGAACACTCCTAATGACACAGATACACAGACACACAGACACCCCCATTTTTATATATATATATATATATATATATATATATATATATATATGTGTGTGTGTGTGTGTGTGTGTGGACAATTGTTCGAATATACTATATGATAAAAATTATTTAGCATTATCTCAAAAAGTTAGACACACACACACACATATATATATATATATATATATATATACTTTGCTATCTTCATAAAAAAAGACTGCTATATAGCTTTGATAGACCATTTTGATCTAAGTAAGGAGATAGCTTAGACAGAGTCAACGCCATTTCGTGACTGGATGTTTCTCGCCAATGCTATCATTGAACCAAGAATGTATATATATATATATATATATATATATATATATGTGTGTGTGTGTGTGTGTGTGTGTGTGTGTGTGTGTTGGAAAATTCCATAAATATGTGTGTATTTGTGTGTTAGAGGCCACGTGCTGGGAATATTATTTTTATGTATCATCTTATCTGCTGGTTCTGCTTTGTTGAATTTCTTTTGAAAATAATTTTTGATCACATTGCTCCTCTTGCCTTGGATTCGCCAATTAGTAGATGGATTATTATTTGTCGGGTCTGACAAGGCGACTTTTGACATATCGTTCAAAGGTATTTCGAAACACATCCTGTAACCTCAGGGTAGTTATATTATCAGTAACTTTTCATGTACATTCCCGTCAACAGGCTAGAGTCAAAATTCTTGCGATTGTGTATAAACCTCAGCGAAAATAAGAATTCAAACTTGTTCGAGCTAGTGATCTAGTCTGCAAAATTTTCTTACTTTCATGTTCTGTTCACCGATCTTGAAATTCTTCTTTGTTGAATTCCCTTTTAAACTTTTTTAATGATTTCATTGCCTTCTTTTCCAGATATCTATTGATATATGTTCCTCTTAGGGGTCAGCAAAAAAAAAAAAAGAAAAAAAAAAGAAGCTTGAACAATAAACCGTTTTCCGTAAAATAGTATTCAACGTTATCGATACTCTTTATCAATCCATTAGAGACACTGCTTAAAATGATTTTGAATTTCATTTATACACTCGCTTTTAGAATACTGAAATTTAATCTAAACGAGTGATTGATTTTAACGGCATATCTACACTGTAAGGTTTATTTCATGCCTACAGGTTAGGGAATTGTGTTCATTATGCATTTATATTTACATTTTGTGGTTGTTACTTAAGTGTTATTTTACCTGTTTAAAATGATTTTACATTTCATTTATACACTGGCTCATAAAACATTGATATTACAAGAAAGGATGGAATGTTTACATGTTTTAAATGATCTTAAAATTCATTTATACACTGACTCATAAAACATTGATATTACATCAAATTATGAATGTTTATCCTGTTTAAAGTGATTTTAAAAATTATTTATATACTGGCTCTTAAAACATTGATATTACAACAAATTATGAAGTGTTTACTGGTGTTAAATTACATATAAACACTGACTCTTAAAGCATAAATATTACAATAAAGCATGGAATGTTTACCTGTTTAAAATGATTGTTTTTGTACTGTTTATATTATGAGACAACAGTTGTTAAATTGACTTCGGCATAAACCAGCATAACAATGGTTGTTTCACCGTAAAACAAACAAGACATAGACCAACCAACCAACCAACCAACCAATCAATCAATCTAATTAAGTGACAAATAAACCAAGTTCAATCGTTTGTCAAAAAATCTATACACCTATCCATCTGCAAATATCTTTAATTAATTTCTGATTTCATCGCACTTTCCTTGGATTCTCCAGAGAACTATTGCTAGCCACTCTTCTGAGGTAATCTTATGGGTTAGCAAAAGAAAACATATAAAATAATCCAAGCTCATTAAAATAGAACCTGACTTTATAACCACCCCGTATTAAATGGCTGGATTATTTCTTGACAGATGCCGGACATGCATGTGAGGGTTGGTTGATTGGGTTTTATGGCATATCAACCCTTGTCGGCTATTGAATTTCAAATGATATATATATACACACACACACATATATATATATATCATCATCATCATCATCATGTTATGCCACTAGCACGGATATCCCTGACCCTCTCTCGCCACTTTCCCTATCGTTCGTCGCCTCAGGCAGGTTTTCAGGGCTATATCCCGTATCCTCACATAGCTGCTGTATGTATATTCAAGCTGGTCGTCATGCTTATGGTCGGCCATATGTGGGGGTCCATTGGAGTACATCACTTATGAGCTCGTCTCTGCTTCTCCAGCAGTGTTCTGCGTGTTTGATTCGTCTAGCTTGGATAGTTTTCGTGATGGTAGGCAGGTGGCCGTATAGTTGGTGCTTTGTGGGTGTTGCCGCCAGGACTTATTCAGTATTGCTCTCAACATTCGTATTTAATTGCCGTCTAGCTTCTTCTCCAGCCGTTTCGTTAGCGTCCAAGTGGTGCATCCACACAGCAGTATCGACACGACCGCTGTCTGGAAGAAACTGCGTTTCATTTTATCGGTCACGTTTGATTTCCAAATGATCGATAGCTTATCAATAGCCGTCCATGCCTTCGTTAGCCGCGTGTCGATGTCTTTTTCGGTAGACGAGACATTTCTTCCTAGGTTGGTGAATGGGAAACTTTCGCGCTGCAATAGTTACCGTTGTAAAATATGGATACGGTAATCCGAGTTCAAATCCTAGGTGTGAATGTTTGCATTTCAGATAGCCCTAATAAGCTTACGGAAGGTATGAATCCAGTTATCCTCTCTCCAGCTGTTGATAAATAGTTGAGCAGACTGGACTTTTTAACCTGGGTATAGCAACCAGTCTAGAAGGAAAATCTGAATTTGATTTCACTTAAAATTGACCTTGTGTGGCATCCTACACGTGTGGAGGAGAAAGAAAATAGACTCATGCTTTTATTAAACGTATGGTTGATTGGTTGTGTTTCATGGCATATCAACCCTTGTAGATTAATTGATACAAAATATTTTTTATACATAGATATATTCAAACATTCATATATGCATACATATATTAAATATACGATTTGTAGGTAATCTTATTTTCAAACAATTCAGAGACCATTTGTACATAGTTAAATGGCTTCAAGTATTGCTATTTATTGCTTTCCCATACTTCAATCATTGCAAGTATTGATATTTATTGTTTGCACACAGTTTAATGGTTTCAAATATTGCTATTTATTGTTTGCATACGGTTAAAATAATTCTATTTAATATGAATAATAATCCCTAGTAAAAGATTGCATAGTTGTATATGACCCATCGATGTAACCCTAACAGGTATTATGACTCCGGATCAGGGTTGGACTAGGAGTAATGGCAATAAAGGCGTACTCCATATTCCCCATAGCGGTAGGACCGGGGCCTTAACATCCGATTCAATTTAGGGTCATATCCTGGGCACTTGTTGGGAGGATTTTACCCTCTGCAAAAATGCAGTAGGTGAATTCTCCTATCCCAGCTAACTGGGGCGCTACAGTATTTAAGAAGAATGATATCCCAGTCGGCTGGGGGTGTAGAATACACCGACGGAACCCCTGCAGAGGGGTAAGACTCCTCTCCAACAAGTGTCCCGGATATGACGCTTAACAATCTGATGCTGATGTTATAGTAATGCTAAAGCTTTGGGGAATGTGTAGCACTCTTTCATTGCCATCGCTCCCAGGTCTACTCAGGCCCGGAGCGGTAGCACCTGATAGGGCCCTATCTATAGTTTAAATAGAACTTATCTGTGCACTTATGATAAACTAAAGAACTTGAAATAGAAATGTTTTCATAAGATTATGTTCTTATGCTAAACTGAATTATTTGATATAGAACTGCTTTTGATATTGAAACTACTTACAAGAACTGTATTTGACATCGAAACTATATTGAATTGTATGAATTAGAATTGTTTGACTAAACTGAATAACTTGAAATACAAATTCTTTTTGACAATTAAACTGTGTACTCATGCCAAAACTGAATTGTTTGAAATAGAACTGATTATTCGTATAAAAATGGATTTGGCATTAAATAACCTACAAAGGTTGATATGCCATAAAACCCAAACAACCAACCAATCAAGAAGAATAAAAACACGCGTTTATTGTTCATTGATATTGTTTTATCGTTGTAAGGAGTCGATACACAGTGAAACAGAGTTAATTATTAACTCAAGTGGTACAATTCGACTAATATTATCATATTTACCAACCCCTCTACTCGGGCAGGATATGACACAAGGTCAATTTTTAAGCGGAGTGAAACTTCACCATCCCTACAAATGATACATGTACAAACAAGAATCCATCCCGATGAAGGATACATAGAAATTCTCTGGGATTTTGTGATACAAGCTGATTACTAAATCCATACCCGGACGCCAGATCAACTGATAATTCGCAAAAAAAAAAAAAAAAGAGAGAAGGGAATCTGCTTTACGGCCTAATTTGCTGTCCCAGCGGATCACATCAAAAAGTCAAAGAAAACAAAAAGAGAGGTAAGTACTTGGACCTTGCTAGAGAACTAATGAAGTTGTCGAACATGAGGGTAACGGTGATGCCTACAGTATTTGGAACACTTGCAACAATCCACAAAGGTTTGGAAAAGGAGTCGGAAATTGAAGGATGAATCAAGGGCATCTAAACTGCAGCACGGTTGAGATTGACCAGAAAATTCAGAAGAGTCCTTGAGATCTGAAGAGACTTGCTGTCACTCCAGTGGAAAATCATCTGCTAACCATGTTTACCAACCCCTTCACTCGGGCAGGATATGACACAAGGTCAATCTTTTTTAAGTGAAGTTTAACAGGTTTGAATTCACTTTTCCTTCTCCTAGACTAGTTGCCTCACCAAGGCTGAAGAACCTAGTTTGCCCTACTATTTACCCATAGCTAGAGGGAGAATAATTGGATTCATACCTTTCCCAAGGGTATTAGTGCTATGCGAAATGCAATCAGTCTCGACCAGGATTTGAACTCGTGTCGCCGTGTTCATTTCCTAAAACGATAACCACTACAATACGGGCACCTAGTATTATAAAACTCTCTCGGTAGGGGTTATGACCGAAGTTGGTCTTCTACTGACCGACGTTCTTCAGGGCTCTTCTGTCTCTGCTTCTGCTTCCGTCTCGCTTCTCGAGACACGACGTCTTTTATACGTCTGCGATACCGGAAGTAACGTGGTACTGTTATATTTTGACCTTCGACCCGGCCCAAAAATACTATTCCAAGGTGATGCACCGGAAGGAAGTGACACATCCCAATGGCCAGTAATCGAAAGAGATCGCGTGGGCGGATTAAGGCTTATGATATGGGACAAGGTGAAGGTCCCACGGTGCCACTACAGTGATGCACTGGAAGAGAGTGACCTGTGAACTGCATGACAGTTATTTCCGGTTGATGACGATTAAACATTCGATTTCAAAGATCCAGTGGGCGATCGTGTGGGCGTTGAATTATTATATAATTGAGTTGAGTCGAGTCTAAGAAGCAGTTGATAGTAGAATTCCAGAGAGTTAGAGACGAGATGTGGTAGGGAAAGCCACACCCGACCGAGGGGGTCATCGGAAACCCCCGATGGAGTTAGGGGTCCAGAGAAGATGCTGATAAGATGCCATAAAGAAAGCCAGCATCCGGCAGAGTGAGCCCCTAGGCCCCCGGTTGGGCAGCCTAGGAGAACAAGAAAGACACAACGTGACGGTCATAACAGTGGAGTCAAGATATTACAGTTTATGTTCGGTCTCCAGTTCCCTCTCACACGCAACCCTTGAACAACCCTTTCGAACCCTTGCAATAAAGTGAGAGGCAAAAATATTGTTAAAGAAGTCTTCTTGCGTCGTTTCTTCCTGCGTCCTTCATTATTGCGTCTGTTATCATTGTGTCGGTATGTATCCAGCATATATATGTATACTTCTGCATGAATCAGAAGATGACTATACAACAGTACGACCTACTATACAACAGATATAATCGGCGACATTTACACCTAGTCAATAGCTGTCCATGCCTTCGTTAGCTGTGTGTCGATGTCTTTTTCGGTTGGTGAGACCTTAGGGCTCTTAAAACCAAACCAAACCAACACCAATAATTTCTAAGCAATATCTTGCTTTGAAATAACTAATAAGGAATATCCTTAGTAACCAATAACAGTAACTTAGTTTAAATATCTTTTGCATAGAGTTATACCTGCAAGTAACTACTTTTAATACACATTATTTGCATACAGTAAAATGGTTTCAAGTATTCCTTTCAAACATCAATAGTTCTATTTACTTATAACAATCGTCTGTTTGCACAGTTCTGATTTCAGGTATTTTTCTGATAAGAATAATTTTCAAACTGAACTATTTGAACCATAGATGAGATCCTAACAAGTACTTCCTCTTCGGGTTTGGAGGGACATTGGAGAAATATCAAGAAGAGATACCATGCTTTCCTCAAATCTCCAGAACTAGAACCAGAAACAGTTTAATGTCATAACCAGGAAAAGTGTGTTAGGTTGTCCTATCAATGTACCTTAGAATATGCTGACTGTATTCCCTGTTTAAAGTTTAGGCTCGCATTTATGGCATATCATCCATTATTGGTTATTTAATGCCGAATTCTATTATTACATATATATTAAATATGTCATTTGTAAACGCATATTATAGATACACACAGTTGAATGGTCAAGCAGTTCTATTTCTTACAACTCAATTTAGCATAAATCAACAAAGATAAATGGTTGCAAGTATTGCCATGTATCCCTAACAATTCAATTAAATATCAGTCATTTGTTTAAGGCACAGTTAAATGATGAAACAGTTCTATTTCAAGCAATTCATCTGAGCATTCGTTTTGTTTGCACTCAGTTTGAATGTCAAACAATTCTATTCGATCAATGGATAAGACCGTATCAGGTGTTTCTACTCCGAGCCAAGATGGACTTGGGAGCGATGGCAATGAAGGGCTACTCCGCATTCCCTAAAGCTCTTGCATTACTGGAGACTCACCTTCAAATTGTTTCGTGTTATATATCGGACATTCGTTGGAAGAGTCTTATTCTTATGCAGAGATGCAGTCGCTGTTTTCCACAGCCCCAGCCAACTGGGCTATATCCCCTGAAGATAGGTAAGACTTCTAACTCTCTAAAAAAGAATATCCTGGATAAACTGTATCCGATGTTGAGGCTCCAGTCCAGGAGCCTAGTCCTACCCATTAGGGTCTCTTTAATTGATCGAATAGAAATTTTCAAGGATTATTATATGATATCAAATAAAATTATTCGTGTAAAATAGCAATATTTGAAATAATTTAACTGTGTACAAACAATAAATAGCTAAACTCTAAATCCTTTAACTGTGTGCAAACAATAAACAGTAATACTTGAAACCATTTAACTGTGTGCAAACAATAAACAGTAATACTTGAAACCATTTAACTATGTGCAAACAATAAACAGTAATACTTATATCCATTTAACTGAATGCAAATAATAAAAAGCGATAGTTGAAAGATTGGTAGTACCTGTTAGTGTCCCATTTATAGGTTAAGTATATACGTTTAGAAATGATTCGTATTCTATAGAACCGTGTGAAAAAAAACACTCCTAAGAAACTATTACACCAAGAAATATGAATATAAACCTACAATGAACACAATTCTCTAATTTCTTGGCTTAGAATAACCTTAAACGGGTTGACATGCCATTAAAATCTATTCTTAGGTTTCGTCTAGCTTAGTCAATCCTTTTTAAGTTTATTCAGTTTTTTTAACTAACCTAGTCAAGCTATCTCCTCCTACACACTCATAACGTGACGCATTCTAAATACTGTCGGCTTAGGTTGGTAGGTAGTTACTGAAGTATTCATATGGATTTTTTTTTTGTTTTTTCATCCAACCCGCTGTTGCTCATCTTCTCTGCGGGATATGCTAAATGTGACGTTTTTAGTCCTGTATTCTAGCACGAAGCGCTTGCGTGACTTATGAGGAACTTTTGGCTGAGTGTCGTCGATACTAATTCCCTCCATCCTCCGACACACTCTTAATAACGGGAAGTTTAATAGTCGCTATTGTTGTTCGTATCGTCGTCGACTGACACGGTATTGGAGAAAGCGGAGGAGAAAGCAAGAAAGAAAGAAAGAAAGAAAGAAAGCAGAGGCTACTGAAATCACTAATTATAGTCAATATTGTTCCACCTCCTGTGCGCCTTGTTTTTTTTTATCACTTGCTGTGTTGTTTTTTCTTTCACAAAGCCTGTCTTTTAAGTTGCTCTTTTCTCTTTATTCCCTATTGTTTTAAGGTTGTTTTTGTGTTTAAATTGCGGTCCTGTTGATAGCGGCAAAAAAGGACATCGGAAGAAAAAAAAAAGATAAATAACAGAAGAAACAAGACGTTTATTGTGGGAATTTATTTTTATATTTTTCCATAGACTGCTCTCAAGTTAACTCTGTTGTATCGTATGTGTTTAGATAAAGAGGTGTAATTTGATATTGTGTAACGCCTTGAGTAGCGTAATGGGCAACGTTGGTTAGTTGTTTGGATTTTATGGTATATCAACCTTTGTAGGTTATTTAATGCCAAATCCATTTTATACAAATAATCAGTTCTATTTCAAACAATTCAGAATAGCCTATGTACAGTTTCAATGTCCAAAACAGTTAATTTCAAACCATTCAGTTTAGCATAAGTACGCAGTTCAAATGTAAGAACTCAGTTTAATTGTTAAAAACATTTTCTTTTCAAGCATTTCAGTTTAGTTAAAAAGTTTTAATTCAAGCAATTCAGTTTAGTATAAGTATAGTTTTTGTCCACACACAGTTAAATTTCAAAACAGATCTATTTCAAACAATTTAGTTGAGCATAAGTATGCAGTTGTAATGTCAAAACAGTTCTATTTCAAGTAATTCAGTTTAGCATAAGTACACAGTTTAGTTCTATTTGACCCATAGATAGGGCCCTTTCAGGTACTGCCACTTCAAGCCAGAGTGGACCTGGGAGCTATAGTAATAAAAGGGTACTTCACATTACCCAAATCTCCAGCATTACTGGAACCTCACCATCAGATTGTTTAGTGTCATATATAGGACACTCTTTGGTGGGAGTACCCCTCTGCAGAGAAGCATTCGGTGCATTCAATAACCCCAGCCAACTGTGCATTGTAACGGGCAAAGTGCTCTCACTGTAAGATAGGCTTCTTAACAGAGGCTGACTGGAAGTGCAAAACAGCTCGAGGCCCGTTGATGTAGGATGTTTCTGGCGAGTAAGACCAAAATATATAGCTCGTATCACTTTACACTCCTTACGAAAGCAAACAATGGGGCACCTAAAGTATATTGTACGATTAGCATACGTTAATATTTTGTTCTGGGTAAGACTCTAAACTGCAGATAAGTATATATATCTAAGTTAAGATTGCGTACCCACAGACCCAACGGCACTTGGTGACTTCGTTCCATGATCACACTCACGAGAAACTGACAATTACAAAGCATCGTTGAATCTGTGTCTATGCTATACTTGGATATACATTCTCTGTCACAGATACTGAACTCTCATTATTTATTAATATAGTAAAAAAACATTAATATCATATAAGTTCATGGCCAATGAAAAAACAAGCATGGTGTGGATGTAAGCTGTGACTAATGAAAAACAAGCATTGTGCATGGGTTGCGTGTGGGTTTGAAGCCAATATAAGGGCGAGAATTTTGGCTGAAGTCAGATCCCGCACGCAGTTCCGATTCTCGAGGGCTCCTCCATAAGTGCGAACTCTCTCTCCGATTACTCCCTATGCTCCAAAAAGCATCACCGTCGTCGAATAAAAATATAAGATTATATTTTTATATATAGGTGTTCCTCGTTTTTGTAAGACCCAGCTGTATTATACTACACGTATCTTATAATACTGATTGTTGAGCAAGAAGGTATCAAGTACCATTTTTTAAGTCTTTATTATGACTCGATCTAGGATTGAACTCCGGGCTACCGGACCATTCAAGTGTTGTATATTGACCTACGACCCGGCCGGGCAGTCAAAATAGGAAATGTACCTATGTAAATAACAGGTGCATCCGGTCGAGGAATAATCAGGATATTATAGCCTTGACCGTGGACAGGTTGAATGAGTGCAAAATTGTGACGCCCACAAGAAGAAGGTGGGCATTGAACTATTATATAACTCGGTGAAGACAGGAAGCCAGTTAGTTTGGAGACCAGACCAGTGGAGATAAGATGCAGTAAAGAAAACCAGAACCCAGAGAGGCTGGGCCCTCAGGCACTCGGTTGAGCAGTCCAGGAGAACGGGAAAGAAACATGGTTATGGCCAATAGAATGGGGGTCAATATGTTGCAGTTCTGTTCGGTCTCCAACTCCCTCTCACACACAGCCCTTTCAAATAAATTGAGAGGTATATTTTTCTAAGAACTGTGTTGCTTGTTATCATTGTGTCGTTATGTTTATGCATGCATCTGCATATGAGTATACAACTCTCTACCTACTTGTACATTCTGCAAATTATTTGTATAAAGAATATGTATATGAAGCTTAGATTGTTTTCAAATTATTATTATTAAATAGGAATAGTTATTTGAAGCTCTATCATTGCTAGTAAAAAAGACTGACTTCGGCATTACCTAACGAGAGTTAACATGCCGTAAAAAACAGCCAACCAAAAAGTCATTATTCTGATTAGAATAATGAAATGTTCTATTGTAAGCCTTCAACTTAGTTAACATGAAACTTGCTTAATCAAATAAATTTAAAAATAAAAAGCAAAAACTTTTGAAACTTTAGAGAATACTGGGATTTTCCTCCTCCCTATGCGGCGAGTCATAGTGGCTAACGTACTGGACCGTAATATTATAGTAAGCGAGTTCGAATTCCAGTCATGCAGTTGGCTTTACTTTCGGACTAATACACTTAGGAGAGGTATTAACTCCTTAATCCCTCCGAAAATGGATTAAATAGTGCCATTTCTGACCTTCCATGAAGGTATGAACTCTCTTATCCCCAAGCGATGGGTTAATTACTACCCCAAATGTTCTTTAGCAAAAATTGGTTTGGCCTTAAATAACCCTGGAAGGTTACTATGCCATTAAACAAAGAAATCTAAACTGAATTCCACTCCTGTTATTACATTCATTTTCGGACTAATAACCCTGAGAAACTTGCAAGTGCTTATTCCCTCAGCTATGGGTTATATAGTACCGCTACCGTTTAACTAAGATGGTTTTAATAACCCATGGAAATTGATATGCCGTTTATAAAAGTAACCAAAACAATCCTCCGTATCAAAGACAGTTTGGAAACTCACTTAAATAAGCTGCCTGAATTATTAAAACCTTAATGAACCTGAGTGCTAATCTGTTACTGAACGTTCGTCCATTTCTTTTGTCACATAGGATCAATTGCCAAAAATTCCGTGTTTACCCACGACCTTATAAGAGTCGATGGAAACAATGTGTTAAATTTTGGTTTGATTTGGTTTGGTTTTGTTGGGTTGGGTTTTCTGCATATCAATCATTGTATGTTATTTAATGCCAAATCCTCTTTACACACACACACACACACACATATATATATATATAGTCATCCACAGACAGATCTGTTTCGTTCTATCAAAACTCATCAGTGTGGCTATATATATATATATATATATATATATATATATGCACCGGCTCATTGGCCTTGTGGGTAGAGTGTTCGGCAGTGATCCGGAAGACCTGGGTTCAATTCCAGGTCGCGTCATAGCAAAGACTTTAAAAATGGTACTTGATGCCGCCTTTCTTAACACTCAGCAATATAAGGTACGTATCAAGGGTAAAGTGGAGCGATACAGGGAAAGGAGTAGCGCCCTCCCCTACACCTCGGTGTAGTAGCTATTGACTTTACTTTTTTACTCATATATATATATATATATATATGATTTTGTTTAGTTTGGTTTTATGACATATCAATCAGTGTAGGCTATTTGAAACCAAATTATATATATATATATATATATATAGTTAAAATATGTAACTTACCCATGATACGGATATGTTATATGTACATAGAATGTTCATAACTCATATATAGATAACAGGAATCCCGAAACACAAAAAACACTTACGACTTCTTAGTTCAGGTACGAAACTTTTTATTACCTTTGAGTTAAAAGGTTTTCGACATAAGGAAGAGAGATACAATCTTTCTATGCTGACTTTTCTATCTACCCCAAACAACATGCCGCACCCGCCGCAAAGCCTCAGCGAGCTCCGAAAGTCAGCCTTCTTTCTCGGACGCTAAAATTCAACTCATTGACTTTTCTCAAATCTCAGCCCACGCTTCCGGCGCGTGACGTCACCCATCACCTAGTCTCAATTCCTATCTTGGATTTTTATTTTGTCATCTCTGAATGACACATCATCCCCGCGCGTGCGTGAACACCTGCGCTCATGTTGCACCTAACTAACCCATGCACTAAGCGAAAGGTTCTCAGTCTAACTAAACCGAAAGGCAAGATATATAAAACGAAATCCCTAGGCCATTATATTACATATATATGATTTGTATATATTTTGTTGATAAGATTTTTTAACGAGTTTGAGCATCTTTTTTATTGTGCAACTAGTTAACTGTTTTCATGTATAGCTAAATGTCAGTCCCAATTTAATATAAGACATTTATTTGCACACATAGTTTGTTGGTGATTTCATTTTTAAATGAGTTATAACTAATTATCTTGCATACTCGTATTGCTATTTAATATTAATTATCCAATTAAAACTGTTCATTCATTTGTACTTAGTTAAATGGTTCCAAGTATCACTAACTATTTGTAACAATTCAATTTAATAGAATTCATTTGTTTCCACGCAGGTTGAGTGTCAAACAGTTCTATTTGACCTATAGATAGAACCCCTACCCGGTGCTACCACTCTGCGCCAGAGAGGACCTAGGAGCAATGGCAATTCCGCCAAAACTCCAACATTACTGAAGCTTCACCATCAGATTGTCTAATGTCATATCCTGGATACTCATTGGAGGAGTCTTACCCTTTTGCACAGATGCAGTCATTGTATTCTACAACTCCAGTCCACAGAGCCATCAGTCATTTTTAAATATATAAAGTTCTATTTCAAATAATTCAGTTTAGCCTATGTACACAGTTTAGTTCTGTTTGACCCATAAATAGGCCCCTATCAAGTCCTTCCACTCTGGGTCAGAGTGGACCGGGGAGCGATGGCAATGAAGAGGTACTACACTATTCCCCAAACTCCAAGATTACTGAAGCCTTACCATCAGATTGTCTAGTGTCATAAACAGGACACTTGTTGAGGGAGTTTTACCCCTCTGCAGAGATGCAGTCGGTGTATTCTACAGCCCAAGCCGGCTACGGACGGATATATGATATAGCCTATGTTTCAGGGCTTTAGGTCATTCCTTTTTTAGTCGGGGAGAGAACTATTCACTATTACACCGTATAAATTATATTTACAATACAGCTTGGAGGTGAATTTTAGGGAAAGTAGAATAGTTTAAAAGAAGTTAATAATAGGATTAGAACAATTACATATAATGTCTCTGTACAGGACAATGCATACTTTTCACAAAAAGACTAGTTAACGAAATAAAAAGCAAAAAGCATTTGACTCATGGAAAATAGTTATGGTAGGTCAGCAAGTATAAAATTAAAATTTTTTGACAAAGATCGTATATGCTCGTGTATCAGTCGAATTTTGAAAAGGTAATTTTGAATGAAAAAAATTGGGTTGTCGACTTATCGACGAGGAATAATTTGGTAAAATTGGAATGAAAACCTAATGGGCTAGATAAGAAGCAAACGCTGGTTTCAGAAATTAATTCAATGAATGAATCAAAGTTCGATGCGCTGGTGGAATGTCATTAACGCTTCCACCGTTATATATGTTATGTCCCCTGTTTAATGTATACCACATATATACTTATAGTAAAGTAAATTTGGTGACCTTAGTTGAGGGTGACCCAAAGGCTCCCTTTTCAATAGCTACTACACTGAGGTGTAGGAGAGGCGCTACTTCAATCCCTGGGTTGCCCCACTTTAGCCCTGATCCTCAACTTATGGTACTGAGTGCTAAGCAAAGCGGCATAAAGTATCATTTTTGAGTCTTTGGTATGACTCGACCTGGGATTGAACCCCGGTCTCCCAGACCATTGGGAAACATTCTATTCATTTGGCCAATGGCGCGGTCTTATACATATATATATATATATATATATATGCTGTTTGTTTGTTTGTTTGTTTGTGTGTGTGTGTGTGTGTGTGTGTGTGTGTGTGTGTGTGTGTGTGTGTGTGTGTGTGTGCTATCGTTGAAGCATTCACATAAAAAGTTAACTATATCGTTCTAAAAAATAAGTTAAATATATTTATCTACAAAATGACTTTCACAAAAGAAAATATTTGATTTTTCCTTTAGATATTTGTTTTCATTTTACTTTAAGTTTATCATTTTTAGTGATATGCATTGTTATTGATCTGCTTCTTTGTTCAATGGCATACCAATCTTCGTGGGTTATTTAATGCCGGAGCCATCTCTGTTGATGAACAGTAATGGTTATATTTAAGATATTGCTGATCAGGATAAGGGGTTCATGCCTTTATCAAGGGTATAATTCCGAAAGTCATGGTTATACGGGTTTGGTTTGGTTTGGTTTATTGCATATCAACTATTGTCGGCTATCTAATGCCAAATTCATTTTCATGAATTTAAACAGTTCTATTTTAAGCAATTCAGCTTAGCATAAGTACGCAGTTTAACTGTCAAAAAAGTTTTATTTCCATCAAATTAGTTTAGCATAAGGTCACAGTTTTGTTCTATTTGACCCGTAGATAGAACCCTATTAGGTGCTACCACTCTAGATCAGTGTGGACCCGGGAGTGATGGAAATATTGGGGTAAACAGCATTCCCCAAAGCTCCACTCGAGACTTGCTATCAAATTGTTTAATGTCATACCCAGGACACTTGTTTGGGGGGGTCTTACCTCTCTGCAGAGATGCAGTCGGTGCATTCTGCAGCCCTAACCGACTGGGAGTTCAAACTCGCTTACTATGATGCCAGAGCACAGCACTTTCGCCACTACATTAAAGAGACTCTCTTTGTAATTAGTTTAACAAAAATTTTAAAGAGAAAAAAGATCGACACTGATTACGTAAGGGTTTCTCAGGATAGGGGAGTCTTTAAGGCGTAGTAGCTAACGTGCTCCACTTTTTCTTCTCCTCTGGTGATGCATAAAATAACACCCCGATTGTTATTCTACAAGAATGGTTTTGGCATGAAGTAACCCACTAAGGTTGTTCTGTCATTAAACAAAGCTACTAAACTATTTACTCTCTACCGGTTGGACTCTATCACCTGTTTGGTTTGGTTTGGTTTCTTTGTTTTAATGGCATATCAACTTTTTTAGGTTATTTAATGCCTAGAAGAACAGTAGTGGTACTATTTAACCCATAGCTGGGAGGATACCTTTCCCAAGGGTATTTGCCCGAAAGTGAACGTAATAGCGCGACTGGAGTACGAACTCGCTTACTACGTTTCCGGAGCCCATCGCTTTTAACAATTACACCACGAGGTCACCTCCGCATCACCTGTAGAGAAGTAAAACCTCTCCCCAAAGAAGATGACCTTTGTATGGTATTCCACTGTGTCCAGTTGTGAGACTCCAATTAGTGCATCCATATAGCAGTATCGGCACTACTGTCGCTTGGAAAAGAATGCGTTTTACTTTATCGGTCAGATCTGAATTTCATATGACCGATAACCTATCGATAGCAATCCATGCCTTTGCTAGTCGTGTTTTGATGAGACGCTGCTTTCTAGGGAGGTGAACTCGTCCACTAGTTTTAAAGAGCTACCATTTATATGGAGATGTCACCTCTTTGATTAAACCACATGTATTCCGTCTTGTCTGCATTGACATGGACGCCTATGCCACACACTGCTCGTTCTAGACCATGCAACAGGGTTTCGGCTTGGGCGGCTGTATTTGCGAGAAGCGCTATGTCATCGGCGTAGTCCGCGTTCATAATTGTTTTTGCGGGGTATCTTCTGCTTCTTTTCTTTTGCTTGCTTGAAACCGTTATCTTTCATTAGATCTGTAGAGTTATATATGTAAAAAAAGTATTTGACTTTAAATAACCAACAATGGTTGATATGCCATGAAACCAAACATAACCAAACCAAGTCATATATTTTAATATATACGTATAAAGAGGAATTGACATTAAATAACCAATAATGGTTGATATGCCATAAAATCAAACCAAAAAAACCAAGTCATATACGAGGTGCATACGATAAGTTTCCAGACCTTTTTCGTATGAACACTTTTATTGATAGTACACGCATGAAACTCTTGTCCCCTTCGAAGTAATCTCCTCCGGCTGCAATGCACTTGTTGTAGCGTTCCAACAATTTCTGGAAGGCCCCATGGAAGTCCTCTTGTGTGAGCGTGTCAATAACCTTCGTCACAGCCTCTTTCATCTCCTCAGTTGTCTCATAACGACAGTCTGTGAGCTTAGGGAATAAGGGAGGAAGGTCTGGACTATAGGGAGGGTGAGGAGCTGTCTTGATGCCTAACTTGGTCAAATTGTCCGGAGTTCAATCCTAAGTCGAGTCATACCAACGACTCAAAAATTGTACTTGATGCCGCCTTACTTAACACTCACCCTCATAAGGTACGGATCATGGGTAAAGTCAAGCAATCTAGAGAAAAGAGTAACGCCCTCTCCTACACCTCGGTGTAGTAGATACAGAAAAGGGAGCCTTCTGGTTACCTTCTGGTTACCATTTTTACTCGCTTTACTTTATATCCGGTGTTAAAGGATAGTTTATCTTCTTTTTTTATTCAATTCTTGGCCATTCTGAGTCAGAGTGGACCTGAGAGTAATGGAAATAAAAGGGTATTTTACACTTTTCCACATCTCTAGAACTGGAATCTAACTGTCCAGTTTAGTATCATACTCGGGGCATCACTTCTTGCATGGGATATAGTCAACAGATTCTAAGCCCAACCACAAAGTTAGGAGACGAAAGAGTTTAAAAGTAAGAAAACTCTTTTTTTTAAATTTATGACAAATATTACAGATTGTCAAGCTGTAAAGTTTGGCAAAAAAATAATACCTATTAATAATTCATGATATTCCATTAGAAACGAAATGAAACATTGTTATATAGGAAAAAATAACTGCTTTTGAAATTGTTAGTGGTGGTTAAGAGTGTATTTGTTTATATATATATATATATATATATATATATATATATATATATATATATATATATAAGGAAAAAATATATACAATATATACAATTATGTATATCTGAATGTGTGAATTTCTTCGAGTTCACGTACTTATGAGCGATAATAATGTAGATTTATATCTACTTTGAACATATATGATGTATTTTTAAGCAATTTTTCACTCCTATTTAGGCTGAAATAACAATATATATATATATATATATATATATATATATATATATATATATATATAAACAGAGAGAGAGAGAGAGAGAGAGAGAGAGAGAGAGAGAGAGAGAGAGAGAGTGAGATTGATCGATAAAGAAACGATTTAGAGTTCATTGATTCCTTAAGAAGGTTTGGTCAGTATAAAAAGAAACATTTTCTCGCATATATATAAAGATTTACAAATTTGAGATAAATGCTTTGTTAGTCATAGACGATAAAATAGTAAAGAAACACAAGAAAAACTTCTTTTATATTTTCCTTTCATTAGACGATGGGCCACCCACAGTGCTTTATCGATGACGTGAATACTCTTATTTTTGGGTTGGGGTACCTCTTTTCTTTTTTTTTTTTTTCTTTTTTTTTGGGGGGGGAGGGGTTATTGTTCTTGCTTTGTTGGTCATATTTCTCGCTCTTTTAAAAGATCTACGTCTATCACAATCGACATTCACACACACACACGTACACACACATCACACACAAAGGTATACATGTACACATACATGCATACACATATACCCACATCTGCATGCATACGTACACACATAATCACACACATAATTACACACACGTACCTGCGTACGCAAACCTACATACACACACGTACATACGGGCAAACACATATACACATGCATGTTCACATGCATATACACAGATATACATACATACTCACATGCATGCGCATATATACTTACATATACATATGTATGCAATCACAAAGACACATACATACGTACACATATTCATATACACACCTACACTCATACATACATACATACACTCATATGCGTACATATAAACACATATATGCACACACATACCACTGCATACATGCATTCACTCACAGACACACACGTGTACATACACACACAAATACACATACATACATACATACATACATACATACATACCAATATCATTAAATATGTTTCCAGACTTTTTTCGTATGGGCACTTTTATTGATAGTACACACATGAAACTCTAGTCCCCTTCGAAGTAATCTCCTCCGGCTGCAATGCACTTGTTTTACCCTACCAACAACTTCTAGAAGATCCCATGGAAGTCTTCTTGTCTGAGTGTGTCAATGACCTTCGTCACGGCCTCTTTCATCTCCTCAATTGTCTCATAACGACAGCCTCTGAGCTTAGGGAATAAGCAAAAGTCACAGGGAACAAGGTCTATATTATAGGGAGGGTGAGGAGCTGTCTTGATACCCATATAGGTCAAATAGTCTGTGACAAGGATGGAATTATGGACTGGTGGTGTATTGTCCTGGTGGAAATGCTAGTGACTCCGTTTGAAGAGTGCTGGCTTCTTCCGACGGAATCTCTTCCTGAACCCACTTAAAACCTCAACGTAGTAACCCTAACCCTAACCTTGACTCATAGGCCAATCAACACTGGTGCATTGACTTTCTGACTCCTCCCACTCCTCTCATCATCTCTCAAAAACTCCCTGCCTTCCTTGAATCTCTTATGCCACTCAAAAGCTGATGCTCGATTCATGCAAGATGGTCGAAAAGCAGTCTGAAGCATTCCATACGTTTCTGTAGCATTTTTTCCAAGTTTAAAACAGAATTTTATTGCATGTCGTTCTTCTAAAGTGTCCTCACGTCCAGATTGCATTTTTGAAATTCACCAGCTTAACAATCAGGCTTTAGTAGGGTGTATTCCAATTGCTGCTGTAACTGTTCATATGAGCCTGAAATCATAAAGTGTCCTCACGTCCAGATTGCATTTTTGAAATTCACCAGCTTAACAATCAGGTTTTAGTAGGGTGTATTCCAATTGCTGCTGTAACTGTTCATATGAGCCTGAAATCATAAAAATTGGTCAGTCATCTCCTAAGATGTATAGCAATAACATACTGAATTTTGGTTTCTTTGTTTAATGGTACTATTTACCAACCCCTCCGCTCGGGCAGGATATGACACAAGGTCAATTTTTAAGCGGAGTTTAACAGGTTTTGAATTCAGAGTTTTCCTTCTCCTAGACTAGTTGCCTCACCAATGCTGAAGAACCTAGTCCGTCCTACTATTTACCCATAGCTGGAGGGAGAATAAGGGGGTTCATACCTTTCCCAAGGGTATTTGCCCGAAAGTGAACGTAATAGCGCGACTGGAGTACGAACTCGCGTACTACGATTCCGCAGTTCATCGCTTTAACCATTACACCACGAGGACCATTGTTTAATGGTAAATCAACTTTCAAGGGTTATTTAATGCCAAAGCCATCTGTCTTGAAAAACAGTAGCGATACTATTTTAGCCCATAGTTTGGGGGATAAGGGGTTCATACCTCTCCCATGCGTATATGTCCCAAAGTTAACGTAATAGAACAAGTAGAGTTCGAACTCGCTTACTACGATTCCGCAATCCAGTGTTTTAACCATTACACCACGAGGATAACCCATTTTAAGAAGAAGGACGACTGAATTTAAACAGATTGTAGAGCGAGAGATTGCTTGGCTCCCCCGGGCTATTTCTACCTGATACACACAACATGTGTAGCGCCCCCACCATCCTATCAGGGGACGGTGAGACAGTGAAAATAGCATGAATATTTTTTACTAATACGTAAGAAAGAAGATAAGAGAAAAGTGATTTTCAACAGAATATCATTAGTGAAACAGGAAATTATACTGTCTCCCAGTAAATTCTTATTGATTTAACGACATGTCAACCCAAGTGGTTAGGGAATCCTGTTCCTTTATACTTATATTCTTTTGTGATGGCAAGTGAAAGAAAAGAATTGGTCCTATTTACCAACCCCTCCGCTCGGGCAGGATATGACACAAGGTCAATTTTTAAGCGGAGTTTAGCAGGTTTGAATTCAGAGTTTTCCTTCTCCTAGACTAGTCGCCTCACCAAGGCTGAATAACCTAGTCTGTCCTACTATTTACCCATAACTGGAGGGAGAATATTTGGATTCATAC
Organism: Sepioteuthis lessoniana; assembly: GCA_963585895.1. Lineage (NCBI taxonomy): Eukaryota > Metazoa > Mollusca > Cephalopoda > Myopsida > Loliginidae > Sepioteuthis > Sepioteuthis lessoniana. The sequence continues at coordinate 58,323,944 of OY757940.1, forward strand.
CTTTCCCAAGTGTATTAGTGCTATGTGAAATGCAATCAGTCTCGTCCGGGATTTGAACTCGTGTCGCCGTGTCCATATCCTGCGACGGTAACCATTACACCACGGGCACCTCCAAAAGCACCACGGGCACCTCCAAGAGAAAAGAAAAATGAACTTCAGCGTATGAGACCTATCTTTCAACCAGTGAGCTAAACCTTCAAATGGACATTTTATATTTTTATTCTTTTTTTTTTTAATTTTTAAAATTCTTTCTTGTTTTTTTTTGTTTTTTTTAGAAAGAGTTTTTTTTTTTTAAATCTTGTTTTTGCATCTCCGCCTCTAACTTTATAAGTTGAAATGCAAGCACGAGTGTAGAAAAAAATGGTGGATGAAGCACACTACATTTCCCCAAATTATCTCTTCCTCTTTTGTGACTCTCAGTTTTCTAGCGATTTTTCTGTTTTCTTTTGTTATCTTTGCTTAACTTCATGTTCGTCTCGCCAAAGACCCTGATCCCTGACACAGGTATTGTGTACATCCTGTGTCGTACATATGACTCATAGACTGAAGCATTACCCCCGCCTCTTGTTCTTCCTCCCGCCAGTCTGTCTCTTAAACTACCACTTTGACATCTCGCCTGCATGATTAATAAAAGAAGCATTAAAGAGTGCACGCGTGTCTTCCTCCCTACCTGTGTACGCACTCGCATTGATGCACAAAAACACGTTGATGCAAAGGTTTCCTCCTTTCTAGAGCGCCCTCTCAGCGAGTCTTTACAGTCTGCCGAGGGGTAAGAAAAGGTGTCCTGCGCATGACTCTTAATCGTATCCGCTTATGAAGCTCTAGATCTGGAGTACCGTGAAATGTCCAGACACTCTTTCATTACTTCTTGTCTAGTCCGAAGTGGTACTATTTGTTAAGATTCCATCTATATGTCAATTAAATCTTAGATGATTTTTAGAATGACTTTGAACAACCCTAACACATTAGTTCTTAAAACTCAAATATTTTAATCAAGTGTTTATCAGTTTAGAATGAGGGTTAACTTCATGAATACATTCGCGTTTAAAACATTAATTTTGAAGCTAATTATACATATTTACCCATCCCCTCCGCTCGGGCAGAATATGACACAAGGTCAATTTTTAAGCGTAGTTTAGCAGGTTTGAATTCAGAGTTTTCCTTCTCCTAGACTAGTTGCCTCACCAAGGCTGAAGAACCTAGTCTGCCCTACTATTTATCCATAGCAGGAGGGAGAATAATTGGATTCATACCTTTCCCAAGGGTATTAGTGGTATGTGAAATGCAAAAAGTATCGTCCAGGATTTGAACTCGTGTCGCCGTGTCCATTTCCCACACACGATAATGATTACACCGCGGACACCTCCTTTTGAAGCTAATTATAAAGGGTTTGCCTAAGCTAAGGAGGAAGTTACCAAATAACAGAAACTCACTAGAAAGTGAGCGAATAGAAAATGTTCCTATAGCCATTGTCATTTCCACAGGACAGTTTAACTCCATGCTTGTTCTGGGGCCATTAGAAGAGAATGTGCAGCGAATCGGGGCCTTCCTCTCGAATGTTAAAAGATTGTAAACATTAAAAATACATTGGCATTTAAAATCTTTTTATTATTTAAACTAATTCTGAATAAATTCTTTATAAATTCTTTGGCTTTTAAAACATTGATATTGCAACTAAGTATGAAATGTTTACTTGTTTAAATTTAACGAGAACTTTATTTATACGTTGGCTTTTAAAACATTGATATTGCAACTAAGTATGGAGTTTTTATTTGTTTAAATTGAACGAGAACTTTATTTATACGTTGGCTTTTAAAACATTGATATTGCAACTAAGTATGAAGTGTTTATTTGTTTAAATTGAACGAGAATTTTATTTATACGTTGGCTTTTAAAACATTGATATTGCAACTAAGTATGAAATGTTTACTTGTTTAAATTGAACGAGAACTTTATTTATACGTTGGCTTTTAAAACATTGATATTGCAACTAAGTATGAAGTGTTTATTTGTTTAAATTGAACGAGAACTATTTATACGTTGGCTTTTAAAACATTGATATTGCAACTAAGTATGAAGTGTTTATTTGTTTAAATTGAACGAGAACTTTATTTATACACTAGAATACACCCGTTAATAATGAGGGTTGAATTTTATTTGCATTTTATATTCCAAATTAAAAAGATTTCAGAATCTAAAAAGAATAAATCAATAAATGAAAAGTATCTAGTACGTTATTACAATAAAAGACACAACTTTCATGTTGCAAACTTAGAATTATCTGAAAAATCAAAATGTCTGTCATTAATAAATGGAGACTCTCTCACTTTCTCTCTCTTTCTCTCTCTTCCCTGTTGCTGTCAATGTACATTCAAAAGATAAATAGCCAAGCAGACGGATTCAAAAGCTGTAGAAAGCGATCCGTTGAGACATCAGCCGGCTTACCCGAAAATTTGTCTGCTTTCTTAACTTTTCTTTTTCGATGTGGCAAGCCACGGATTGCATGAATCGTTCTGCCTTCCTTCCTTCCTTCCTTCCTTTCCTTCTTTCTTTCTTTCTTTCTTTAAAGATTACAATAAAAAAACGTCAGAGATCTCACCTTCTGTTCTTTCTTTCTTTCTTTTTAAAAATATTATATTTCTTCTATTCTTTTTAAAAATATTATGTGTACAGATACACAGATGTACACACAGAACGCTACATTCTTGTTTTATATCATTAATACATTGGTTTTTTAAAACAGTGACACGGCAACGATGAAGTGTACACTTATTTAAAATGACTGTGAGCTTTATTAAGATATTGGCTTTTAAAACAATGATATAACTAACAATGAAGTGTTTACTTATTTAAAATAATAGAGAACTTTAATTATATGTTGGTCTTTAAAAGATTTTTTTCTACAATGAAAAGCTTAACCTTTTAAAAATGACTGTGAACTTTATTAAGACATTGGCTTTTAAAACAGTATTATAACAAACAATGAAGTGTTTACTTATTTAAAATGACTGTGAAATTTATTAAGACATTGGCTTTTAAAACAATGATGTAACTAACAATGAACTGTTTACTTATTTAAAATAATTGAGAACTTTAATAATATGTTGGTCTTTAAAAGATTTTTTTTCTACAATGAAAAGCTTAACCTTTTAAAAATGATTGTGATTTATATTTTATTACTTGGGAATGATAATTATTATATAGGACGTCTTAAAACTGTAATTGTGTTCAAATTATACTCATTAGGATTAATGAGTCAAGGCTGTAAAAAGGCTTGTAAATTATTTGTATTAAATGGGAATGATTAATTGAAGATATATTATTGATAGCGAATTTATAGATAGGAATTTACCTGAAATCATGTAACTGTTTGCAAATTGATAGTATTAGATTTGATTATTTGAAACAATATTGCTGTGCGCAAATTTTTCGTATTAAGAATAGTTAATTCATAAGGCGAAATCTATGAAAAGATTACCGTCGTAGGAAATGGAATTGTGGATCCTAGTTCAAACCCTAGACAAGTCGGTTTGTATCTTACTTCAGGCCAGTGCTCTAAGGAAATGCATGTCTCCATCAAGCTACAATATATGGAAAACCGAGTAAGCTTTGTTCAAGTTTGGTTTGATTTGGTTTTATGGCATATCAACCATTTTAGGTTATTTAATGCCAAATCCATTTTTATACATATAAACAGTTCTATTTCAAACACAGTTTACTTACCAAAATCATTTCTATTTCAAGCGATTCAGTTTTTGTTTATACACAGTTAAATGTCAAAACAGTTCTATTTCGAATAATTCAGTTTAGCGTAACTACAGTTTCAATGTCAAAAACAGTTTAGCTTAAGTACGCAGTTTACATGTCAAAACAGTTCTATTTCCAGTAATTCAATTTAGCATAAGTACACAGTTTATTTAAATTGGACCCTTTCAGATGTTACCACTCCAGGTCATAGTGGACTACGGAGCGATGGTAATGAATGGGTACTCTGCATTCCCAAAAGCTCCAGAATAAGTGGACCCTCACCATCAGATTGTTCAGTGTTATATCCAGGACACTCGTTGGGAGAGTCTTACCCCTCTACAGAGACGCAGTCAGTGTATTCTGCAACTCCTGCCGACTGTCCCACAAGACACTCGTTGGGAGAGTCTTACCCCTCTGCAGAGATGTAATCGGTGCATTTTGCAACTCCTGCCGACTGTCCCACAAGACACTCGTTGGGAGAGTCTTACCCCTCTACAGAGACGCAGTCAGTGTATTCTGCAACTCCTGCCGACTGTCCCACAAGACACTCGTTGGGAGAGTCTTACCCCTCTGCAGAGACGCAGTCAGTGTATTCTGCAACTCCTGCCGACTGTCCCACAAGACACTCATTGGGAGAGTCTTACCCCTCTGCAGAGATGCAGTCGGTGCATTTTGCACAATCATATCGAATTTCCGACAAATCCCGTTGGGAAATATATGAACCATCTTATCCCCATCCCAGCTATGAGTTAATTGTACCACAATATTTCTTTTACAAGAATGGTGTTGGCATTAAATAATCCACAAAGATTGATATGACATTGGAACAAAGAAACCAAAATAAACTAATCATACTTTAAATACTTTTCAGGCTTGACTCTAGCAATTAATACAAGATGATAGTGTTAATATTTGGTGAAATTCAAATCCTATGGAATTTAGTAAAAACACAGAGTAGACCGGAAAAGTTCTAGGATCAACTAAGACAGGAATTAATATATTTTAAAATCTTTATTGAATTTTTTTGGCAAGGTTAAATTAATTTGAGATACAATGTGCCCAGTCAGTTGAAATGAAAGGTTAATGTGTGAATATTTCAGTATCCTTTCATTTATGATCGGGAGCTCATTTTTTTAATGGCACAGTTAAATGAGTTAACCATTTCTCGCGAACATGAATCGTTAGTTATATTTACAATTAATCATTTGTTTGCATACATTAAAAGGATATATATATATATATATATATATATATATATATATATATATATATTGCGTCTCATCAACCAAAAAGGACATCGACACGCAGCTAACGAAGGCATGGACAGCTATCAGTAGATTATCGATCATATGGAAATCAGACCGAACCGATAAAATGAAACGCAGTTTCTTCCAGGCAGCAGTCGTATCGATACTGCTGTATGGATGCACGACATGGACGCTAATAAAACGGCTGGAAAAGAAGCTGGACGGCAATCACACACGAATGCTGCGAGCAATATTGAACGAGTCCTGACGGCAACACCCTACAAGATACCAACTATGCGGCCACCTGCCTCCTATCACGAAAACTATTCAAGTTAGACGAACCAGACATGCAGGACACTGCTGGAGAAGCAAGGACGAGCTCATAAGCGATATACTCCTATGGACCCCCACATATGGCCAGGCAAAAGCAGGACGACCAGCTCGAACATACATTCAGCAGCTATGTGAGGATACGGGATGTAGCCCTGAAGACCTGCCAGAGGCGATGAACGATAGGGAAAAAAGGCGAGAGAGGATCAGAGATATTCGTGCTAGTGGCACAACATTATGATGATGATTATTTATATATACCTTTTCCAGTTCAAAATGGGAGTAGTTCAGTTCAAAATGGGAATAGTTCAGTTCAAAATGGGAATAGCTCATTTCAAAATGGGAATAGTTCATTTCAAAATGGGAATAGTTCAGTTCAAAATGGAAAAATTATTATAAGTATAGATATAAACAATATTTTATAAATTATTTTAGAAATAAAATTGTTAACATTTTATGATACTTATATATACATAAATGTACGTGTGCGTATATATATATATATATATATATATATATATATATATATATATATATATATTTAAATATATGTAGACACACACACACACACACACACACACATACATATGTACATTTATGTATATATAAGTATTATAAAATGTTAACAATTTTATTGCTAAAATAATTTATAAAATATTTTTTTATATTTATACTTATAATAATTTTTTCCATTTTGAACTGAACTATTCCCATTTTGAAATGAACTACTCCCATTTTGAAATGCACTACTCCCATTTTGAACTGGAAAAGGTATATATATATATATATATATATATATATATATATATGATTTATAAGTGAATAATTTGTTGGTAATTTCATTTTTAAATGAGTTGGAACTAATTTGTCTGCACTTTAGTATTGTTTTTGTTTCTACATAGTTAAATTGTTTCAATCATAACTGCCTAACACGAATAAATCTATTTAATACTAATGATTTGTTTGCACGCAGTGACGTGGTTACAATTGTTGCAATTTAACAGATTATTCTATTCAACATCACTCATTCGTTTGCAAACAGTTTAATCGTTTCCAGTATTGCTATGTATCCCCAACAATTTGATTAGACATAGGTCATTATTTTACACACAGTTAATGGCCAAACAGTTCTCTTTCTTACAATTCAATTCAATGCATGTCATTTGTTTCCACGCAATTCAAATGTTAAACAGTTATATTTGACCCATAGATAGAACCCTATAATATGCTTCCCCTCAGAGGCAAAATAGATCAGGAAGCAATGACAATAAAGGTGTTCTCTACATTCCCTAAATTTCTATGACTGGATCATCACCATCTGGTAGTTTTGTGTCATACCAGGACATTCGTTGGAGTTGTGGGGTTACCACTCCACAGAGATGCAGTCGTTGTATTCTACAGCTCCAGCTAACTTGGCTCGGGATTTACCGAGAAGAAAGCTAAAAAACAAAAACAAAACAGGATTAACACATAGAATAGAATAAGGTTACAGTGGGCAAAAGAGATACAATCTTGGTGTGTGGACAATTGGATGAAAGTGATGTTTGGTAATGAATTAAGAATCTGGATCGGATAAGGCGATAATGTTCGAACTTTTGTTATAAACCGTTTAACTACCCGCAGAAAATGATTTTCTCAAGTTATTGATTGTATATCTAAATTTCTGCTTGTATTTGATTTAGGAATTTAAGTATGAAGATTATTCCATGATTTTTTCATCAGCGTTAGTATATTCCATAACATATTCCTCTTTAAGATTTAGAAAAAATATACTATCAATTTAAATGATTTAATCTAATTTGTTTCAGTCATCTCATAAGATGTATAGCAATAACATACTGAATTTTCAAGAGTCTACGACAATTTTAAATGCCTGTACCGAAAAAGTCTGAAAACGTATTGAAAGCACCACGTGAGGGGTAGAGACTTGGATTGGCGTTTGAGTCACCCGGGTTTCGATCCCAGCTGTATGTCTAGCCCCACTGATGAGTTCTGATAGAACGAAACAGATCTGTCTGTGGATGACTATCTCTCTCTCTCTCTCTCTATATATATATATATATATATATATGTGTGTGTGTGTGTGTGTGTGTGTGTGTGTGTGTGTGTTTTATTACTCTGGAGAAGCTTGTGAAGAATGAATTCATATAGCTAGCTAGATATATTATCCCACTAGTAAATACGGAAATTGTTCCCAGAGCGGACCAGTCAAAATTCTTTCCATGGTTATGTTGCACCATTATATGAAAATAAAGAAATTTTAAGTGAACATTGCAAAGCATTTGACTATACAAGGTGGGTTTGAGTGCGGTAATTTGATGTAAACTGCCAATTATATGGGTCGGCACAAAAAAAAAATGACATCTGACTCATGCAATCTTACAGTATTCTGACGGTATACAGCCGTCCTCCTGTTATTGTCACGTGCAAAGACGTATACGTAGCATTTCCTGGCCTTTTTGTCTACATTTCAGGACTATTGACAGGAAATGACAAGAAATAAAAAAAAAAGAAAATAATACTTACAAATATATAATAACCGATAAGTATATTTATTCAAAACTCAATTTTTTTTCAAAATGTATATACTTTTAATCAAAGTCTATTTAAAGTCTGGTTTAATTTCTTTGTTTAATGGCATATCAACCTTCGTGAGTTATTTATTGCCAAAAATCGTCTTTATAGATGAACAGTAGTCTTACTATTTAATCTATAACTGGAGAAAATGCAATTTTAATTCACAGCCCAGTCGGCAGGCCTGAGAATACTATGACTACATCCCTGGCTGTGTAGTGAGATCCAATCGTTCTAATCTAGTTTTCCAGTTCTTGAGCTCTAGAGAAGTATGTAACCATTCGTTTATTGTCATGTCTCCTTGGGCCACGCTGAATTTTATTGGTAGTTTCTGTTAGGGTCTCATCAATAAGTCAAATGGAAGTGTTTGATGATTATTCGTATAAGTAAGTTATATTTGCCATCAATAACTCTATTCAAATCCTTTGTATTAAGAATATTTACTTGAAGCTATAATTGTTTTTTGAGAATTATTATTATTTGTTACTTGAAAGCATATAACTGTGTGCAAATCCTTTGTATTAAGTATATTTACTTGAAGTTATTATTGTTTTTACTGAGGATTGGAGATTTTTAAATCCGACGAGATGAAGAAAAATAAAAGGAAAAGAGAATAAACTTAACACTGACAACGGGTCCCAATTGATATTCCGTCTTAATTTCAGAAAGTCTTCTTCAGAAAGATTGGGTTTTTATAAAGTTCAGCAAAGGAGTGAACAGATAATTTACAATAAAAGATGGGAGGAGTCATAAGAAGTAGGGACAGAAAAGAAAGAAAGGGAGACAGAGAAGACAGCGGGGAAGAAATAGAGATTGGAGGCGAAAAAAGGTAAATGGCTACTGTAATTGGTGTCTGTAATTCGTACTTGGAATAAACGGTCTTGGCTTAAGCAGATAGGGGGGTGGATAATGGCCACTGACCCGTGTATCAGATTTCATCAAAGACTTGACCAACAGAAATAGAATATCAAAATGAGAAAAAAGTAAGTTGGCGATCTTAGTCGAGGGTGACACGAAGGCTCCCTTTTTTTAAAATAACTACTACACCGATGTGTAGAGGGGCGCTACTTTACCCTTGATCCTTACTTTATAATGACTGAAGTTAAGTACCATTTTTTTTTAGTCTTTGGTTTGACTCGACCTGAGATTGAACCCCGGTCTCTCGGAACATTGGCGAACACTTTACTCATTTGGCCAATGGTCCTGTCAAAAGGAGAAAAAGAAAATGAAAAATTATACATAAGTATGAAAAAGTGGTGGGAAGTAAATGTCTTAGTTTTTTTTAATTTTTTTTTTTTACTTTAAACAATATTCTTACATGCCAGTTTTTGGTATTAGAAATAAATATAGGGTAGACTGGGTTCTTCAGCTTTGGTGAGGCAACTAGTCAAGGAGAAGGAAAACTCTGAATTGAAACCTGCCCGAGCGGAGTGGTTGATAAATATGATAGACCTTTTAGCTGTAAATAGTAGGGCAGATTAGGTTCTTCAGCCTTGGTGAGGCAACTAGTCTAGGAGAAGGAAAACTCTGAATTCAAACCTGTTAAACTCCTCTTAAAAATTGACCTTGTATCATATCCTGCCCGAGCGGAGGGTTTGGGAAATATGATTAGAAATTAATATAAATGGTGCCATGGGCTAATTGATGTTAATCTTGGCAAAAATAAAAATAACATCGTCCTCTCATTTTATTAGATATATCAACGAAAATTGCATAAAAATATGTTTAAATTCTATAGATTCAATTCATTCAATGAAATCACCATTGACTTCACCGACGGCCTCCAGACAACTTCAGAATATCTTGCAAGCCTTTCCAACACTGTCCTTGATTAAACTGATACATTCTGCAGTTAGCCTTTCTTTCAGTTCATCTTTGCACAGTGTTTTATTGGTTTCTCGCTCGACTGCACCTACCACATAATCATCTGGGCGATTGCAATCTGGGGAGTTCCTATTTATCAACCCCTCCGCTCGGGCAGAATATGACACAAGGTCAATTTTTAAGCGGAGTTTAACAGGTTTAAATTCAGAGTTTTCCTTCTTCTAGACTAGTTGCCTCACCAAGGCTGAAGAACCCAGTCCGCCCTACAATTTACCCATAGCTGGAGGGAGGATAATTGGATTCATACCTTTCCCAATGGTATAAGTGCTATGTGAAATGCAATCAGTCTCGTCCAGGATTTGAACTCGTGTTGCCGTGTCCATTTCCTGCGACAATAACCATTACACCACGGGCCTCTGGGGAGTTAGGCGGCTAGATTGCAAGGGATGATGCGGTCGCAGAAATTTTCTGACAGCCAAGACTGTGGGGTATTGTGAAGGGTCCGGGTGTTTAACCCAAACACCATGGCCTAACTTTGGTTTTTATCAAGACAAACATGATTCTCTCTTCAGATTAACACCCAAGCGCAGATATCTTCGTATGGGAACTTCCGTGATAAATGGTAACAATAAATCTTACTGTTTCCAAATTTGTGGAGGAGTTTGGTATGGTTTCTTTGTTTAATGGCTTATCAAATTTCCCGGGTTATTCAATGCCAAATCCATCCTTTTTTTAGAAGGACTGTAGTGGTACTATTTAACCAATAGGTTGGATGATAAGGGAGTTCATACCTTTTCCAAGGGTATTTGACCGAAAGTGAACGTAATAGCGCGACTGGAGTTCGAACTCGTTTACTACGATTCCGCAGTGCATCGCGTTAACCCTTACACCACGAGGACACACCCTTCAGGTGGATGGGTTGGGTTTGCTGGGTTTTACGTCATATCAGCCTTATAAGGTTATTTAACGCCAAATCCATTTATATGTAAATAATCAGTTCTGTTTCAAACAATTCAGTTTAGCAAGAGTACACACTCTAATTGTCAGAAACATTTCTATTTCAAACTATTCAAGCAGTTATATATAATAGATTCAGTTTAGTGTCAGTACAGTTTCAATGTCAAAAACAGTTCAATTTCAAATAATTCAGTTTAGCACGCAATTTAAATGTAAGTACGGTTTAATTGTGAAAAACCTTTCTATTTCAAGCTATTCAGTTTAATCAAACAGTTCAGTTTAGCCTAAGTATGCCGTTAGTTCTATTTAACCCATAGATAGGACCCTTATCAGGTGTTACCACTTCTGGCCAGAGTGGACCTGGGAGCGATGATGATAAAGGGGTACTCCGCATTCCCCTAAGCCCCAGCATTGCTCGAACCTCACCATCAGATTGTTTAGTGTCATATCTTGGACACTCGTTGGGGGTGGGTGTCTTACCCCTCTGCAGAGAAGCAGTCGGTGTATTCTACAGCCCCAGCCGACTGGGCACCCTTCTGGTGGGGTAAATTCTGTCATAGTGATCCTTTTCTCAGAAGGAGTGCCCGACTGATTCTAGTTTGAGGCACAGTAGACAAGCACATGCGCAAAATTAATAATTTGATATCACCTCAGCTAACCTATCACTCACTGTGAATTATACAATGATTAATTCTTCGCTTTAGAGACATTTTTTTTATTCCTGTTGCCAAAAGCCATGTCAGAGGAGCATCGAGTATGACAACTACATCCTCTTCAGAGAAGTAAAACCTTTACCATAAATGGAGGTGTCCTGTGTAGAACAATAAACTCAAGCTGGTTGTGAGGCTCCAGTTCAGAAGCTTTACAGAGTATGGAGACACTCCTTCATTGCCATTACTCCCAGGTCCTCTCGTTTAGAGTCAACAGGTCTGCTGTTACCAAGTGAGAGTTATTATCAAATAGGAACTTGTTTAATTTCTTTGTTTATTAGGCATGTCTGTATCCGTGGGTTATTGAATGCCAAAGTCATCCTTGTAGAAGAAAAGTAGTGGTATTATTTAAACCATAGATGAGAGCTTGGTTTGGTTTGGTTTGCTGGCATATCGGTTATTGTAGGTTATTTCATGCAAAATCCATGTTTATACATATAAACAATTTTATTTCAAACAATTCCGTTTAACATACGTCAATTTCGATTTCAAACGAATCAGTTTAACATAAGCACAAAGTTTAAATGTCAAAAAGAGTTATATTTCACAGTTACATGTAAAAACAGTTCAATTTAGTACAATTCAGTTTAGCATAATTACGCAGTTTTATTTGAGCCATAGATAGGACCCTATCAGGTGATACCACTCCTGGTCAGAGTGGACTTTGTAGCAATGGCAATAAAGAGGTTCTCTGATTTCCCCTAAGCTCCATCATTACTGGAGCGCCATCAAATTGTTTAGAGCTATATCCAGGACCCTCGTTGTGGGTGTCTTACCCCCTCTGTAGAGAAAGAGTCGGGGTATTCTACAGCACCTACTGACTGTGCCACATTGGTGAGGGTTGAAGGAAAAAGGTTCATACTTTTTCCAAGGGTATTAGTCCTAAAGTGAACGTAATAATGCGACTGGTGTTCAAACTCACAACAATATCGCAGATCAGCAAGTTAACCACTACGCAAAAGAGACTTCCCCTCTGGGATTATTCGGGTGGAATAAGAACGCATAAAACCATTACTGTGTACAGAATAGTAAATATATAAGCGAGTTCGAACTCTAGTCGCGTCATTATGTTCACTTTCGGGCAAATACCCTTGGAAAAGGTATGAACCCCCTTATCCTCCCAGCTAAGGGTTAAATAGTAATACTACTGTTCTTCGAGGAGAATAGCTTTGGAATTAAATAACCTACAAAGGTTGATATGCCATTAAACAAAGAAACCAAACCAAACCACTAGTAGATATAATTTTTCTATATTAGATACTATATTAGATATAATACTTCAGACTATTTAAGTGTATTATTTATAAGTAACCCATGAAAGTTGATATACCATCAAACAAAAAAGCCAAACCAAATGAATCAAATTTCTGCATTGAATAACCCCTGAGGAGTGGATATGCCGTTAAATAAATTTGCCACTCTGAACTATTAGAATTTTTGAATGCAGTTGCCCATCTGTCATTCAGTCTTTTATCATCCAGCAAACCGATAATCCGTAATATTTGTGGATCTACTTCGAGGTTTTCCATCAGCCATTCGAGATTTTCGTTTTCAATCAGCGGGTAGGAAGTTAATTTATGAACTCACTCGTTAAATCCAGGGACCATGAACACCCAGGTGACCTTGTTGATATCGAGGATCGGGAGTAAGTTGCAAATCCTGAAGACACTGCTGATCCTGGAAACACTCCTTACCATAGACATTAGTAACCTTGAGTAAAGCAATCGCTGCCTACACCTTACCAGTGACCTTTGTGGTTTAATGGTTATCATCGTAGGAATTGGACACGACGATACGAGTTCAAATCCTGGACGAGACTGATTGCATTTCACATAGCACTAATACCGTTGGGAAAGGTATGAATCCAATTATTCTCCCTCCAGCTATGGGTAAATAGTAGGACAGACTAGATTCTTCAGCCTTGGTGAGGCAACTAGTCTAGGAGAAGGAAAACTCTGAATTCAAACCTGTTAAACTCAGCTTAAAAATTGACCTTGTATCATATCCTGCCCGAGCGGAGGGGTAGGTAAATATGGTATCCAGCTATGTGACCAACAACAAAAAGCCAATCTTGAGAACTCTCGTTGAAAGTGCGAGAGGTGGTCAGATATGAGATTTGGAGCCTTTTAAAAATGATCAGTTTGTTGATTGATCAGGGTTGTTGGTTGGTTGGTTGGTTGTTTTGTATAACGACGTATCGACCCTTTTCGAATTATTAAACACCGAATTAAGTCATTTTCATTAAAGTTTTAAACAATTCAGTTTAGTATGAGTATAGTTTTTTTGTTTATTCACAGTTGATTATCAAAACAGTTTTATTTAAAACAATTCAGTTTAGCATAAGTACATAGTTTAGTTTTATTTGACACATAGATAGAACCCTATCAGATGCTACCACTCCGGCCCAGAGTGGACTTGTATCGATGGCAATAAAGGGCTACTCTGCATTCCCCAAATCTCCTATATTACTGGGACCACACCATCAGATTATTTAGTATCATATCCAGGACACTCGTTGTGAGGGGGTCTTACCCTCTGCAGAGATGTAGTCGATGTATTTTATAGCCCCAGCCGACTCGGCAAGATTAATCAGGACCATTACAAGTTGTTAACTAAATTTCGGGGCTAAATAAAGATACTCACCACACCATTTGAGTAGGGTGGCCTTAGATTTATAAAAACATGAATTTTCCTTAATCGACTGAACAAGAAACCGTTTCACATCTTCCTGGTGATGAGAATGGAGTAAAAGAATTTGTATCTGTAGAAATGTTGACCATGAATATTATGCTGACCATCCATAAGCTGAAAATACTTCTGATCCTTCAGACGCTGCTGATCAGAGAAACGATGGTGACCTTGTATAATATATATATATATATATATATATATATATATATATATATAATATATATATATATATATATATATATTCTTATTGTTCTTAGAATAAGAATATTTAAAAAAAAGAATTTTTTTAATTAAAAAAAAAAATTTTTTCATCATACAACATGTGAAAGCACTTGCAATATTCTGTCCTCATCAGCCGCCAACCAGGGTGATAACACAGTTTCGGTTGCCCTGGTTGGCGGCTGATGAGGACAGAGTATCGTACGTGCTTTCACACGTTGTATGATGAAAAGATTTAGAAAAATAAAAAAAAAAATTCTTATTCTAAGAACAATGCTCACCATGGATAACAGCTTAACATACTGTTGATCCAAAAGACCTGGCTAACCAGAGAAACCATGCTGTCTTTACTTGTTAAGTTGTGTAAGTGGACATCACTTGGTTATGAGACCATAGAGGCTGTGAACATGAATCTGCGTACACTGATCACCTTGGAAACAATGGGTACGACTAGAAGTCGAACTCACTTTCTACGCTGTTGCAATCCAGCAAATCAACCACAAAGCCACAGGACTTCCCAGATATAAATTGGATGAAAGGTTCTATCGTTTTGTGGGTGAAGCTTTATATAACATTAATCAATAAAAATTTGCCTGATGGGCTAATGGTTGTTGTTTTTTCCTATCTTTTTACGACAGCAATTTTTATATGGAATGAGATCGAAAAATGTGTAAATATCTAACAACCCATCCACCAAGAGCAGGATGTGATTTAAGGTCAATTTTTAAGCAGAGTTTGATTGGTTTGAGGTAAGAGATTTCCTTCAAGATCAGTTGCTATACCAAGGTTAATGAGACCCGTGTGTCTATAGCTGGAGGGAGAATAGTTGAATTCACACCATTACCTTGAGTATTAATGTTATGTGAAATGCTAAAAAACTCATCTAGGATTTGATCTCGTTTTGCTGTGTTTATTTTTTTACAACGATATCCATTAAAACCCGAACAAATGCGTGCAATGGTTTCCTTTTGACGTCAATTAATGTTATGATACAGATCATATTGCCCAATCATAAACTATTCCAAAAATCAACAGTAAAAAAAAAGGCATAAACTGTATTTGTACAACGAATAAATAAAAGCTTAAATAATTCAAAAATGTTTTTTTGTTTGTGTTTTATAGTATATCGATCTTTAGTTGTCTAAATTCATGAGATGAAGCTTGTTGATTTTTATCATTAAGGGTTTTCGGACTATTGTCTTCATCTTTGTTGTTATTTCCACAACGTTTCGGCCGATGTGTCCTCCGGCCTTCTTCAGGTTTGGTTTGATTTGGTTTCTTTTTTATAACGGCATATCAACTCTTTTTAGGTTATTTAATGCCAAAGCCATTCTCCTAGAAGAACAGTAGTGGTACTATTTAACCCATAGCTGGGAGAATAAGGGGGTTCATGCCTTTCCCAAGGGTATTTGCCCGAAAGTGAACGTAATAGCGCGACTGGAGTACGAACTCACGTACTACGATTCCACAGTCCATCGCTTTAACCATTACGCCACGAGGACACACACCCTTTTTCAGGTGTTTGTCGAACTCGGGAACCTCCATGGAACTTCGAACTACGTCCTTTATTGAATCCACTGGGGTCGCCTGTTCTGATTCCGTTTGCCATAACCAGGTACAAATGTTAAGTATTCCTGTATTGTTACTCGCAATTCAGAGTGAATTTTTAGGACTTATAAACTTAATATTCTTACTTGACTAGAATTACTACTATTATGTATTATTTTTTACATATGCTCATATTCAGATTTTTTTTCTGAATTGTCCAGCAGGACACATGGCGTAACGGTTATAGTCGTTGGTTCCCTAAGCTTTTAAGGAGACAATCATCTGGAGGTTACAGGTTCAATCCTCACTACAAGCGAGTAACAATACAGGAATACTTAACACTTGTACCCAGATATGGTTAACAGAATCAGAACAGGCTACCCCCGTGGATTCAATAAAGGACGTAGTTCGAATTTCCGTAACGGTTCCAGAGTTCGACAAACACCTGAAGAAGGCCGGAGGACATATCGACCGAAACGTTGTGAAAATAACAATAAAGATGAAGACAATAGTCCGAAAGCCCTTAATAATAAAATATCGTCCTTTGTTGGTTATTTGATGCTAAATCCATTTTTATATAAATAAACAGTTTTATTTCAAATAATTCAGTTTAGCATAAGTACACAGTTTGTCAAAAACATTTATATTTCAAGCTTTTCAGTTTAACCAAACATTTCTAATTAAAACAATTCAGTTTTCTATAGTTTTATTTTACAAACACTTAAATGTGAAAAAGTTCTTTTTCAAACAATTCTATTTAGCGTAAGTAGCATTTCAACATCAAAAACAGTTCTATTTCAAACAATTCAGTTTAGCTTAAGTACACAGTTTAGTTCTATTTGACCCATAGATAGGACCCTATCAGCTGCTACCACTTCGGGCAAACTCTAAACTGAAAAAAAGAGAAAATGTTCTTTTCTTATATGTTCTAAGATTACAATCTATCTATCTATCTATCTATCTATCTATCACAGTTGGCAGGAGCTGTCGAATATGCCGACTCCATTTCTGCAGAATGATAAAACCTCACCCCTAACAAGTGTCCTTGATATGATTCTAAATAATTGGTTGGAACTTGAGGATTGTGGAGTAATCTCATTGTCATTATTCCTACGTCCGCTCTAATCCAGAGTGATAGAACATGTTAGGGTTTAATGTATGGGTCAGATAGAACTATATAATCCTTCACTATTCTAAAAACCATTTAATTATGGCAAATAAAATTTTTAGTGTTAGCAATACTAGAAACCATTTAACTATGTGCAAACAAATTAGCTCTAGCTCGCGTAAGAATTAACACCAATAAACGATTCGTTTACAAATAATATATATTTACTGTATATGTATAAACAGGATTTGGTATCAAATTATCTTCAAAGGTTGATATGGTGTAAAACCAACAAACCAACCAACCTATCTATCTATCTATCTATCTATCTATCTCAGCCACTTTCTTTCTTTCTTTCTTTCTTTCATTCCCTATCTATCTATCTATCTATCTATTTATCTACCTATTCCATTCTGTTATTATTTGGCTGTCTATCAATATAACTATTTTTTCAGGATGGAACAACCACAAAGACGAAATACAATAAATAAATAGAGTAATCTAAAGAGAAATATACAGAGAGAGATTTTAGTAAAGAAAAGAAAACATGAAATGAATAAGTTGATACCTCTCTCTCTACCTCTCTCTCTACCTCTCTCTCTACCTCTCTCTACCTCTCTCTCTTTCTCTCTCTACCTCTCTCTCTACCTCTCTCTCTTTGTGTGTTCCGACTGCCATAGTTTACTATGGGATAAACAGAAATACCTCCGCCTTATATTTCTATTTATTTCGTAAGCTTGGTTATTTCGGCTCATTACCAGAACAGCGGGGCACCCAGTAAGAATCAATCTCACTGGATATGGGCTTTAAGATAATTACTCAACGTGAGACGCCATCTACTTATATATTACGCATATTTCATTTGCAACGCAAGGCCAAATGTATTTAGCACCGAGTGAGCAACAAATTCACTCGTAAAAGTCTGCTATCTCTTTTTTTCTAATTCCTTTTCAATGCTAGATATCCTAGACTGCATATAAGTAACACATAAGTCCTCATCTGCCATTCAAGTTTAACAACCATTTCTTCATGCTGTTTTTTTGAGATTTATTTTGACGCTCCGTCAACGTGTCGACGGCTATTTTATGCTAAGGGGTTATGGAATCGCATTCGCTGCTCGGTTATATTGACATTTTTCGTGCAGCCAATTCTTTGTTCCAACAGATTTTTTTTTTTTTTTTTTTTTTTTTTGCATACGGCCTAATCGAGGTTTTTGCACACGGTCCTAATCGAATTTTTTGCACACGGTCCAATCGAATACGAATAATTTTCAAAAATCATCTCTTTGACCTAAAAATGTTGCTCGCAATATTGTTTAAAGCTTAAAATATGCTGTGCATCCTCTACTGAAGGCACGACTCTGATGGTGAGGCTACAGTTCTTACTGTTATCACTCTTGGCTCTACACTGACCCGGATTTCTTATATCTGTTACGGTCCCGCCATTGAGTAAAATATATCCGACACAAAAACTGTAAATATGAACATACAATGAACGCGATTTCCTAACCTATAGGCACAAAACAACTTTATACGGATTGAAATACCGTAAAAATCAATCAATTTCTGAATCATCTAACATTTGTATGTGTTTTTTATCTCAACCAACGTAGGTTATTTAATGCCAAATCTGGTTCATACATCTATATTAAATATATCTGATTTGGTTTGCTTGAATTTTATGGCTTAACAACCATTATGGGTTATTTAATGCCAAATCCTCTTTATAAATCTATATTGAATATATATGATTGGGTTTGATTCGGTTTTATGGCATATCAACTATTCTGGTTATTTAATGCCAAATCCTGTTATTACATATGCACTAAATATATATGATTTTTGGGGGTTCAGTTTTATGGCATATCAACCAATGTAGGTAATTTAATACCAAATCCTGTTCATACATATATACTAAATATATATGATTTGTTAACATTTTCTTAAACGAGGAGCTCTTCTTTGCATACTATTAAATTATTTCAAGTATTGCTATGTAACAGTAACAATTTATTATCATTTATTTGTTCGCTCTCATTTAAATAAATATACATATGATTTACAAATGAATATTTTCTTGGTTATTTCATTTTAAAATCTAATTTGTTTACATGCTAGCTTTACTAGAATTTCTAAACAGTTAAACAGTTTCAATTATTGCTATCTAACACTAAGAATTGTATTCAATATTAATCTTTTGTTTGAAGACAGAGAAGTTGTTAAAAATGTTGTATTTTAACACAAATTATTTTATTCAACACTATTCATGTATTTGCCCATAGTCAAATGATTTCAACTATGTAATACCAATAATTCAATTTAGGGACACAGTTAAAAAGTTTCAATTGTTGCTATTTATTGCCCAGTCAGCTCGAGCTGTTGAATACACCGACGGCAGCTCTGCAGAGCAATAAGGACCACCCCCATGAGAGTCTAAAATATGGCTGTAAACAATCCAATGGTGATGTTCTAGTGATGCTGGAGCTTCGGGAAATGCGGAGCACCCCTTAATTGCCATTGCTCTCAGGTCAATTCTGGCCCGGATTGGTAGCTCCTGATAGGGCCCAATCTATGGGTTAAATAGAACTAACTACATAATTATGCTAAACTGAATTGTTTGAAGTAGAACTGTTTGACTAAACTTAATTGCTTGAAATAGAAATGCTTTTGTCGATTAAACTGTGTAATTATATTTAAACTCTGTGGTTATGCTAAACTGAATTGTTTGAAACGGAACTGTTTTTGCTATTGAAACTCTTACACTAAACTGAATTGTTTAATACACAACTGTTTTGACATTTAACTGTGTGTAAATAAAATCTGTACTTATACTAAACTGAATTAGCTGAATTAGAACTGTTTAAGTAAACTGAATAGCTTGAAATAGTTTTTGACAATTAAACTGTGTACTCATGCTAAACTGAATTGTTTGAAATAGAACTATTTGCATCAAAATGGATTTGGTGTTAAATAACCTGCAAAGGTTGATATGCTATAAAACCCAAAGAGCCAACCAACCAACCCATTACTATTTAACATTAATAATTCTATTCAACATCACTTATTCGTTTGTACGTAATTAAAGGATTCCCAAGTATTGGTTTGTATCGCTAACAATTCAATTAGGTATTCATCTGTTTGCACACAGTCTAAAAGTTCTATTTCTAACAATTCAATTTATCATCAGTCATTTGTTTGAACACAGTTTGATATGTCAAACAACTCTATTTCACCAATAAATATTACCCTATCAAATGTTAATTCTTTGAGTCAGAGAAGCCCAGGGAGCAATGGTATTGACGGGCCACTCTGCATTCCCCAAATCTCCCAAACTAGAGCCTTGGCATCAAATAATTTAGTGTCATATCCAGGTCACTCGTTAGGAGTCTTACCATTCTGCGGATATGCAGTCGGTGTATTCTACGGCCCAAGCTGACTGGACTCTCACCTAACAGCGACGTAATCGGCTTTGTGTTCCAGATAAATGAAGCTTCATATACTTTAGATTTATTTTTTGTTTTGAAGCCTCGGTTCAATTAAACGGCCGTCCCGATTAAGCGTTTTTATTCTGAACTGGAATATACTCCCTATATGTGCGCGTTTTTCGTGGGAAATGCTATTCATGCTTTCAACATTCAGAGAAACTGCGTCAACAGACGGGCGCCCGCCGGCACTTTCCCGTCTTACAAAGATGGCGCCACCTTGGTCTTTCACAATTGTGTTGAACAGCCCACTTCTGCGGACCTAACGTTCAGTTTATTGCCTACCATATAACTAACCTACAACCTACCTCCTGTCAGTTATATTGCCATTATAGCTTATTGTTAGGTTTACTCAACAAGCGGCGTTCGTACGTAACAGGGTTAGGGTACAAGGTAAGAAATAGGAAAGTAATAGGGAAAAAGAAAAAGGAAAAAGTGTCGGTATACAATTCTTTTATTTATTTTATTCTTTCTATTTTTTTTCTTACTTATTTGAGGTAATAATTTCTATCTAGTAGTTTGTTTTCTTTCACCGGAAGTGTATTTAGCTCACCCTTGGGATTATTTGTAGACATGATCTGTGTCACCGAACGAAAGAAAGAAAGGAAAGGCATTTCTTTCTTTCTTTCTTTCTTTCTTTCTTTCTACACATCACACAAATTTAAAAAAAATTTCTATTCATCTTTTTTAGTTGTTATTCATTCATTTTCTATCCATCTATCTATCTATCTATCTATCTATCTTTTTTCTTTCTCACGTTTTCTTTCATTTTTTCCCTCTCCTATCTTTCTTTTCTCTTTCTTTTTTGTTTCAGTATTTTTTTTGTTTATTTGTTGGCTTTCTTTCTTTCTTTCTTTCTTTCTTTCTTTCTTTCTTTCTTTCTTTCTACACTTGGCTCAAAATTTTAAAAATCGCTTTTTTAGTTGTTATTCTTTCATTTACTATCTATCTATCTATCTCACCTCTCCAATCTTTCTTTTCTCTTTCTTTCTTTCTTTCTTTCTTTCTTTCTTTCTTTCTTTCTTTCTTTCTTTCTTTCGTTATTTTGTGGTCCATATAGGTTTCTTCAGTCATCTGAAAGTTGATACTCCAAGATCTTTATTTCCATATCTCTCTCTCTCTCTCCCTCTATCCCTCTTTCTTTATCTATCCATCTATCTCTTTCTTTCTTTCTTTCTTTCTTTCTTTCTTCTCTCCGCTTTTTCTTTCATCGTTTTCTTTCTTTCTTTTTCTATATTTTCACTTTCTTTCTTTCTTTCTTTCTTTCTTTCTTTCTTCTTCCCGCTTCTTCTTTCATAGTTTTCTTTCTTTTTCTATATTTTTCTTTCTTTCTTTCTTTCTTTCTTTCTTTCTTTCTTTCTTTCTTTCTCCCGCTTCTTCTTTCATCGTTTTCTTTCTTTCTTGTTCTATATTTTCACTTTCTTTCTTTCTTTCTTTCTTTCTTTCTTTCTTTCTTTCTTTCTTTCTTTCTTTCTTTTGGTCTAATTTTTCTTTCTTTCAACCATAAAGTATCTATCTACTTTAAATGACTGTGAAGCTTTATAACACATAGTTTTTCAAAACATTGATAAAGCAAATAACAGTTAAATATTTAACGGTCTTAAATGATAGTGAACTGTACTATATCGGCTCTGAAAACTTTAATATTTCAAGTATGTTTGAAGAGTTCTATCATCATCACCATTATGAAATCACGATGATAGCACGGATCCCCTTTACTCTGGCTCTCTATCTGTCCCTATGGGTCATCGCTCATGGTATCCAGTGTTTGCATAGATCTGGTGAATGTATGTTTTTGCTGGACGGTCAAGTCTGATGTATCCATAAGAGAACGTCCCTTATGAGTTCGTCCTTAATTATAGGTTACAAGTGGGGTGCTTCGGGTGATGTAACGGTTTCCAAGGTACACTAGCTAGCCTTCACGAGTGAGGTCGAATCTCATTGGATGCCCCATTATATACGACCTCGTGCAACATCTAAGCAAAAAAGCATAGTAAATTACTACTTCGTAATACTTAGACAGTTTGTGAAATGGAGGTTAACTAGTCGTACTGTTGTACGCTTTGTAGAGTATGCAATACTGTTGTATGCTTTGTAGAGTATGCAATAAGGACTTGTTCAAAATAGCACGCAGCATCCTCATGTAGTTTTAATCTAGCTTTTATCTGCAGGCGTTTCGTTAGAGTGGTGTGACCATACAGTAGTACTGACACGGCTACGGCTTGGACGAGTTATCGTTTTATTCTATCAGAGAGATCAGATTACCATCATGGCTTTCCTATACGTATCCTGATATCGTTTTCTGTAGATGAGATATTGCTACCGTACAATTGGAATTCGTCGTCTAATTTCAGAAGCTTGCTATTCGAAATGTGCAGATCGCTATATTTTTTGTTCAAAATACATGAACCCTGATGTATCCATGTTCTCATACATGTCAATTCCTTCTGCTGCCTGTTCCAAGGTACGAAGCAGAAAATCGGCTTATGCAAGTGCATTTGCAAGAGGCGGAGTTTAACAGGTTTGAATTCAGAGTTTTCCTTCTCCGAGACTAGTTGCCTCACCTTGGCTGAAGAACCTAGTCTGCTCTACTATTTACCCATAGCTAGAGGGAGAATAATTGGTTTCATATCTTTCCCAACGGTATTAATGCTATGTGAAATGCAATCAGTCTTGTCCAGGATTTGAACTCGTGTCACCGTGTCCATTTCCTACGATGATAACCATTACACCACTAGCACCTCCAAATCCTGTTTATGCATGTATATTAGATATGATTTGTGAACACATTTTGTTAATAACATTTTAAAAATAGCCTGAGTTCATTTTTTGCACACAGTTAAATGGTTTCAAGTATTTCTATCAGACAAGAATAATTCTATTTACTATTAATCATTTTTTTGCACATCGTTAGATAGTTCCAAGTGTTGCTATGTATCATAAACAATTCAATTAAACAATAATTATTTGTTTACGCACAGTTAAATGATAAACAGTTCTATTCCAAACAATTCAATTTAACATAAGTCATTTGTTTGTACTCAGTTTATATGTCAGATTTCTATTTGAACTATAGATAGGACCCTATTAGGTGCTACCTTTCTGGGCCTAAGTGGCCCCTCTAAGCTCCAGGACTGGAGTCTCGCAATCAGATAGTTTAATGTCATATCCATGACACTCGTTGGTGGTGGGATATTACCCTTCTACAAGATACAGTCGGCGTAGTCTTTATCCCCAGCCGACTGGGCTGAGTAGGTATCTTTCCATTTTGACTAGAATCAAAATATTACTTCACAGTTCATAAGAATCAAAGTGTAAAATCTTCTTGGAAATATTACAGTTATTTTAAAACCTGTAAAATATGACTTTTAAATATAAAAGTTAAAAAGAAAATGAATTAATAAAGTAATAATTATTTTATATATAAAGAATGATTGAAAAATAACAGCCTATTTTTAAATTCTTATAGTTTATTTCTTTATAATAATCTTTACAAGAAATTGATTATGAGTATTTTAAATTAGGTAGCCCAGTCAGCAGGTATGAGTCGAATACGACGATTGCATCTCTGCAGAGAGTTTAGACACCGCCAACAACTTTCCTCGGTATAACATTAACTTATATGATGGAGTCCTGGAGTTCCTGGGAATGTGGATTACCGCTAAATTGCCAGTACTGTAGGTCCACTCTAGACCATAGAGGTAGTACCTATTTAGATCTAAATACGGGCCAAATGGAAATGGTTGACTAGTTACCAGTGTGCAAACAAATGACTGATGTTAAATTGAATAGTTAGTGTTACATGGCAATTGTTGAATGATACTGACTGTGTGCAAATAAAACTATTGCTACTTTTGAAGCCATTTAAGTAAGTGGGAAAATGATTCATGCCAAATAGAATAATATTCGTGTTAGATACCAATGCTTAAAACCCTTTAAGTGTGTCCAAAATTGAATGAGCTATGAATTGTTTTAAAATATTATGTTCAAACTACGCATTTAGAACTCATTTATATATATACTGGGCACCTCGGGTTGTGTAATGGTTAACAAGCCAGACTAGCAAACCTTCTCGAGTCAGTTCGAGTCTCATAGGGCGTCTCATTCACTCGTCTTTTTGTCACATCTTAGCAAAAAGCAGAGTAAATTGCTATAACTCATATATATTTAATATATAAGTATATATATATATTTACGGATGAACCTGTCACGAAAATCATTAGCAATCCACTAGACATCAAACTCGGACAGTTTACGCAAGAACAACTCGACGTAGTACATAAAAAAATTAAAAATAGGAAAGCTGCAGGTCTTGATGAAATACCCCTAGAAGTATGGAAAACATACAGCTCCGATACTGCAACGGTGTATACAACCAGAACATAATAGACAAATGGGCAAAAGGCTGCATCCTCCCTTTCATCAATAAAGATGACCTCGGAATAGCCAATAACTCCCGCAGTATAACGCATACTTCCAAAGCGGTCAAGATTTACTATGCTCTGCAATTCAAACACATAGAACCTGAAATTAAGAAAGTTCGTTAGAAGAGCCAAAATTGCTTTCGAAGAAATCGATCCACGGCATCACAAATTTTCGTGCCAAAAATCTCGAGGCAACACTATTATTTGTAGAATTCTCCAAGATATTTGACAATGGAATATGGAGCAAATACTTCTGGCCTAGGGTCTCCCCCAAAGAAACAGTCGCAGCCAGAATGAAGCAATAAAAAACTCGAAAGCAAAAGTTCGTCCACTGGATAGAGACACAGACTTCTTTGACAAGGTGTGCTGTAAGGGGACACATTAGTCCCATACCTGTTTATTATCTGCCTAGACTAAGTGCTTCTAACGTCGGTAGATTTAATGAAAGAAAATGAATTTACGTTGGCAAAGGCACGAACGATTACGAGCGCAGACAACGCTGATGACATAGCGCTTCTAGCAAATACACAAGCCAAGGCCCAATCCTTGCTGCATAGTCAGGAACAGGCAGCAGGTGGCATACGTCTCCATATCAACGCAGACAAAATAGAGTTCATGTGCTTTAATCAAAGAGGCGAAATCCCCACACTAAACAGTAGATCTATGAAGCTTGTGGACAAGTTCGATCATCTCGGAAGCAAAAATCATATCAATACGCGACTAGCGAAGGCTTGGACAGTTATCGATATACTATCGGTCATATGGAAGTCAGACTAATCAGATAAAATAAAGTGCATTTTTTTCTTAGCAGCGGCTATGTCAATAGGCTGTATTGATGCACCACATAGACGCTGACTAAGCGTATGGAGAGAAAGCTTGATGGAAATTGCATAAGAATGCTGCAAGCTGTATTTAACATATCTTGGTGGCGGCATCCCACAAAGCTGTAGCTGTACGAACACCTACCACCCATTTTGAAAACCATTTAAATTAGAGGAGCAAGACACGCGGGACACTGCAGGAGAAGTAAGGGAAAATTCATAAGTGATGAACTCCTGTGGAGCCCCTCACACGAACCAGCTAGAGCAGGGCAACCAGGTAGAACCTAATTACAACAGCTCCGTACTTCTCGGCTTTTTGGCTGGGCCGTGGCAGATTCAAGGTCGAACGGCCCCCAATTTCGGCTGGATCACCTTCGGGTGGGCGAGCTGCATTCTCTGTCCCCTAGACCTTGCTGTCTAGTTGAAGCCATAACCCGGCATACGTGCCCGGATCCAAATTTGGATTCATGAACGGCTTGCCTCATTAGACCCACATTGCACTTAGTGGGTCGATGAGCAGCACAGACCAGCAGAGTTCGAGTCTCGGCTCGTTCCCGACCTTCCCCTCCTCATTTATTCCCACTTTAATCGGCCTTCGGGCTTTTGACCTTGTGTCAAGTCTTGTCTGGTGGGAGGCAGCGACAAATAATTACAACAGCTCTGTACTTATACAGGATGTAGCATGGAAGAATAACCGAGAGCGAAGGACGATAGAGATGAGAGGAGGAAGAGGGTCAGATAAAATTGTGCTAGACGCACACCATGATGAGGATGATATATGTATATAAATAAGATTTGGCAATGAATAGATCAAGGGTTTATATGCCATAAAACCCAACCAACCAACCTTTAAAAAATGGCGTTACTTTTCACTTACCATATGTATACAGTTTCAAATTGATAAACGATAAATTGTAATATCAGAAATATTTGTCTTGATAAACCAGGATAATATCGTTGTTCCTCAATTTAGATGAAGAACATAGAGTTTGATTACACTGGAAGAAGACTGATTTTTATCAACAATCCAGAAAAATGATTTTGTATTAGTCTAAATCAAAAACAGTGATTCTGAATTATTCCAGCGGTAACAATTATCTTTTGTTACATACTGTAAATCACCAGGACATCTGAGACGATAATAATGACTTTAGAAATACATCTTTTACAAAAAATAAATAAATAAATAAATAGTCAGATAGATAAATAAATAAGTAAAAAAGAGAAAAGATGAAAGGAATTGTCACGGAAGCGTAGCATTAAGAGTGCTCTCATCCAAGAATTGATTACATTCAGTTCATAGCAACATAACAATTCTTACCAAATTAACCCTCAAAGAAGATCTGATTCTAAAAGACATTAGAAAATAAGTACCAAAATCAAACAGATACAGCATATATATATATATATATATATATATGTGTGTGTGTGTGTGTGTGTGTGTGTGTGCATGTTTGTGTAATAATCGTTTTGGGATAAAATTGTCAGAAATAGGACGTGAAAACCGTAAGTTCTGACATAGTTCGTTTGTTTAATGGCACTTCAACATTCGTGGGTAAATTCAAAGGCCATCGTTGTAGAAGAAGAGGAGGAGTACTTTTAACCAATTACTGGGAGATTAGGGGCCTCATACCTTTCCCAGAAGTATATATGCGGAAGTCAACGTAATAGTGCGACTGGAGTTCTAACTAGCATACAACAATATGTTATCTTAATCCAACACGTTTTTCACTACACCAAGAGGACTCACCTCCGATATATATATATATATATATATATATATATATATATATACTAATTTAATATCTACCAGCATTCGCGGTACCAGAAAAAAAGAAAAAAAAACCCGCCAGGAACAAGAGATAAGAATATCTCGAATCACCGCTTGGGGGAAAAAGAAAAAAATATTATAGGTCAAAAAGAAAAAAGAAAAGGCCAACCTCGTCAGACCCCTTGAAAAAAATCAAGAAATATGCAGTCAGTTGGTCAAAAGAAAACTAAAACCTTCCGCGAACACTGCAATGCTACAATTACAAAAGTGCTCAACACAAGTGGAGCCAATTATAAAGTTAACTTAAGTCGCGAGTCGGAAATCTACTAAAGTTTCATCTTAATGGATCATCAGGAAGTCTAACCCCGAGTCGGGGTTAGACTTCCTGATGATCCGTTAAGGTGAAACTTTAGTAGAATATTTCCGACTCGCGATTTAAGTTAATTATATATATATATATATATATATATATATATATATATATATATATATATATGTGTGTGTGTATGTGTGTATGTGATAATATAATTTTGAAATTGAATGTTTTACGAGTTGGGTATGCAATTCTTTTTCATCATTTGGGGAAATGATTAGCAATTGTGGTTACAATGTGCATAACTGTAATTTAATAAAAATCCTATCCTATCTTGTGTTGTTATTGTGCTTCTTGCATATGTTGCATTTTCCGGGGAAATAAAAAAGGGAGTGTTTCTTTCGGATCATTTGTCGTAATATCAAACATGTAGACAATCTCGACGGAGAGTCCTAAATTTGCGAAAAATCATGTTTAACAAGTTGTACAAATATGAACCAGTTCAGCTATGCAGGTGTTAAATTGCATCTTTTGTTTTTATAGCCTCGTCGAACAGATGGCGCAGACGTCGACACGATTGATTATTAAATTTCAGGACAGATGGCGCTGTTAAAATATGTAGATGTTATAGACAAAATGGAAAGGCCACCCGCGAAACAAAACGAAATATCGACGTCCATTAATATTTATAACTGATTTTTAAATAGATTACGTTAGCCTGACGATGGAAAAAAAGATATATCTATTGATTATCGAGAGGCATTATCCCGTTCAGTTAGATTAGTTCGTTTTTCATTATCTTCCGTCTATATTGTTCATTCT
The DNA here is from genome assembly GCA_963585895.1 of Sepioteuthis lessoniana. NCBI lineage: Eukaryota > Metazoa > Mollusca > Cephalopoda > Myopsida > Loliginidae > Sepioteuthis > Sepioteuthis lessoniana. Next base: position 58,352,531 of record OY757940.1, read on the forward strand.
TTTAGGCCTTTTTTCATCACTCTCTCTCTCTCTTTCAACTACTCACAGGTTTGTTCTTCTCTCTCTTGTTCTTCTTCATCACCCTCTTTCTTTCAACTATTCATTCGTTCCTTCTCTATCGTCCTTTTTGCTCCTGCTGTCTCTTCTGTTTTTTTTTATTATTATCTTCTCTCGTTTAACTACTCACTCGCATATTCTTCTTAATCACTCTCTTTATTCACGCTTCTCTCTTTTTTTATTGTTCTTTGCCACTCTCACTCTTTAAACTACTCTCTCTTTTTTCTTCTCTATCATCCTCTTTGCTTCTGCATATCTCTGTTTTTCTTTTCTTCATCACCCTCTCTACAGGGTGGAACGATAAAATTGTCGTCCTAAAGAAAACAACGGAACAGCTTTATTTTAAAACTTTTATTGAAAAAATCAATTCAGGTAACTTGATTATGTAGTAGAGCTGACATCCATTCAATGTAGCCGCCTTCAGCCTCAATCACCGCCTCGATACGGATCCGGAATTGGGACCATGCCTTTTCCTCAAGCACCGGCGGGAGCTCGGCGAATACTAGGCGGATGGAGGCGATCAGGTTGGCTTTGGTATTGTGGGAGGTCATGTTGGTGATGTTCTCGACGTATGACCAAACGAAGTAGTCCAGCGGATTCAGGTTGGGGGAGGAGGGGAGCCAGTGAGAGAGGGGTACAAAGTCGTAGCACTCCTTCTGAAGCCAAGCCTGGGTCTCTTTGAACTTGTGGGCCGGCCCCGAGTCCTGCTGCCACACCCAGGTTCTGCCACCGGCCACCTGATTGCACCAGGGGATCACCACAATCTTCAGCACATCCAGGTACACTTTGGTGTTGGCTTTCAAGCCGACTTCGACGATGTGAGGTGTCATGATATGGCCCTCACTTGAAACCACACCAAAAACCATGACCGTAGCCGGAAACTTTGTTTTCATCATTCTGGGCACGTTGAACCGTCCGGATTTGCCTTTTGAGGGCGCTGACAATGGTCCTGTTGTCATAACTTGGATCGGTAGGGAGCTTTGTTGTACAGCGGCGCATCTCAGATCTCGCTCGTTGAACATTGTGTCACTTTCAGACATGATAGAAGGCTCCTATCGCTCTTGGAATTTGTACACAACTGACCAACTAGTAGATGGTCAGCAACAAAAAGGAAAACCGATTTTCATTAAACGGAAATGGAATCATGTCGTCTTTTCGAGGGTGTCATTTTTATCATTCCACCCTATATATATATATATATATATATATTGTCATCCTCAGACAGACAGTTTCGTTGTATCACAACTCTTCAGTGTGGCTAGACACGGAGGACTCTTCAAGCTGGGATTGGCTTCCTCCCAAGTTTACGTTAGTCTTAATATCCTACCGCTCAGCCATCAAGTTCGGGAATTATAAAGCATTGTGTATTAGCTTTCGTTTGTTTTCATGTCGTCTTTTCTAGGGAGAAAATTTTATCGTTCCACCCTGTATTTACAGGGTGGAACGATAAAATTAAAAGCTACTCACTTGATTGTCCTTCTCTATCATTTTCTTTCTTTCTGTTTCTCTCTCTTATGCTTCTCTTCATCACCCTCTCTCTTTCGACGACTCACATGTTTGTTCTTCATTATGAGTCTCTTTGTTTTTGCATCTGTCACCTTTGTTCTTTTTGATCAACCTCTCTCTTTCAACTACTCTTTCTTTCTTCTTTTCTATCATCCTCTTTGTTTCTGCTTCTTGCACTTTGTTTTTTTTGCTGTCTGTCACCCTCTCTCTTTCAACTACTCTCTTGCTTCATCCTCTCTATGATTCCCAGTGTTTCTCCTCCTATTTTGTTCCTGATCATCAGCCTCTCTTTCAGACTTCGTTGCTTCTATGTCATCCACCATCTTCCTCTTTCTCTTTTTGGCCCTTTTCATAACTCATTTTCCCTCTCTATCAACTTCCCTGTTTATCGCTCACTCACTTTCTTCCTCTCCTCCTACCCTTTAATTTTTTCTCAGTTGTTCCTATCACCTTCACTCTTTCTTGTCTCTTACTTCTCTCCTGCCCCTCTCTCTCTCTCTCTCTCTCTCTCTCTCTCTCTCTCTCTCTCTCTTTCAACGTCTGTGTTTCTCTTACTCTTTTCTTTCTGAATCCTTTTTATCTAATATTTACTTTATTTTTCAAGCAGAATTTTTGTTCCTATCACCTTCGCTGTTTCTCGTCTCTTACTGCTTTCCCCCCTCACTCTCTTTATTTCTCTCTTTCTCTATCTTTATTTCTCTCTCTTTCAATGTATGCGTTTCTCTTACTCTTTTTTTTCTGAATCCTTTTTTATCTAATATTGACTTCATTTTGCAAGCAGAATTTTTGTTTCTATCACCTTCGCCCTTTCTCGTCGCTTACTTCTCTTTCCTCCCTCTCTCTCTTTATTTCTCTCTCTCTCTCTCTCTCTCTCTCTCTCTCTCTCTCTCTCTCTCTCTCTTTCAACGTCTGTGTTTCTCTTACTCTTTTCTATTTGAATCCTTTATATTTATTTATTTTTCAAGCAGAATTGTTGTTTCTACCACCTTCGCTGTTTCTCGTCTCTTACTTCTCTCCCCACTCTCTTTCTTTCTCCTTATTTCTCTCTCTCTCTCTCTCACTCTCTTTCTCTCTCTCTCTCTCTTTCAACGTCTCTGTTTCTCTTACTCTTTTCTTTCTGAACCCTTTTTATCTAATAATGACTTCATTTTTCAAGCAAAATTATTGGCATCGACATATAGACGAGTAATACGTTAAAAATTGAAGCATAAATGGTTGGATGAAGAACTAACCTTGGCTTTAAAAATTAGTTCCATGAATTAATAATTTCTTGATCATAAATCAAGGGTCAACTTATACACGAGTGAATACGGCAATTTCAACTGTTTTTTTCTTCTGTCATTATGATTCGCTGATCAAACGACAAATATTTGTCTGGCGCAGCAATTTTTAGTTCGTTGTGATCTCACGGAGTTCTCTTACTGAGGCGCTTAATTATTAAAGCTGCCGAGGTTGATCTTTAGTCAGAACTCAGCAGATGGCACGCAAATACATTAAGCCTTCCCTTGGTGTCTGAAGTGGAACTTATAGTTATAAATAAAACTAGATACGTTAATAGAGTGAACGACAGTATAAGATTGTGATAGAGATTAGAAAATAAAAGATTTAAACATTTGTGATTCAACTGATAAGAACAGAAATCCGCGTTTTAAAGCCCATCACTGAACACGCTATGGTGCACGAGCGCGGCCATATTAATTCAGAGAGAGAGAGAGAGAGAGAGAGAGCGAGTGAGAGAGAGAGAGAGAGAGCGCGAGTGAGAGAGAGAGAGAGAGAGAGAGATCTATTGTACGGTGATGGTTAACAAGCTCACATATCACCAAAAAATTCGCTAGTATCATCAGCTTGATTCCCAATTTCTGCTTCACTACCCGTATTTGGAAGACTAAATTATTCTGAGTAAAGATCCCCCTTCCTTCTCTCTCTCTTCCTATCTCTCTCTCTCTTTCTCTCTCTCTCTCTATATATATATATATATATGTATATATATATATATATATATATATGTCGTGCTCAGCGTAGCAGTACGAAGTGTAAACGGGCGATCCGAGTTCAAATCTTGATCGAGGCTGTTTGCGTTTCTTGCGTTTAGGAAAGGCAGGAATCAGTTTATTAATTTTCCTGCAATGAGTAAATAGAAGGACAGCTTGAGTTGTTCAGCCTTTGTTAGGCAACCAGTCTAGGAGAAGGAAAACTAATTCCAAAGCAGCTCTACTTAAAAATGACCTTGTGTCACGTACAGCCAAAATTGATAAAATACACACACACACACACACACTCTCTCTCTCTCTCTCTCTCTCTCTCTTTCTCTCTCTGTCCATATATACATATATATTTATATATATATACATGTGTATCAGTCCCTTGTGAGAGCCAATCAGAATTCATTCTTTTACTTCTTTAAATTCCCTTTCCAGTTCTTTAGATCGCCATTTTAATTCATTTCATTTCTTCCACAGGATATACCCTATTTTTAGATAATTTCTTCACAGTTCATTTTGTCGTTGTTTTCTTCATTATTGTTTATTCCATTCTTTCTTTCTTTCTTTCTTTCTTATCCTTATCTTTTCAACACTTGGTCTCCTTTCTTTCTTTCTTATCCTTATTTTTTCAACACTTTCTTTCTTTCTTTGCAAAACTCTTTTAATCTATATAAAAGCCTTTTAAATTATGACAATAGGTATATGAAAGTTACTCTGAAGTCTAAGCAAATAGGAGTTGCCAGGTAGCTTATTTCGGCCGAATATCACGAATTTTAAACCTGTATATGGCATATAAAACGCAGGGGAATTTTAAAAGATACTTTTAGTAAAAAAAGGGTGCATTTTATCCCATCAAATAGAGTTATTGGAATTCCTTCCACCTTCAAAACGACTCGTCGTTTGCTACTTGCATTTGCAATGATAACACTTCTTTTTCGCTTTCCTTCCCTTCCTTCCTTTCTCCCTCTCTCTCTCTCTCTCTCTCCTCTTATTTCTCCTTCTTTTCCTCTTCCTCCTCCATTCTCTTTTTCTTTTCTTTTCTTTTCATTCTTCCATATATTGCTTCGAGGACGGTTTGAAGAGCACACCTGTAATTGGAATTTCTCTCACCTTCAAAACAACCCGTCACTTATTACTCGCATTTGCAAACGATAACACTTCTTTTTCTTTGTCCTTCCCTCCCAACCTCTCTCTCTCTGTCTCTCTCTGTCTCTCCTCTTCTTTCTCCTTCTTTTCCTCTTCCCCCTCCATTCTCTTTTTCTTTTCTTTTCTTTTCATTCTTCCATATATTACTTCGAGGACGGTTTGAAGAGCACACCTGTAATTGGAATTTCTCTCACCTTCAAAACAACCCGTCACTTATTACTCGCATTTGCAAACGATAACACTTCTTTTTCTTTGTCCTTCCCTCCCAACCCCCCCTCTCTCTCTCTTTCCTCCCTTTTCTCTCTCGACTCTACCGGGTAGGGAGATTACATTCTTGTAGGTTGCCCGGCAGAATTCAACTAAGTTGGCTTTGCGAAACGATACAAGTGTTAACACTAATGTTCAAAACATTTTTGTTAGCGCACAAAATTTTGGCACTGATGTTTGCACTCAATAAACTTTGAAATATCAGAAAAGGCGCGGGAAAACACGTTCTTTTATATTTCTGGTTTTCATTTTAAAAATCCTATTTCTTTCTTTCTTTTTTTTTCAAACAGCTGGTCGAGATCCAATTTTCCCATCTGATATAAAATCTCTCAGTCGAGTTTTTTTTCATACAATGTGACATCAGACGGATAGTGCCAAAAACTCACTAGCAATTTCTATGTAGTTCGAGTCTAACCGGAACTTCGCTAATTCTGATTTAATTCTGAAGTTCTCTTATGGCTTTTTAACACAAAGAAAATAGGGGTAAAAACGAAGCGGTTATCTGGAAAATACCATAGCTAAAATTGATAATCTATAAGATTCGAATAGACACTGAGAACTCAAAGAAAACATACTCCGGAAATTCCACCAACAGACTTCGATTTAAAAATATGTTGATTTGGATGGAATTCGTACATCAGATCCCACCTTCTTTGTAGGACCTTCTCTATCTTTTCACCTGTCACGTCCAGACTTCCAGGTCATTATCCTTTTCTTTAATCATGCTGGAGAGCCATCAAAGACTTCTACAAATTCATTGTGAGTTCTTCAAGAAGTTCTGATTTTATCCTCATAAAAATACCATGGTTTTCTTATAGCAGATGATTGGAGTTCCCAGTTTCCCCATTTCCTGGCCCAACAACAGGTGGTCGATGTTTTAAGCACATTGCAGTCAAATGTAAGCTGTTAGTTGCCAGGATATAATTGGAAGTTCGTAAATTCTGATTTAATTTTGAAGTTCTCTTAAAAAGAAATCAAGAAACTTAAAATTAAATTCTCCCACTGAAGGGAAAAAAACCATACTCGGCTAACATCTGGTGTCCTATGTATGACACTAAAAAGCAGGGGGGATGTCCTCGTGGTGTAATGGTTAAAGCGATGAACTGCAGAATCGTAGTGCGCCAGTTCGTACTCCAGTCGTGCTATTGCGTTCACTTTCGGGCAAATACCCTTGGGAAAGGTATGAACCCCCTTATCCTCCCAGCTATGGGTTAAATAGTACCACTACTGTTCTTCTCGGAGAATGGCTTCGGCATTAAATAGCCTAAAAAGAGTTGATATGCCATTAAACAAAGAAACCAAACCTAAAAAGCAGATGAGAGCGAGGGTCCAATTCTGAAGATCTGGTTTGGTTTCTTTGCTTAATGGCATATCATTCTTCAAGGGTTATTTAATGCTAAAACTAGAGATTATTTATCCGAAAGTCAACGATTGGAGTTCGATCTCGCTTATTTGCATGTTACAGTTGGGTACGTTAACCACTACATTTCGGAAAACCTCTCAAGTAATAAATTTAAAAAGACAAAAAAAGATCGCCAGGTTGAGAAATGCAGGGTACTTCTCTATTGTCATTACTCCCGGGTTAACTCTCCACAGAAGTGGTGCTTGCTGTTAGAGTTCCAACAGTAAAATAAATCTGTTTAAAAATTATTCATTTTCTATACGAACGTGTGCACCAAAAAAAAAAAAAAAACTATTAAAAACAACAACAAAAAATGTAAATATAAACCCAATTCCTTTACAACTAGGCATAAAATAACCCTAAACGAGTTGATATGTCATTAAAATCAATCAATCCTTAAAAACAATCAAAGTTAAATAATGATCTTCGACTTGATCATTGCGATTCAAAATTTGCCAAGCAATCTATACTGCTCTGTCGAAAAAACAACAACAAAAAATGTAAATATAAACCCAATTCCTTTACAACTAGGCATAAAATAACCCTAAACGAGTTGATATGTCATTAAAATCAATCAATCCTTAAAAACAATCAAAGTTAAATAATGATCTTCGACTTGATCATTGCGATTCAAAATTTGCCAAGCAATCTATACTGCTCTGTCGATTGGGATTGTCGAATATGCCGATTGCATCTCTGCCGAGGGGGTGAAACCTCCTTCAAATGAATGTCCGAGGTATGTCACTAAATACATCGGATAACGAGATTTATGGTATGTGAAACACCACTCATCATCATCATCATCGTGTCGGCTAGAACAGATATTCCTGACCCTCTCTCTCCACGTCTCCCTATCGTTCATCGCCTCTGGCTGGTCTTCAGGTTTACATCCCGTATCATCACATAGCTGCTGTATGTATGTTCGAGCTAGTCGTCCTGCTTTTGATTGGCCATATGCGGGGGTCCACAGAAGTACATCACTTACGAGCTCGTCCTTGCTTCTCCAGCAGTGTCCGGCATGTCTGATTCGTCTAGCTTGGATAGTTTTCGTGACAGGTGGTAGGTGACCGTATAGTTGGTGCCTCGTGGACTTGTTCAGTTACCATTACTCCAAGGTCCACTCTGACCCAGATTTAGGTTTGGCTTAGATTTCTGGCATTAAATGGTTATTCTGGCATTCTGGTTATTAAATGCCAAATCCTATCAAATTTACCCAACCCCTCCGCTCGGACAGGATGTGACACAAGGTCAATTTCTAAGCGAAGTTTAACAGGTTTGAATTCAGAATTTTCCTTCTCCTAGACTAGTTGCCTCACCAAGGCTGAAGAACCTAGTCTGCCCTACTATTTATCCATAGCTGGAGGGAGAATAATTGGATTCATACCTTTCCCAAACGTATTAGTGCTATGTGAAATGC
>OY757940.1:58365307-58370307 GCA_963585895.1 Sepioteuthis lessoniana
TCCATTTTTTTCTTTATTGTGTCGTGTCTGCTGAAATAAATATTGTTATATAAAATATGAGTAATTTTAAAAGGTTTATATATATATATATTATATATATATATATATATATATATATATATATATATATATATATATAATTTGTTCCACCTATATCATTCATCACTTTGTATCAATATAATTTTTTGCTTGCATTCGCTATGTAAAACCTCTACATCATTATCACTTAGTTTATGAACAGTATTCAAAATGGACTTTTACATTTTATTTGTTTATTATGAGAAAATGAATTATTCATATTTGGTTCAAACTGAAATAACAGCAATGGTAAAAAAACAACCAAGTAACAAACCAACCGACCAAGCAAATAAATAAACAAACACACTCACATTGTCCCTTGAAAATAGGGTTAAGATCATATGCCAATAGTTGCTTCCAAATATATTTAATTTGTTTTTAGTCTAATCTAAACACATTACTTTCTTTCCCATGTCCTTTGGCAAACTTTATAGTCAGCGACCGAAGTCGAGGGTGACCAGAAGGCTCCTTTTTCAATAGCTACTACACTAAGGTGAAGGGGAGGGCGCTACTCCTTTACCTGGATTGCCTTACTTTACCTTTGATACCTAACTTATATTGCCGAGTGTTAAGCAAAGAGGTACCAAATACCATTTTAAAAGTCTTTGGTATGACGCGACCAGGGATTGAACCCAGGGCAAACTTTACATATGCTTTATTATTGTATTCTTTTAGCGATCGCTTTTCTTTAACCCCTATTCCCATTAAGGCCAATTCTCTACAGTGATGCTGTGTACAGATGCTCAACTTTCCAGGTTGAAGCTTTCAAATCATTAATCTGACGTATCTTTGTTGCCTTACTATTAAATACTGGCTTTGCCAGAGATTTAATTGGCACTGTCAGTTGGGGCTGCAGAATGCACTGACTACATCTCTGCAGAGGGCTTAACTACCCCCTCCCACAACGAATGTCCCGAATATGACACTAAACAATCTGATGGTGCAGTACCAGTAATGCTGGAGCTTTGGGCAATGCGAAGTACCCCTGCATCACCATCGCTTCCAGGTCCATGCTGACCCGGAGTCGTAGCACCTGGGTTTATCAGAAATAAACAGTGTACTTATGCTAAAGTGAATTGTTTGAAATAGAACTGTTTTTGATATTTAAACTCAGTGTAAACAAAGAACGGTACTTATGTTATAGTGTATTGTTTGAAATATATCTGTTTTTGATATTTAAATTCAGTGTAAAAAAAGAACGGCACCTATGTTATAGTGAATTGCTTGAAATAGAACTTTTTTGAGTTCTAAACAGCGTACTTATGCTAAACTGAATTGTTTGAAATAAAACTGTTTATATGTATGAAAATTTTTTGTCATTGAATAACCTACAATGGTTGATATGCCATAAAACCAAACCAAACCAAACCAAACCAAACCATATTAGCCCAAACCATATTAGCCCAAACGCTTTCGACTATTTCAGGGGTAGTGTTTGATTATTTGTTGCTCTGAGTTGAAGTGAGTTTTTATATTCAATTGGAGTAGGTTTTTATAGTATATATTTGGCTCACTCTGTTTGGTGCGGTGGTATGATTAGTTATTGAATATGTTTAATATGTTAATACCTGTGTTGAATACTATTCTATTTATAGTAGTTTTTTAAATATTTTTTTATGGTTATGGCTTAGAGGATTAGTAAGCCATTTTTGATTTTTTTTTTTTCATGTATTATTTTGTTTTATTAATTAGGACATTTCTTACATCTAGGATTTTAGTTCTTCAGTGTCTTTGTCGTTAGATGTTTAATAGCACTTATGTCACCACATTGAACCAGACATAAGAAAAATAACTAAAAGACTAGAACGTCTCAGTTAATGATCTTAAAGAGAATACTCAGTGTGGTCTTCAATAAAATAAACCTATATATATATATATATATATATATATATATATATATATATATATATACTATGAGTCAATGAATCTCTCACAAGTCTATGAATACACGGAAAATCGAATTTACTTTTTAGCTTGTGATATTATTTTGACAGTAGGCATGATATCTAATAGTTAATGCTGTGAAAAACAGATATTTGAATAACAAATTTTTCTAATGAAATAAGCCTCTATAATATTTTCAATAGTCACATGGTTTAAATATCGACTGGGCATTGGGCATTCCATATCTTATGACGAAGACGAGAATTCAATATTGAATTAAATAAGAAAGAAAATAATGGGCAAGAAGGAAAATACCCACCCACCAAAAATCAATATAATTTAGTAACTGAATAAAAATCAATAAATGAAAACAAAATATTCTGTTCGGTATTGGCTGGTTTTTATTGCATATCAGCTCTTGATATTTATCTAATGCGAAATCCAGTTTATATATATATATATATATATATATATATATATATATATATATATATATATATATATATATATGTCAACGGATAGTTTGTAGATAACATTTTTAAACGTGTCAGAGATCATTTATTTACACACAGTTAAATGGTTTCAAGTATTTCTATCTAATACAAACAATTTGATTTCACATCAGTCATTTGTTTGTACTCAGTTGAATAGATATACATATGATTTTTAAATCAATAGTTTGTTGGTAATTTTATTTTTAAATAGAGCTAATTTGTTTGCACACATTTAAGTATTGCTCTTGTTTGTACACAATTAAATAGTTTCAATTATCAGCATCTAACACTAATTATTCTATTTAATATTAATCATTTTTTGCCCATGAGGAATGGGCAACAAGTTTTCCTATTGAATACTCATGAATCTGTTCAACTGCATTCATTCATTTGCATACAATCAAATGATTCCAAGTATTTCTCTGTAATACGATTAGTTCAATTTTTACTAACAGTTAAGCAGTTTCAAGTATTCAACGCAAATGATTTTGGTTGCACATAGTTAAATGGTTTTATATATTGCTATTCAACACTAATAATTCCTTTCAACATTACTTATTCGTTTGCATACAGTTAAATGGTTCCAAATATTACTAACACTGACAATTTAATTTAAGATCAGTTAATTATTAGTACACTATTAAATGATCAAAAAGTTCTATTTGACCTAGAGATTGGACCCTAACAGGTTCTACCACTCCTGGACAAAGTGGGCCAGGGAGTAATGACAATGAAAGGGTACTCCACGTTCCCTAAACATTCAGGACTGGACACTCATCATCATATAAAGTTTACTATCACACCCAAGACACTGGTTCTATTTGACTCATTGATGAGACCCTAACAGGTGCCACGACATTGCGCCAGCGAGGAACTGAGAGTAATGTCAATGAAAGGGTTATCTACATTTCTTAAAGCTCCAGGACAGGGATTTCACCATCAGATTGTTTAGTGTTATATCTAGGACATTCATGGGTGGAATTTTTACCCCTCTGTAGAGATGCAGTCTGCGTATTCTACAGTTCTAGTCGACTAGCCCACTACAACCCCAGGCATGACAGTGAAGTTCCATTTAACTCATAGATAGAACCCAAACATTTACAACCACTCAAGATCAAAGTGGACCAGGAAGTAATGGGAGAGAAGTGGCACGACACATCCATCAAAACTTCAGGATTGGAGCCTCACCACTGAATGCAGTTCTGTGACAAATCCAGAACATTTATGCAGAGAAGCAGTTGGCGTATTCTACAGCCTCAACTGACTAGGCTACAAAGAAATTAGGTTGGTTGGTTTCTGATTGGTTTCTTTGTTAAATGGCATATCAACCTTTATAGGTTATTTAACGCCAAAGCTATTCTCCTAGAAGAACAGTAGTGGTACTATTTTACCCATAGATGGGAGGATAAGGGGGTTCATACCTTTCCCAAGAAAGTGAACGTAATTGCGCGACTGGAGTACGAACTCACTTACTACGATCCCGTAGTCCATCGCTTTAAACATTACACCACGGGGACACCCCAAGAAATTAGGGGGTGAATGAATTGATAAATAAATAAATAGAGGATAATAAACAAATATAGGGTCAATAAAGATATTTAGTTCAGAATGAGAAATAAGTTATTTATGTATCGTAAGGCACGTAACATAACACTTTTTAAAAGTGAAGTAACAGCGATTTTGTTTTGAGGTGGAGTAACATAAGAGGCTATGCAGAAAAAAAAAATTTACTCCCCGTTGTTTAAAACACTGATGACAAAATGCTAATTTTTACCATTTTTCTGCTATAAAAGGAATGTTGATGTACCGATTTTAAGTTTAAGATCGGCTTGAAAGATGAGTATAAATGCATATGTGTATATATATTCATGTATGTGCGTCTGAATACACCCGCACACATAAACACACACTCATGTATATATAACAATTTACTAAGCTATTTTTCCTTAGATGCAGCACAATGTAGTATGAAAGGGACGCCAACTGAGACGTGAACTCACTCGAGAAGGATAGCAAGTCTGGCTAGCAAACCATTAGAACCTGCAATGTAACCACACGTGTATATATATATATATATATATATATATATATATGTAAAGTTTAATAAATGTTTAAAGTTAGCTTTACATCAAAATAGATTAATCTAATTTGGATTATTGTTTTTCTTACATTCTTCATACTGTCTGATTTAGATCTAAGTATATATTTCTCTTTATATATATATATGTAGGGAAGGTTAGAAAAATGAAAGAGTAAACTCAGCTTTAGAGGTATCCGCGATATTTCGTTCTTTATTTCAAGAATTTTTACAGGTCAAACCATTTTCTGAGCTTTTCTATATATAAGCAAATGAAGAACATGATAAAAAGACGGAAAATGGTTTAACATGAAAAAAGTTCTTGGAATAAAGAATAAAACATCACGGATACCTCTTAACCAGTGTTAAGTGTTTGATTTATCCAACCTTCCACATATTTCTCTCATACTATCATATTCACCACAATCTATCATTTCAACATATATATATATATATATATATATACA
>OY757940.1:58375307-58400307 GCA_963585895.1 Sepioteuthis lessoniana
AGTACCATTTTTAATGTCTTTGGTACGACGTGACCTGGGAGTGAACCCATATCTCCCGGACCATTGGTGAACAGTCGACCCACTAGGCCAATGATACGGTTTGAGTAAAGTTGGCGAACTTAGTCGAGGGTGACCCGAAATCTCTCTTTTCAATAGCTACTACAGCGAGGTGTAGGGAAAGGTGCTACTCCTTTCCCTGGATTGCTCCACTTTACCTTTGAAACGTACCTTATAAGGCTGAGTGTTTAGCAAGGAGATATCAAGTACCATGTTTTGAGTCTTTGGTATTACTCGACCTGAGATTGAACCCACGTCTCTCAGACCACTAGCGAACACTCTACCCACTATTTGTTGAAACTTTTATGAAATAAAAGAACTAAATACCACGCTTCCAAATCGTTTTTAAGTGTTTGATTTATCCAACTTTCCACATATTTCTATCATATATACATAGTTTGGTTTTGGCTTGGTTTGGTTTTACGGCATATCAACCATTCTATGTTAATGCCATATCCTCTTTATTCAAACTCTTTAGATATACATGGTTTGTAAACACATTTTGGTGATAACATTATAAAACGAGCCTGCTTATTATTTTTGGCACGCAGTTAAATGGTTCCAATTATTTCTTTTCCTATTAATCATTTGTTTGCACACATTTAAAGAGTTTCAAGTATTACAATATGACAGTAACAATTTAAAGTCGACCATTTGTTTGCTCACAATTTGTAGGTGATTTAATTTTTAAATGAATTAGAACTAATTTGTTTGCACGCTAGTTTTGCTATTGTTATTATTCAGTTACATAGTTGCCCAGTTTACTGGAGATGTAGAATACAACGACTGCACCTCTGAACAGAAATAAGACCACCCCAACGAGTGTCCTGGATATAAAACTAAACAATTTGATGATGAGGTTCCAGTGATATTGGGGAATGGGGAGCAATCCTTTATTGCTATTGCTCCCAGGTCCGCTCTGGCCCGCTATGGTAGCAACTGATCGGGCCATATCTATGGGTTAAAGAGAACTAACTGAATATTTCTGCTAAACTGAATTGTTTGAATTAGAACTGTTTGACTAAACTGAATAGCTTGAAATAGTAATATTTTTCACAATTAACCTGTATTTACATTAAAACTGTGTACTCATGCTGAACTGAATTCTTTGAAATGGAACTGTTTTTGACATTGAAACTCTTCTTACACTAAACTGAATTGTTTAATATAGAACTGTTTTGACATTTAACTGTGTAAACAAAATCTGTACTTATACTAAACTGAATTAGCTGAATTAGAATTGTTTGAATAAGCTGAATAGCTTGAAATAGAAATGTTTTCGACAGTGGAACTGTGTACTCATGCTAAACTGAATTGTTTGAAACAGAACTATTTGCCTAAAGATGTATTTGGCGTTAAATAACCTTCAAAGGTTGATATGCCATAAAAACCCAACTAACCAACCAATCAGTTGCATGGTTTCAATTGTTGCGATCTAATACTGATAATTCTTTTCAATATAAATCATCTGTTGATACACAGTGAAGAGGTTACAAATATTGCTATTTTACACTAATTATTCTATTCAACATTCCCCGTTCGTTTGCACACTTATATTTTTCATAGTATTGTTATATATTACCATCAATTTAATTGTTCCGTTAATAATCTATTTACCCGTGCCCGTGGTGTAATGGTTATCGTCGTAGGAAATGGACACGGCGACACGAGTTCAAATCCTGGACGAGACTGATTGCATTTCAAATAGCACTAATACCCTTGGGATAAGTATGAATTCAATTAATCTCCCTCCAGCTATGGGTAAATTGTAGGGCGGACTAGGTTCTTCAGCCTTGGTGAGGCAACTAGTTTAGGAGAAGGAAAACTCTGAATTCAAACCTGTTAAACTGCCCGAGCGGAGGGGTTGGTAAATATGGTTAAATAACATATATATATATTCATATAATATTCAGCATTATATATCATTATGGCCCTATTGATGATAGAATACAAAAACCGAACCGTTCAACGTTGGCAGATTGTTCAATATGTTCTTTCCTTCTTTTTTTTTCTTTTTTTTTATGCACAGAGAAACACATGATGAACGCGCGCGTGTATCTGTGTGTCCGTGTTAGGATAGCGTAGAAAACATGTCTTATGATCACACAAGAAGTTTACAGTCACCAGCCGCCATTGATTCTGCTTCTGCGCTATTATAACTGGGATTCATGAACTTTATCACCGATATTGTGTCCACGGTTTATGAATATAAAAGTAAAGTCGACGTTTGTAGTCGAAGGTGACCCAAAGGTTTCCTTTTCAATAACTACTACACTGAGGTGTAGAGGAAGGCGCTACACTTTCCCCTGGATTGATTCACTTTTACCCTTGATACGCACCTTATAATGCTGAGTATTAAGCAAGGCGGCATTAAGTACAATTCTTTGGGTCTTTGATGTGACTTAATCTGGTATTTAACCCCGGTCTCACGGGCCATTCGCAAACACTCTACACATGGCCATAGTAAACTTTATTATTATTATTATTATTATTATTATTATTATTATTATTATTATTATTATTATTACGATAGATAGATAGATAGATAGATCTTTTTTTTTTTCTTTTAAGTCTTTCTTCTTTGGCTATCAGATGTTTCCTTTCTTTTCGACAAATCTATCATTGTTCATATTACGAGTTGTATTAATTTTGTTAAATGTCATCAGTCATGCCCAATTTATCGTCCATCTTTTCTCTGCCACTAACATCATCAAGCCTTTCGTTTTATAATCCCTTCCCACGCAAACCAACTACATTAATGAGTCACCAAGAAGTCAATAAAGAAACCAATAAATAAATAAATAAACACGCAAATAATAACCAATTAGGGAATGCTGTATCGAATCTAACATTTGGTAGAGACCATTTTTCGAAAGGTAAAGAAAAAAAATCAAATAGCGAGAAAACAAGAACGAAAAATACTGAAGTAAAGCAAATGTCTTCAAATTAATTTTTCGGCGTTTGGATTTTTTTTTTTTTTGGGAAAATTTTAAGTTTTCGTTTTAAAATTTGAAAGTATTTAATGAATTTTATTTATTTTTAAAAAAAGTTCCTGGATTCTTTGTCTTTTCTTTCGTTTTTTTAGGTTTCTTTTTTGTTTTTCTTTTTTGTTTTATCCTTTTTGAATTTTCCTTTTTAAAATGCAAAATTTTTCTCTTAAGATATTTCTTTTTAATGCAGCTAGCTTAGTGCGATTTTGGTGCTGAATGAATTGTCAACGAAAGGTCTGAATTAGTTTCTAGATGTATGGAGACGAAAAGAGATTTTTTTTTCATTCATAATAAACTAATTAAATCAGTGTTTCTTTGTCTTCATTTATCTTTTCTCAATAGGATGATGTACACACACACACACACACACACACACACACATACTCACACGGACACACACACACATAGATAGATAGATAGATAGATAGATAGATAGATAGATTTCTAAGTTTTATCTCTCTTTCTTTAACCCAGACGACTGGGGCTGTAGAATACATCGACTGCATCTCAACAGAGGAGCAAGACCACTCCCAATGAGTATCCTAGATATGACACTAAACAATCTGATTGTGAGTTTTGGGGAATACGGAGTACCCTTTTATTGCCATCGCTCCCTGGTCCACTCTGGCCCAGAATGGTACCACCTGATAGGACCCTACCTATAGATCAAATAGAACTGTTTGACATTTAAACTGGATGATTATGCTAAATTGAATTGTTTGAAATAGAACTGTTTGATTATTTAACCATGTGTAAACAAATGATTATTGGTTAATTGAATTGTTAATGATACGTAGGACCTGGAACCATTTCACTGTATGCAAAAGAATCAGCTTAGGCTAGTTTAAAAACGATATCAAGAAAACGTGTTTACAAATCGTATGTAACATATGCGTATAAAGAGGATTTGACATTAAATTACCCGCAATGGCTTATATGCCATCAAACCATACGAAACCAAACCATTGTTCCAGTAATGCAGAGTACCTCTTCATTGCCATCACTCCCAGGTCCACTCAGGCCCGGAGTGGTACCAGCTGATAGGGTCCTATCTATGGATCAAATAGAGCTGTTTGATATTTAAACTGAATGTAAATAAATGACTTGTGCTAAATTGAATAGTTTGAAATAGAACTGCTTTGTCATTTAACAGCGGGTAAATAGATTATTAATCACATTTACCAACCCTTCCGCTCGGGCTTGATATGACACGAGGTCAATTTTTAAGCGGAGTTTAACAGGT
The DNA here is from genome assembly GCA_963585895.1 of Sepioteuthis lessoniana. Taxonomy (NCBI): domain Eukaryota; kingdom Metazoa; phylum Mollusca; class Cephalopoda; order Myopsida; family Loliginidae; genus Sepioteuthis; species Sepioteuthis lessoniana. Next base: position 58,379,598 of record OY757940.1, read on the forward strand.
TTAAATTCAGAGTTTTCCTTCTCCTAGACTAGTTGTCTCACTAAGGCTGAAGAACCTAGTCTGCCCTACAATGTACCCATAGCTGGTGGGGGAGAGAGTAATTGGATTCATACCTTTCCCAAGGGTATTAGTGCTATTTGAAATGCAATCAGTCTCGTTCAGGATTTGAACTCGTGTCGCCGTGTCCATTTCCTACGACGATAACCATTACACCACAGGCACCTCCTTACATGTATGTTATTTGACGTTGGCAGAATATTCCTAATAAAAATAAACTCATCAACTGGATGGCAATTTTTTTTCAACTTTTTACATTTACGTACTGAAGGATTTATTTTCTCTTTATTTGATATACATATATTCTGTCATCCACAGACAAACAGATTCATTTCATCAGAAATCTACAGTGTGACTAGACAGCAGAGATGCTCCAAGCCGGGATCGAAACCCAACAAATTTTACGCCACGCTGATGACAAACCTAGAAGCCGACACATCAATTCAACGTCTGTTTGGGAATTAACGCATATGCATCTTATTTCTTTTTGCGCTATCGGGTACCGAAGTGCTCAATTCCTTAGAAGAGCTTTGCATTTCGCGAGTGGCAACCGTTAAATTCCTTCGCCAGAGTGCTTAACTACTGGGGGAAAGAGCTTATATATTGTCATCAACAGTCAGACGATTTCTTTGTATATATATATATATATATATGTCAGAATGTGCAATCAAAATAAAACTTATCATGAAGAATCAAAAAAGTGCTCTGTACCAACCAGCTGATAAAAATAAAACCAAAATAACTTTTAGTTCACTTACTGTTTGTTTCATGAATTCTTTGAGCTTAAAAAGAAATAATGCAATCGTCAGATGAGAATAGAGATAACTACTGGCATATATATATATATATATATATATATATACAGGGAAGAACGATAAAATTGTCGTCCTAAAGAAAACAACAGTACAGCTTTATTTTAAAACTTTTATTGAAAAAATCAATTCATGTAACTTGATTATCTAGTAGAGCTGACATATTTCAATGTAGCCGCCTTCGGCGGGAGCTCGGCAAATACTCGGTGGATGGCGGCGATCAGGCTGGCTTTGGTGTTGTGGGAGGTCATGTTGGTGATGTTCTCGACGAATGACCAAACAAAGTAGTACAGAGGGTTCAGGTCGGGGGAGGAGTCGGGCCAGTGAGAGAAGGGTACAGAGTCGTAGCACTCCTTCTGAAGCCAAGCCTGGGTCTCTTTGAACTTGTGGGCCGGCGCCGAGTCCTGCTGCCACACCCTGGTTCTGCCACCGGCCACCTGATTGCACCAGGGGACCACCACAATCTTCAGCACATCCAGCTACACTTTGGTGTTGACTTTCCAGCCGACTTTGAAGATGTGAGGTGGCATGATGTGGCCCTCACTTGAAACCACACCAAAGACCATAACCGTAGCCGGAAACTTTGTTTTCATCATCCTGGGCACGTTGAACCATCCGGATTTGCATTTTGAGGGTGCTGGCAATGGTCCTGTTGTCATAACTTGGATCGGTAGAGAGCATGTGTTGTACAGCGGCGCATCTCCGATCTCGCTCGTTGAACATTGTGTCACTTTCAGACATGATAGAAGGCTCCTATCGCTCTTGGGATTTGTACACAACTGACCAACTAGTTGATGGTCTGCAACCCCCCACCCCCCAAAAAAAAGAAAGAAAAAAGAAAAGCGGTTTTCATTAAATCGAAATGGAATCATGTCATCTTTTCTAGGGCGACAATTTATCGTTCCGCCCTATCTATCAATCTATCTATCGTCATCCTCAGACAGACAGTTTCGTTGTATCACAACTCTTCAGTGTGTCTAGACACGCAGGACTCTTCAAGCTGGGATTGACTTCCGCCCAACTTTACGTTAGTCTTAATATCCTACCGCTCAGCCATCAAGTTCGGGAATTATAAAGCATTATGTATTAGCTTTCGTTTGTTTTCATTTTTGCGTTACCGGATAACGCAGTGCCTAATTCGTTAGAAGAGCTTTGCATTACGTTGGTGGAAACCGTTAATTCCTTCGCCAGATAGCTCAACACCCGGAAGTGGGGCGTATATACTGTCATTCACAGACAGACTGTTTCGTTGTATCACAACTCTTTAGTGTGGCTAAACACGCTGGACGCTTCAAGCTGGAATCGACACACACCCAACTTTACGTTAGTCTCCGTATTCAACCGATCAGTCAACAGGCGACTTACGTCAGCTCGGGAATTACAACGCATTATATATTAGCTTTCATTTGTTTTACATTTTTGCGCTACCGGATGCTGGAGTGCTCAATTCGTTAGAAGAGCTTTGCATTACGTGGGTGGCAGCTGTTATCTCCTTCGCCAGAGTGCTCACCCCACTGGGGAGGAGCGTATATAGAGTCAGACAGAATATATATATTTATATATATATATATATATGGAAGAAAATAATGGATTGTAATCCGAGAAAGATTTTGAATCATCCCTTGCTCCAATCCAATAAGTCTGGGTTTTTTTCAGATGTATATGCCTTTTCGTCGAAAACAAGGAATGATTCGAAATCTTTCTCGATGAATGAACGGAACGTGGATTCTGAATAATGTTTCTAATTGGTCAGGTGACGTAGTTTAAAGCAACAAACGCTGATTCATTGATCAAACGGCCAACTTTTTCTTGTTATACAAATTTTCCAAAGTTTTTATAATTTTTTTACACATTTTACACATCCATCATTAACTTAACATCACCAATATAAATCCTCATTGTCCTGATAATGGTTCAGTAGAATCGAAACGCTCTAATGTCGACTTTGCTTCTCAATAAATCTCTCCTTCTGCTTGGATTACCTTGTTATATATATGTATATATATATATATATATATATAATGATAATAAATAAATATATATTATATATATATTTGATGCATGGAAAATATTGTTCTGCAACCAAAGGTTTCTTGAAGTTTTTGTAATAAGTTTTGTCTTTTTTAATTGCACATTCTGATATATATATATATATATATATATATATATATATATATATATATATATATATATATATATCAATGTGCAATTAAAAAAGACAAAACGTATTACAAAAAATCGAGATAGTACACCGTACCAACTGGTAGATAAGAATAAAATCAAGTTCTGTTATTTAGAATAATATGCCTATAACGACCCGTGTGGTTCGAACACGAGTCACCAGCCAACAAACACACCTGTTTGAAATGGATTGTGCTACTGGAGTACACATTACTAGAAGTGGTAGATAAATTAATCAGTCAGACAGAGGTCTGACAACGAGTACGATGTAGAGTAGTATTGCCAATCAGTATTGTGTGAACATTCCAGACTCAGTATTCAGCATTATACAAGAGTTTAGAGATTATAAAATGTCGGCCAAGATTACCCGTCTCACGTAACATTATAAAAGTGGCGACGAGGAATCGTTTCGACCATAGTAAAAAGTTCACTTACCCCCTAGCTGTTTGTTTCATGTATTCTTTTACGGGTAAAAATATAACGCTGTCATCAGATGAGAATAGCCAATATATATATATATATATATATATATATATATATTCGTTGATTGGGAGTTGTGGTATATATACATATAAGTGTATTGGTTGATTAGGAGTTGTGGTATATCAACACTTATAAGTTATTCAATGCCAAATCTTGTTTATATATATATATATATATATATATATATATATATATTATAACAGTGTTGGTTGTTACTAAATCACTTTGTGGGTTTGTGTCGAACCAAGTGCAATATAATATGGAGAGTGCTCAATATCTAGGATAGAGCTATTATATAATAATAATAATAATTAATAATAAATAAATAAATATATATCAGATATATATATTTAATTAATGGAATTTAGACTGTGACCCCTCTCTCTCTCTATATATATATATATTTTGTGTGTGTGTGTGTGTGTGTGTGTGTGTGTGTGTGTGCGTGTGTGTGTGTGTGATTCGTAAACAAATCGTTTTTTGGTAACATCTTTTTTAAACGAGCCTGAGTTCATTAGTTTGCACACAGTTAAACTGTTTCAAGTATTGCCTTTTTTTTATTTACACATGTTTAAATGGTTTCAAGTACTGCTATTTATAGTTTGTACACAGCTAAACGGTTTCAAATATTATTAGCTAACACTAATAATTCTATTTAGAATTAATCATTTGTTTACGCACAGTTAAATGGTTTCAAGCATTACTTTCTATTGCTAATAATTCAGTCTAACATTTATCATTTGTTTGCAAAGAGTTAAATGGGTTCAAGTATGTTTACTGATTACATAGTTCTATCTGTCTCATAGATGGGACACCACTGGTCCAGGTTAAAGAAATGCCAATGAAAAGATGATCCACATTACCCAAAGCTCCAAGACCTTGCCATCAGTTACAGATTAGATTCAAATGTATATATATATATATATATGTATATATATACACACATTTGAAACTAATCTGTAACTGATTATAACTAAAGGCCAACAAACATACGGGCATTCTTAGGCAATGGATTCTGCTATTGGGGAGCATTTGCTTGCCATAAATAGTTGCAGGACAATCAATCAAGACGACTGCTTTTTTGTTCTGCATAGAGCAAGAGATAAAATCCAAATCAATATCTTAGAGGCAAACTATATCGCTGTAGATCGCCCCTCTCTATGTAGACAGTTAAGCAGTCACATTTTAAATATATTTGGAGAAATATTGGAGACTGGTGTGACTTGATTTTTTTTCTTTTTTTCCACCTTGTCCCTTTAATCCAATTTATTTAGTTTACATCCCGTTTTTAACTATTCTTTCCGGTGATTAAACCTGACAAGTGCCGGACGAAAGGGCCCTCGCTATGTGATTGTTTAAAATAGTTTTCTCCTTACCAATGATTTCGCTATTCATTTGTTTATACAAATTTTCGTGTACCAAGAAAATAATATATATATATATATATACAGAGAGAGAGAGAGAGAGAGAGAGAGAGAGAGAGAGAGAGTATAAACTGTAGTTAAAGTCTACCGGTCAGCGATAGCATTTTGGGTCACTGGATGTTTCCCGATTATGTATCGATTGTCAATCAATCGGTTGTGTTGATTTTTGTTTGTTTAAATTTTTAAACAAAAACTACCACCCTTAGCTTTTCCATAGAGGTAAGAAAAATAATATCTACCTAGCCACTGACAATCTTATACATAATCGAGAAACTGCCAGTAGCTTTTTTAGTCGTTTTCAGAAGCAATTTTCAGAAGCGTGTTTAATTCATATTATAACCGAATCCTTTGTAGCTCTATGCCTGAAAAATATCTCTATAAAACTAATCTTCGACTTATACGGTAGAGAGAAAATCTACACCTTAACCAATAGTTGACCACTTTCTGCCGTATACGTCGATCCCAAATTTTGCGGGAGTTTTTTCAACCTTAAAAGGTCGACATATACGCTGCTATTTATCGGAGATAATTAATCGTTATATGTATTATCTTTGGCTAATTTTTATGCTTTGACATTTTCATTTATTAAATCAATCAGATTATTGTTCTCAGATTGCTATATGCAGATCAGGAACATTAAAAACGGAGAAGTTATTGGTGAGACTCGAACCTACGTTCCCTTAGGAATCTCTCTTTAAATGCGGCAATCCCTTGTTTTCCGGGGTTCACCTGGTGTTCGAATCAAGTGTGTGTCTTTGAGCCAACCGCTGGGTCCAAGAAAGACTTCCTCTCAGTTAATATATGCTTGACAGGACCGAGTTCATCACTTGGCGTTTGAAACGCCCCTTGCCCCCTCGGCTGGGGCTGTAGAATACACTGACTGCACCTCTGCAGAGGGGTAAGACCTCCCCCCCAATGAGTGTCCTGTATATGGCTCTAAACTGTCAGATGGTGAGGTCCCAGTAATGCTAGGGCTTTGGGGAATACAGAGCACCCCTTCATTGCCTTTGCTCCCAAGTCCACTCTGGCCCGGAGTGGTAGCACCTGATAGGGTCCTATCTATGGGTTAAATAGAACTAACGCCATCCTTATGCTAAACTGAATATTTGATTAAACTGAATGGCTTGAAATAGAAATGTTTTTGACAATCAAACCGTACTTACATTTATATTGTGTGCCTATGCTAAACTGAATTATTTGAAATAGAAGTTTTTGTCATTGAAACTGTATTTACACTAGACTGAATTGTTTAACAGAGTTATTTTGACATTAAACTGTGAGTAAACAAAATCTGTCCTTATATTAAACTGAATTAATTGAATTTGAACTGCTTGACTAAGTTGAATAGCTAGAAATAGAATTGTTTTTCACAATTAAACTGTACTTACATTTAAACTGCATGCTTATGCTAAACTAAATTGTTTTAAATTAAACTGTTTTTGACATTGAAACTATACTTACACTAAACTGAATTGTTATATATAACTGCTTGAATAAACTGAATAGTTTGAAATAGAAATGTTTTTGTCAATTAAACTGTACTCATGCTAAACTGAATTGTTTTAAATAGAATTGATTATTTATATAAAAATGGATTTAACATTAAATAAGCGACAAAGGTTGATATGCCATAAAACCCAACCAACTAACCAACATGAAACGCCCCGAAAATGGTGGACGCTAACGAGATAAAGCCTTTTTTTGTAACAGCTGTGCAAGAATCTCTATTCGTGCGCCACCCCCCAATGACCCTATGTCAAATCTAGCCTGAAGGGAGGTTAGGTATATATCAAACGCATCATAATTAAAAGATTAAAAACTAAGAAAAAAAATTATGAAATAACATAATGGTGTAATAAAGAAGCAAACATATGGACGTGGATTGTCTCTTCACGGAACGGCAACGTATTCTGATAATCCCCATCTCTCTCTCTCTCTCTTTCTCTCGGTTATTTTGCCAAGTATGCTATTTAATCAGTTACCTTAAGCTTCTAAAATTATAGTAGGTAACGAATATTACGTGATCCAAAGACAAAAACTAGTTATCGTTTGTTGTGACTCTGTATCTATCCATCCCTCTACACTGGCAGGATGTGACAAAATGACAATTTTGAGCGATGTTTAACAGGTGCCAAGGGTAAAAAATCCAGTCTGGAGGGAGAATAATTGGATTCATACCTTTTGCAAGGGTATTAGTGCTATGTGAAATATAATAAGCCTCGTCCAGGATTTGAACTCGTGTCACCGTGCCCATTTCCTACGACGATAACCATTACACCAGGTATGCCTCCACATGAGTCATTGCTAACACCGCTTCGTCATGTACATTTGGACTGGTTTGTTATTTATGATGAGAAACGAATTCATTATTAGTCGAGGAAACAGATCTGCCCAACTGAGAAGGTGACTTCATCCAAATAAATGACGTTGAAGTTATGATGATATATTCAAAGAATTTTCCATCACAAATAGTTAAAAAATCATGAACCAACCAACTCTAATCTCAACTGCAATTAACGTCATCATTTGAAAAATTTGACTCGACAAAAACGGCCCCTTTTATAGTCAACAGAAAATGAATTATCGTCCATTACTGTTGGGTATCACCCACCTTTTCCCACACAATGAACTAGTCCATCTGCCATATATAGCAGTAGCTACTATTACCAGCAGGTGAAGAGCAGCTTCTTATATGAATAGTATTAGAGCGTTGGAGTAGAGAGATCGCACAAGATCACCTTACTTGCTACCGTAATAACGAAAGCCAATACTATCGTTGGACTATATCTTTATTCTGTATTCACTAATCCAATGTTCTTGTCTATTAATAGTCTCTCTAGTGTATATGCTCTTTCCTGAAAATATATCTCTATTTCCTCTCATATCGTGGTTTGTCCTTTATTTAATATTACAAGCGTTCACTAACCAGAACGCAACAATTACGAAAATACTCGTCCTCGCACAGATCTCGTAGAGAAACTGTGTTAGGGCATAAAGTTTCATCCTCTATTTATTCCTGAATTTACTCGTTTTGATTATCATTTGTTTTGAAGATGAAGGAATCATTTGGATGGTTTCTTTTGGTTTTTGGCATATCAACGATTATTGGTTGTTTATTGCCAAATTCTGTTTTTACATGTATATTAAATATATGATTTGTTAACAAATTTTGTATATACACACTTAAATGATCAAACAACTCTTTTCCTTGCAATTCAGTTTAGGATAAGTGAGAGTTACACGGTTTCAAGTATTACTATGTATCACTAGCAACTAAATTAGACATCAGTCATTTGTCTCTACACACAGTTAAATAATAAAACTGTTCTATTTCAAACAATTCAATTTAACATGAATCATTTGTATGCACACAGTTTAAATGTCAAAGAGCTCTATCAGACCCATCGATACGACCCTGTCAGGTGCTACCAATCCAGGCCAGTGTGGACTTGGGAGTAATTGCAATGATGGTGTACTCCGCACTCTCCAAATCTCCCTTATTACTGGAGCTTCACCATCAGATTGTTTAGCGTTACATCCAGGACACTCGTTAGGGAGGCTCTTACTCCAATCCAGAGATGAAGTCGGTGTATTCTAAAACTAGGTTTGGACATCAAGAGAAGAGGATAATTATGAGTTGGTTTCATGTTTTGCGTCAAAACCTAAAGAATTTTACAAGCATGGCATCTATAAGATTTTTGAGAAATTAAATTAGGTTCTTGAAGTTATGTTAATGATTTCTATAGGCATAAGTTTTTTTTCATTAAAAATATATTCTAATATCAGACATTACATTCGTTCCACACACACACACACATACACATACACACACACACATACATATATATATATATATATATATATATATATATATATATATATATATATATATATATATATATGCTCGTATATAACAATAGGAGACACATAAGTAAAGAAAAGAATCAAAGTAGGATGAACATATTTAGGTAATTTTTAACTTATTAAAATTCGTCGACATTTAGTTTGCGCCAAATTCATTTTCTTCGAAATGCATTTCGAAGATTTCTCTAATGATAGTTGGCTTTGTCAATTTTCCTTTTTAAAATTGCAATCACAGAAAAAAAAAAAAGAAATATTTTTTTCCAGAATTTTTCATAAAATGTTAGCGGATTTCAGAGGGGCAAAATATTACAAACAATATTATTATAAAAAGAACAATAAAACCTCTATGGTATTAACTCGATACCACGGAAGAGTAGGTATAATTTATTTAAAACATTTCAAATATTTAGATACATATGAATATGTATAAATATATCTATATGGGAAAAAAGGGATATGAATATATATGTAAGTGTGTTGTGTATGTATATATGCTCATATATATGCATGAATACCTCAATGTGTATGCATGTCTTTGTGTATATATGATTTTTAAAATATTCAAATAAAATATATAGCCTTGTAGATGCTAGATACTCATATACACGCCCAAATTGAGAAATAAAAGCAAGTAGCAATTTATTGATAACAAAAGCGCCCTTGTGTATAACAAAACTGCAGTAAAACATTATTCATGACAGTAAATAGACAGAGGAAAAAAGATTAATTCACTCACATGTATCTATCTATCTATCAATCTATCTATCTATCTATCTGACGCTATTTGAGTTACACATCTCGCTAATGCCCCTGAGAAAGGCATGAATCCATTTTTCTTCTTCAGCTAGTTAAATTGCCGGTCAGACTGTGTCTTTCAACATTAGTAAGACAGTTAGTTTAGGAAAATGAAAATTCTGAATTAAAACCAGCTTAAAAATGACCTTGTCAGACATGAATCAAAACCAGTTTAAAATTGCCCTGTGGTCTAAGGCTGTAGTATACGCTTACTGCATCTCTGCAGAAGGGTAAGACCCTCCCCCCAAAGAAGAGTGTCCTGTGGCCCAGTCGGCCGGGGCGATACAATACACCAGCTGCTTCTCTGCATAGATGCATGACTCCTCCAACAAGTGTCCTGGATATGGCACTAAACAATCTGATGGTGAGGCTTCAGTAATGCTGGAATATTGGGGAATGCGGATTTTCCGGTTATGGTAATTCAATTCACAATATAATTCCACTACTTGAAAAAGAAAATGTAGATCTATATCCTTGCCCTTGAGGTCATAATGATTACGCGGATGCGTATTTCTAATCCTCTTGGGAAGACGTGGTCCGGGAGATGACTGTGTCCTCTGTAAAGAGTACGGATGTAACTTGCTAGACACATTAAGATTAATTGGCCGAGTAATTACAATGTCTACTTAATTTGGAGTCACTTGTGTGTAATATGGATTGATAGCTCTTTTGTAGAATTTCGGCTCTGCAATCTGTGTTCTCCTGTGGTGGAGATCCCGGTATACACTGCTGATGAGACCTAATAAAGTCGAAAAAGTTGTCCAGTATTTCTGTATGCCGTGCTTATGTGTTTGCCGGATTTTCTGGTCATGGTTAATCAATTCACCATAGTCTGTTCACTTAGCCTTTCTATCACAACCCTGGTGCTGTCCAGATGTGTCCAAAATGAGTGTTACTGCAAAACAAAGTTATTGTTTTATTTTTAGCTTAAGGTCTATTACAAAAACAATGTTTGAGTGATCTGGTTATTTTTTCATAACAAGGTCTAAGCCACAGCTACACAACAGTTAAGTATCAAAGAAATTGTTGGGTATCACCTACCTTTTTGACACAATGAGCTAGTTCATCTGCCATATATAGCAGTAGCTACTAATACCAGCAGTCTAGAAGGTGCAGAGCCGCTCCTTATAACGGAAGCCAATACTATTGCTGGACTATATACTTTTTTTGTATTCACTAATCCTATGTTCTTGTCTACTAACAGTCTCTCTATTGTAAATACCTTCTCCTGTGAATATAACTCTATTTCCTCATATATCGTGGTTTGTCTTTTTATTAATACTACAAGCTTTCACTAACCAGAACGCAACACAAATCTTATATTGGCATACTCTCTTGAAATACATTATTTTGTTTCTGTTTTTCTTTTTCTGAAGAGAACTTAAATCTATATCCATGTATGTATTTACCCAACCCCTCCGTACGAGCAGGATGCGACACGATGTCAGTTTTTCGTGCAAAGTTTAACTGGTTTGAATTCAGTTTTCCTTCTTCTAGACTGGTTGCCATACCAAGGCTGAAGAGCGAAGTCGGCCCTACTATTTTATCCCTAGTTGGAGGGAGATTAGAAGGAATTAACGCTATGGAAAATGCTAACAGATTCGTCTAGGATTTGAACTCGGGTCGTTGTGTCCATTTCCAACGACGGTAACCCTTACATAACAGGCCCCTCGTTTTCACCTAACCCTCTGAACGAGCAGGATACAACAAAAGGTTATTTGGAAGCGGAATTTAACAGGTTTAAATTCGTTATTTTCCATCTCTTAAATCGGTTGTCATAGCAAGGCGGAAAAACCCAGAGTGCCCATCGCTGGAGGAAGAACATTTGGATTCACACCTTTCCCAGTGGTATTGGTTCGATGTGAAATGAAAATAGTCTCATCTAGCATTTGGATTAGGATCACCGGGTCCATTTCTCACAAGCAACTTCGAATCTATATTCATGTAAGAGATGAGTAAAGATTAAGACGATTGAAGCTGAAAATGTGAAGAAAGAAATGAACAAAGAAACGTTAATTCCCATCAAATTCGTCTCTTTGGCATACAGCGCACATTTATCAGCAAGTTTTGCAATCGAAAACTACATTGAAGAATGTCCCAGATACGACGATAAACCATCTGATGGTGAGGCTTCAGACTTGGAAATTTGGGGAATGCAGAGGGCCCCTTCATTGTCATTATTCCCAGATCCATTCTGGCTGTTAATAAAGTCATATCTATTGGTCAGATAGAAATGTTTGATATTTAAACTGAGTGCAAACAAATGACTTGTATTAAATTGAGTTATTTGAAATTGAACTGTTCCATCATTTAACTGTGTAAACAAATGTAAACGGATGTTTAATTGAATTATTACTGATACTTAGCAATATTTGGAACCATTCAACTTTGTTGCCTCATGCTAAATTGAATTGTTAGAAAAAGAACTGTTTTATCATTTAACAGTGTGCAAACAAATGACAGATGTTTAATTGTATCGTTAATGATACTTAACACTACTTGGAACCATTCAACTTTGTCAGAAAAAGAACTGTTTGATAATTTAACTGTGTCTAACTACAAAATGTGTTTACAATTCATACATTTAATATATAAAATATGATTTGGCATTAAATGACCAACAACGGTTGACATGCCATAAAACTAAACCAAACCAAACCATTTACTGTGTAGAGACATGGCTAATGTTTAATTGAAACGATAATGTTAAATAGCAATACTTGAAAACATTAAACAGTGTGCAAACAAATGATTAATTGTAAATAGAATTAATCATATTAAATAGAAATAAGTGAAACCATTTGTGTGCAGAAAATGAGTTTAATCACATTTAAAAATGTTATCTACAAAATGTGTTTACAAATCATATATTTCATAAATATGTATTAAGAGGATTTAGCATTGCATAACCTACAATGGTTGATCTGCCATAAAACCCAACCAAATCAAATTATCTTTTGATATAGTGTGAAGTCACATTACTGAATCTAATAAAAAACAATCATCATTATAATGTTGAGAGCGATTATACTAATATGAGATTAGTTGATATTACTGATAGATTAACATTTCTGTTTAATCATGTATATGAGATGGTCGTATCAGTTATGTTGGCAAGTTGAGAATTGGTTGTCTGAAATCTTTCCAAATCGCTCAAATGGAGAGGAAAAAAGAAAGTGAGTGAGTGAGTGAGAGAGAGAAAGAGAGAGATGGGGAGGGGGGAAGATATTCAGTAGTGTAGTCTACCTTGTAATAAATAACAAAGAATAAAGAATACATTCGAATTTCTAAATATGCATTTTGTTACTATCGTAACAGAATTTCTCATTTATTTGCCCTCATGTTCTCAAAACTTACCATTTCGATTAATTTTGACTTAAGGAAACATGAAGTTAAATGGAGGAGAACATGGAAGGGGCTGTATTTCCACGATTGTCAAAGACTGATGCAAAATTGTATCGAGTACAAAAAGTAGGGAGAATTAGCAATGACTCTTCTTGACGCTTCTATTTAATAATTACTTTCATATGTAATTTCTTCAGCAAATACAAATGTGTATATATATATATATATATATATATATATATATATATATGTATATATATATATATATATGTATATATATATATATATATATATATATATACATGGTGTCTAAAAATAGATGCAGCCCATTTATATGATAATGATTTATTACAAAGACAAGTGAAATGACAGTCATTGGGAACACATCCTGTAAAAATGCATTCTTTGAGCTAGAGGCATCAAATTAAGGTTTTCTTTAATTGTTATTATATCTGTTTCCAGGACATGCCATCATTTTTTGAATTTCTTGCCTCAGTAATGAATCATTATCATATTAATGGGTTCAATTATTTTGTCTCCAAATATTTTCCATCTTTTGTCCAAGGCATTGTGATCGAGGATTTAAAGTTGTTATTGTATACTATTTTCAAAAGTGAAACAAAAAAAGAACACAGCATTATTATTAGCAGAGTTATTACCAGTTACATGGATCCTATATATATATATATATATATATATATATATATATATATTACTTCCATCTCTGCACGAACACGATGCAACTTAAGGTCGATTTTGTTGTGATGCTGACCAAAGAAAGACACGGGGAACACAAAAGGTTTGATAGAAAAATATATATTCAAGTAACAGAAACAAGATACAAGTGAATTTGGTTAAACAGTAGTTAGTTTGTAGAAAGCTGAGAGTCCAGTGCGCTAGTGACTATCCGTCCACTACGCAAATGGTATTACATGTGATTGTTTCACACTGATTGGTGTACTCCGTTTGATGCTCTCGTTGACGTGTATTTATGGAGGCAGGTGAGTCCATTATGTCGGTACTACAACAGATTTTAAGCGAAGTTTAAGAGTTTTTCTTCTCCGAGACTGGTTGCTACCCCAAGGTTGAAGAGCCAAGTCTGCTCTACTTACCTTTAGGAAATATAATTTAATTCATCCCTTTCCAAACGGTGTTAGCGCAATGTGAAATGCACACAGTTTCGTAGAGAATTTGATATCGTTTCGCCATGTTCATTCCCTTCGACGGTAACCATTATACCACAAACACACGTATGCATGCATACATATGTGTGTGTGTGTGCACGTCAACACACATTTGCAAACACAGACAAAAATACATACTTATAGATACAAAGAACATCTGACAGTTAACTCCAATAAGATATTTTCAGATATACTGGAATTAAAAAAGATTGCATTGTATCAAAGCAATCTCCAATGTAAATTGCAAAAGCGATGTAACCTTTGGATGTACATTGCTACTTTCAAAGAATTGAGCGTTTAAAGTAGTCAGGTATATGCAAAGGTTACATTGCTTTTGCAATATACACATCCTCTGGGCAAAACGTACTAGGGAACCAATTAATTATGGAATTTTTATTAACCAATTCCCGCCGGATATCATAAAATCGATTCGGCAACTTGAAAGGATCAATACAAAAATATGTAGACAAAAAATGTCTATATTGTTTAATCAAATATGTATCAACGGAGAAATTCTGGCCACACACATATATATATATATATATATATATATATATATAAACTTGATCAGTCACAAAATATATACCTATATTGTCATACAGGACATTGGCATAACGGTTAGAGTGTTAGCCAATGTCCTGGGAGACCTGGGTTCAGACCTAGGTAGAATCATGCTAAAGACTAAAAAAATGGTACTTGATGCCTCCTTGCTTATCACTCAGCATTATAAGGTAAGGATCAAGGGTAAAGGGGGTCAATCCTAGGAAAATAGTGGTCCCTTCCCATACACCTTGGTGTAGTAGCTATTTAAAAGGGAGCATTCGGGTCACCCTCGCCAACTTTGCTTATATATCTATCTATATATATATGTGTGTGTGTGTGTGTGTGTGAGTGTGATTTGCAAGGGAACAGTTTGTAGGCCACTTTATTTTTAAATGAGTTAGAGTTCATTTGTTTGCCCACAGTTAAAATTGTTTTCAAGTATGATAATTTAATATTAATGATTTGTTTGCACACAGTTGAATAGTTTCAAACATTGCTATTTGTAATTCTGTTTATCTTATACGAACAACTTACACACAGCTATATAATTTCCAATCATAAATAATATTAACATCCCAATCAAAAAATTGAACACTTTTCCTTGTCCCCAAAATAAGACCTTAATAGGTATTACCACTCCGGGTCAGAGTGGATCCGGGATTAATGGCAATGATTGGGTACTCCGCATTACCCAAAGCTTCAGGAATATACCATAACCATCAGATACAGTTTAGGGTCATGAGCAGGACTCTCGTTGTTAGGGTGAGTCAACATCCTTCAGCAGATGTACAGTCGATTGCTCCAGTCGACTGCTCCAGTCGACTGGGCGATGCTTTTTATAATACTTTTAGAATAGTTAAAACCATATAACTATATTCAAACAAATGATTATTATTTGTTGACAAGAAACTATGGCTTCAATCTATTTAATTGCAAAAAAAACCAAAAAAAATAAACTGAAAATAAATGAAAGAAGGTAAAACCAATCAAAAAACTAACCACAGTATAGTATAAAAACTAACCACAGTATTAGTATAAAAACTAACCACAGTATAAGTATAAGGTAAAACCAATCAAAAAACTAACCACAGTATTAGTATAAAAACTAACCACAGTATAGTATAAAAACTAACCACAGTATTAGTATAAAAACTAACCACAGTATAAGTATAAGGTAAAACCAATCAAAAAACTAACCACAGTATTAGTATAAAAACTAACCACAGTATAGTATAAAAACTAACCACAGTATTAGTATAAAAACTAACCACAGTATAAGTATAAGGTAAAACCAATCAAAAAACTAACCACAGTATTAGTATAAAAACTAACCACAGTATAGTATAAAAACTAACCACAGTATTAGTATAAAAACTAACCACAGTATAAGTATAAGGTAAAACCAATCAAAAAACTAACCACAGTATAAGTTTTCATTCAAGATTTACGTAAACGAATTCTATATATTTAGCACAAATATACACTCTCGTTACGTGATGGTTGCAGACTGTTGTTAGTGAGTCCAATTCTGAATAAATCCTGGCATCAGTTAGACTCGGAACGCTAACGATCTCTATCCGGATCTTGGAAGAAAAAAACTGTTCAAAGTTATATGGAAGACTGACAGTTGACCATACAGTACATTTTTCTTCTTCACGTCATTGATGTTGTCTAAGGAAAGAAGGTATTATAAAACTGCTACATTGGCACCAAAGGAGTTACCAGAACGAGTTAGAACTTGAGTCGAAAAAACCTTAGGGACCCTGACTCCAGGTTTTATCACTTAAATTTTATCACTTAAGTTTTACTACTTTGAATTTAGAGTTTTCATTCTCCTAGTGTTGTATATTGAACTGCGGACAAACAACGAAAAACTCGTAGATACATAAAAATATAATTCATATTTTTATTCATCGACGGTGACGTTCGTATAAAGGAGGTGAGAGTTCGTGCACATCTTTCTTCTGTAGCAGGAACCCTTTTTGTGAAGTGGTATGACAGGCGGAGAACACGCACGGGGGAGCCGACAGGTTTGCTTGAGTGACCAGCGAATCTCTCTCTTCGCTTGAGAGACTAGCGGATCTCTCCCCTTCGCTTGAGCAACTAGCGGATCTCTGCCTTCAGTCCAAAATTACTGACCTTATATTGTCTTTTCAAGTCCCATGCGGAAATATGAACCCGCCTCTCCGCGCATGTATTTTCTGTTTGTATCTGGTTATTGGAACTTACATACTTCCGTTTTTTTACGGTAATTTGTTGATCTTATCTGCGAACGGAAATATCTGTCACTCTATCCATTGGCAATAGATTATATTCTTCGCCATCCTCCTTTATTTTTTCTTTCCTGCGAAACCACTTTGTTGATGTTATCTTGCGACCGCATTGAATCTGCTTAGTTCATCCACATCGCCAGCCAAGTCAGTATATTACACCAGACCGGTGGTCCTTAACTAAGCTAGAAAGCTCAGTCTGCTTTACTATTAACTCACTGCTGAGGAAAGGAGACATTGGTTTAGTTATGTTGGATTTTATGACATATAATCCATTGTTGGTTATTTAATGCCATATCTTGTTTAAATACAAAGTGTCTCAAAATAGATGAAACCCATTAATAAGATAATTCATATTGCATCAAGTCATCTTGGAGGTGCCCGTAGTGTAGTCGTTATCGCCGTAGGAAATAGACACGGCGACACGAGTTCAAATCCTGGACGATACTGATTGCATTTCACATAGCACTAATACCCTTGGGAAAGGTATGAATCCAATTATTCTCCCTCCAGCTATGGGTAAATAGTAGGACAGACTAGGTTCTTCAGCCTTGGTTAGGCAACTAGTCTAGGAGAAGGAAAACTCTGAATTCAAACCTGTTAAACTTCGCTTAAAAATTGACCTTGTGTCATATCCTGCCCGAGCGGAGGGTTTGGTAAATAGCATCAAGTCATCTTTCATCTGAGTCTTAAAAAGCAATCATATAACTTCAGAAAAGTAAAACCAGATGGTAAAGGCAGAAATCGATTGACTTTATCCTACTGAGCATATGAAAGACTAAGTTCTTGGGAACGTCTTCAGAGGGAATTTTTAGGAATCCTTTCGATAGAATCCTTCACAGCATCCACATTGTCTGGGCATCTCGCAGTCAACTTCCTGCTAAATCTGGGATTTTCTGCCTTCTTGTTGAGGTTTTTTACTTATCCTGTGACTTGAAATTTGTGTACCCAACGATAAATTTGGCTTTTCTGGGGTAATTAAGTTAAACTTCCTCGAATAGTTTTGAATGATTTTTCTCCAAATAAATTGTAACGCAGAATATTTTTCCTTTTTTGTCCAAGCATTGTGATTGAAGATTAATAGTTGTTATAGGATACTATTTTCAAATCTGAAACAAAAAGGACGCAACATTATGATTAGGAGAGTAATTAACAGTCACTTGGGTCCCGTATATATTGAAACATATTGTATACGCATTAGATATAAACGATTTGTAAATACGTTGTCTTGTTAACATTCTTTTGGAAATGAACACGGCGATACGAGTTCAAATCCTAGACGAGACTGATTGCATTTCACATAGCGTTAATACCCTTGGGAAAGGTATGAATCCAGTTATTCTCCCTCCAGCTATGGGTAAATAGTAGGACAGACTGTTTTCTTCAGCCTTAGTGAGGCAACTAGTCTAGGATAAGGAAAACTCTGAATTCAAACCTGTTAAACTCCGCTTAAAAATTGACCTTGTGCCATATCCCGCCCGAGCGGAGGGGTTGGTAAATAGGATTAGTGTGTTATACTAATAATTCAATTCAGGCATACAGTTAAAAAGTTTCAAGCATTTCAATTTAACATTTATGATTCTATTGAACATTACGCGTTCGTTTGTAAACAGCTACATGGTTCCAAGGTTTGGTTTGGTTTGTTTGTTTTAATGGTATATCAACCTTTGTAGGTTATTTAATGCCAAAGCTTTTCTCCTAGAACAGCAGTAGTTGTACTATTTAACCCATAGCTGGGAGGATAAAGGGGGTTCATACCATTCCCAATGGTATTTGCCCGAAAGTGAAAGTAATAGCACGACTGGAGTACGAACTCGTGTTCTCCGATTCGGCAGTCCATCGCTTTAACCATTACACCACGAGGACACCCCCCTACATGGTTCCAAGTATTATTATGTATCACTAATAATTCCATTAAACATCAGTCATTTGTTTACTTATAACTAGACGGTCCAACAGTTCTATTTCTAAAAATTCGGTTGAGCATAAATCATTTTTTGCACACGGTTTAAGTGCTCAAACAGTTCTATTTGACTCATTGAAGCCAATCAGGTGCTTCAACTCCTACCCTGAGCGATGGCAATGAATGGGTACACCATATTTCCCAAAGCTCCTGGAGTGAAGCTTCGCCATCAGATGGTTTAATGTCATATACAGACTACTCGTTGGTGGGGGTCTTATCCCTGTGTAGAGACGCAATCGGTCTATTCAACGATCTTAGCCGACAGGGCTTCTAATTTTGATCAACTAAAAAAACTGATAAATCTCGTTTAGTATATATATATATATATATATATATCAATAAATAGGGTTGCTCTTATTGATTCAGCAAGAGAAATTAGCTAACATGATATAAATTTGGATTCGATCATTCTATTTTCAGTCTCATTACGAGAAATATGAATCAACACTCTTCGCAATTAACGAGTAGAAATCTTTATCGTTGTAAAAATGAACACACGATCGTTATTCTAAAAGTATATATCTCAATCCCGCCTCAAGAGATTATATATATATATATATATATATATATATATATATATATAAAATGAAGTAAAGTGGGTGACCCTAATTGAGGGTGACCCAAAGGCTTTCTTTTCAGGAGCTACTACACAAAGGTGTAGGGGAGTGCGTTTCACCATTCCTTAGATTCTTCCACTTTACCTTTGAACTTTACCTTATAATGGTGAGTGTTAAGCAAGGCGACATAGGGTATAATTTTTTGAGTCTTTGGTATGACTCCACCTCGGATTTAATCCCGGTCTCCCGGACCATTAGCTAACACTCAACTCATTAGACCAATATATATATATATATATATATATATTCCACCGAAAAAAATTATTTTGACGACTTAATCGAGTTTGACTCTCCATCAAATTGTACTATATATATATATATATATATATATATATATATATATATATATATGTACTATTGTATATCATGTGTATTTTTATGATTTTGAAAGTGAAAACATTTTCATATCGTGTCTTGTTTTTAGTTTCATTTACTTACAAGATGACTTCTTGATTTAGCCTCATGTTTTTTTCCTATGTGAAACTACCCAAATATTGCTGGTAATTTTTACAACATACAAACAAAGGATATATTATGTTATCAATAAAGTACGTATACATATACATATCTATCTATCTATCTATCTTGCTAGCTATCTATCCCAAATAATATTTTGCATCATATAGAATGGAGGTGCCCGTGGTGTAATGGTTATCGTCGCAGGATATAGACACGGCGACACGAGTTCAAATCCTGGACCTGACTGATCGCATTTCACATAGCACTAATACCCTTTGGAAAGGTATGAATTCAAATATTCTCCCTCCAGCTATGGGTAAATAGTAGGGCAGACTAGGTTCTTCAGCCTTGGTGAGGCAACTAGTCTAGGAGAAGGAAAACTCTGAATTCAAACCTGTTAAACTCCGCTTAAAATTGACCTTGTGTCATATCCTGCCCGAGCGGAGGGGTTGGGTAAATATGATCATATAGATTTTTTCAAATGCCAATCTGCCGATAATTCATAAAAGAAAAAGAAAAGAAAAATTTACATTTTTTGATGATAGATAAAATAAATTAAACAAGAAATACTTTACTAATATTAAAATTATGACAAAAAGCAGATTTAATTAGTTAAATATCATACACACATGAACATAAACGCGCACACACACACACACACCTATATACATATATATATATATATATATGTGAGTATGCTTAAGTTCATATTA
>OY757940.1:58415307-58417807 GCA_963585895.1 Sepioteuthis lessoniana
TATATCTGTATGTATACCTATGTTTTC
This sequence comes from Sepioteuthis lessoniana, assembly GCA_963585895.1. NCBI lineage: Eukaryota > Metazoa > Mollusca > Cephalopoda > Myopsida > Loliginidae > Sepioteuthis > Sepioteuthis lessoniana. The sequence goes on from OY757940.1 coordinate 58,415,335, forward strand.
ACTTGCGCACCCACCCACATATGCATATGTGTGTGTGTGTGTGTGTGCATATTGAAGCTATTTAACTGTGTGCAAACAAATAGTTAGTATTAGAGTTTTTGGTGTTACCTAGGAATACTTGAAACCATGTAACTGTGCGCAAACGAATGAGTGCTAACAACCTGTTTAAAAATAACATTACCCTTAAACTATTCTTTTCAGAAAAAAGATTTGGCAATATGACCCATAAGCGTTAATTTGCCATACAAAACCAACCAACCAACCAACCAACCAACCTATATTTTTCAAGCATTTATATGCTTTCAATTAGCTAAAGATAATACCCTCTTAAACAATTGTAGCGTTAAGTAAATATTCTTTGTATAAATTATTTGTGCTCAATTATTTGGTAATAAGTATTCCTTTCAAATACAAATATTCTTTCAATAGGTGTATTTGATAGAAAGAACCCTAACGGGAACTATCAGTCAGTCAGAGTGGAACTGACGATAAATGGGTTACCCGATACTCCCTAGTGCACCAACGGATGCAGCTTACTGTCATAACCAGCATACCACCTTGTTTGGGTGGTTAAATCTACGTAGTCTTAGTCTCAACGTTAAGACTAAGAGAGAGAGAGAGAGAGAGAGAGAGAGAGAGAGAGAGAGAGAGAGAGAGAGAGATGCTGAGAATTTTAAACATGTGAAATAATTTCTGCCAAACGAATATTTCCATTAATTTTACATTTATATGATCTCCGATTAATCGCCAAGGTGTAGATTCCTTTCATCGCTGTGTTATCACTTAGACTTTAATTAAGTACCATCGGTATCAAGCACCTTATCTACCTTGAATATTTTCCGGGATTTCCAAGTATCATATTAAACCCATAGTCTATCTTTGATTTTCACTTTTCTTAAGTGCATTTTTTGTGCTTTTTTTTTTTTTTTTTTTTTTGACAGCCGTGTTTACATATCTACGGAACATCACTAAATCATTTTTTTTGCATCGCACTTGTAGTCTGTGGCGTTTCGATAAACATTAGCCTATCCGATACATTAAATTTGCATATAACACCTGGGAGATATTTTAAGTAATTAATTATGATGAAGATGGAGGTTGGAGAAGAAGATCTTATATACAAACCTAACAAATATATCTACATAACATAATTGTTTTAGTTTCTCAAAAGCTTTCTTAGTTTTTTACGATTTAAAATGATCTATCTATCTATCAATCTATCTATCTATCTATCGCTTTCAGTCTATTCCCATATTTCAATCTCAATTTGTTCATGAGTCTTACTCGTTCTAATTTGCTTCGTTATATATATATATATATATATATATATATATATATATATATATATATCAGTAATGCAATTTTCTCAATAACGGTGATAGTGAATATCTATGCAAAGTCACACAGCTACAGATTCTTGGTGACACTTTTTGCTTATGTGGTGATTGGATCAATTAAATTGGCGAGAAACTCACCGTCACCAAGCGCCTCTATCTTTGTGTTTACGTGGGTCTAAACACACACACACACACACACACACACACACACACACACACACACACACACACACACACACACACACACACACATATATATATATATATATATGTGTGTGTGTGTGTGTATAAACACAGATCGATAGAAATTTATGCATATATATATATATATAGAGAGAGAGAGAGAGAAAGAGAGAGAGAGTGACAGACAGATATATAGATCGGTAGCAATAGATGTAGACTGATAACCAGAGACAGCAGATAGATAGATAGATAGATAGATAGATAGATAGATAGATAGATAGATAGATGTGAACGCTATACGACAGAAAGACAAGCATACAAATAGATAGATAGCAAATAAACAGATATAGAAATAGATAGAGGGTCTGTGTGTGTTTGTGTGTATTTCCATATATATATATATATATATATATAAATATATATATGTAAATCTTTTATATATAGATATAAATACGTGTGCTTGTGTGTGTGTGTGTGTGTGTGTGTGTGTGTGTGTGTGTGTGGTTACGTGCGTACATGGGATTCCTTTTTTTGTTTTTATGTCTGCGTTTATATACACACATATACATGTAACTGTTGCTATACTTTTCCACCCTGCATTTTTCCTATAAGTGAATGTAGCTCTCTGTTAAGCCTCTCTCTCTCTCTCTCTCTCTCTCTCTGTTGATAGATTGTAGATATAAATCTTTAGATATATATTCGAATCTATCTACATCTACCTAAAGTTGTCATCACACACACACACACACACACACACACACACACACACACACACACACACACACACACACACACACACACACACACACACACAGAGACACACACACACGTCAGAGAATTAGTTTGTGCTGTCAGCATCCCCACTGAATGTTATTTTCCAAATTATTCAAATTCTCTAACTAACGGACTAAGAAAGGATTATTAAAGTTCTTCACTTCTTAATAAATAATCAA
>OY757940.1:58422807-58440307 GCA_963585895.1 Sepioteuthis lessoniana
CGGGGAAAAGGAGAACCTTGTTTTGCGCCCCCGGAAAATCATTTACCTCTCCTCATCTCTTAGTGTGATGTGAACTAATTTTTATGTGAGAAAATACACTTCCAACAAAAGTTTCGCTTTAGATCTTATCCGCTTCTTTACTGGCCGATGTCCCCTGACATTAATAACCCGACGGAGATGATGACCTCTATTTGTTACAAGACAAAATAATAAAATCTACGAATGAATGATTAAAATTGATTAGTAAGTAAGTAAAGTTGTCTCCCTTTAGTCGAGGGCGACCAGAAGGCTCCCTTTTCAATAGGTGCTACTCCTTCTCCCGGATTGCTCCACTTTACCTTTGATACGTACCTTATAATACTGAGTGTTAAGCAAGGAGGTATCAAGAACCATTTTTTAAGTCTTTGGTTTGACGCGACCTGGGACTGAACCCAGGTCTCCTGGGCCATTGGTAAACACTCTACCCACTAGGCCAATGGATTGCTTGAAATTTAATAGTAAATAGATTCAATTTTTCGTTTCTTTTACGTTATTCATCGATCATTTTGTTGTAAAAAAAAGTATCAGAATCCAAACCTTCATTTTCTTCAAAAGGATTTTATATATGGAAATGAAAACCAAATTACCTAATCAGTCCTCACTTTGGGAATACCTTATATAATCAGTTACACACGAAGACGATCTCTCACAGGAAGCAGATATGGCAGGTATAGTCCCTATCAGACGAAGTAATTTGGTTACTTCTTTCTGAGTTTGGTTTAGTTCGAGTTCCCGTATTGTCTCTGCGACATTTTTAATGCTGGCGTTATTTCAAAATCTGCAACATAGACTGATTTCAACTCGCGTTGTAATCCACTGAAATCCAAATGTTTTTATATACATCGAAAGTTGAAAACGCTTCCATCAGAAATTTTTTTCGTTGGCGTAAAAAGATTCGGATTTAAGAATTCATCAAATCCAACTTCTCCCAGTTTTTTTAAATCTTTTCTTGTTGTGAAGGATAACTTTATCAAAAACGTTGTCCAGAACTGAATAATACAAATTTTTCGTCTGAATCTGTCTGACCATAAGATCTTTGAAAAGACAAGTCTTTAATTTTAGTAGCATGTGGAAATAAAAACATTATCACTTCGGTAGAGATTGTCTGTTGGATTCGTATGGAGGGAAAGGAAGCCAAAGATTTTCTGATTTTTTTGCTGGCTTTCTCTTTGAGATCCCTACTTTATAATTGTTTGTCTTTTTAATGCACCTGGCAAGAAGGGAATAATAAAACATGAAGACTAAATCCACGACTTTTTTCGATCATTCTGAGTACCAAAGTAAAAATATTTTTGCTTTTTTGCTAATGTCTCTCTTTAACCCACCCAGGCATGCCCTGTCTCTTATGCTCCAAAATCAAAAGCCATAGGGAAGCTACTAAATACATTAATTATACTTGCGATTTTTCTTGCTAAACCAACGGTCGTTTTCTCAACTCGCACAAGCCTAAATAATATCACTTGTAACAATTATCCTAAGAAATAAAGAAACGGGAAATCAAAAAATTACTAGTACAAAGCAAATAGTCAAAATAATTGATTTTTTTTACAACAGATTATCTATCCTTGAAAGGAATGTACGGCATGCAGCCATACATTCTTTTCGATGATAACTAATCATGCATTGAATTCATTGTTTCTTCACACTCTTGGACTGTAGAATGCACCAATTGGTTCTCTGCAGAGGGGTAAGCTCTCCACCAACATGTGTTGTAGATATGACTCTAAACAGCCAATGGTGAGGCTCCAGTCTTGGAGCTCTGAATAATGTGGAATACCCATTTATTGTCATTACTCACTGGTCCACTTTGACCTGAAGTATTAGTAGTACTTATAAGGGGCCTATCTATTGTTTAAATAGGACTGTTTAATAATTTAACTCTATTCAAACAAATCATTGCTAATAAATGCAATTATTAGTGTTAAAGGGCAACACTTGAAACCATTTCATTGCGTGCAAATGGATGGGTAATGTCGAATAGAATTATTAGTGTTACATAGCATTACTTAAATCGATTTAACTGTGTGCAAATAGCAATGCCTGAAACATATGAGCTCTGCCTTGCTTAAAATACAATTAACAAACAATTCACTTACAAATATATATATATATATATATATATATATATGAATTTGGCATTAACTAACCTACGAGGGTTAATGTGCCAGAAAACCCAACCAATCATATATATATATATATATATATATATTAAAATTATGTCCTTTTGTGATTTATATCTTTTTGATTTTTTATCAAGCACTTTTCGTTTTTGGATTTTATCCATTATTATTATTATCATTATTATTCACTCATTAGAGATTTTCACATCAGCGTTAGCCGATGGATTTTCACTGGAGTCTGAGTGATAGCAAGTTTCTTCAAGTCTCCAGGAGTCTTCTTAGTATTCTGGCCGTTCTCAACAATGCGATCATTTGGATGGTCTGCACTCGTCCGCCAAATTCTAAATCCTCTAGTCCTTTTAGTAATCCTTTGGTTACTGTTCCAAACGCACCAATTACAATAGATATAATTGTCACCTGCATGTTCCACAGTTTTCTCAATTCCCTAGCAAAGGATATTATATTGAAAAATTGAATTAATTATAAAATTTACACACACACACACAAATATATATATATATATATATATATATATATATATATATATCCACAGACAGACTGTTTTTTTGTATCACAATTCTTCAGTGTAGTTAGACACGCAAGTTACTTCAAGCGACGAACGAAAACTAGTTGATGTTACGTCAGTCCGATATCCTACCCCTGAGGTATTGTAATCTCAGCGTAATAGAAGGAATTTTTTTAGTCATATATTTACGTATATTCTATCAACTAACAGAGTATTCAGTTCAGGAGAAGACCTTTGCATTTACGCGTATGTGGCAATCCACTGGTTGAAGGCGGGGCATATCTATATATATATATATATATATATATAGTACAATTTAATGGAGACTCAAACTCGGTTAAGTTGTTATAATAAATTTATTTCGGCGGAGAATATTACTATATTCTCCGTCTCGTCAGATGACTCGCGACGAGAGAGAAGCATGTAAATAGTCATCTGACGAGACGGAGAGTATAGTAATATTCTCCGCCGAAATAAATTTATTATGACCACTTTACAGAGTTTGAGTCTCCATCAAATTGTACTATATACGCTCTGAATGAAGATTTTGTTATACCCAAACAAATAAATAGGGAACTAACAATAGCCATACATTGAGCACTCTCATCGATTTATATGATTCTATGTAAAGAATAATCCACACCTACTGTCCTTGAACACTGACTGGATATTTAGAAAAAAAAATATATATAAACACACCCCTTACACACACACACACACACATATATATATATATATATTAACTTTAACCTCAACTCGTCAAATATATATATATATATCTATATATATATATATATATATATATATATACTAATGGGTCAATTATATATATATATATATATATATATATAAGATTATTGGTTTGGATTGGTTAAGCTTCTTTATTTAATGACATATCGTGGGTTATGTAATGTCAAAGTCAGCCTTAAAGAAGAATAGTAGCAGTACTATTTAACCCATAGATGGGAAATAAGGGGGATCATGCCTTCTACCAGAGTATTAGCCCAAAAGGGAACTTTGTAGCGCGGTTGGAGTTCGAACTTGCTTGATACGTTGTTGCAGTTCAGTACATTAACTACAACGCAATGGGTACCCCAATAAAAGATAAACCAAAAGGATAATAGAAATAGGAATATTTCTTTAATGATTTTTTTTTACAATTATCAAATATCTTTTGATCTTAGGTCATCGTCTTGAGAAAATAACTTTCTGGACAAAACAACTCCCACCACCAAAACAAAAAAATAAAAAATAAAAAAATCCAAAAAACCAAGAAAAAAAAAAAAAAAAAAAAAAAGAACCAAATCAAAACTTTTTGGGAACTTTTTTCTAAAAGTTTTTAGATTATCGAAGGAGTTGATGTGGCCCAAGTGTAACGACGAAAGAGGTACTGGTGACTTGATAGATCAATTTCTTGTTCAACGTTCAAATTTCATCTATTGATCATTTGTATATGTATACTTGTGATGAGAGGGAAACTGGGTAATAACTTTTTAATTTGGATTCGAATGAACAGGTTTCAAATTATCAGTGGCTGATCGGCTGGTTTAGTTGTTTATATATAAATATTTTTGGTGACTACCAAATTTTATTTTAGCCGAGTGATTAAGATTCATATTAAATCCAAATGCCACATATGTTTGCAGACTTTTTATCTTATCTTTTTTTTTCAATTATTGATTTATTGCTTTTATCTTTTTCAATTCTTTTTTACGAGGCATATATATATATATATATATTGGTTTGAAAACGAATGCATAGAATGTTTTAAAATCATAAAAACGAATTAAAATCCTAAAAAAAGGGGACCCTTTCTTTCGGTCACTTCTCTTCAGATGATTGTCAGTGACATTCAATTTTGTTCGAGAGGAAGTAAGCATAGGAATGTAGCTAAAGGAAAATTCTGGAGGGGGTGAAGAAGAAAAACATATTGGAAAAAGAAAAGTGCTGTAAGCCAACAGAATTATTACTGGTGATGTTGTTTTTTTCTGATGCTCCAAGATTTTAAAAAGCAATGTGTTTTTCTTCACCCATCCTAGATTTTTCTTTGGTTACAATCCCTCCCAGTACAAAATCGATTGTCATTGAAAATTCTCTGAAGAGAAGTGACCAAAAACAAAGGACCCCCCCCTTTTTATCTTAATTTGTTTTAATTATATTAAAACGTTCTTAATACCATGCAATATTTGAATTCTGTACGTAACACAAGATCTTTACCCCCCAATATATATATATACCCTTTATTCATCCAGAATATAATTTTACTTTTGCTCATCCTTCCTTGTTATCTATCTATCTATCTATCACATTATTCCTCTTCTATTTTATCAGTTTTTAATTTTTTTCGTGATAGTTGCCTGATGTGATATATAATATGAGTTTCTGCAAAGAGATCCTGAGTACTATGTAACTGACACATTTTCAATCATTAGCAACTTGAAACTTCACGTCTGGTGCGATTGTCTGGCAAAGCTTCGCTTCACTTAAGTATGTCACTATTTCTCTCTGCGGTTCTGTCTTAGTTCCTTAGGACATGATAAAAAAATTCATCTTTTTCTTACGTCCAGGAATGAGATTAAGGAGAACGGGACGTCTCGAAAATGTCAGAAAAGGTGGTTGAAGAAAAAATAAAAAATAAAGAAGGAATAACAGAAAGCAGAAATAAAGATGATATAAATAAATGAATTAAGAAAGAAAGAAAGAAAGAAAGAAGAAAGAAAAAGGAATGAATGAAAAGAAGATGGAATGAAAACAGAAAGAAAGAAAGAAAGAAAGCTGAAAGAAAGAATAAAACAAAAAGATATATATATATATTTGTGTGTGTGTGTGTGTGTGTGTGTGTGTGTATGTGTGTGTGTTGGTTGGTTGGTTGTTCTGTTTTACGGCGTATCGACCCTTTTCCGGTCATTTAACGCAGACTTAAGCCATTTTCATAGAAGTTTCGAAAAATTCATTTTAGTATAAGTACAATTTATGTTTGCACAGAGAGATCAAAACAGTTCTATTTTAACAATTCGGTTTAGCATAAATACGCAGTTTAAACACACAGTTAAATGTACAAACAGTTACTTTTGAACAATTCATCATCATCATCATCATCATCATATCGTGCTGGTAGCACGGATATCCCTGACCCTCTCTCGCCACTCCTCCCTATCGTTCATCGCCCTAGGTAGGTCTTCAGGACAGCAACCTGTATCCTCACATAGCTGCTGAATGTACGTTCGTGCTGGTCGTCCTGCTTTTGCGCGGCCATGTGTGGGGATCCATAAGAGTACATCTCTTATGAGTTCATCTCTGCTTCTCCAGCAATGTCCTGCATGTCTGGTTCGCCTAACTTGAATAGTTTTCGTGATAGGGGGCAGGTGGCCGTACAGTTGGTGTCTTGTGGGGTGTTGCTGCCAGGACTTTTAGCCTAATTACACAGTTTAGTTCTATTCGAACTATAGATACGACCCTATGTGGTGCTACCACTCCGGGCCAGAGTAGATATGGGAGCGATGGTAGTGAAGGGATACTCTGCATTTTCCAAAGATCCAGTATTACTGAAGCCGCACCATCGGATTGTTTAGTGTCATATCCAGGGCGCTCATTGGGAGAGTTTTAACACTCTGCAGTCTCAGCCAACTGGGCAAATATATATATATATATATATGTGTTTGTGTGTGTGTGTGTGTGTGTGTGTGTGTGTGTGTGTGTGTGCAGGCTATATCCATTGTTGAGGTTCCAGATTATAGTCAATGGGGAGAATGTAGTCATCCCTTCATCGTCATTTTTCCAGCTCTTATGCTGACCCGGAATGGTAACGCTTGTTTAGGTCCCATCTAGGGTTCAAATAGATCCTTTTAGTTTTTTATTGCCTATCAACCCATGTGGATTATTTAATGCCAAATCATCTTCATACACTTTCTTTTGTTTGCACACACTTAAATGTATTGCTATCTAACACTAATAGTTCTTTTACAAATTGTTTAATGGTTTAAAGCATTGTAATTGATTAAATAGTTTTATTTGATCTACAGATGGAACCCTGACGAGTACAATGACTCCGGAGCTGAGTGGACCTGGGAGTAATGGCAATGAAGAGGTTCTCCACATTCTCCAAATCTCCAGGACTGGAGCTTCCCCATCATGTTGCTTTGTGCTATATTCCAGACACTCATTGTGGGAAGGGGTCTTACTCCCCATGCAGAGATGCAGTCAGCGTATTTTGCCATACCTGGCGACTGGGCTTAAATAGATCCATTTGAAAATTATTTCCATTAGATAGGAATACTTGATACAATATAACTGTATGCAATTTATTTGCATTAAGAATAGTTATTTGTAGACATATTTGCTTTCTTGGGATTATTTTTGGTTAATTTACGTGATTAAGGAAAAAGGTCTACGTAGTTCAAACTAAAAAAAAAAAAATATTTCAAGGAGACGAAGACTCTATTTACTTAAAAATGACTATTTTTCTGTTAATACTAAATGTCTGTGTACTTCCAGGACAAAACTTTTGACTAAGGATAAAAGGGAATAAGAATTTTGATAAAATTTGTTTAATAAATCCTACCCGTTATATCACGAGTTACACAAACATCTAGCAATAATAATAGATGCCCATTCAGCAATATGATAGTCTATTGAATTCGGTGGGAGATTAGAAACTTTTGAAAACGTACTGACGAAGAAAAAAAAACTCATTTATTTAATAAGCGAGTAAAGCTGCGTACGGTGTATTTCCTTATAATGGTTGTTGTCTGGGTTGTCGAGGTCGAATGGCGGCTATATGTTTCGCTTCCGTGAGCACTAACACATATAAAGACGGAGGATATATATAAGCGTGTGTGTGTGTGTGTGTGTGTGTGTGGGAAATATGTGTAATGTGAAAGAATTGATAAAACAGTTCTTCAAATTTGATAAACTTTATTCCTTTAACCTGAAGCAAGAGTTAGATGAAAAAGTTACGAAGTTTTTTTTTTCTTTCGTAAAAAAAGTAATTTATTTAATGCGTTGATATACCTCAAAATTTGCATTAAATCGTGTGATTTATTAAATCTCGATAAAATATTTTGTTTGAGTAAAAATACTTCCGAAATGTATGACACTAATTTGAGGGAAATTAATTTTCATGACATCAATGTGTATCCGAACGCTAGGTAATAATAATTCAAGAACACCCTACTAACAAGGCCGCATGCTGGCTGTGAGTATTGACACGTATTGCTTGAAGATGAGATCTGGGTGGCTGCACTGTACATTACCCGTCAACCAAAGAGGGCATGTCACTTGTAACACTCCACTTCGGCCCTTACTGAACTATACGGAGAGGCCAGATCCGATAAACCGGCTGGTCACCTCTCACCTGTAGGATTGTTCGATCGTATTCTTCAAATTGTTCTTGGAGCAAAGAATTACCCAATTCTATTTTATCATAAAAGTCCTGGAAGGCGCTGGGGGAAATCAACTGCGCTGAGATAGCAATACTTGAAAGCATTTAAACGGTATACAAACGAATGAGCTTACGAGTATTTAAAAAGATTATTAGTTGATTGTTTGGGTTTTATGGCATATCAACCTTTGTAGCTTATTCAACGCCAAATCCATTTTTATGCAAATAGTTCTATTTCAAACAATTCAATTTAGCATGAGTATGCAGTTTAATTGTGAAAAATATTTCTATTTCAAGATATTCGGCTTCGTCAAACAGTTCTTATTCAGCTAATTCAGTTTAGTATGAGTACAGATTTTGCTTACACATTGTTAAATGTCAAAACAGTTCTATATTAAACAACTCAGTTTAGTGTAAGTAGAGTTTCAATGTCAAAATCAGTTCCATTTCAAACAATTCGGTTTAGCATAAGCACGCAGTTTAAATGTAAGTACAGTTTAATTGTCAAAAACATTTCTATTTAAAGCTAGTTAGTTTAGTCAAACAGTTCTAATTAAACCAATTCAGTTTAGCATAAGTATGCAGTTAGTTCTATTTAACCCATAGATAGGGCCCTATCAGGTGCTACTATTCCGGGCCAGGGTGGATCAGGGAGCAATGGCAATGAAGGGGTGCTCCGTATTCCCCAAAGCCCAAGCGTCACTGGAACCTCACCATCAGATTGTTTAATGTCATATCAGGACACTCATTGGGGTCTCAACACTCTGCAGAGGTACAGTCGGTGTATTCTACAGAACCAGCCGACAGGGCAAGTTTAAAAATGAAAGAATGTTTTTACAAACTATGTACTTACAAATATATATATATATATATATATATATATATATATATATATATATATATATATATACAGTGGTTGGACAAAATAATGAAAGCACCTAGAATCTTAGTATCATAATTTTGTGTCTCCAAAAAACAATTAAACGTTTGTTATTTCTATGGTTTTTGATTTATTATTAATTTTTCTCGTCTCATTTTATTAAAATAGCCTTTTTTTTACAGATATCATCAGAAAGATTAAACAAAATTCATTAAAATGGCAGATCTATCAGACTCTAAAAGAGGTCTACTAGTTGGTGCTGGTATGTCAGGCGCTAGTGTCACGAAAACTGCTGAATTAATTGGTGTAGCAAGGAGTTCTATCTCGAAAGTGTTGACAGCATTTGATAAAGAAGGAAAAACCTCCTCACTGAAACAAAACTCTGGAAGAAAGCGAAAGCTCTCAGTCAGGGACCGTCGGACTCTTACGTGGATAGTCAGGAAGGATCACAGGAATACAGCACCGAAAATTACAGCAGAGCTTAATGACCATCTCGAGAATCCAGTTTCCATAAAAACAGTAAGACGGAAATTGCAAATAGCCGGATTTTGCGGGATGGCTGCAATCAAGAAACCACATTAAAATATATTTGTTTGAAATTTCTTGGTGTTTCCATTATTTTTTCCAATTCATATATATATATATATATATATATATACGAGGATCATTAAATAAGTTTCCAGACTTTTTCATATGGACACTTTTATTGATAGTACACACATGAAACTCTATTCCCCTTCGAAGTAATCTCCTCCGGCTGCAATGTACTAGTTGTACCGTTCCAACAACTTCTGGAAGTCCCCATGGAAGTCCTCTTGTGTGAGCGTGTCAATCACCTTTGTCACAGCCTCTTTCATCTCCTCAATTCTCTCATAACGACAGCCTCTGAGCTTAGGGAATAATCAAAATTCACTGGGAGCAAGCTCTGGACTATAGGGACGGTGAGGAACTGTCTTGATGCCCATTTTCATCAAATAGTCTGTGACAAGGATGGAGTTGTGGACTGGTGCATTTTCCTGGTGGAAATGCCACTGACCCGATTTGAAGAGAGCTGCCTTCTTCCAACGGAATCTCTTCCTGAACTCCCTTAAAGTAACCCTAATCCTAACCCTAACCCTTTGGCCAATCAACTCTGGTATATTGACTTCCTTACTCCTCCCACACCTCTCATCATCCCTCACAGACTGTCTGCCTTCCTTGAATCTCTTATGCCACTCAAAAACTGATGCTCGATTCATGCAAGATGGTCGAAAAGCAGTCTGAAGCATTAGTCAAAACATTTCTATTTCAAGGTATTCAGTTAATTCAAACATTTCTATTTCAGACAATTCAGTTTAGTATAAGTATAGTTTTTGCTTACACACAGTTAAATTCCAAAATAATTCTATTTCCAACAATTCCGTTTAGCGTAATTACAGTTTCAATGTCAAAAAACAGTTCAAAATCTAACAATTCAGTTTTGCATACAAAACAGTTCAATTGAAAACAATTCAGATTAACATAAATACTCAGTTTAAATATCAAAACAGTTCTAATTCAAGCAACTCAGTTTAGCATGAGTACAGAAGTTCAGTGTCAAAACTGTCCTATTTCAAGCATTTCAGTTTGGCATAAGTTCACAGTTTAGTTCTATTTGACACATAGATGGGACTCTATCAGATACTACCACTCCGGGTCAGAGTGAACCTGGGAGCAATGGCAATGAATGAGTACTCCGAAATTTTCAAAGCTCCAGCATTACTGGTATATCACCATAAGATTATTTAGTGTCATATCCAGAACATAAAGTTGAAGTCGGTGTATTTTACAACTCCAGCCGCAGAAAGTTAGTTATATCTATAGTCTAAACTATTTTACGCCCTTAGAGGGGAATATCCACCGGATAGGGCAATTTTTTATAATTTTGTTCATACTAATGTGAGCTTATTTTTATTACAAGCTTGTTATATTTCTGTGTGAATATGTCCGATGGTTTATTTGAAATACAGGGTAAATTGTGTGTTTTAAAACTAAATTTGAACTCAAGAAATTCTTCTTTTAATAAGCATTAAACAATAAAAAGTTGAACAAATACTAAACTTAGCTTAGATTAAGCAACTATGAATTTTAAAATGTCAGTGCGTGTTATACTCGAGATTTTTTTTCTGAATTTTATGATCCAAAGTTAGTGGAACGTGTTATTTATGAGGGTGTATTATAGAAAAATAATTGTAGAAGTTGAATTTTTACTAATTTAAAACTTGTGTAAAGAACAGATTAAAAAAAAAATCTAGACTTAGTACTATTGTTATTTGTACTGTTTATGATTTTGCTTGTGTTTTTTCTTTATATTTCTGCTAGTAATACACTTGAGGATATCTTTCTTTTTAAAAATACCATGTGACAGGAGCCAAAGTACTAAACAGCCCCTTGCATAGCCATATTATATTACTCGTATCATTAATACACTTGAGAATATTTTCCGTTGAAAAATACCATGTAATATTAGCACAAGTAATAAAGAGTTCCTTGCATATCCATATTATAATACCCATATCATCAATACACATGAAAATATCTTCCTTTGAAAGATACCATGTGGTATGAGCACAAATAATAAACAACTCCTCGCATAGCCATATTATACTACCTATATTATCAATACTTTAAGAAACTAGATGGCAATTACACAAGAATGCTGCGTGCAATCCTGAACAAGTCCTGGCAGCAACACCTCACAAGACACCAACTGTACGGCCACCTGCCCCCTATCACGAAAACTATTCAAGTTAGACGAACCAGACATGCAGGACACTGCTGGAGAAGCAGAGATGAACTCATAAGAGATGTACTCTTATGGATCCCCACACATGGCCGCGCAAAAGCAGGGCGACCAGCTCGAACGTACATTCAGCAGCTATGTGAGGATACAGGATGTTGTCCTGAAGACCTACCTAGGGCGATGAACGATAGGGAGGAGTGGCGAGAGAGGGTCAGGGATATCCGTGCTACCAGCTCGATATGATGATGATGATGATGATGATTATCAATACTCATGAAGATATCTTCCTTGGTAAAATACCATTTGATGAGAGCACAAGTAAAAAGCAGCTGCTTGGCCTGGCATAGCCATATTAAACTATCCATAATATCAATACAAATAAACAAGCAACTGAAAAGACAAAATTGGGTATCATGATCGGCAAGTGCTCCCTTGAGACCCAACATGACCGGCCCGGTTACTATACGAACAATAGCTGTTCTAATTTCAGGTAGACAGATAAAGACCAAAACTGCAAGTTGTGAAGTCAGATTGCGACAAAGTATTGTTGGTTTGAATTCAAAGTTTTCTTTTTCAAAGGATAGAAAGTCCATCTGCCACCAAATTCCTTGTCCTTTTATCTTTTTTATTAGAATTTCTATACACATTTCACTCCCTTGTATCCTCTTTTCTATCAATATAACTGGGAGAAGTGATAGACCCAAGTCTTTTCCGGGGTGTCCTCGTGGTGTAATGGTTAAAGCGATGGACTGCGGAATCGTAGTACGCGAGTTCGTACTCCAGTCGCGCTATTACGTTCACTTTCGAGCAAATACCATTGGGAAAGGTATGAACCCCCTTATCCTCCCAGCTATGGGGTAAATAGTACCACTACTGTTCTTCTAGGAGAATAGATTTGGCATTAAACAACCTACAAAGGTTGATATGCCATTAAACAAAGAAACCAAACGAAACCAAGTCTTTTCCAACATCCTTGGTCATTTTCCTTTATTATGTAAAATAATCAAAATGTGTAAGCGACTCGAATATAAAGTGATTATTACAAAGTTCTTTTTCTTTTCGCTTATTATCAACATCTGTTTGGCTTCAGCGTTTACATCTGATTATATGAAATCAATTGGCATATATTTGGCATAAGTCGTAACCGATGAGAAACTGTAGCTGACCTTTACAGCAGTTTAGTCTCAAAATCGATTAGGATTGGCGTTATGTTAAGCGGCGTGAGTAGACAAGAGGTGAGACAGGAAAGCGACAAGTCGAAGCGGAAGTCATTGATCAATGAGTTTCTATCAGAAAAATCAGCAATCATAAAGATATATTAGATACTTAGAAAATCCTTTTCATACAGGGTTGAGCGCAAGAACTTTGAAGTTCAAATAGAAAAGAAAACTGAGACAAAATAGGAATGAAAAACAGATATAAAAATGTGATTCTCGGGCAAGGAGTTTGGGATAGAAAAGAAAACTGAATGGCAATATATATGATGTTCGGATGGAAAAGAGGAGAATACTGCCAAAAGGTTGAGTTTCGGATCGAAATAAAGAAAGAGAGCAAGATATTTGAGGTTTAGATAGAAATAGGGAAAAGAGAGCAACAATGTTGAAGTTCGGATAGTAATAAGAAAAGAAGAGAAAAAAATTTGAAGCTTGGATAGGAATTAGAGCAAAAAGAAGCAAGAAATTATAGGTTCGTCGAGAAATGAGAACAGAAGGGCTGTAAATTTGAGGCTTCATTGGAAAAGAAGCTAAAAAGACAAGTAAGTTGAGGTTTGGATTGAAATATGGAAAAAATGGTATGGATTAGAGGATCAAATTTAAAGAAGGGTATTTCTTAGATAGAAATAAGGACCAAAGGGCAAAGAATTTGAGGTTAAGAGAGAAATAAGGAAAGAAGGTTAAAAAATGTGAGGTTTGCATTGAGCGGGGGAAACAATGACAAATATTTTGAGGTTCGGGTAAAAAGGAAGAAGGAGAGATCAGACAGTTGAGGTTCGGATATGAATAGGGAAAGAAGGCAATACATCTGAGGTTCAGAAAGAAATAAGGAAATAGAGGCAGAGAATTTGAGGTTGGGATAGGAATGAGGGTGGAAAAAACTAGAAATTTGAGGTCTGTATGAAAATAAAAACTGAAGGGCCTTATATTTGAGGCTTGTGTAGAAAAGAGGATAAAGTATAATATTTTGAGGTTCTGATAGAAATAAAGAAAGGAAAGTTAGAAATTTGACTTTCAGATTGAAATAACGACAGGACAACACAGTTGAGGTTGGGATAGAAATGAGAAGAGGATAGCAAGGGATTTTAGGTTTAGATTTGAATGAGGACAGAAAGACAAAAAATTGAGGTTCGGAGAGAAATAAGGAAAGAGGGGCAAGGAATTTTAGGTTTAGATTTAAATGAGGACAGAAAGACAAAAAAAATTGAGGTTCAGATAGATATAAGGAAAGAGGGGCAAGGAATTTGAAATTGAGATAGAGAAGAGGAAACAAGGACCAAGAATTTGAAGTTCGAGTAGGAATGCGGAGAGAAAGGTAAGGCAATTGGGATTTGGTTGTGAATAGGGAAATAGGGGAAATGCATTTGAGGTAGGGAAAGAAATGAAGAGATAGGGGATAGGAATTTGAATTTTGGATTAGAATAGGGGGGAAAACAAAATATTTGGAGTTTGTGTTGGAATGAAAACTGAAGGATAATAAATTTGAGGTTTGGATAGGAAAGTACGGCAATACTTATGCGGTTAAAATAGTGTAGAGAACATAAGAACAATACATAGGAAATCCTTCAAGAAAAGTCGCTGAAGGATTTAAAATGGAGAAGATCGGATAGAAAGAAGACACAATGGGTCCAGATATGAAAAGGCAACTCAAACGTCAGCAATTCTGAAAGGATGAACACAGAGAATGTTTTTAAGGTTTGAATAAAAAAAAATGACAAATAAACAAAATATTTAAAGAAAGTGTAGTTTCAAATAAAAAGGTAGACAGTTGCAAAAAAAAATTCGATTTCTACATGAAAAAGTTGATGGAAGGACGAGGCTATAGTTGCATATGACACAATTGTAGGAATTTGGTTATATTTGACCCGGAATTAGAAAGGGTTAACGGAAATAGAATCGTTTTCAAAATTGCAAGTTTGGCGAAGGAAAAATTTTCTGATAAAATTTTTCTTACTTATATCATACTTTCACGGTAACCAATGTTCGCTTTAAAAATCCTCACCTTTCTCTACACCATTTATTCACACAGACACACTTACGGTCGCACGCATTTCAACACTCCTTTTGAACTTCTATAAAAGATATCCGTGTGTTTCCAAATTATATGTTTGTGGAAAAACTATGATAAAGATTCTTGCTATATAGTACCCCCATGTTTTCCTCGTGTTTCTTTCCGGTCAGCAAGCGGCCATCTTAATAGCAGAGTTGATAGTAGCTTCAATTTATCTTTCTTTCTTTCTTTCTTTCTTTCTTTCTACTAGCAAACAAACTTTATAACTTTCTTTCCATTAAGCAATTTAAAGAAAGCTCGGCCGTATACTTTTCTTTATTTCTTTTTACTGTCCCTTTCTTTCTTTCTTTCTTTCTTTCTTTCTTTCTTTCTTTCTACATAATAACTATTAATTTTTCTTTCTTATTTCTTTCTTTTATACATAAAACAAATCATAGATAAGCTTTCTTTCTTTCGTTCTTTATTTCTTTCTTTCTACAAGAAAACAGACTTTATAACATTCTTTCCATTAAGCAATTTAAATAAAGCTCTCCCGTATACTTTCCTTTATTTTTTTTTTACTGTCCTTTTCTTTCTTTCTTTCTTTCTTTCTTTCTTTCTTTCTTTCTTTCTTATAAATCTCAATATTTCTTTATTTTCAGTATAAAATTTGTCTATTTTTTTCTTTTTTCGTTCCTTTTTTTTTTCTTTTGTTCTCTTGTTGACAATTTCTTTCAGAAAAAAAGGAATTAATTTTTTCCCAATATTTTTCCTTCTTTTCCATAAAATAAATAATTGTTTTCTTTTCTTTTTTCCATCCCCGTTTCTCTTTTACTTGTATGCATACTAATCTAACTTTTCTCGTTGTTCTTTCTTTCTTTCTTTCTTTCTGTCTTTCCTTCTTTCTTTCTTAAGCAAACACAAGCCATCTCTTCTTCCTAAGCACCTGTTAGAGGGCATCAGTTTAACAAGTTCAAATCTATTTCGACATTCAACAGACCCGTATGTGAACCTTTACGTCAAAAAATACTTTTACACATGTGTGTATTATGTGTCAAAACAATTTAAACATTGCTATTAATAATATTAGATTATTCTTAGAACTAGATGATGTAAATATTTGAAAAATATAGAACACAGACAAAAAGAAACTGAATGATAAGACTTTGTTAAATAACTTCACCGGCACCTCTAGGGATAAAGGTTCAATCCTGTTCCTTGTCACACTTTTGATATGTCGTTACATGATTTAACACATATGTTGCATATAAGTAAGTAATTAAAGTTGGTGACCATAGACGAGGGCGACCAGAACGCTCCCTTTTCAATAGCAACTACACCGAGGTGTAGAGGAGGGCGCTATTCCTTTCCCTGGATTGCTCCGCTTTACCCTTGAAATGTACCTTATAACGCAGAGTGTTAAGCTAGGAGGTATCAAGTACCATTTTTGAGTCATTGGTATAACTCGACCTGGGAGTGAACCCGGTCTGCAAGGCCATTAGCGAACACTCTACCCTCTAGAAAATGCGCTGGAACGTATTTGATAATTTCAGCTTGTTTTGTTTAATGGCATAACAACCATTGTAGGTTATTTAATGTCAATTCCTGTTTATACATATATGGTTGGTTGGCTAGTTATGCTTTATGGCATATCAAACATTGTTGGTTATTTAATGCCAAATCCATTTTTATACATATAAACAGTTCTATTTTAAACAGTTCAGCTTAACACTAATGCAGTTTTTATTCACACACCGTTAAATGTAAAAGCAGTTCTATTTTAAGCAATTCCGTTTTGCATAAGTACGCAGCTTAAATATAAAAAAACAATTCTATTTCAACAATTCATATGTACGCAGTTTAGTTTTATTTGACCCATAGATAGGACACTGTCAGGTGCAACCTCTTAGAGCCAGAGTGGACCTGGGAACGATGGCAATGAAGGGGTACCCCGCATTCCTCCACGCTCCAGCATTATCCATGAGATTTTTTAGTGTTATATCCAGGACACTCGTTGGGGAAGTCTTACCCCCCTGCAGAGATGCAGTCGGTGTATTCTACAGCCCCAGCTGACTGGGCCTGGTTATATATATGTATATATTAAATATATACAATTTATAAATATATTCTGTTGATAACTCCATTCATTTGCATGTCCAGTCGGCGGGGGCTGTGGAGTTCACCGACTGTTGGAATGCTAAACTGAACTCTTTGAAATAGAACTGTCTTGACATTTAACTGTATGTAAACAAGAACCTTACTTGTACTAAACTCAATTGTTTGAATTAGAAGTGTTTGATTAAACTGAATAGCTTGAAATAGGAATGCTTTTGACAATCAAACTGTGTACTTATGCTAAACTGAATTATTGGAAATAGAAGTGGTACTTGTATATGAATAGATTTGACATTGAATAATCTACAAAGGTTGATATGTCATAAAACACAAACAAACAAACAAACAAATAAAATAATAAAAAAAGCTTTTTTTTATCTATTCCTTTTTTTTAATTGGTTTCGTTTCTTTGTTTAATGGCATATCAATATTCGATGCCAAATGTATCCTTACAGAAAAACAGCAGTGTAAATAT
>OY757940.1:58445307-58477807 GCA_963585895.1 Sepioteuthis lessoniana
AGACGGGTACTCAGTAAAGGATGGAATTAGGACGCTAGCAATGATCTACGATGCGAGCGATCAAGCGAGCTACAAACTAAGCAACTGAACGGCTGTTATATGGACCATCAGCTAGAAATATATATATATATATATATATATGTATGTATGTGTGTGTGCGTGTGTGTGTGTATATATATATATATATTTAAGTAAGTAAAGTTGGAAACTGTTGTGGAGTGCGGCCCAAAGGCTCCCTCTTCAATAGCTACTACATCGAGGTGAAAGGAAAGGAGCTACTCCTTTCTCTGGATTGCTCCACTTTACCCTTGATACGTACCTTATAATGCTGAATGTTAAGCAAAGTGATATTAAGTACGATTTTTTGAGTCTTTGGTATGACTCGACCTGGGATTGAACCCCGGTCTCTTGGGCTACTGGCGAACACTCTACCCACATTGCCAATGGGTGACCAGAAATTCAGCCCGGAAATTCCTATTTCTACATTACTATTGCCTTTAAAAGTTGTAATTTTCTTTAGTTTCTTTGTTTAATGGCATATCAAACTTCGTAGGTTATATAATACCGTATCAATCGTTGTAGAAAACAGTAATAGAACTATTAAACGAATAGCTGAAGGAACAAGTGGTTTCTTTGGTTTTCCAAGGGTATTAGTTTGATAGTGAATGCCTTAGCTCGACTGGCGTTTGAACTTGATAATTACGATGTCGCAGTCCAGCACGTTAGCCACTGCACTAGGGGGATTCCGTTTTAATCTGTTGTTCAATAGCCTAGATGTGCATATAACTTGACGGCCTGACTTACGGGCATGTAGTGCGTATTTCTACATTGCTATTGCTTCTCAAATTGCGGTAAATAATGGAAATCTAAATTATTACGCTAACAATGATTGATGACGAAAACATCTAAAATCCAGCCTCAGTATCCAAGTGGCTGGTATTTGTATCGCAACCTTGAAATACATAAATAACCAAGGAACCCTGAATTAAGACAGTCTCTAAAATATTGTCATTTATTTTTAAACAATACTTGATCAGGGACGACGTGAATTCCGGCCGGACTATCCTTATTTTCACATGTCTACTGCCTCTAAATTGTTGCTGGCTTAGTCGGCTGGGGCTGTAGAATACACCGATGTGTCTGTGCGAAGGGGTAAGACTCTCTTAACGAGTGTCCTGTGGCCCATTTGGCTGGGTTGTAGAATACACCGACTGCATCTGTGAGGAGGGTTAAAACTCCCTCAACGAGTATCCTGTGGCCCATTCGCCTGGAGCTGTAGAATACACCGACTGTATCTGTGACGGGAGGTAAGACTCCTCCAACGAGTGTCCTGATATGATACTAACTGTGATACTTTATACTGGAGTTTTGGGGAATGCGAAGCACCTCTTCGGTGCCATCGCTCTCAAGTCCACTCTTGCATGGAGTGGTAGAACCTGATAAGGTCCAATCAATGAGTCAAATAGAACTGTTTGGCATCTAAACTAAGTTCAAACAAATGACTAATGGTACTCTGAATTGCTTGAAATAGAACTGTTTGATAATTTAACTGCGTGTATACAAATGACTGATTAAAAGGAATTGTTAGTGATACATAGCAATACTTGGAACTATTTAACTATATGCAAATAAATGAGTAATAGTAAATAGAATTATTCGTATTCGATAGAAACGAGTGAAACCATTTATCTGTATGAAAAAAAAAGTGAGCTCAGACTCGTTTAAAAATGTTATCAACAAAATGTTGAAATGAATGCATAAAAAAGACATTGGCATGTTGGTTAGAGTATTCGCTAAGGGCCCGGGACCTAGGTTCAATTCCAGGTCGTGTCATACCAAAGACTCAAAAAATGGTATTTGATGCCGCCTTGTTTAACACTCAGCATTATAAGGTATGGATCAAGGGTAAAGTGGAGCAATCCAGGGAAAGGAGTAGCGTCCTCTCCTACCCCTCAGTGTAGTAGCTCTCGAAAAGGGAGCCTTCGGGTCACCGACTACGGTCACCAACGACTTTACTTTATGAAAAGAATTTGGAATTAAATAAACCACAATGTTTGATATGTTGAAAAACCAGACCATACCAGTCCATTGGCCAAATGAGTATAGTGTTTGCCAATTGTTCGGGAGACCAGGGTTCAATCCTAGGTCGAGTCATACAAAAGACACCAAACATGGTACTTGGTGCCACCTTGCTGAACACTTAGCATTATCCTATTTACCAACCCCTCCGCTCGGGCAGGATATGACACATGGTCAATTTCTTAAGCGGAGTTTAACAGGTTTGAATTCAGAGTTTTCCTTCTCCTAGACTAGTTGCCTCACCAAGGCTGAAGAACCTAGTCTGCCCTACTATTTACCCATTGCTGGAAGGAGAATAATTGGATTCATACCTTTCCCAAGGGTATTAGTGCTATGTGAACTGCAATTAGTCTCGTCCAGGATTTGAACTCGTGTCGCCGTGTCCATTTCCTGTGACGATAACGATTACACCACGGGCACTCAGCATTATAAGGTACGGATCAAGGGTAAAGTGGAGCAGTCCAGGGAATGGAGTAGCACCCTCTCTTACACCTCGGTGTAGTAGCTATTAAAAAAGGGAGCCTTCGGGTCACCCTCGACGACAGTCGACAACTTTACTTTACTTTACTTTTTAGTAATTTAACAGCCTAAAAGTATATATAAATATACAACCTGAATTCCGTCTGGAAAACATTTATTTCAACCAGGCTACTTCAACTAATATGTTGTGATTTGTTTTTTAACCATATTTACCTACCCCTCCGCTCGGGCAGGATATGACTCAAGGTCAATTTTTAAAGCGGAGTTTAACAGGTTTGAATTCAGAGTTTTCCTTCTCCTAGACTAGTTGCCTCACCAAAATTGAAGAAATCAGTCTGTCCTACTATTTACCCATAGCTGGAGGGAGAATAATTGGATTCATACCTTTCCCAAGGGTATTAGTGCTATGTGAAATGTGATCAGCTTCGTCCAGGGTTTGAATTCATGTCGCCGTGTCCATTTCCTCCTCCGATAACCATTATATCACGGGCACTTTGTTATTTAACAGTCAGAAATACATACACTTGAAAGACTTGAATTCCGGATGTGGAATCCTTTTTTTCTGCATCAATATTGCTTCTAAGATATTTTGATTTGTGATTTAATTGCCAAAACGTATGCATGAATTATCGTTTTGGAAACTTTAGGTCTTCATCACTACAGATGCTAAAGTTTCGTGATTAGTTAATTAAAGCCTTTTGGTGCGTATACATGGAATTCGTCAATTGCAAAGAGTCTTTATTTCTATTTCGCTATATCCTCTGAAAAGTTTTGATTTGTTATTTAACTGTTTAAAAGAAACCACTTATACATGGAGAGCCTCAATTTCGTCAGGAGAATCTTTTCTCTATATCACTATATCTTACAAAATTTGAATTTTTTATTAAACAGCCAAAAATGACTTATACAAAGAAAATTGGTATTCCCGCCAAGGAATCCTTATTTCTACCTTGATGTTACGCTTAAATGTTGATTCTTGTTATTTAACTACCTAAATTACATTCCATAGACGACCTGAATTCTGGCAAGATATCCTACAGCAATACAAACACTAAAGTGTTGAGTGGTGTAATTTAACAAACTGAAGGTTTTTATACGTGGATGTCATAAATTCCAACAGGAGAATCCTTATTTTTATACCTCTGCTGCTTCTACAGAATTGTCATGTTATTTAATTGCCTAAAATGTAGATATACACGCACCGTCTGAATTCATACTAAGAAATCCATAATTCTACATGGCTACTTTTTCTGAAATGTTGTAATTTGTTATTTAATAGCCTAATGTACGAATACATTGATAGCTTAGATTTTGTTTAGGGAAACCATATTTCTACATTGCTACTACCTCTGAAATATTTCGATTCCTTATTTCACAGCTTCAGAGTACGTACACATGGATGAGGAAATCTGGTTTGTGAATCATTCTTTTTACATCGGTAGGGGCTCTAAAATATTTTGATTATTTTTCAACAGTCTAAAAGTACGTATGAATGGAAGACGGAATTCTGGTTTGTGAATCCTTCTTTTTACATCGGTTGTGCCTCTAAAATATTTTCATCATTTTTCAACAGTCAAAAAGTACGTATGAATTGAAGACGGAATTCTGGTTTGTGAATCCTTCTTTTTACATCGGTAGTGCCTCTAAAATATTTTCATCATTTTTCAACAGTCTAAAAGTACGTATGAATTGAAGACGGTATTCTGGTTTGTGAATCCTTCTTTTTACATCGGTAGTGCCTCTAAAATATTTTTATCATTTTTCAACAGTCTAAAAGTCCGTATGAATGGAAGACGGAATTCTGGTTTGTGAATCCTTCTTTTTACATCGGTAGTGCCTCTAAAATATTTTCATCATTTTTTAATAGTCCAGAAGTACGTATGAATGGAAGACGGAATTCTGGTTTGGGAATCCTTCTTTTTACATCGGTAGTGACTCTAAAATATTTTTATCATTTTTCAACAGTCTAAAAGTACGTATGAATGGAAGACGGAATTCTGGTTTGTGAATCCTTCTTTTTACATCGGTTGTGCCTCTAAAATATTTTCATCATTTTTCAACACTCAAAAAGTACGTGTGAATGGAAGACGGAATACTGGTTTGTGAATCCTTCTTTTTACATCGGTAGTGCCTCTAAAATATTTTCATCATTTCTCAACAGTCTAAAAGTACGTATGAATTGAAGACGGAATTCTGGTTTGTGAATCCTTCTTTTTACATCGGTAGTGCCTCTAAAATATTTTTATCATTTTTCAACAGTCTAAAAGTACGTATGAATGGAAGACGGAATTCTGGTTTGTGAATCCTTCTTTTTACATCGGTAGTGCCTCTAAAATATTTTTATTATTTTTCAACAGTCTAAAAGTCCGTATGAATGGAAGACGGAATTCTGGTTTGTGAATCCTTCTTTTTTACATCGGTAGTGACTCTAAAATATTTTGATTATTTTTCAACAGTCTAAAAGTACGTATGAATGGAAGACGGAATTCTGGTTTGTGAATCCTTCTTTTTACATCGGTAGTGACTCTAAAATATTTTCATCATTTTTCAACAGTCTAAAAGTACGTATGAATGGAAGACGGAATTCTGGTTTCTGAATCCTTCTTTTTACATCGGTAGTGACTCTAAAATATTTTCATCATTTTTCAACAGTCTAAAAGTACGTATGAATGGAAGACGGAATTCTGGTTTGTGAATCCTTCTTTTTTACATCGGTAGTGACTCTAAAATATTTTGATTATTTTTCAACAGTCTAAGAGTACTTGCCTACTTGGTTGGGGCTTTAGATTACACTGACTGCATCTCTACCGAGGGGTAGGATCTCCACGCAACGAGTATCTGGATATCATACTAAACAATCTGATGGTGAGGTTTCACTAATACAGTAGCTTTGGGTAATGCGAAGTACCCGTTCATTGTCCCCGCTCCCAGGTCCACCCTGACTCCGTGTGGTAGCGCCTGAGAGGATCCTATCTTGGGGCTAAAAAGAACTAAACTGAGTACTTATGCTAAACTGAATTGTTTCAATTAGAACTGTTTTTGACATTGAATATTACATATCGTAAACTAAATTTTTTTGAAATATAAATTTTTTGAAATTTAACTGTGTATAAAAAAAATATATATATACTTAGTCTAAACGGAATTGTTTGAATTAGAACTGTTTGACTAAACTGAATAGTATGAAATAGAAATGTTTTTTGTAAATTAAACTGTGTACTTATGCTAAAATGAATTATTGGAAATAGAACTGTTTATTTGTATAAAAATGGATTTGGTATTAAATAATCTACAAAGGTTGATATGTAATAAAACCCACACAAACAAGCAAACAAATTTAGAAATACGTATGGACGGATGATTGAATTCAGGTTTATGAATCATTCTTTTTACGTAGCTTCTGTATTTAAAATATTTTGATCTTTCTTACCAACCAAAGAGTACGTATTGATGAATGACCTGTATTCTGGCTTGGGAATCCTTCTTCCTTCATTACTAATGCCTAAAAAATATTAAGATTTTTTAACGACCTAAAAGTACGTATACATGGATAACCTGTATTCCGGTCGGAGAATGCTTATTTTTTTTTCGTTACTGCTTCTAAAATTTTAAGAAAGAAAGAAAGAAAGAACGAATCATGTAATTTGTAGCTTGCCGCATCGAAAGAGAAAAGAAATGAAAGTAGATCTAACAGCAGGCTCACTTGAGAAAGCAAGAAAGAAAGAAAGAAAGAAAGAAAGAACCAATCATGTAATTTGTAGCTTGTCGCATCAAAAGAGAAAAGAAAAGAAAGTAGATCTAACAGCAGGCTCACTTGAGAAAGAAAGAAAGAAAGAAAGAAAGAAAGAAAGAAAGAAAGAAAGAAAGAAAGAAAGAACGAATCATGTAATTTGTAGCTTGTCGCTTCGAAAGAGAAAAGAAAAGAAAGTAGATCTAACAACAGGCTCACTTGAGAAAGAAAGAAAGAAATGTGAGATGTCTAGTGTTTTTGGTGTTGTTTTGGAAATCTTAAAGAACAAAAGAAATGAAAGTAAAAAAGAAAGTAAGATCGAAGAAATCGAGTGATTTGTAGTTTCCCAGCGTCAAATAAGACACCAAAAGAAAGTCAAACAAAAAGAGACGTGTCCACCGAACGATTTATTAAGTGATGAAAACTATTATGTCAATGTTGCTTTAACAATCACGTGTTTGAAGAGAAAAATATTTCCCAAATTGGAAAATGTTCAGCTTAGAAAGAAAAGCAATAACTTTTTTTTTTTAGTTTAAAAATCCTGATTTCCTTTTTTTTTAAATATGAAAAGAAGTTTCTTAGGTGTATTACTGATTTTTTTCGCGTTTCATATCGATTTTTGCCCATCATATGAGATACTTATTTATGGAATCATTAATTTATATAGGAAAAAAACAACTTTGCAATTTATTTGTTTTTCATTTATTTAGTTATTTTCATATACACAGGTATTTTATATAAAATGCAACCGTCATTATTGACGGGTGTATTCTTGTATCATATTAAATCAGAATACAAACCAAATAAAATAAGAATAGACATTAAAGAATTACCCTTAATAAAACAAACTTAAATTAATTTCTATGTAAATGTTTTGCATCATATTACTTTTAATGCGTTTGATAATAAATCAATTATATTATTAAACTAAAAAAAAATCCTTGTAATTATTTACTATACCCGCCTTTGTTAAAACCAATATGTAAATTATCTCGACTTTGTTATCATTTTTAGTGACATTGTTATCATTTTTAGTGACATGTATTATGAATGGAGGATTAAAAAAAAATAGTTGGTGTTATTGTGTTAATCTTCTGATCCCAGGCGACCTTTCCTCGACAATACTTTGCTTGGCAGGGCTGAAATCATCGCTAAGCGTCTGTAGTGTTACTAAAATGGGGAATGCCGACGGATCAAGCATTTTTTGGGACGGCTTTGCATGAGTCTTGATTTGTGTGTGGTCTTTCTCAATAAGATGACCGTGTGTCAAATCTGCCCGGATGGAAGATTTGATAGATATCAAACGCATTAATTCCACAGTTTTCCTCTTTGTTTTTTCAGCGGCCACCTGGCATTCGCACCGGTTGGGTGTTATAATGCTGATCACCTGATTTATGTGAGCCTTCATCGCTTGGCAATATTTGCTTGGCGAGGCTAAGTTCATTGCTTGACACCTGAGGCGCTCCAGTGAGGGGAATTCCGACGACATCAAGCATTTGATGTCGTCGATTCGTGCACGATTCCTCCACATTAAAATGACCTTGTGTCGAATCCTGATTTGGTGAGAAGTCGGTTAAATACGTAAATAACATGGACTCTTTTGAGTTAGATCTTACTCAGTTGGACTTTGATAGAGACAGCGTTAATAGATAAGATGTTAATTAAGATTAAGTACTTAGTGTGTAAAGTGTACACCAATGGTCCAGGAGACCGGGATTCAATCCTAGGTTGAGTCATACCTAGGACTCAAAAAATCGTAATTGATGGTACCGTGCTTAACACTCAGCATTATAAGGTATGGATCAAGCCATCTAGGGAATGAAGTTGCGCCTTCCCCAACACCTCGGTATATTAGCTTATGAAAAGGTAGCCTACTTTTCTGACTAGTTTTTTTGCTTATCATTGAAATCTAGAGTAAATAACTAAGGGATCTGTGACATAGGTTGTGATGTAATTTCGGTTAGAAACACACAGAGAAATTTTCCTTCATTATATTAGTCGATCTCAATCTGTCTTTCACTACCAAACCAGTAAATCATTAATATTGTAAAGAACTATTGGTATTAGAAACTTAACTCTGTACAAATAGAACTATTAGTGTTTGCAATACTTGAAACCAGTCCATTCAGATGGGGCTCTAGAAAAGGCTGATTACATCTCTTCAGATGAGTAAGACCCTCTTCTCAAACAAATGTCCTTGGCATGACTCTAAAATGTATCTGATACTAGAGCTTTGGAGAATGTGGAGTATTCCTTCATTAACGTTACTTCCAGATCCACTCTATCTATGAGTCACATAGAACTGTTTAACCATTTAACTGTGTGCAAACGAATGCCTAATACTTGAAACCATTTAACTCTGAACAAATAAAGCTATTTGCGTTTGATAACAAACTTGAAACCATTAAACTGTGTGAAAACGAATGAGGTCTGCTTTATTTAAAATGTCACCTAAATTGTTCGTTTACAAATCCCATATACTTGATACATATGCATGAATAGGATTCGGCATTAAATAACCTACAAGGGTTGATCAGCCATAAGACTTAATCAACCCAAACCTCTGTCTCTCATTCCATTTTTATTTTACTTACTAAAAATTGTTTTTTTATCTTTAAAGTACAGGCCCACAGAAAAAGCGTTATTCGACAGAATATGTGATTGTTCATTTCGTCTCTATCACCACATATTCTATATTTGCTATTTTGTTGCGTCTTGTCTATTTTTGCCATGACATGGTTGGTCCATATGGTGTTGTTTTGTGCTGCTATTAGAAGAGATTCAGTTTCTCTCTTAAGTTTTCCTTTTTCTTTACCATGTCCAAGTTTTCTCCTGTGAGATTTTGCTTGTTTGTTGCTTGAAATATCCATACAGTTGTTTTTCTTCTCATTTTAGCTTTCTGGTTATTTTTTCTATTGGTGCTTGTCTTTTCCGTATTCATTCTTCCTCAGCGGTTTTTTGATGTAGTTATCTTGTCGTTGTATCGATTCATCGGCGCTACCTTGAATGAGTCTTTTTCCTTCTTTTTATTTTCTTGACACGTACAGTGTGTCAATATCATCTCTGGAATGTAAGGTCTTTATTATTATTATTATTATTATTATTATTATTATTATTATTATAAACACCAGTTTGTGCAAGAAAACAAAAACACAAGAAAACGAAAAACAAGAAACGCAAAGATTTCAACAAAGCCACCATCATTGTTTTGTTCGGTTTATTTGTTAAACAGCATATCAACTCCTTATGGGTTATTTAATGCCAAACTCTGATTCACTTCTAAATGTTTGAATGCAATCATATCTCCTTTTTCACTCTCTCGTTGTACCTTTGTTCACTGCGCTTTTTGTATTTGTCAATAATAATTTTGTTTGTTAACAGTTATGGGATATCAAGTATTTCTATCAAATACAAATAATTTGCACTCAGTTATATGACTACCTAGTTGGTAGAGTGTTCGCCAATGGTCCGGGAGACCTAGGTTCAATCCCAGGTCACGTCATACCAAAGACTTTAAAAAAATGGTACTTGATACCTCTTTGTTTAACACTCAGCAATATAAGATTCGTATCAAGGGTAAAGTAGAGTAATCCAGGGAAAGGAGTCGCACTCTCCTCTATACCTCGGTGTAGTAGCTTTTCAAAAGGGAACCTTCGTGTCACCTTCGACTGCAGTCGTCAACTTTAATATTTAGATCGGCTCATTGGTCTATTGGGTAGAGTGTTCACCAATGGTCCGGGAGATCTGGGTTCAATCCCAGGCCGAGTCATACCAAATATTTTTAAAATGGCAGTTGGTACCTCCTTGCTTAACACTCAGCAATATAAGATACGTATCAAGGGTAAAGTGGAACAATCCAAGGAAAGTAGTAGTGCCCTCCCCTACACCTCGGTGTAGTAGCTATTGAAAAGAGAGCCTACTGGTCACCCTCGACTACGGTCGCCAACTTTACTTTACTTATATGAGTAATTATACTACTTCTTTCTAAACATTTATAGCTTCAAGTAAATATTCTTAAAACAAATATTTGAACGCAGTTACATGGTATTAAGTATTCCTATCTAATACAAATAATTTGCACAGAACTGTTTGACCAGTTGATGACACTCTAAGAAGTACTCCAACTCCGGGTAAGAGTTGGTCTGGGAGTAATAGAAATGAAGTGGTATTCAACATAACCAAGAGCTGCAGAACTGAAACCTTATCATCTGATGCAGTTTAGTGTCATACGAGGGACATCCAATTTTAGTGGGTGGAATATAACCCCTCTACAGAGAATACAGTCAACGTATTCTAAGCCTCGTCGACAGCGGGTATACATGTATCCTATTTACCAACCCCCCGCTCGGGCAGGATATGACACAAGGTCAATTTTTAAGCGGAGTTTAACAGGTTTGAATTCAGAGTTTTCCTTCTCCTAGACTAGTTGCCTAACCAAGGCTGAAGAACCTAGTCTATCCTACTATTTACCCATAGCTGGAGGGAGAAAATAATTGGATTCATACCTTTCCCAAGGGTATTAGCGCTATGTGAAATGTAATCAGTCTCGTCCAGGATTTGAACTCGTGTCGCCGTGTTCATTTCCTACGACGATAACCATTACACCACGGGCACCTCCACCATATATGTATAGACTTTCAAAGAGAGGGAAAGTGACATAGAAGCGTCTTAATAGACACTGAGCAGAAGATTCAGTAATACCGAGACAAACAGACAGACAGACAGACAGACAAACAGATTGACAGACAGACAGACAGACCGAGAAAAAGGAGGAACACATGGAATGAAGTCATAGCTTCATGGAAGATCAGATGAGTCCTTTTTTGCGTGAATGGATAAGCCTACTTCGACATTACCCGCCTACTTTTTGTCAATGTTCGAACGCCGACCGCTAAATTTGCTACCGATGTGACCGGCAGAGAATAACTGCTTGCTAGAGGCAGGAGATAGGGAGAGGAAAAAACAGACAAGGAAGAAAGACTGAATAGGAGATAGACCTTGAAAGTGTGTGTGTGTGTGTGTGTGTGTGTGTGAGAGAGAGAGAGAGAGAGAGAGGAAGAAGGATGGAGATTCACCTGATCGAATTTCGTGGGTAGTGCCCTCCGCGGACTGTCGTTACTATCAAATGACACAGTAATTTATCCTCACCTAGTCATTTAGATCCCTCTGCACCCCGAGGGGTGTAGGTAGGTGGGAGCAGACAAGAGGGGGAAAGCTGCTGTCAGATGAACAGGCGGGTCTTCTATGGTAGAATTCGACCGATTTGATAGTCGACCAACCGTGCGAAGGCCAACCCAAAGGAGGGTGATTGTTCATCCTATACTCGTCAAAGCCCACTGGACATTTACTTCTCTCCCAGGAGAATATTCTTAGTTCAATCTTATTGCTTTAACATTCATTACCAATTCCATAGATTTGCCATTCTTTCTTTCTTTGTCTTTATTGTCCTTTACCCTGTTCTTGCTTTCTTTTTCTGCTCATTTCTTTCTTTCTTTCTTTCTTTCTTTCTTTCTTTCTTGTCCTTTTCTAACGTACTTTTTTCTTTCTTTCTTTCCTTTCCGACGTACTTCTTTCTTTCTTTCTCTTTTCCAGCTTCTTTCTTTCTTTCATTTTTCCAGCTTCTTTCTTTCTTTCTTTCTTTCTTTCTTGTCCTTTTCCGACGTACTTCTTTCTTTCTTTCTTGTCCTATTCCAATGTACTTCTTTCTTTTATCTAGCTTATTTCTTTCTTTCTCTTTTCCAGCTTCTTTCTTTCTTTCTTTCTTGTCCTTTTCCGACGTACTTCTTTCTTTCTTTCTTTCTTTCTTGCATTCAATCAAATCCTCTATATAGTTCATTCCATAATATTTTCCTCTGTATATTTCAGCAAAAAAATATACCATGAATTTATATAGTTTAATCTAGTTTGTTTAAGGAATATTTCATGTTGCCGAAATGTTTAGTTACAAAAAATGTGGTTGGATTTCCTCCAAAATATCTGTTTTACTACCAGCAGCAGATAGGAATATAAGGAATAATTTTCCTCTATAGGTCTATTTACTTTTAAAAATAAATATTTTTCTTTTTCGTCTTCATTCATTTTTTTCTTTAAACACTCTGTAAAGATCTTTGCTTTCTTTCTTTATCTATTTTCTCTTTTCCTTTTTTTTCTTTCTTTCTTTCTTTCTTTCTTTCTTTTTCTTTCTTTCTTTCTCTTTTTTCCCTCTTTTGTTGGGTCTCTGCTTTGTTTGTTTCCCCCCTCTTTTTAAAGAAACCCTCTGTCTTTGATCATCACTTCGTCTTTCTCTTCAAGAACCTATCATTCTTTTTTTCAATTTTTTCCTTTCTTTCTTTCTTTCTTTCTTTCTTTCTTTCTTTCTTTCTTCTTTCTCTTATCATTAGTTTTTTTTTCTTTTCTGAATCTGTCTTTTTCTTTCTTTCTTTCTTTCTTTCTTTCTTTCTTTCTTTAATCAGCATTTTTTACGAACCTGTGTTTCTCCCTCTCATTTTCTTTCCTTTTTCATCCTCTCCGTTTTCTTTTTTTTGTTTGTTTTTTGTTTCTTTTCTCCTTGCTTGCTTCGACTTTTTCTTTCTTATTCTTTCTTTCTTTCCTTTCTTTCTTAGTTTCCCTTTTTGTCTTTGCTTTTGCTTTTCTTTCTTTCTTTCTTTCTTTCTTTCTTTCTTATTCACTCCTTTCTTTCTTTCTTTCTTTATTTATTTATTTCTCATAAACATTTTTCCTACCTTAAGTTTTCATAGCCATTCCTCCTCCACCACAGGCACCTCTACCTTAACTCTTTATTTCCCGCTTTGTCATCTTTCAAAACCCTAATTCTCTTGGGATCTGGAACGAGCTCTAAGCCACGTCATCAAAACCGCCCTTCGTGCCAGAGACCCCCCTGTCAGGGAAACCCGGCTCCGCCCAACATATCCCTAACACATATTCCTTTGTGAGTGGACAAAACCATACTAAAAGACACGGAAAATAAAAAAAAGAGAAAATAAAAAAATAGAAATAAAAGAACAAAGAAACCAGAAGGAAGGCAATACCGGTGTCAAATTTAGACTGAGGACACGATCTTCATTCCTAAAATGTACAGGTCCCCTTCGGGCGTTACGCGCGAAGAGATTGTTTTTAATCTTCTCTTTTTTTCCATGTCCGATCATGGCTGGCTCGAGCCAGTTGGTTCCTCTCTAGTTACGTCGTTCTCATTGGTTGCTTGCTTGCTGACAGAGAGAGAGAGAGAGAGAGAGAGAGAGAGAGTCGATCTGTTGGTCAAACCTGTTTTAATGGCTCTTGGATAATTATGTTATTTTGTTAACGTTGCTCGAAAGGCGAATCCGATCCAATTGCCTGTTGTGCAAATGAGACATCTTCAAAAATCAGCGACTCATCATGACGCTTATTGAATAATGTAATATGTTCCTTGCCGGGGGAATATACGAAATGTCCCAAACAATTTGCTTTAAATAACTCCTCTGTCTGCTTTCCAGAAATTTTAGTCCAATGGTGAATGCAAAGGACAGATGTGTGTAAGGTCTGTAAATGCTATTTCAAATGTTTGGTCGGTTAGTTAGTTGATTGGTTGGTGTTTAATGACATATCAACCCTTGTGTGTTATTTAATGCCAAATACTAAATGTGTGAGTGATTATGTGTGTTTGTGTGTGTTTGTGTTTGTGTGATGCAGAAGCGAATAGTTTGTAAGCGACTTTAATTCAAAACTTGTTAGAGCTCATTTGTTTGCACTGGGTTAAATGGTTTCAAGTATTCCCAGATAACACTAATAATTCTATTTGATATTAATCATTTGTTTGCAGACAGATAAAGGGCTTCAAGTATCGTTTTCTAATATAAGTATTTCTATTTATCGAGTGTTTCAATGCAAAATGAACAATTTACACACAGCAGTATGGATTCAAATAATAATAATAATAATAATAGTGATAATAATGATCCTTAAAAAAGGATTAAATAGTTTTATTAGACCCTTAGAGAGGACCAGAGTGCTCTAGAAAGTTATGGCAATGAAAGTGTACACTATATTCCCCAAAGCGCCAGGTTTGGAGTCACACTATCAAAAGCAGTTTAGTGTCATATCTAGAATACTTGTTGTTGGCGGGGAAGGGTCTTAACCCTCTGCAGAGGTGTAGTCGGCATATAGCCCCAGCCAACAGGGTGGTCAAATGTTTGGTAAATTACATTATTAAAGAGGGGCCGAATAAAAAGAAATATTCTTTTCTGTCATGGATTTATCTGCTAGTATTCAGCTTGTAAAATCTCCTAGGCTCATATAATGTCAGAGTAGAGCAGCAGTTCTATTTGAAGCATTGGTAAACTGTTTAAAAATGGCATTATTGCCAAGAGAAAAAAAAAAGCTTCTTTTGTATAATATTGCTCTCGATTAATCTCTACATTATATGAATGAAAGCCTTTTGGCATAAGATAACACATGACGGGTTGAAATGCCATTAAAATTAATCAATCAAACAAAAATGTTGAAAACAATTGGATGAAAAATAAATCTGATTCCTGGTTGGTTGGTTGGGTTTTATGGCATATCAACTTTTGTTGGTTATTTAATCAAATTTTTATGTAAATTATCAGTTCTATTTAAAACAATTCAGTTTAGCATGAGTACACAGTTAAATTGTCAAAAACATTTCTCTTTCAAACTATTCAGTTTATATTCAAACAGTTATATATAACAATTCTGTTTAGTGTAAGTACAGTTTCAATGTTAAAAACAGTTCAATTTGAAACAATTCGGTTAAGCTTAAACACGCAGTTTAAATGTAAGTACGGTTTAACTGTCAAAAACATTTCTATTTCAAGCTATTCAGTTTAATCAAACAATTCAGTTTAGTATAAGTATGCCATTAGTTCTATTAACCCATTGATAGGGGCCTATCAGGTGCTATCATGCGGGGTCGGAGTGGACCTGGGAGCAATGGCATTGAAGGGGTACTCCGCATTTCCCAAAGCTCCATCATTACTAGAACCTCACCACCAGATTGCTTAGTGTCATATTCAGAATGCTCATTTGGAGAGTCTTACCCCTCAGCAGAGATGCAGTCGGTGTATTCTACAGCCTCAGCCGACTGGGCAACTTGAAATAAATGTTTTCTTCTTTAAATTGTGTGTGATAACATATTTGTGGTTTGGTTGGTTTCTTTGTCAAATGTAGTACACTCGTTAGGGGAGTCTTACCCCTCTACAGAGAAGCAGTCGGTGTATTCTACAGCCCCGGCTGACTGGGCAAAAAATAAATCTGAGAAAGGTCAGTGTTCATTGGCTAAAAAAATAAACTAATGATTACAATGTGTCTATTGTGTTTCTTGAATTTAATTTGTTGGATTTTGATGGATTTAATTTGTTGGATTTTGATTCATTCTTTTGAACCCATCGAGGATTATTTTATGTCAAGAGTTTAGCGATTCTCATTCATGATTACATTTTGGCGTCATTATCTAGAAGTGGATATTGTTGCACAAGTATTTAAGGAGTAACAGGCTCATTGTCCAAATGGGTGCAGTGTTCACCAATGGTCCGGGAGACTAGGGTTCAATCCCTGGACGCGTCATACCAAAGATTTTAAAAAATGGTACTTGATACCTCCTTGATTATCACTCTGGAATATAAGGTACATATCAAGGGTAAAGTGGAGCAATCCAGGAAAAGGAGTAGCACCGTCCCCTACACCTCGATGTAATAGCTATTGAAAAGGGAGCTGTCTGGTCGCCATTGACTACGGTCATCAACTTTACTTACTATATTTCTATTTAACAGGTCTCCTTGACAAGTATGACCATCTAATAGGCTCAAGTACAGGAGCTTTTAGGGATGTAGCATAACCATTCATTGTCTTAACTCCCTGGTCCACTATGATCCGGACCGAGAGTATCTGTTTAGGTCTCATCTTTGGGTCAAATCGAAATATTTAACTATTTTCAATACTTGCAACCATTTAATGCAAATAAAAGACTACTGCTAAATTAAATCAAATTGAAAATATTAAACTGTGTGCTAGCAAATAAATGATATTAAATAGAATTATTAGTGTTAAATTGCAATGATTTTACTGTGTGTAAACCATGAATAGCAATTCTTAAGACAATTTGATTGTAATTGTCTTTAAATGGAATCATTTTGAGATGAAGCTTCTTAAACTGAGAATTAATTATTCATTTATTGCGGACTTTTTGTCCTCATCTTGGTGGGGTTTTTTTGTTTCTTCTTTTACTACATTTCGGCCAAATTTCACCTCTGGCCTTCTTCACGTGATTAACCGCGACCTCGGATAGGAATGCTGAGTCTTGTAACCGTATCCCCAGTAATTACTGCCTTCCGTAGTTGTTGTCTATCGCACCACGTTTTTGACCAAGTTAATCTCTGGCTGGCTTGGGTAGGATTTGAAACCGCAATCTTCTGACAAAGCTCACCTGGAACCGTAGAGACTCAAAGCCTCTATCCGCTGCGCCACGGACCCCGAAGGGAGATCAAGGATGGATTTTTAGGTTTTATAAATCCAATTATTTGTTCTCCTTATCTGGTCTTCCATAGTCGGGTCCGTACCGAATTTGGTTTCTTTCTTTGTTTAATGGCATATCAACTCTTTTTAGGTTATTTAATGCCAAAGCCATTCTCCTAGAAGAACAGTAGTGGTACTATTTAACCCATAGCTGGGAGGATAAGGGGGTTCATACCTTTCCCAAGAGTATTTGCCCGAAAGTGAACGTAATAGCACGACCGAATTTGTAATTGTCTTTAATTGGAATCATTTTGAGATGAGACTTTTTAATCTGAGAATTAATTTTTTCTTTATTTATTGCGGACATTTTGTCCTCATCTTGGTAGTTTTTGTGTTGTTTCTTCTCTCACTACTTACTGAAAGAAGAAACAGCACAAAAACTACCAAGATGAGGACAAAAAGTCCGCAATAAATTAAAAAAAGATTAATTCTCAATTTGATTGCGTACAGAAAAGGAGCTCTGACTCGTTTAAAAATGTATTATTCGTTTATAAATCACACACACACACACACACACACACACACACACACACACACACACACACACACACACACACACACACACACATATATATATACATATATATATATATATATATATATATATATATATATATATAAAGAATTTTGCATTAAATAACCTACAGAAGTTGATATGCAAATAAACCCAACCAAGTATTTTACCCTAATGTAGAACCCTAAGAGTGGACCTGGAGGAAATTTTAATTAAATCATCCGATTAAGTAATTTAGTCATTAACTTCATTTAGTTCGTCTGGCAGTTTTGTATGGTCAAAATAACAAAATAAAAAATACGCCAAAGATAATTGTTTAAAAATAATTATTACGTTATTTAAACCATATAATTGCTTGCGGAAAGACAAAACTGACTTAGAAGTTAAATAACCCAACGTGGCGGGCAAGTCATAAAACCAACCAACCAACCAACCAACAAACTTTCATTCTTCCTTAAATACTTAATTCGAAAAATTCTTTCTGTCCCCCTTTTATTTTTTCGAGGAATCCCTGTAGCGTAATGGCTAAAGTGCTGGACTTCCGCTTCGAAGTGCGTGAGTTCGAACTTCAGTCGCACTGTTAGAATCACTTTCGGGCACATGTCCAAGTGGAAAGTTTAAACCTAGCAGCTATATATTAAATAGTATCCTTTCTGTTCTACTACAAAGATTCTTTTTTTGGAATCAAATAACCCACGAAGGTTGATATGTCATTAAACAAAGAAACCGAATTTTTTATATTCCTGCTTTGATTTTCTTCTTTTTCTTCCTCATTTAATTCTTTTCTTCGTTTTCCTGCCTTCTTTTCTCTTTTCTTTCATTTTATAATAGATGGGTCATATACACAACATTCATTATCGTCCTCTTTGGGAAGCCTCAAATACGCAGATTGTATTCTCGCATAGAAAGCGTTCTGCATATTACTCTTTAGTATACATGATGGTAAGTGCTTCAGATTTGAAGATTTGGAAAGTGTCAAACACCCCTTCATAGCTCTTACCACCAAGCCCATATTCACCCGATTGGTAGTAACATTTTCCAGACGGCTGGGGCTGTAAAATACACTAACTGCTGCTCTGCAGAGGAGAAAGACTTCCTCAACGAGTATTCTCGATATGACACTAAACAATCTGATTGTCACGTTCCAGTAATACTGCAGCTTTGGGGAATGTGGAGTACCTCTTCGTTTCCCTCGTTCACAGGTCTACTTTAGCCATGAGTGGTAGCACCAGATAAGGGTCTTATCTAAGGGTCAAGTAAAACTAAACTGTGTAGTTATGCTAAACTGAATTGCTTGAAAGAGAACTGTTTTGACGTTTAAACTGCGAACTTATGTTAAACTGAATTGCTTAAAATGGAACTGTTTTTGTAAGCTTTACTGAATTGTTTGAAATAGAACTATTTCGATATTTAACTGAGAGTAAACTAAAACTAGACTTATACTAACCTATTTGTTTGAAATAGAACTATTTGACTAAATTGAATAGCTTGAAATAGAAACGTTTTTGACAATTAAACCGTGTACTTATCCTAAACTGAATAGTATGAATTAGAACGGCTTATTTGTATAAAAATGGATTTGGCATTAAGTAGCCTACAAAAGTTGATATGCCATAACACCCAAACAAACAAACTGAATAGTTTGAAATAGAACTATTTTTGACTTTGAAACTGTGTACTTACTTGTTTAAAGTAGAACTGTATATACATATAAAAATGGATTCCGCTTTAAATAACCAACAGTGGTTGATATGTGATAAAACCAAACTAAATTAAACCTGATAGTAACACTTAGGGTCTCATCAATATGTCTGCATAGAAATTATTAGCAATCGATTGATCTGTGTGTAAATAAAAACATCTTAAAAACTAGATAAAAAAAAAATGTAAATCTGAATGCAGAAAAAATATCGATTCCCAAAGCTCTTAACCCAGGACGATCTGACATGCCGTTAAAAGCAATAAATCAATCAATTAGCATTTTCAAATTTTAATATAGCATTTAATCATAACCTCTTACGAACAATGTTTTACCTCACACAGAAAAATATTGCCCAGTCGGTTGAGGCTGTAGATTACACCGATTACACCTCTGCAGAGGGGTAAGACTTCCCCGACGAGTGTCCTAGATATGACACTAATCAATCTGATGGTGAGGTTCCAGTGATGCTGGGGATTTGGGGAATGCGGAGCACCCCTTCATTTTCATTGCTCCCATGTCCACTTTGGCCAGGAGTGGTAGCACCTGATAGGGCCCTATCTATGGGTTAAATAGAACTAATCTGTGTACTTATGCTAAACTAAATTACTTGTAATAGTACTGTTTTAATATTTAAACTCCATACTTACGCTAAACTGAATTGCTTGAAATAGTACAGTTTTGACATGTAAACTGCGTACTTACGCTAAACTGAATTGCTTGAAATAGAATTGTTTTTGACGTTAAAACTGTGCTACACCAAATTGAATTATTCAAAACAGAACTGTTTTGACATGTAACTGTGTGAACTGTGAGAATTAGAACTTTTTGATTAAACTGGAGAGAATGAAATAGAAATGTTTTTGACAATTAAACTGTGTACTCATGCTAAACTGAATTGTTAGAAATAGAACTGATTATTTGTATATAAATGGATTTGGCTTTAAATAACCTACAAAGGTAGATATGCCATAAAATCCTACCAACCAACCAACCAACCAACCAACCAACATAAAAAAAAGATTTTAAAATCTTTTAATTCCTTTCCAGCTTAAATAACATTCATTAATACACTTTTTGAACGTTTTCGTTTCCTGATATTTTATAAAGATCACCATTCCTAATTACGTTACTAGGACAACTTTATAGACAGTTGTCACATTCTTAATAACATTATGCAACGATAAAAAATAAATAAGATTATTACTTTGATAGACTTTACCTTATTCTCTTTGAGAGTGTCAACCACCTGAAACCAGATTTTTAGGCGAGGGAAAGTTATCGCCTGTTAAATAAAAGGTGAGGTCATCTAACAATAGCAAAATATTTGAATCAAGTGTAGAGCATAGTTCAATCTTTTGTGTTCTATTTCTAGGTTTCTATTTAAGATAAAAATATTGGCCATTTTTTCTCTTTTTATTAAGAACTGTTCAGGTTGATATTAAAAACAAACAAGTCTTCATAAAGTACATATATTTGTATACATGTTATCTTTCCTTATTCTCCATTCGTTCTACTCGTTGAAGTTTCTTTCTTTGTCTTGGGTATGACAGTAAACTTCACTTGATGGTGAGGCTCCAGTTCCAGGTTGCATAGATTCATTTTGATTCTCATATAACTCCTGGTCCAATCAGGCCAAGAGTGGTTGTATCTGTTAAGATCCTATCTATGAGTCAAATAGATCTGTCTGAAAATTATTAGTGTGTTGTTTGTTTGGGTTTTATGGCGTATCAATCTTTGGAAAGTATTTAATGCCAAATCTATTTTAGTACAAATGATCAGTTCTATTTCAAACAATTCAGTTTAGCATGAGTACACAATTTAATTATGAAAACATTTCTATTTCAAGCAATTCAGTTTATTCAAACAGTTCTAATTCAGCTTATTCAGTTTGTATGAGTATAGATTTTGTTTACCCACAGTTAAATGTCAGAGAAATTCTATATTAAACAATTCAGTTTAACATAAGTACAGTTTCAATGTCAAAAACAGTTCAATTTCAAACAAATCAGTTTTGCATAAGTGCATGGTATAATTGTCAAAAACATTTCTATTTCAAGCTATTCAGTTTAGTCAAATAGTTCTATTTCAAACAATTCAGTTTAGCATAAGAATGTTTTTAGTTCTATTTAACCCATAGATAGGGCCTTATCCGTTGCTACTATTCCGGGCCAGAGTGGACCAAGGAGCAATGGCAATAAAAGGGTGCTCGACTTTCCCCAAAGCCCCAGCATCACTGGAACCTTACCATCAGATTGTTTATCCAGGACACCCGTTGGAAGGAGGTCTTACTCCTCTGCAGAGACGCCATCGGTGTATTCTACAGCCCCTGCCGACTGGGCAATGAAAATTATTAGTATTAGATGGAAATACTTGAAACGATAATTATGTGGAAGCAAATCATTATCATCATTGAATTGGAATTGTTATTTGAATCTATATAACTGATTAAGAATTACACTTGGTACCTGGAATTTTGATGAGTTATAGTGGACACTTGCTTTTGGTTAACTTTTGGCAGCTGAATTAAAAAATGACGCCTGTTTTTCCGTATAAAATCAACTTTTTGAGTTAGGATATATTCCCACTTCCTCTCAAATCTATAGAGATACTGCATATAAAAATTCCATTCTTAATTTAATGAATTTTTGGTAAATTTACATTCAATGGAAAATAAGAAAACGTTCCTTGGCTAATGTTTGTAAAATTCATTTGGTTCATTCAAAGGATATTCTTATTGTAATTGTGTATAATTAGTTAAAGTAAAAAATTTGCTCATAGCTTTTCCTAGGATGTTCAATCTGTGTATAAAAATTACAGTAGTAGTCATTTTATTTACTTGAAGGTAGATAGGATGCAAATATAATGCAATTTAGTCAAAAATCAATTGAAAAATCGAACTCAACAGTATTATTAGTATTTGATAGGAATACTTGAAATCATATAACTGTCCCAGTTATTTACGTGAAGATTATAATCGGACATTGGCGTGATGGTTAGAGTGTTCGCCAGTGGCCTGGGAAATTTGGGTTCAATCCCAGAACGCGTCATACCAAAGACTCAAAAAATAGTATTTTATGCCTCCTTACTTAACAATCAAATTTACAAGGTAGGGATCAAAGGTAAAGTGGAGCAATCCAGTTAAAGGAGTAGCAGTCTCCCGTACACCCTGGGTGTAGTAGCTATCGAAAAGGGAGCCTTCAGGTCACCCTCGGCTATGGTCGCCACATTTGCTTTTCACTTATAATTGTTTATAATTAATTATCTAATTGCTTGCACATAAAATTCTGCCTTTGGCATTGAATAACCCACCAAGAATTGACATACTGTAAAACTAATCAACCGATTTCGTTTCTTCTTTAAAAAGTTCATACCTCTGCCCTTCCATACTTCTTTATCTTTCTACTTTTTTCTTTTTTTTTTTTATTCATTTTTTTTTTTTCATTTCATTTCTTTTGCTCCTTTCTTCTATTTTTCTTTCCTTTACTTCCTCGCTTTCTTCTATTCTTCAGCGTTGACTTTTTTCTTTAATGTCTTTCTTCTTTTATTTCTTTCCTCAATATTTCTTCTTTATATCCTTTGATTTTTTTTCTTTTCTTCCGTCTTTCATTTCATTATAGACATTCTTCTTCTTCTTCTTCTTCTTCTTCTTCTTCTTCTTCTTCTTCTTTTCATTTCTCTTTTCTTTTCTTCCTTTTCCTTCCTCTGTATGTTTATTCCCTCTTTTACTTCCTTCTCTTGCCCAGTTGGCTGGGGCTGTAGAATACACCGATTCCATTTCTACAGAGGAGTAAGACCCCCAAAGAGTGTCTGGGATATGACACTAAGCAATTTGATGGTGAAGTTCCAGTGATGCTGGAGTTTTGGGGAATGTGGAGTACCCTTTAGCCCGGAATGGTAACATCTGATAGGATTCTATGTATGGGTCAAATAGAATCTAACTGCGTACTTATGTTAAACTGAATTACTTGAAATAGAATTGTTTTGACATTTAACAGTGTGTTTGCGCTGAACTGAATTGTTTTAATTAGAACTGTTTTCCTAAACTGTATAGCTTGAAATAGAAATGTTTTTTCATAATTAAACTGTATACTCATGCTTAACTGATTTTAAAAAATATTGCAGAAAATGAACCTGGTAAGACGAGTTCAAATCCTGTTTGCTATTCCTCATAGCGCTGATACCCTTGGGAAAGGCGTGCATCTAACTATTCTTCCTCGTACTATCGATAGATAATAGAACAGAGTTCTTTAATCTCGGTATGCCAACCAGTCTAGGTGAAGGAAAATGAAATTGTATAAAAATCGATTTGGCATTGAATAACCCACAAAGGTTGATATACGATAAAACTCAATGAACCAAGAACTTTCTTCTCTTTATCATATACTTCGTTTCAATCAAATCATTTTTTTCTTTCTTCATTTGCTTCTTTTCGACTTACTTTCTTTCTTTTTTTCTTTCAATTTTACTTTTATACCTTCATTCATTTCCTTCCTTCCTTCCTTCGTTCGTCTATTTCTTCAGTAAGTCATTCCACGTTTTTTTCTTTCTTGCATTCCTTTTATTTACCTTCGAACTTCATCCTTTCTATCATTTTCGTAATTCTTTCCTTTTTTTACCTCTTCCGCCTTTTCCGCTTGTCTCCTCCTTATTCTTCCGTCTTTTTTTTTTTGTTTTTTTTGTTCTTTTATTCTTTTCTTATTCTGTTCCGGCTTTCCCTTGTAATCCTTCTTGACCTCTCACCTCAACACTTGACATGTCTTTCCCGCCATTATCAACCTTCGCGGACATCTTTGACAACATCAACTGATAACAAATATAGCTTTGGCGTCTCCTTCATTTTACTGCCAGACCCTCAACAGTTTTTTATCAACCTTCAAAACTGCTCCGTCCTCTCTCTCTCTCTCTCTCTCTCTCTGCCT
Source organism: Sepioteuthis lessoniana (assembly GCA_963585895.1). NCBI lineage: Eukaryota > Metazoa > Mollusca > Cephalopoda > Myopsida > Loliginidae > Sepioteuthis > Sepioteuthis lessoniana. The sequence continues at coordinate 58,469,241 of OY757940.1, forward strand.
CTCTCTCTCTCTCTCTCTCTGCCAGCCTCTTTTGTTTATTTCACTCTCCCTCCTGAATTGAAGTCACTGCTCCCTCTTGATATTAAACCAAGCTCAGCTTTGCACAAAAGAAAGCAAAATCCAGTCGAAATCATTATGAAAAAAAAAAAAAGACTATGATGCGCCAGTTTGCCAAAAATGAAAACATTAGCCAAATTCGTGACCTGATTTTGTTAAACGGTTGGAAATATGCAAATTTATCAGTAAATAAGACTTAGGTATTGTAAATAGGTTTAATGTTGAAATTCATTAAGGCAATAAATAAAGGAATAAAAAAAAAGAAGTGTATAAGCTTGGATTTGCAACTTATTTCCATCATGATTTTGGGACGATAAATCAAGAATCGAATTATACAAAAGTAGAAATATTGCTATGTTATCATATTTACCAACCCCTCCGCTAGGGCAGGATATGACTTAAGGTCAATTTTTAAGCGGAGTTTAACAGGTTTGAATTCAGAATTTTCCTTCTCCTAGACTAGTTGCCTTAACAAGGCTGAAGAACCTAATCTGCTCTACTATTTCCCCATAGCTGGAGGGAGAATATTTGGATTCATACCTTTCCCATGGGTATTAGTGCTATGTGAAATGCAATCAGTCTCGTCCAGGATTTGAACTCGTGTCGCCATGTCCATATCCTGCGACGATAACCATTCCATCACGGGCTATTTTGCTATGTTATAGGCAGCGGTAGAATTACGTTTCTGTAATTTATTGTAGAATAAAAGTGTATGTGCACGCGGGCGTGTGTGTATGTGCATTCAATTTTATGTGTGTGTCAGTTGCTCCCCAACTGTTTGAAGAAGGTTATGTGAGAAATGGCTTCCTCATAAGAAGATGGAAATGAAAGGAAATAAGGTTATTTATTTTCTGGTGAACTGAAATATAGAGATGGGTAAAATACAATAATTTAACGGATGAACAGATTAACCTATATGTTCACATTACATGTTTAATACATTTATTTCAAAATTATACATGTAGTTGTGTAACGGTTACGTTGCAGAAAATGGACATGGCAAGACGAGTTCAAATCCTGTTTGCTATTCCTCATAGCGCTGATACCCTTGGGAAAGGCGTGCATCTAACTATTCTTCCTCGTACTATCGATAGATAATAGAACAGAGTTCTTTAATCTCGGTATGCCAACCAGTCTAGGTGAAGGAAAACTCTGAATTTAAGCCTGTTATACTCTGCTTCAATAATTGATATTGGGTCACTACTCCTTGTGTGCGAGGATTGGATATATATATATATATGTATATATATATATATATATATATAGTAACCGAGGTGTTGGGTTAGTAAAATGGTAATTCCTGTGTATGGAGTGAGTGAGGGAGAGGTTCTCTGTGATTGGATATACTAACCACGTGATGAACCCAGAAGCCTTAGCGCAAAAATCGAAAAATTCAGTCAGACAGATTCCACCAGACGTTACATCCGCCGGAGACATTAAAATATCTCAGAAAAACAACCCTTATATACCAGGTATCTTCTTCAGCGCGCCGATAAGTCCCTTAAACTCAACTTTATACACAGGAAGGACTGTTTCACGTGTTGAATGATAAATTGTTAGAATTAAACGAAATATTAATTCATTTATTTGTTGCTGTTATCCTTAGAATAAACTCTATACTGACATAATAGAGTGAATAATTCTTTTTGAGTGGACCTAGAAGCAATAAGAAAGAAGGACTACTCAGTATTTCCCATATCTCCAGGACTGCATCTTCACAATCGTATAAAATTTTGTATTCTTCAGCCTTGGTGAGGCAACTAGTCTAGGAGAAGGAAAACTCTGAATTCAAACCTGTTAAACTCCGCTTTAAAATTGACCTTGTGTCATATCCTGCCCGAGCGGAGGGGTTAGTAAATAAGTATAACATTTAGTGTCATACTCAGGACATACGTTGGTGTGCGAATGTGGGGGTGGTCTCATACTTCCGCAGAGGTGCAGTCGGCGTATTTTTCAGCCCCAGCCGACAAGGTGGGAGAAAACAGGGAAGACTAAAAGTAAAAACAAAATCAGAAAACGAACGTGAGAAGGAAATGAACCTTAAATGCTGGTGAGTGACCAAAAATTTCAAATATGAAATGGAAAAAAGAAATAAGAAAAAAACAATAGAGGCATTCCATTGGCCTAGTGGGTAGAGTGTTCGCCAATAGTCCGGGAGACCTGGGTTAAATCCCATGTCGCGTCATACCAAAGACTTTAAAAATGGTACTTGATACCTCTTTGCTTAATACTCAGCAATATAAGGTACGTATCAAGGGCAAAGTGGAGCAATCCAGAGATAGGAGTAGCGCCCTCTTCTACACCTCGGTGTTGAAGCTATTGAAAAGGGAGCCTTCTGGTCGCCCTCGACAACGGACGCCAAATTTACTTACTATATATATCAACCAAAAACAAAAGTCAAGAGAAGAAGAAAAAATATATAATGATATTAATATATGAGTGAAAAAAGTGAAGGCAAATGAAAGAGAAGCTGAAAAGTAAAAAAAGAAAGAAAGAAAGAAAGAATCAACTGATAGTAGAATAAATGGGAGATGAAAAGGAAGAAGGGAAGTGTGAAAAAGGTGAAGGCAAATGAAAGAGAAGCTGAAAAGTAAAAAAAAAGAAAGAAAGAGAGAAAGAAAGAATCAACTGATAGTAGAATAAATGGGAGATGAAGACGAAGAAGGGAAGAGTGAAAAAAGTTTAAGGCAAATGAAAGAGAAGCTGAAAAGTTAAGAGGAAGAAAAGTGTTAACAATAACGAAAGACGAACGAGTTTTGTTTTCAACTTCTGTGGGTTATTAAATGCCAGTTTGATCTCAGTAGGACAGTAAAGGTGCTGCGTGAAAGGTTAATACCTTTCCTAAGGTTGGGTCTGTTTTTGTTTCTTTGTTAACGGCATATCAACCTTTATGGGTTATCTAATGCCAATGCCAGCTTTGTTGAAAAACACCAATGACCCTCAACCAAAGCTGATAAGTGTGAAGTCAAAAGGTTCATACCTTTTACCAAATTTTTTTTTCTGTTTTTGTTTCTTTGTTAACGGCATATCAGCCTTTATGGGTTATTTAATGCCAATGCCAGCTTTGTTGAAAAACACCAATGACCCTCACCCAAAGCTGATAAGTGTGAAGTCAAAAGGTTCATACCTTTTACCAAATTTATTAGTCCGAAAAAGGAACATGGTAAAACGACTGGATTTTGAACTCGCTTACTTTGATGTTTAAATTTAGCACTGCACCACGTAGACTCCCACCTAATTGAAGTGTAAAAATGAATGAAACATTTGTTAGAAATGCTCAATGAAAGAAAAAAGAGAGTGAGTGAGAGAGAACTAGAGAGGGTAAGAGAGCGACTGAAATATATATATATATACATATACATAGAGAGAGAGAGAGATTGTGAGAGAGAGAGAGAGAACGTGAGAGAGTGACTGGAATATATATATATATAGAGAGAGAGAGAGAGAGAGAGAAAGAGAGAGTGAGAGATTGAGAGAGAGATAAAGAGAACGTGAGAGAGCAACTGAAATATATATATATATATACATAGAGAGAGAGAGAGAGAACGTGAGAGAGTGACTGGAATATATATGTATATATAGAGAGAGAAAGTGAGAGTGAGAGATTGAGAGAGAGATAAAGAGAACGTGAGAGAGCAACTGAAATATATATATAGATAGATAGAGAGAGAGAGAGAGAGAAAGAGAGGGGGAGAACGTGAGATAACGACTGGAATATATATATACATATATATATATATATAGAGAGAGAGATAAGAGAGAGGTTGAGAGAGAGGACATGAGAAAGCGACTGAAATATACATATATATATCTAGAGAGAGAGAGAGAGAGAAAGAGAGAGAGATTGAGAGATAGAGAGAGAACATGAGAGAGCAATTGGAATCTATATATATATATATATATATAGAGAGAGAGAGAGAGAAAAGGAAAGATAGATTATGAGAGAGATAGAGAGAACGTTAGAGAGCAACTAAAATATTTATATATATATATATATAAAAAGTAAGAGAGAGAGAGAGAGGGAGAGAGAGAGAGAGAGAGAGAGCTAGAGAGAGTGCTAGAGATTAGTAGAGAAATAAAGACAGATTAACGGAGAGAGAACGTGAGAGTGCGACTGAAATATATATATATATATAGTGAGAGAGAGAGAGAGAGAGAGAGCGAGAGAGAAAGAGAGAGATTAAGAGGGAGAGAGAAAGATTAAGAGAGAGGGTGACTGAAATATATATATAGAGAGAGAGAAAGAGAGAGAGAGAGATGGAAAACGTGAGAGAGCGATATATATATTTATATATAGAGAGAGAGAGTGAGATAGAGATAGATAGATAGAAAGAGAACGTGAGAGAGCGACAGAAATATATATATATATATATATATATATATATATATATATATAGAGAGAGAGAGAGAGAGAGAGAGATATTAAGATATAGAAAAGACAAAATGTCATAAAATAATCATATGAGTGAAAAAGATGAAAAATTAACGAAAAATCAAGAGGGTAAAATATCACACCTTGTAGGTTATTTAATGCTAAATTCTTTTCATACATATCGATCAAATGTGTAACATTTGTAACTGAATAATTTGTAGATAATGATTTTTAAACAAACCAGGTCTCATTTTTTTGTACACAGCAAAATAGTTTCAAGTATTGCTATGTAATACTAATCATAAAATTTAATTTAGAAAACAGTAGAATGTTTTCAATCATCGTAAATGATTCAATAGTTCTGTTGGACCCAAAGTTGAAACCCGAACAGGTACTACCAATCCGAATCAGAATGGACCTGGGAGTAATGGCAATGAAGAGGTACTCTACTTTTCCCAACGCCCCAGGACTGGAGCCTCACCATCAAATTGCTTAGTATCATATCAAGGACACACATTGGGAGGGATCTTACTCCTTAGCAGAGAAACAGTCGACATATTTTACAGCCCATACTGAGAGAGAGAGAGAGAGAGAGAGAGAGAGAGAGAGAGATTCATATCAAGGACACACATTGGGAGGGATCTTATTTCTTAGCAGAGATACAGTCGGCATTGTAAACAGAGAGAGAGAGAGAGACATTCATATCAAGGACACACATTGGGAGGGATCTTATTTCTTAGCAGAGATACAGTCGGCATTGTAAACACAGAGAGAGAGAGAGAGAGAAAGAGAGAGAGAGAGAGAGAGAGAAACAAGAGAGAGAGAGAGAGAGAGAGAGAGAAAATAAAATATAGTGGGAAAGGAGAAAACGGCTTGGTATTTATGAAAAAATGCTTCAACTATTGGATAGAAATGCGGAATGAGAGAGAGAGAGAGAGAGAGAGAGAGAGAGAGATATTCATATCAAGGACGCATATTAAGGGAAATTTAATTCCTTAGCAGAGATACAGTCGGAATTTTCTAGAGAGAGAGAGAGAAATATAGGGAGAGAATGAGAGAGAGAAAGAGAGAGAGAAAGAGAGGGGGGAGACAGACAGAGATAGAATCAAAATATCGTATTATAAGCGGGAAATACGAAAAAAAATTAACTTTTGCTTAGAAATACAGGGAGAGAGTGAGAGATAGATAGATAGATAGATAGATAGAGAGAGAGAGAGAGAGAGGAGAAATTCAAGTACAAAAAAAAAGCTAAAATATTTTTTAAATCAACGTTTTTGAAAATAACCAAAAATGAAGGTTAAAATCTAAAAGAAAATTAACAGAAAAAAAATGAACCATAACACAGAAAATAAGAAAGAAAAAGGATCAACAATAAATGTAGAAACTGAGTTCAATTCTCACTGGGCGCTTTATACTTTCTGCCTTGTGAAAAACCACAGCTATACTTAGTTTTTAATGGCACCTGATGTGATATCGTGGGTAGCTACCTAGGAAAGCAGAACATTGTTACCTCGATTCTTACTGGGCGCTCCCTGTTTCTGGACCTGTGCCAAACATGACTCAGCTCAGTCAAAGACAAGATTAAATAAATCAAAAGGGAAAGTTAAGTGAAGATTCGAAGAAATTTAGCAAAAAAAAAAAAAAAAAAAAAGAGTCGGTAAAAGTAAGTTGGGAGGAGTTAATGTCATTTCTATTAGGAATATTTCGGGAAAGAACTATCAAAACAAATGCACTACATCTCTCTCTCTCTCGATATATATATATATATATATATATATATATATATATATATATATATATATAGACACACACAAAGAAAAGTAAAGAAAAAAGATGCCGGTATTGTAAACATTTATAAACAAACGCCATTTTGTTTTGCACGAGATTCTCACCGACACTTGGCTCCTGACCACGTGACCTCGGTAAATTCTCGTCAGCGTCCGCCATCACCCAAATCCTACACAGTTTTTACGTTGCGTTGTGTGTGTTTTTTTTTTTTTTTTATCTCTTTTTTTATTCTTATTTTTCACAAAGTCTTCTAATATATTTTTACTTTGATTTGGTTTGGCTTGGCTAGATGGTTTTGGCTAAAGGATTTTTCCTTAGCATACCTTTATCTTTATTTCATTTTTATTTTTATTTTTTATTTATTTTATTTTATTTTTTTTCGTTATTCATTTTTACCGCATCACCGAAATAGGCGCTAAACCTGACCACACCAACACTTTGACCTTAACCCCAAAACTCCATAGCGATATTTTTGCATTCTATTTTTTATAAGTATTGAACTTTGGCCATAACCTTGCCTTGCGAACGTCGTTGCGAAGAATTTTGTGCCAGTATTCTATCTACATTTTTTGGGAAAATAGAGAGAGAGAGAGAGAGAGAGAGAGAGAGAGAGAGAGAGATTGACGCATGCCTAGATGGGGTATAAATGTGTGGATTTCTTTTTGTGAGTGCGGGTACATGCATTCTCTCTTCGAATTACTATCTATCTAGCTAGCTAGCTAGCTATCTATCGTAATCTTTTGATATCTATATATGTGAATATTTTAGTTTGCCAATATTATCTCGCTCTGTTGTCTATCTATCCCAATCTTTTAACCTCACTATCTATCTATCTATCTATTTATTTATTACATGAATATATATAATTTGAACCGAGTAATGTTCAAAATCATAGAGCAAAATGGAAGAATCCCATTACTTGAATATACATATTCATGCGTTTGCTCAATTGCAAAATCTCTAAAAATATTTCATGTTGCGATATATATATATATATATATATATATATATATATATATATATATATATAAAGAGAGAGAGTGGTTGGAGAAATTTGCTTTTATATATATATATATATATAAGCAAATTCCCTCATCTCTCTCTCTTTATATATATATATATAGAGAGAGAGAAGAGAGGAACCTGTGGTTGCAGACAAGTTTCCATGCTATTAAATATATATAAAAACTAATATATATTTACTTTATATATATATATATATATATATATATATATGTGTGTGTGTGTGTGTTTAACTGTACAAATTCTGAAATACTAATCTGCTGGACATTATCATTAATCTCAAGAAACAACCCTTTTTTTTTTTTTACAAAATCTGTTTTTTTTTTTTTTTTTTTTTTTTTTGAGTTTTATAATTATTCTTGACTGAAATACTGTTGCCATCAGACTCGATCTTCATGCCAATTGTCAATAAAAGCCTTTGTTATAAATCGAACCACCCTTCCAAAAACAATTAATTATAAAATTTATAAAAAATATCACAAGTAAGTTTACCTACGAAAAGTGTCACCGTGACGGTATACCGCAAGGAGATCAATTCTTGGATGAAGTTGTTTGCATTTCATTTTACGCTAATGTCCCTGAGAAAGGTATGAATCCTTCTCTTGTCTCCCCCCTTTCCCCTCCAAGTTAAGTGTAAGGCAAGGTTGAGCGCTGTAACCTTGGTTCGGTGACCTCTTTGATTTAAGATCGCTGTTCTCTACTTTGGAATTAACATCGAAGTCGGGGTGGGGGGGTTGCTTAAATAGATAATTACGTAAGTGAGCATTTTATTTCATAAAAACAGAATCTTCCATTTTTTCATTCATTTTTTTTTTGTTAAAAAAAAAAGGAAATAGAAACTGACACTGATTGAATGATTGATCAATCGATTGATTTTAACGGCATACTAAACCTTCTTGGCTTATTTCATACCAAGAGGTTAAGAAATCGTGATCATTATACGTTCATTTTAGAATTATTTTTATCGTTGTCTCTCCTGATTTTTTCCTCGTTATGTCCAATTGGATACGAATAATTTTCAAACAGATCTATTTGACCCATACATGGGACCCTAACAAGAAATTTCTGGGTCAAAGAGAAACTGGAAGTGATGCGATTGAAAGGGTATTCCAGTCTACTCAGATCTCCTGAACCGATGCCTCACATTTTTATATCGGACCGAGGGCCCTTATCTAAGTAACATACTTAGATAAGTGCCCTTATAGTTTTAATTTCTGCAATTTCCATAGATGGAGATATTTTGTAAATCTGTCGTAAAAATGTAAAAGAAAAAAACCTTGCTAAATTATTGCTCGTATGTGATCAATAAAATAATCAATAATGTCAA
>OY757940.1:58482807-58542807 GCA_963585895.1 Sepioteuthis lessoniana
TCATTCTAAAAGTGTTATTTCTATGAAATAAGTAAAGGACCACAATAGTTTTATGTATTATCATATTTACCCACCCCCTCTGCTAGGGCAGGATATGACATAAGGTCAAATTTTAAGCGGAGTTTTAACAGGTCTGAATTCAGAGTTTTCCTTCTCCTAGACTAGTTGCCTCACCAAGACTGAAGAACCCAGTCTGTTCTACTATTTACTCATAGCTGGAAGGAGAATAATTGGATTCATACCTTTCTCAAGGATATTAGTGCTATGTGAAATGCAATCAGTCTCGTTCAGGACTTGAACTCGTGTCGCCCTGTCCATATCCTACGACGATAACCATTACCCCACGGGCACCTCCACAAACAGTTTTATTTATTATACTTAATACAAGTTTCCTGAGCTACATTAATGCAAATTAAGCCAAAAACAAAAACAAAAAAGTCTTACAGTTTTGATTCATCAAAATGATCCCCATAGGGATACTCGGCATTCTTTTCACCAAATTCTGGAGGTAGATGGAAAGTAGTTCTGCCCAGCTTTCCTGCAAGAATTGCCAGATGTGAGCGGCACTTGATGGTTGTTCATCTCTGTCTTTTTGGTCAGGTTCATCCCCCACCATTTCAATAGGATTTAAGTCAACTGATTGCGTCGGCCAAGACAACAGTTGAAAGACGTGCTGTTCCTCTTTGCTTTTAATTTACCTTTGGCAGAGTTTACTCGTATGCTATGGGTCCTTATCTTGCATGACGGCTACTGAGAGATCGATTGATATCAGGAGCATTGCATTTCGCTGGTGGCAACCATTTTGAGCCACAACCTGTGATCCAGATGGAATCACGTGATGCTGCACTATGTTGTGATAGTGGGTCAGATTCAATTTACTTTCACCGAGTGCAAATCCCTAACTTCGCAATTGACAAAAGCCTCCATACCAGAACAGGCCCTCTGTAATATAACGAACGAGCGCTGTCGTTGAGAACGAACGAGCACATCGGTTATCGTCAATCAGTGAAAATGTCACGAACCTAGCGCGTGCGGGCAGAATGACCACCCGGGTTCAGACGTGATTTCAATATAATCACACATGAATTATCACCTGTTTTGAGACAGTTTCACTGGTGACATCGAACGTTCTGGGATCTTCGATTTGTTCTTCAAAATCTCTATATAAGAAAACAAGTCAGGAGATTTTTGCAGAGTTGAAGGCAGGTTTCAAAACAGGTGCATCAAAGGTTCAGGAGACCCCAACCCGTCCTACCCAGTTACGACCTGTTACGACCCAACTGTCAGGATCATGTCAACAGCTGGCTATCACCGACACCCGCCGTCGCCACCAAGAAGAAGGGAGGGGAAGAACATAACGAAACGAACTTTACAAGCTTCAGCCATTTTAGTGCAAGTGAATAAAAAACGACTACTATTTTTCTCCCTTAAATTTCGAGTTTGAGTATTTCTTTTTCTGCGGACTCCTTTCTTAAAACACAAAACTTTGGTCCTATGGTACACCTCCTCCATGCTTTACGATTAGTGTGATTTTGCGGGTTACAGCTCTTTTACCAACACTTCACAGCACATAGATCCTCCTATTTGACACAAAGATTTCGAACCTAGATTCGTCAGTTTAAAGGACTTTATTTCACTGCTCTGTTGTCCAGTGTTTATGAGCCTTGAACCACTGGAGTCTTTTGACATTTTTTGGCTTCCTCAATAGTGGTTTCCTGTAAGCAATTCTGCTCTATAGGTCAGCTTCACATAGTCTTTTCCTCACAGCGAATAATGACATTTTTTCCTGACATTGGTTTGGTTGTGCCGTGATGTTTGGAAAAGTCATCTATTTGTCACGCAAACTGGTGACTCTGATGAAATTGTCCTCTGCATAGATAAAACTTGTATCTAGCGAGCAGTAATTCAACATACCATAATCTAATGTAAATTCCTGTGGTGGTATGATGTAACTTTCGGAAAACATTTTATTCATGCTCAGTACTAAAGAAGAAAAACGTGTTCAAATCAATTTTTCAAAATATATATTTGTCTAGTCGGATGGGGCTGTAGAATACACTGTCTGCTTCTCAGCAGATGGGTAAGACCCCATCAACGAGTGTCCTGGATATGACACTAAACAATTTGATGGCGAGGCTCCAGTAATACTGGAGCTTTAGAGAATGTGGAGTACCCCTTTATTGCCATCGCTCCCAGGTCTACTCTGGCCCGAAGTGGTGGCAACTGATAAGGTCCTATCTATGGGTCAAATAGAGCTAAACTGTGTACTTATGCTAAACTGAATTGTTTGAAATAGAACTATTTTTGACTCTGAAACTGTGTATTTATGCTAAACTGAATTGATTGAAATAGCATTGTTTTGACGTTTAACTGAATGTAAACAAAAAACTCTACTGATATAAAACTGAATTGTTTGAAATGTAAGTGTTTATATGTATAAAAATGGATTTGGTATTGAATATCCTACAATGGTTTATATGCTATAAAACCAAACCAGAAAAAAAAAAAGATATCTGGTTATACTTAGGTCAAAGTGACTGAGGAAGACTTGTATTTAGTATAACAAATAAAAGCACTGAAGTAAAAAATAACACGTTTATAATAAAAAATTAGCATTTTTGAGAGTGGCCAAATACTTTTGACTGGTAGTGAATATAAAATAAAGATTTTTCGTATAATCATTTATTGTATTCCAAATTTTCTTCGGCATATACACGCACCCACAACACACACACACACACACATATATATATGTTTCTTTGTTTGTTATTCAATGGCATATCAACCTTCCAGGGATATTAACTGGCGTAGCCACACTTTTTTAGAATTACAGTAGTGGTAGTATTTATCCTATTGGTGGAAGGACAATGGATATATATATATATATATATATATATATATATATATATATATATATATATATTTATATATATATATGGGTGGTGTATTTATAAATTTTATATATATATATATATATATATATATATATATATTAGTGTCGATATTGGCCCATCTGACGATTGGCAACGTTAACTCATCTTCGTGAGATTTTATCATGCATTTATTATCATTGTTTTATACTTTAACATAACTTGAAAAAAAGTATATATATATATATATATGCATTTATACTATATATATTCATAAATGTACATATATATATATATGAAATAATGTGTGTATATATATATATATATATATATATATATATATATGTATATATATATGTGTGTGTGTATATATATATATGGAATAATGTAAACAGGCAAAAATATATACTTGGTGTAGTTAATGGTATATTTATTATTTATTTATTTTTTCAACAATCTTTGACTTTAAAATTTGCCCGTATGCAGAAGAATTCTTACAAAAAAACTATTTTAACCATAGGAACAAAATGAAATAAAATAGAAATTTTTCACGCAAGTCCAAATTCATCATTAGGGTTAAATATTTAGTTTTGCGAAGACACGTAGTTGTTAGTTGGCGATCTTAGTCGGGGGCGACCTGAGGGATTCCCTTTCAATAGCTACTACACTGCAGTGTAAGGAAGGTTGCTACTCCTTTCCCTGGATTGGGTCACTTTACCCTTGATCCGTATCTTATAATGCTGAGTTTTAATCAAGGTGGCATCAAGTACCAGTTTTTGTGTGCTTGGTATGACTCGGCCGTAGATTGATCCCCGCTCTCCGGCACCATTGACGAATACTCGAACAATTATGCCAATGGCGCGGTACACGTAACACAGGGAAAATATATATGAAATCGATTATGTCATGAGATCGATTTTTTTTTAAAAAGACACCATCGTATAACGGTTTGTGATCATATTTTAACGCTTTACAATTTTTAATGTCAAGAAAAAAGCTTGCTTTATAAATGGATGTTGAAAAATGTTATTTTCTCTGGAGAAGGTGATATTTAAAAAAAAAAACATTATCTTCATGATTGTTTTAAGATATATTATAGAAAAGGCTTCGATTGTTCTGCGTTTATCTCTATCGTGAATTAAAGCAAATATGGTAGAGTTATTATACTCATTTTTGTGGTTAGTAAAAATATTATGTTGTGTGTTGGCTGGTTGGGTGGGTTTTATGGCATATCAACTTTGTAGGTTATTTAACGCCAAATTTCATTTTTATGAAAATAATCAGTTCTACTTCAAACAATTCAGTTTAGCATGAGTACACAGTTTAATTGTCAAAAACGTTTCTATTTCAGTCTATTCAGTTTATTCAAATAGTTTTAATTCAGCTCATTCACTTTTCTATGAATACAGATTTTCTTTACACACAATTAAATGTCAATATATTTCTATTAAATAATTCAGCTTAGTGTAAGTACAGTTTCAATGTCAAAAACAGTTCCGTTTCAAACAATTCAGTTTAGCATAAGTACGCAATTTGAATGTAAGTATACAGTTTATTTGTCAAAAACATTTTTATTTCAAGCCATTCAGTTTAGTCAAATAGTTCTAATTCAAACAATTCAGTTTAGCATAAGTATGCACATTAGTTCTATTCAACCCATAGATAGGGCACTATCAGGTGCTACTATTCCGGGTCAGAGTGGACCTGGGAGCCACGGCAATGAAGGTGTGTTCCACATTCACCAAGGCTCCAGCACCACTGGAAACTCACCATCAGATTGTTTTGTGTCATATCCAGGACAGTCGTTGGGGAGGGTCTTACCCCTCTGTAGAGGTGCAGTCGGTGTATTCTCCAGCCCTAGCCAACTGGGCAATAAAGTATTACGTGAAACTAAAGAGTTGTTTCTTTTTCCGGATTTAAAATCTTTTTGACGTTCATAATTTTTTTCTTGGAGGTGCCGTGGTTATCGCCACAGGATATGGACACGGCGATACAAGTTCAATTCCTGGACAAGACTGATTGCATTTCACATAGCACTAATACCCTTGGGAAAGGTATGAATCCAATTATTCTTCCTCCAGCTATGGGTAAATAGTAGGGCAGACTAGGTTCTTCAGCCTTGGTGAGGCAACTAGTCTAGGAGAAGGAAAACTCTGAATTCAAACCTACTAAACTCCGTTTAAAAAATTGACCTTGTGTCATATCCTGCCCGAGCGGAGGGGTTGGGTAAATAGGATAATTCTTTTTTCAAGTTTCTAGAAATTTCTCCTAAGTGTAATTTTTGCATTCTAGACAACAGATTTTATAGACTCCTCCGTCGGAGAAAAAAATTGTGTTTTTGGATTTTTTTAAATACCTGCTTAATTGGTTTTGTTATGCGAGCAACGGGTTTTATGTCTAAGTGATTTAAGTTTTTTCAATGAGGTAAGATTATGTGCCTTTTCATAGGGTTGCTATATGAGCTAGGTTGATTATTTTATTATCGGATATGTATGAATTTTGATGGCTTTCGATTTGGCTCGATGAATGAAAGAACAGGATATTGCAAGTTTAGAAAAAGAGCTTTTGATGTGTTCATATTCATCATTTAGAAAATTGGGAGAGAAAATCCTTAGGGCTCTGAGGGAAAAAATTCATGGAGCTTCTCAGAAAAGACTGATGACTATGAATATTTTTTCATAGAAAAGATGTTTCATAGAAAACATATTGATATTTGATATGATATTTAATATTTAATTGATATTTCATAGAAAAAAATTCATGGAGCTTCTCAGAAAAGGCTGATGACTATGAATATTTTTTCATAGAAAAGATGTTTCATAGAAAACATATTGATATTTGATATGATATTTAATATTTAATTGATATTTCATAGAAAAAAAATTCCTGGAGCTTCTCAGAAAAGGCTGATGACTATAAATATTTTTTCATAGAAAACATGTTTCATAGAAAACATATTGATATTTGTTTTGATATTTAATATTTAATTGATATTTCATAGAAAAAAATTCCTGGAGCTTCTCAGAAAAGGCTGATGACTATGAATATTTTTTCATAGAAAAGATGTTTCATAGAAAACATATTGATATTTAATAGGATATCTAATATTATATTACATGTAGAAAACATATTGATATTTGATATGATATTTAATATTTAATTGATATTTCATAGAAAAAAATTCATGGAACTTCTCAGAAAAGGCTGATGACTATGAATATTTTTTCATAGAAAAGTTTTTTCATAGAAAACATATTGATATTGTGACGGCAAATTGACTAAAATCCCAAAACGGGACTTTATTTTCGCACGTGTGAAGACGAGGCAGGTTGGCACTTGATCCCCTACAGAATAAGTCCTGTTCAGAGTTTTTCTCTCAGGCATATAAGAACTGGCATATTACGTGAGGGAATAAATTAGGGCCAGACTGACCACCGCTGGCAAAGGGGTTCCAAACTTCACACTATCACACACCCACCAGGCCGCTTAACTTCTTCCCCTTAGACAACAGAAGCATATGAGCCTATAGGTTTTAGTTGTGATAATATTAATATTGCAGTAGTCGGCAACTCCGGTTTCCCGTGTGATACTTTAGGAATTAATAGGACAATTCTAAGCTAGATAACATAAGGCGAATAGAAGCTGAAAAGAAAGCATGAAGTAACAACATAGACCACATGGTAAAATAAAAATACATAAATTCCTTTACTACTTATATATACACGTTCAGAGTGTCAAAAACATATAATTGGACAGTCCACGAATATAAACGTCTTTTCTGACTTTTGTCCTTCTTCAAATTGAGCGAGAGAGAGTGGTAAACGAAATTTGGGTGTAAAGGAAAAATGTCCCCAAAGTTACTTATCTTATTTTCGACGGGGTTCCACTGGAGAATCGTTCTTCTTTTACGGGCTAATAGACTTTGTTCTGTTTTTAGTACTGGCTTGAGGGACTCGGGTCTCTCATGTCTCAGTTAATCTTTTTGTCTTCAGCCCGGAGTAAAATGGCTATGGTTCGTCTGCCCGCTATAAACCCTGCTCAAAAACTGACTTCTTACTATTTACTTCCGCTGAGGGGAAGGGAGCCCCACTTCCGTTTTGGGGTCCCAGCCAATCATTTGGCTTCTCTCTCTTTCCCCTTCCGATGTCCGGCGACCTGAGGTCACTAACACCTGGTCTCCCCTGCGTGACCCACATTCTCTCTTAACGGTCACTTTTTGACTGCTAGATAGTGCTGATTCACCACGGGAGAATAGTATCAGTCTTACCTCTTCATCTCCGTGAGCTATCACGTGACAATATTTAATAGGATATCTAATATTATATTACATGTAGAAAACATATTGATATTTGATATGATATTTAATATTTAATTGATATTTCATAGAAAAAATTTCATGGAGCTTCTCATCATATTTTGACGGATTTTATTGCGTCTTTCTTGAAATCCGCCATTAACAATCTTAAATTTTCTGAAATTTCCCCTTTTGAAAAAGCTAAATACTGGGACGCGATCTCCGCTGAAACAACCATACGTCCCATTATATAGCCGAATCACTATGACTTACATGAAAAATTTTCCGTTATGATTGTTTTATTTTACTTTTATACTTTAAATATTTTTTTAATAGAATGTTTTTGAATGAGAACAAATTTTGAAGTTCGTATACCTTTTTCCACATATATTCTGTCTGATTCATTTATCCCTCACACACACACACACACACGCACACACACAAACATATATATATATATATATATATATATATACATGTAAGGAGAAATTGTGGATTTTCTAAATCCGACGAGATGAAGAACAATGAATCAAAAATCGGATAAGCTAATCCCTGACAACGGATTCCAATTGATATTTCGTCTTTATTTCAGAAAGACTTCTTCAAAATAACTGGGTATTTCTAATATTCAGCATAGGAGGAAACAGATAATTGAAATTAAATAAAATGGGGGAGAAATCATTAGAAAGAGATGTAACATACCCAGAATGCGGATATGTGAAACGTACATATAATGTTCATAACTCATATATATCGATAACATAGGAAACCCGAAACACGAAAAACACTCATGACTTCTTAGTTCAGGTACGAAACTTTATTACCTTTGAGTTAAAAGGTTTTTCGACATAAGGAGGGAGGCACGATCTGCTAGCTTTTCTGTCTGCCCCCCCCCCCACCTGCCACCAACACGTGTGGCACCCACCACAAGGCCACTGGCCTGGTTTCGGTGAGCAAGCGAAAGTCAACCTTCTTCCTCCGAGCCAGAACTCAACTCTACTGACGTTTTCAAAATCTCCCCAAAAATCATCTGCGCACTTCCGGTGAATGACGTCAGTCACATCCCCAAGTAACAATTTTCTATCTGGGATTTTTATTTTGACATCTGTGAGCGACACATCCTCCCCGCGTTAGCACCTGCGCTCAAGTTTGCACCTAACTAACCCATGTGCTGAGGCGAAAGGTTCTCAGCCTAACTAAACCCAAAGGCAAGATATATAAAACGAAATACCTCGGCCATTATATCACAGAGAGAGAGAAAAGAAAGAAAGGGATAAATAGAAGAAAGACAGAGAAAACAGAGAGGGAGGAATAGAGATGTATATCAGAGTAGTTGCGATGAAAGGTTAAAAATAAATTGCTTTTTTAAAGCTTTTAAGGCAACGTTAAAAGCTTGAAATACCCAAATGTTTCATAGAAAACGCTAGAAGAAAAACTCTGATCATACAGTCATCAAATAAATTAAAGAAAAACACTCCAACTATTCCTATTACTCACAGACCTATTTATCAACCCACTAACTCACACTACAAACTTCTCTATCACAAGTTAGCAAAATTGGAATACCGATTATGCAAACCACATCACAAACCATAAAAAAATCTCACTAATATCTCGAAATGCACCAACATCATAACTACTTCCCATGCAGGCATATATTCTATTCCATGAAAACATAGGGATAAATATTACATCGGCGAAACCCAACGTAAGCTAGAAAAAAGGAATTACTCGTACGAATAGAAACGATCAATTAAATCAAATAACGAGCGAAACGCCCTTTTTTCCCACCTGTTAGATCTCAAACATAATTCTAATTTTTCCCAGGCCACTTTAATTAAACCCATACATCGCAAAAGCTCTCGTCGACTGCTTGAATCTGTTGTCATCCCTCCATGCAATCACATTATACATCATTTTTGGGTTTTACCTGATTTCACTCTACCCGGCAGACATTATTTTACATTAGAAAAATAATAAAGTAGAAAAAGGTTAAAAAAAGCTTTTAAGAAAATTTTTAAAGAAAAACTAAGACTTTTATTTTCTACCACTCTTCCATACTGACGTACGATTTTTCGTTTTCTTTTTTTTAAATTTAGATATTCTATTTCTGTTGGTCAAATCTTTGTTGAAATTTCATACGCTTGACAGTGGCCGTAACCTCCCTCTTATATTCTAAAGCCAATACTCTCTTTATTCCAAAAACGAACTGCAATCCCAGCAATCACTCTATATATCTCTATTTCTCCCTTTCTTTCTTTTATCTCTCTCCTTCTTATGACCTTTCCTATTATTTTTATTTATCGATTTCTTCCTATGCTTAACATAAGAAAAACCCTGTCATTTTGAAGAAGTCTTTCAGGAATAAATACAAAATATCAATTGGAATCCGTTTTCGGTGTTTAGCTTATCCACTTTTCCATTTATTTTTCTTCATATGTATGTTTAAACATACACACATACACAAACACAAAGGCACACACGTATATATATATATATATATATATATATATATATATATATATATATATATATATGTGTGTGTATGTGTGTGTGTGTATGTGTGTTTTTATTCTTGAAAATCTTTTGATATTGTTCTGCATTGTATTGCATAGAACACTGTAAAGATATTGGCGATTAAAAACATTTTCAGCGTTAAAATTCATATATAATCACACACACACACACACACACACATATATATATATGGATATATTTATTAGCATATGGTTAGAGTGGGAAACCGAGGTTCAATCTACAGGTCGAGTCATCTCAATGAATTTTAAAAATACGATATTCCTCCTTGCTTAGCACTCAGCATTATAAGGTACGGATCAAGGGTAAGTAAGACAACCCAGAGAAAGGAGAAGCGCCCCCCATACCTCAGGGTTGTAGTTATTAAAAAGTGAACCTTCGAGTCGTCCTTGACTACGGTCGGACAACTTACACACACACATTGTCATCCACAGACGCACTGTTTCGTTCTATCAGAACTCTTCAATGTGGCTAGACACATAGGACGGTCGAAGCCGGGATCGAAACCCGTCTAATGTTGGCTAATGGAATTTTTAAGGTATTATGTAGCAACAGTAGATATATACGTATGTATACTAGAGTAATTCGAATTCAGAAGTATGTGCGTTTTTTCTTCTGTGGAGAATTAAACACTTTTTCAATCTCAATTGGAAATTGAAAGAGTCTTACCGTAAATTGTGATGTATAAGTCGACCGCTTAAAGCTGAAAATAATTTTACAAAACTTGTAGACGTGATAAGAATCCATGTGGGATATTTATTGCCAAAGCTTGTTTACTTTTGCTTATATGATGTGCTATGTGTCAATAGATTCGAAGAAATGACTTTCATTAACTGTTTCTCAACCACCGACTTCAAGCATCTTTACGGGTTGGGTGTTTGTTTGATGTAAGAGCAAAATTGAAATTTACAGTCGGGACTTGACCGTGTAGGTGATAGGGCTTGATATAACAAATTCATGAAACGGATCCGACCTTTCCGACAACTCGTAGAGTCTAAGTAAGGGACAAAGTTGAATGTTGCGAGCACATTAATATTTACTAACCAGAAGCTATATACGCCAGGGCTAAAATCAACTGATTTCAATTTTAAAAATTGAAAAAATTAACTTGCCCGTTCAGCTGGGGCTGCAGAATATACCGACTGCTTCTCAGCAGACGGGTAATAATCCCCCAACAAGTGTCCTAGATATGATACTAAACAATCTGATGGTGAGGTTCCAGTAATACTGGGGCTTTGGGGAATGTGGAGTGACCCTTCATTGAAATCGCTTGTAGTGGTAGCACATGATAGGCTCCTATCTAGAGGTCGAATAGAACAAAACTGTTTACTCATGCTAAACTGAATTACTTGAAGTGGAATTGTTTCTGTACGCTAAACTGAATTGTTTGAAATGGAACTGCTTTTGTCATTGAAACTGTATTTGCGCTAAGCTGTATTGTTTCCAGTAGAACTGTTTTGACATTTAACTGTGTGTAAACAAACACTATACTTATACTAAAATGAATTGTTTGAATTAGAACTATTTAATTAAACTAAATAGTTTGAAATGTCGTTGACATACAAACTGTGTACATATACTAAATTGAATAGTTTGAAATAGAACAGGTCATTTATATAAAATGGATTTGGCATTAAATAACCTACAAACATTGACATGCCATAAAACCCAAACAAACTAAACCTAACTTTTCAACCTTTTCTTACAAGAAAACACTTTGAAACTTATGTTGTTTATTAACTAAATTTTCAATCGAGTTAAAGAAATGGAATTTATTGAATTTTTAGAACCGTGTTTTATTCATTTAAACACTTTTCCGACACCCATTATATATATATATATATATATATATATATATATATATATATATATATTATCATCCAAAGACAGAGAGTTTCGTTGTATCACAACTCGTCAGTGTGGCTAGACCCACAGGACACTTCAAGCTGAGATCAAAACCCACCTAACTTTATGCTGGACTTCACATTTTACTTGCCCAGTCGGCTGGGGCTGTAGAATGCACCGTCTACTTCTCTGCGTAGGGGTAAAACTCCCCTTCCAATGTGTGTCTTGTGTTATATAGTCATCTACTGATTCATGCAGAAATATACATATATATGCTGGATACATACCGATGCAATAATAATTAAGACGCCCGATGATAAAGTCGCAAGAACAAACGACGCACACAGGAAAGAAGACGCAGGAAGACTTCTTTATAAAATATTTTACCTCTCACTTTATTTCGAAAAGGGTTACTCAAAGTTTGTGTGTGAGAGGTAGCTGGGGACCGAACATTACTGAAATATTTTGACCCCGAATTTATGGCCGTCAGCGTTGTGTCTTTCTCGTTCTCCATGGTTGCTCAAATGGACCCTGGAGTAAACTCTTCTGTGTGCTGGCTTTCCCTACTACAACACGTCTACTTCCGTCTTCCACTGTACTGCTTGCCCTCCTTCTCGCCTATCCCCCCTGTCCTCAATTCGTCGGTCTTATATTACCTTCAAACTCCCACGCAGTAATATAGACACGCCTCAACGCCTGCGCAACCTCTTCCGATTTCCAGCGACCTGGATATGTCACTTCCTTCCGGTGCACCACCTTGAATGGCATTTTTGGCCGGGTCAAAAGGTCAAAACATAACACTTGGATATAACATTGTCTGATGGTGAGGTTCCAATGATGCTGGAGCTTTTGGGAATGCGGAGCACCTCTTCACTGCCATCGCTCCCAGGTCCACTCTGGCCCGCAGGGTTAGCACCTCATAGGGCCCTATCTATGGGTCAAATGGAGCTAAACTGTGTACTTATGCTAAACTGATTTGTTTGAAATACAACTGCTTTGACATCTAATTGTGTGTGTGGAAAAAACAGTTCTTGTACTAAACTGAATTGTTTGAAGTAGAACTAATTGACTAAACTGAATAGATTGAAATAAATATTTTTGACAAACTGTGTACTTACATTTAAATTGCGTACTTATGCTAAACTGAATTGTTTGAAAATAAACTGTTTTTTTTATGCTAAACTGACTAGTTTGAAATGGAATTATTTTTGACATTGAAATTGTACTTACGCAAAACTGAATTGTTTAAAATAGAACAGTTTTGACATTCAGCTGAGTGTAAAAAAATCTATCCTAATTGTAACTAAATTGTTTGAATTAGAGTTTTTCGACTAAACCGAATAGCTTGAAATAGAAAGGTTTTGGACAATTAAACTGTGTACTCGTGCAAAGTGAATTATTATAAAAAGAACTGATTATTTTTATAAAACTGTATTTGGCATTAAATATCCTACAAAGGTTGATATGCCATAAAACTTCAAATACCAACTATGTAATATTTGACAAACAAATGTGCTCTGAGTTATTTAAAATGTTATGTGTAAATTATTTGTTTAGAAATACAAGTTTGATATATGCAAAAACGTAATTTCGTATTAAATAACCTACAATAGTTGATATGCCATAAAACCCAACGAACTTTCCATCTAACTTGATATTTTACCGCCCAGCCAATTAGGCGGCCTACCTCAGCTTGGAAAATTAACCCAATAAATATTAGCTTTCGTTTGTTTACATTTTGCGCTATCGGATAACGGGTCGTTCAATTCGTTCGATGAGCTTTGCATTACGCGGGTGGCAGATGTTAATTCCTTCACCAGAGTGCTCAAACCCCTGGGAGGGGAGTGTATTTATTGTTACCCTTAGAAAGACTGTTTCGTTGTATGACAGCACTTCAGTGTAGCTGGACATGCAGGACTGTTAAAGCTGGGATCGAAAGCCGCCGAAATCTACGTTAGATTTGATATTTTACCGCATAGTCAATTCGTTGACCTACGTCAGAATTAGAAAAAAACTATTCAATGTGTACCGTACTTAAAATAGTTGTACCGTAAATCTCTGCAAACCAATGAGCTGACATATAAAAAGTCAAGTTGGCGACGGTTGTTGAGGGTAACCCAAAGGTTCCCTTTTCGATAACTACTACACCAAGGTGTAGGGGAGGCTCTACTCCTTTCTCTGGATTGCGCCACTTTACCCTTATCCTTACTTTATAATTCTGAGTGTTAAATAAGGAGGCATCAAGTACCATTTTTTGAGTCTTTAGTATGACTCCCGGGCTATTGGCAAACACTTTAACTATTCTGCCAATGTCCGGTCAAAAAGGCCGTGTGAATGGGGCACCCAATGAGGCTCGAATTCACTCGTGAAGGTTTGCTTGTCTATCTTGCAAACTATTATACCTCTGTTGGTGCTAACATATACCCCAGGTGTTAAATATAAATTTTTGAACACAAGGTGGACAACCAGTGGTAAATGTTTGGATTTCTGCCCAATCATAATTTGCAGAGGTTTTTTTTCTCAGGCTTTCAAGGTCGACTTTGACGCCTGAATTTTTTATGCCTACAGAAAACCGAGGAGCAAATTCTTTATTTCCCAAAGGAATTCCTAACTCGCGTTTTTGTTTTTTTAGATTTTTTTAACAAGGTTAAATGTTTTAGAAGGTTCCCTTTCTTTGACCCAAGAAATGAATTCTTTTAGCTCAAACCGTCCTTATTGAAGAATCATATGATTCGAAAGGTTTGATGATTCTATGACTCACAGAATCCGGAAAAATGAAAGTACGACACGTACGATGTTGCTGCCACGGCAGTTTTCACCTTAAAGACTATTCTTTTATATCTCAAGAAGCAGAACATCTCTCCTAAAGAATTAAAAGAAAGAAAGAAAGAAAGAAAAAAAGAAAGATAGTAATATAAAACGAGAAAGAATGAACGTTGAAGTTGAAGCCAACGAAAATTAGGTAGATAAAAAAAAAGAAAAAGAAAATAAAAGAAAAAAAGTCATTCTCATTTCTGACTGTCTGGTCGTGTCCAGCTGTTCGCGTGAGCTTCCCTTATCATTATCCCTCTACAATGCTCTCACACGGTAATCAGGCTCCCGCCATTTTGACACCAGCCCACTCTTTTTCAGTCTTCGCGAATTGTTCGCAGTTTACTGTGATTCGTTCCAAGTCAATGCTGATCTTGATTTTTGGTCCAATGGAAGAAGCCTCAATTTTTGATTACCTGGTCAACTTTCCTCTTTAAGGGATTTTACAACTATTCGTGTATATATGTTCTGGCTCATAAATCTATACTCACACCCAACCATCACATACTCCCAACCATCACACACACCCTTATTTTATAATTCTCACATACACACACACCCACACACATATATATGTGTGTGTGTGAGAGGGAGAGGGAGAGAGAGAGAGAAAGTGTGTGCGCAAAATAATTTTCCGATTCATCGACCTATCTGTGTTATCCAAGTTTTTGTCTTCCAGTGTCAATATCATTTATTCTTAGTGTGTCCATATCTATGTCAATTTTTAATATATTTATGTTTGTTATTTTTTTTCTTTCACCGTGTGAAATCCGAAGTCTTTTTGTAGTATACATATGATACGGATATGTGAAATAGACATAAGGAATCTAAAAACACTAAACTTTACGAAATTGGTTCAGGTACGAAACTTTTTATAACCTTTGAGTTAAAGGTTTCGACATGAGGAGAGAGATACACAATCTTTCTATGCTGACTGCTGTTCCATCGTCAGCTCTCAACCCAACCAACGTGCGGCGCCCGTAGCACACAAAATCATCTGGCCTCGCCCAGCTATGAAAGTCCATCTTCTTCTTCCGAGGCGGGAACTCAACTCTCTGCTTTTTCTCAAATCTTAGCCCATACTTCCGGCGCTTGACGTCACCCAAATACCCTGGTCTCAGTTCCTATCTAAGATTTTTATTTTGACATCTCAGAATGATACATCCTCCCCGCGCGCGTGTGAACACCTGCATTAATGTTGCACCTAACTAACCTATGCGCTAAGCGAAACGTTTTCAGCCTAACTAAACCTAAAGGCAAGATATATAAAACCAAATCCCACGGCAATTATATTACATTTTCATCATTCTCACTCTCTCTCTCTCTCTCTCAAACGCACACATACACACACAGAGTCTCTATCATTTTATCATTCTCTACCCTACATATCTCTCTCTGTCTCTGTCTGTCTGTCTGTCTCTCTCTCTATATATATATATCAGAATGAATTTTCGATGCCTACAGAAAACCGAGGAGCAAATTCTTTCTTTCCCAAAGGAATTTCTAACTCGCGTTTTTGTTTTTTTTTAATTTTTTAACAAGCTTAATTCTGGTGTGGTTGTTTTGCTTTACGGCGAAATAACCCTTTTTGTGTCATATAATTCTGAATCAAGTAATTTTGATGAAAACGTTTTTTAAGTTTGACATATCAACCAATGTAGGTTATTTAATGCCAAATCCATTTTATATACATATAAATAGTTTTATTTCAAACAATTCAGTTTAGCTTATTATTCAGTTTAATTCTAGTTGACCCACAGATAAGAACCGACCAGGTGCTATTAAAGTTGGCCCGGAAGCGATGGCAATAAAGAGATACTCTGCATTTCCCAAAGCTGCAGCATTAATGGAGCCTCACCACCAGATTATTTAGTGTCATATCCAGGACACTCGTTAGGGAAATCTTAACCCTCTGCAGAGAAGCAGTCAGTGTATTATTTAGCCCCAGTTGAGTTCTGGCGACACTTGCTGTTAAAACGAATGTTAAAAACTCGCAAGGAGAAATATACACTGAGCGTTTAAAAAACATTGGCATCATTTCGAGAAGTATAATTTTTTTTTTTGGCTTAACATTACCACTGTTTCGTTTCTTATGAAGAAACATTGGCTTCCTGGTCGAGTGTTCGCCAATGACCGGGGAGACCGGGGTTCAATCTCAGGTCGAGTCATACCAAAAACTCAAAAAAATGGTACTTGATACCTCCTTACTTAACACTCAGCATTATAAGGTATGTTTAAAGGTTAAAGTAGAGCAATCCAAGGAAAGGAGTAGCGCCCTTCCCAACACCTGCGTGTAGTAGCTATTGAAAATGGAGCTTTCGCCTCACCCTCGACTACGGTCGCCTACTTAACTTTTACTGTTTCATATACTGAGGCTTTTACTGCTGAGACTTTTACTGTTACATATGCAGATATTTACTGGTCAATTGCATTAACTGTTTATGACAGCATATATATATATATATATATATATATATATATACGTGGTGCATTCAATAAGTTTCCAGACTTTTTACGTACAGGCATTTAGATTTGTCTTGTAGACCCTTGAAAATTCCGTATGTTATTGCTATACATCTTATGACATGACTGACCAATTTTTATATTTCCAGTTCAAATGAACAGCTACAGCAGGAATCGGAATACACCCTACTAAAGCCTGATTGTCACAGCTGGTGAATTTCAAAAATGCAATCTGGACGTGAGGACACATTAGAAGAACGATCTGCAGTAAAATTCTGTTTTAAACTTGGAAAAAATGCCACAGAAAAGTATGGAATGCTTAGACTGCTTTTGGACCATCTTGCATGAATCGAGCAAGGGTTTTTGAGTGGTATAAGAGATTCAAGGAAGGCAGGGAGTCTGTGAGGGATGATGAGATTTGTGGGAGGAGTAAGGAAGTCAATACACGAGAGTTAAGTGGCCAAACGGTTAGGGTTAGGGTTACTATGTTGAGGTTTTAAGGGAGTTCAGGAAGAGATTCATAGGGAAAAGGCCAGCACTCTTCAAATCGGGTCATTGGCATTTCCACTAAGGCAATGCACCAGTCCACAACTCCATCCTTGTCACTGACTATTTGACCAAAACGGGCATCAAGACAGTTCCTCACCCTCCTTATAGTCCATACCTTGCTCCCTGTGACTTTTGGTTATTCCCTAAGCTCAGAGGCTGTCGTTATGAGACAATTAAGGAGATTAAAGAGGCTGTGACGAAGGTGATAGACACGCTCACACTAGAGGACTTCCATGGGGTCTTCCAGAAGTTGTTTGAAAGGTACAACAAGTGTATTGCAGCCGGAGGAGATTATTTCGAAAGGGACTAGAGTTTCATGTGTGTACTATTAATAAAAGTGCTCATACGAAAAAAGTCTGGAAACTTATCTAATGATCCTCGTATATATAGATATATATGTGTGTGTGTGTGTGTATGTGTGTGTGTGTGTGTGTGTGACTTTTGCTATTTATATGCGTATTTTTCCATTCTATTTTAAAGTGATAATCATGTCTGACATTGTCGTAAGGGCACAGTGGTCATACGAATCTGCCTCGACAAATTTTGTGGCGATGATGTTTTGACGGACAAATGATGGCCAGATATTATGGTCCTGTCAAATGGCAACTTGGGACGGAATTTCTCTCGAGCTAAACTCCGTCCTTGGTTTGTGGATGGACTTTACCCGCACTCTAATCGGATTAAGGATTAAAACAGCGATAGGGTAATCCCAAACGTATAGGAGTAAAGGATAGTTTGGGTGAATAAAGACATTTTTAGCATTACTTTCTTGCTTGCTTTCATTCACTTTTATCTTTGTTTTACCTTCTTTTATTCTTACAGGCTACTATTTTCTTCTTCTCTTTCACTCTTTAAGTTTCTTTCTTTTTTTTCTTTCTTTCTTTCTCGTAGTTTTTCGTATGTGTCATTTCCTTGTTCTTTTCTATCGTTTTCCTTTTCTTTTGCCATTCATTCATTCATTCATTCATTCTTTTTTGAACTCATTATGTCTTTTCTCTCTTTAGAAAGAAAGAAAGAGGAAGAGAAACAATACAATAAATTAAAAAGAATTTATTGTATTGTTTCTCTTCCTCTTTCTTTCTTTCTTTCTTTCTTTCTTTTTTATTCCGGAAATATTTCTTCGCTGATTTTAGGTATTTTGACTCTTTCTTTTTGGAAGTAACTTGCTCGCAGTCTTTCTTTCTTTCTTTCTTTCTTTCTTTCTTACTTTCTTTCTTTCTTTCGTTCTTTTTTTCTTTTCTATTCCGGAAATTTTTCTTCTCTGTTTTTTGGTATTTTGTCTTTTTCTTTTTTGGAAGTAATATGCTCGCCGTCTTTCTTTCTTTCTTTCTATTACGGGGATTTTTCTTTTCTGATTTTTGATATTTTGTCTTTTTCTTTTTGGAATTAACTAGTTCGCCATAATTTCTTCCCTCTTTCTTTCTTTTTTTCTTTCTTCTTTCTTTCTTATTTGCCCGATTCTTTTTTTATCATTTTCCTTTTCTTTCATCATTTCTTTATTTTATTTAATTATTCTTTCTTTCTTGATTTTTTTCCTATCAGTTATTTTCTATTTCTTTTCTTTTAATCTCTTTTTTTTTCTCTCCATTTTATTTCCTTTCTATTATTTGTTTCTTTCATTCATTTAGTCTTTTTGAACTTGCTCGTTTTTTTTCCAGCTATTATTTTCTTGTTTTTTAATTCTTATTTACTATTCTTTTATTCTTCTTTCTTTCAATTAAGTCTTTGTTTCATTCATTCATTCAACCATTCATTCATTTATTTCATCATGTTTATTTTTTCTTCTATTAGCTTGATATGTTCTTTCTTTTTCCTTTCCTTTAAAAGTTTGTTTCTTTCTTTTCTTTTCTTTTTCATTCGTTTTTCTTTTCTTTCTTTCTTTCTTTCTTTGGTCTATTCTTTCTTTCTTTCTTTTGTCTATTCATTCTCTCTTTCTTTCGTTCTTCTGTCTATTTTTCGCTTCTTTCTTTCTTTCTTTCTTTTCTTTCTTTCTTTTGTCTATTTATTCGCTCTTTCTTTCTTCTGTCTATTTTCGCTTCTTTCTTTCTTTCTTTCTTTCTTTCTATTCGCTCTTTCTTTCTTCTATTTTCGCTTCTTTCTTTCTTTCTTTCTTTCTTTCTTTCTATTCGCTCTTTCTTTCTTCTGTCTATTTTCGCTTCTTTCTTTCTTTCTTTCTTTCTTTCTTTCTTTCTTCTATCTATTTATTAATTAATTTGCGATATCTTAAAACGAAAAAAACTTCATATTTGTAGCCCTTGTATATTTTCTTCAATTCATTTACGCAAAGAGATAACACTGATCTTTTTCGTTTCTCTCTCTCTCTCTCTCTCTCTCTCTCTCTCTCTCTATCTCTCTTTCTCTTTTCTCCTGTTTCTCATGCATTGAATCAAAAATTCGTTGGCACTTTAAGGTACCCATAAAAATATTCATGCGCTGAGACACTATTTTTTTTTCTTTTTTATTTGCTCTTCAGTCTCCTTGAACTGGAAAAAAAAAAACAGCCCAAATTATCAGCGAAACCACGTAATGTTCCAAATGCCTCAGGTTCTTTTTTCATAACATAAAGTTATACAAGACAAAGGTAATCCTTTTTTTTTTCGATGACAATAAAACAGTTTGCTGGGATTGGGCCAACTTTTTTTTCTGGGTTCCTAGTTAAGCCTAACCTTTTGAAATTGCCCTTTTTTTCTCTCTTACTGACCGCAGGCAAAAGG
Source organism: Sepioteuthis lessoniana (assembly GCA_963585895.1). Taxonomy (NCBI): domain Eukaryota; kingdom Metazoa; phylum Mollusca; class Cephalopoda; order Myopsida; family Loliginidae; genus Sepioteuthis; species Sepioteuthis lessoniana. The sequence continues at coordinate 58,502,889 of OY757940.1, forward strand.
CAAGAATTGTTTCTTATTAGAATATTCTAATATATAAATGGAGATTTGGGGATGCCGTAGACAAATGCTTTTATGACAAGAGGAGCTCAACGTGGATTATCAACGAAAACAACATGATCACAGCTCATTCTGTTAGTGAGGCTTAGAATAAACCAAATGTATCCAATGCAAAAGAGTAAAAAACCCTCCCAAAAACGAGGGTGTTCTTAGTATTATATTGAATTCTATCTGATAACGAGGCTCCAGTTCTGGAGATCCGGGATGGGTTGATGCAGAACCCCTTCACAGCCATTTCTTCCCGGCTTCTTCAAGACCCGGGGTAGTTGTTCTTGTTAGGGTTCCATCCATGGGTCAAATAGATTTGTTTAAAAATTTGTTTAAAAATTATTCGTATTGGATAACTTGATATCATATATCAGTAAATTACTTGTATTAAGAATAGGTTAATCTAGTCGGGTGGGGCTGTAGAATACACCGATTGTATCTCTGCAGAAGGTTAAGACCCCCGCCCCACAGTGAGTATCCTGGATATGATACTAAACAATCAGTAATGCTGGAGCTTTGGGAAATGCAGAGTACACTTTAATTGCCATTGCTCCTAGGTCCACTCTAGCCTGGAGTGATAGTAGATGTTAGTATTCTATCTCTGGGTCAAATAGAACTGTCTGACATTTAAACTGTAAAAACAAATGATTTACGACCAATTGAATTGTTTGAAATAGAACTGTTTGTTTATCTAAGAGTATAAGCATACGACAGATATCTAAGTGAATTGTTCGTTAAACCTAGCAATAAAAGTAAAAGTAAATTTGGCGACCGTAGTCGAGGGTGACCGGAAGGCTCCCTTTTCGATATCTACTACACCGAGGTGTATGGGAGGGCGCTACTCCTTTCCCTGGATTGCTCCATATTACCCTTGACCCTTACCTTATAATGCTGAGTGTGAAGCAAGGTAGCATCAAGTACCATTTTTCGTATGACTCGACCTGGGATTGAGCGCTGATCTCCCGGGCCATTGGCGAACACTCTAGCCATTATGCCAATGCAATACTTGGAACCATTTAACTTTAACCTGTAATAAATTGAATTGTTAGAAATAGAACAGTTTGATCATTTAACTGCGTGTATCTTCAAATTGTTTATATAAATCATATATTTAATATATATGTAAAAGCAGAGTTTGGCATTAAATAACCAACAATGGTTGATATGCCATAAAACCAAACCATAGTAAGAATAGTTTCCCGAAACAATTATAGTTTACTACGGATTAGTATAATTTGTTACTTGAAACTATATAACTGTGTGTAAAAAATGACAATTAAATGGTATATATTATTTGAAACCATTTAATGATGTAGAAATTATTTGTATTTGATTGGAATACTAGAAAGCATACAACTGCATTCTAATAATCTGCATAAGATTGCTTGATTGCATAGAACTATAAATGATTTTTATTAAGGATAGTTAGTGAAAGCAATAATTGTTTATTAAGGATTATTATTATTTGTTACTTGAAACCTTAAAACAGTGAACTAAGAAATGAGTATTATTAAACAGAAATAATTACTTGAAACTCAAAATTGGGCTTTGTGTCACATCCTGTTCGTAGTAAAATGATCGGTTACTTGCATACAGGAGGTGCACTTAGTATAACAGTATTTGTCATTGAAAATGGAGTCAGAGACCTGATTTCAAATCCTAGATGAGACTTCTGACGTTTCACTTTGTTTTAATACTAGTGGGAAAAGCATGAATTCATTTGTTTGGGGTTTATGGCATATCAAACTTTGTAGGTTATTCAATGCCAAATCCATTTTTATTCAAATATTCAGTTCTATTTCAAACAATTCAGTTTGGTATAATTACGCAGTTTAATTGTCAAAAACATTTCTATTTCAAGCTATTCAGTTTAATCAAGCAGTTCTATTACAGGTAATTCAGTTTTGTATAAGTGTAGTTTTTGTTTACACACTGTTAAATGTCAAAACAGTTTTATTTCAAAACATTTAGTTTAGCAAACAAAAACAGTCCCATTTCAAACAATTTACTTTAGAATAAGTATGCAGTTTAAATGTCAAAACAGTTCTATTTCAAGCAATTTAGTTTAGCATTACACAGTTTAATTCTATTTGACACATAGGCAGAGAGGACCTGGAAACGATGGCAATGAAGTGTTACTCCACATTCCCCCAAGCTCCAGCATTACTGGAAACTCACCATTTGATTGCTTAGTGACATACTATGACACACGTTGGAAGTAGTCTGTGTATTCTACAGTCCAGGTGACTGGGCAATTGATGAATGGTAGAACCGACTAAGTACTTTTGCTGAGTTAAGGCAACCAGTCTAAGAGAACAAAAAAAAAAAACCAAACAAACCACCAAATCCTGAATTCCACACAGCTACTCGTGGTGGAGGAGTTTAGAAAATACTTATGTCGTTATTCGACACACAACACTACATTAGCGCGAGTTTAGATGTATATATAGTCTGAAATTAATTATACATTTGATAGCAGTTGGCATTTAGCTCTCAACTAGATATTCCTACCGCTTGAGTTATTCCTTAATTGTCTACTCCTAAGACTATATATATATATATATATATATATATATATATATATATATATATAAAAGTGGAAATATGTAAACAATAACAATTGTGATTCATAACCGTTTAAATTTACTTAGCTGGCGCTGGCTTCCTCGTGGCTGAGTGGTAGAATCTTCGATTACCGTTTGTGTCAACCCTGGTTTCGTTCTCAGCTTCGGGAATCTAGCCCGTCTAGTCTCACTGATGTGTTCTGATAGAACGCAACATATCTATCAGTGGATGACTATATATATATGATTAGAATGTAACGTTAAATCAGTTTTTAATGCTAAAAATCTCTCTAGTGCTCTATGCATAAAAAATGCTGAACAATATCAGAATATGTTTCAAATAAAAAGATAAGATGATAATAAAACAGAAAAACTTATGGACTATAGTTTCAAATTGTCGATTCTCAGGTAAGATCGGATTCAACACACACATATATATATATATATATATATATATAGTTATGCATCTATGTGTGTATCAGTGTGGTTAGATAGAAAGAAGAATCATCTTATGTTCTTTTCAATAACTCGTTGTGTATTTTGAGTTATGAGAACGACGGTAATTTACTGGAATTAAGTTAAAGTGGTGTGGATCAGGTCTTTTTGATTTTTCTTTTACATTATTGGTCTTTGTAAGTCGTCCAAGCAATCACTCCATAGACCAGAACCGATATCCCCGCCCAGCCCTTCAACTAAAACCCGAAAGCTGTTTGCGGCGGTCTGTTCTTAAGCCAAGCGAGATGCGCTGTCTTCTGTCCTTAGTTTCCAACATCCGTCGGGCCCGGCTTCGGCGTTTCTTGCGGGGATGGCCCAGGCACTCTGTTGGGCAGTTTCAGTCTCGGTTGTCATCGGACTGAGGTATAATTGGACATCTCGGTCTTGTCATCTTTGACAGTCACGTCAGATTAAATCATGCGGCTGTCAGTCGGAGATCAGTTGTCATCGCTGACGAGATCTCGTCGTCGTTCAAACAAAATCTCGCGTAGTCTCTCTCTTTCTTTCTCGCTACGATGAGAAACGGGAGCCGGTAGAGAAAGGAGCGATAGAATTGAGACAAACCGTAGAGGCTGAAACAATAGGTGCTTTTAGGTCGACAGTGTTTTCTTCGGCTTACCATTGATGACATGCCGCTGTTCTTCTATCCATCCATTCATTCATCCCCACCATCTTACTTTCACTCCTCTGTTTTCTATCCTTTCTACTTCTCGTTCATTGTTATTTTAGTGACATTTCCTTTCTCATTTTCCGTGAGTGATACATTTGTATCTTTCTGCTATTCTCGCCTTTGTCCAGACTATCTATCACTGTTCAGCCTAGTTAGCTGGGGTTATAGAATACGCCAACTGCATATTTGCCGATGCGTGAGATCGCCTCCCCAAACGAGTGGACTGAATATGATATTAAACTATTTGATGGTGAGGCTTTAGTTTTCGTTGGGGAATGTGGAGTAACCTTTCATAGCCCTTGCTCTCTGCTTCACTCTGACCCGGAGTGATAGTACCTGTAAGAGTGCCATATAAAGATCGTATAGAAATATAAAAGCCTTTTCTATGCTTTAAAACATTTGACTATGTGCAAATAAATTACTTATGTTGAATTGAATTGTAAGTATTTCATGGCAAGTCTTGGAATAATTTAACTGTAAAAACAGCTGATCTCTGACTCGATTCAAATAATCTTATCCACAAAATATTCGTTTACAAATCATATATATTCAATATATATTATTACAAGATATGGCATTAAATAACCTACGAAGGTGTTTATACCATATAGTACAACGAACCAACTAACTTCTATCTCTGTTTAGCCAAGTAGGCTGGGGCTATAGAAACACCAACTACATCTGTGTAGAGGAGTGAGACACCTCTCCAAACGAGTGTCCTGGATATGACATTAAACGATCTCATAAAGAAGTTCTGTCTTGATGCTTTCTGGAATGTGAAGTAACTCTTCATTGTCATTGTTCCCCGGTTCACTCTGGCCCTGAGGTGTCATATCTATGCGTCAAATAGAACTGCTTGACATTAAAATGAGAGAAACCAAATAACTTATGTGAGAGTAAATTTTTAGAAATAGAACTGTTTGATCATTTGACTGTGTGTAAAAAAATACTGATGTTTAATTGAATGGTTATTGATACACAGCTGGACTTGGAACTTTGTTGACTTATGTTAGATTGTTTAAAACGGAACTATTTGATCCCTTAACTGTGTGTAAACAAATGACAGATAATTGAATTGTGACTGATACATAGAAATACTTGGAAACATGTGCAAAATAAAGGAATAGTGTTGAATAGAATATTTAGTGCTCAATAGCAATACTTGTAACCACTTCACTGTGTGCAAAGAAATGATTAATATTGGATAAAATTATAACTTTTAGATAGCCATAACTGAAACCATTTAACTGTGTAGAAATAGCAATAGTAGTATGCAAAAAAATGAGTTCTGACGCATTTAAAAATGAAATTACCAACAAAATATCCACTTAGCCCCATATCCCAAATCGATGGGTTAAACAGTATTCCCACCGTTCTTCTACAAGCATGGCTTCGGCATTAAATAACCCAAAAAATTTTATATGCCAATAAAGAAAAAACAAAAGTCTTTAAATATATAACCTAGTCGATTTATCGATATTGCTTGATTTGATAAAATTTGTTTTTGGACTCGTTTTTTTTCCCAAAATATTGTGACTTGAGTTGGGTTTATGGCATATCAATTCTTGTACTTTATTTAAATCCAACTCCTGTTTATATATATATATATATATATATATATATATATATATATATATATATATAGTATTCTTGGTCCAGTTAAACCGTAGTTGGGAGTAATTCCATCAGGACAAGAAGTTATTTTTCATGTTTTTGGAAATTTCAAAAATGCGTAACAGGATTGAAATTAATTTATAATCCTATGTGACCGGTTTCGTTGTTTTTCTTAAAGAGTATATATATATATATATATATATATATATATATATATATATGTTGTCATCCACTGACAGACTGTTTCGTTGTATCATTACTTTTCAGTTTGTTTACATTTTTGCCTAATATGATTTGCAAGAGATCATTTGTTTGCACACAAATTGTTTCAAGTATTGCTATGTAACGCTAACAATTTGATTCATTGTCAGACATTTGTACCCCAGTCGGCTGGGGCAGTAAAATACACCGACAGTACCTCTGCAGTGGGGTAAGACTCACCAAACGGGTGTTCTAGATATGATACTAAACAATCTGATGGCTAGAATTCAGTAAGGCTGGAGCTTTGGGGAATGTGGAGTACCCCTTTATTACCATCGCTCCCAGTTCCACTCTGCCCCAGAGTAGTAGCAACTGATAAGGGTCTTATCTATGGGTTCAACCGAACTAAACCATGGTTTATGTTTACTCCTTTTAATGCATTTAAACTCCGTATTCATGCTAAACTGAATTGTTTAAAACAGAACTATTTTTATATTTAGACTGTGTACTTATGCTAAACTGAATTGCTTGAAATAGAACTGTTTTGGCATCTAAACTGTGTACTTATGCTAAACTTAATTATTTGAAACAAAACTGTTTTGAGATTTAACTGTGTGTATTGCCCTGTCGGCGGGGGCTGTAGAATACATCGACTGCATCTCTGCAGAGGGTTAATACCCACCTCCAAATGAGTGTCCTGATATGACACTAAACATATCTGATGGTGAGGTTCTAGTGATGTTGGAGCTTTGGAGAATGCGGAACACCCCTTCATTGTCGTAGTTCCCGGGTCTACTCTGGCCCGGAGTGGTGACACCTAATTGGGCCCTATCTATGGGTTGAATAGAACTAACTGTATATTTATGCTAAACTGAATTGTTTGAATTAGAACTGTTTGACTAAACTGAATAGCTTGAAATAGAAATGTTTTTGACAATTAAACTGTGTACTTACATTTAAACTGAGTGCTAATGCTAAACTGAATTGTTTGAAATGGAAGTGATTTTGACATTGAAACTCTTCTTACACTAAACTGAATTGTTTAATATAGAACTGTTTTGACATTTAACTGTGTGTAAACAAAATCTGTACTCATACTGGGCTGAATTAGCCGAAATAGAAATGTTTTTGACAATTAAACTGTGTACTCAAGCTAAACTGAATTGTTTGAAATAGAATGGACTATTTGCATGAAAATAGATTTGGCGTTATATAACCTACAAAGGTTGATATGCCATAAAACCCAACCAACTCAACCCCGACATTTGTTTGTACACAGCAAAATTGTTTCAAGTATTGCTATGTAACTCAAACAATTTGATTTAATGTCAGACATTTATTCGTACACAGCTCAAGGGCTAAACCAGTTATTTGTAAGCTAATCATTTGCTTGGTACTTTATTGTTTTAAAAAGATTGTGCTAATTTGTTTATACACAAGTATTGTAATTGTTTGAACACTGTTAAATAGTTTCAAGTACTGCTATTACACACAAATAATCCTATTTAATATTAATCATGTGTTTACGCAGAGTGAAGTGGTTACACGTATTGCTATTTAACGCTAATAATTCTATTCAACACAACTGATCCATTTGCAGACAATCAAATGGTTCCAAGTATTGTTATGTAATACCAATAATTCAATTTTTATACACAGTTAAACGATTTCAAGTATTAATATCAAGCATGAATTATTTTAAGTTGTATAAATCCTTTGTTTGTACACACTTAAATGGCTTCAAGTATTGCAATCTAACACCAATAGTTTTATTTGCACACAGTTAAATGGTATGAAGGCAAAAATGTAAACAAACGAAAGATATTACATAATGACTTATAATCCCCGGGCTAACGTGGTTCGATTCCAGGCTGCACGTTATGATATTAAGTCTAACGTTTAGTTGGGCGCGTTTCGATCCGAGCTTCAAGCGTCCCACTGTCAGTGGATGACTATATATATATATATATATATATATACAAATAATTTAATTTAACATCTGTCATTTATTTGAACACATTTAAATCGCTAAACATTTCTTTTTCACGCATATACATATTTACCAATCCCTCCACTCGGGCAGGATATGGCACGAAGTCAATTTTTTAAGCGGAGTTTAACAGGTTTCAATTCAGAGTTTTCTTTCTCTTAGACTAGTTGACTCACCAAGGCTGTAGAAAACAGTCTGCCCTACTATTCACCCAAAGCTAGAGGGGGAATAATTGGATTAATACCTTTCCCAAAGGTATTAGTGCTATGTGAAATGCAATCAGCCTCGTTCAGGATTTGAAATCATGTCGCCATGTCCATTTCCTACGACAATAACCATTACACTACGGGCACCTCTTTTTTCATGCATATATGGAATGCAAACATGTCCTACTATTCTGGTCAGGGTGGACCAGGGAGTAATGGCAATAAAGAGAGACCTCACATTCCCTAGAGCTCCAGCAATTGCGCCAAAACATCAGATCGTTTAGATTTTTGATTTTTAGGGTTGGGATTTTGGGCACATCAACCATTTTAGGTTATTTAAAGCCAAGTCTTTCTAATAATTCAATTTAGCACCAGTCATTTGTTTGCATAGTCGTATTGCTGTTGTTTCTGTACATTTAAATGGTTTCAATTATTGCTATCAAACATTAATAATATTGGATAATATTATAAGTAGTATTAATCCTTCGTTTGTAAAAGTAAAGTTGGCGACCAGAGTCGAGGGTGATCCGAAGGCTCCTTTTTCGATAGCTACAACACCAAGGTGTAGGGAAGGGCGCTACTCCTTTCCCAGGATTGCTCCACATTACCCTTGATCCGTACCTTATAATGCTGAGTGTTAAGCAAGGAGGCATCAAGTACCATTTTTTGAGTCTTTAGTATGACTCGACCTGAGATTGAACCCAGGTCTCCCGGACCATTGGCGAACACTCTAACCGCTACGCCAATGTCCGGTCATTCGTTTGTACACACTTAAAATGGTTTCAAGTATCTAACACCACTAGCTTTGTTTGCTCACAGTTAAACGGTATCATGTATTCCAATATATATATATATATATAAACCATTCCATTTAACATCAGCCATTTATTTGAACACATTTAAATGGCTAAACATTTCTTTTTTACGCTTATATGGCACCCAAACATGTACTACGATTCTGGTCAGAGTGGACCTGGGAGTAATGGCAATGAAGACAGACCTCATGTTTCTTAGATCTCTAGCAATGTGGCCAAAACATCAGATCACTTACATTTTTTTTACTTTTGGGTGTTGGGTTTTATGGCATATCAATCATTCTAATTATTCAATTTAGTATCAGTCACTTGTTTGCATAAATGTTCAAACGGTTCTGTTTGACCCATAAATAGGACCCTATCAGGTGCTACCTCTTCAGGTCCGAGCGGACCTGGAAGCCATGGCCCAATGAAGGGGTGGGTACTTCATATTTCCCGAAATTCCGAAGCTGATGGTCATATCCATTATTGGGCAGTGGTTTTATCCCTCTGCAGAGGTGCAGTCGATGTATTCTACAGTCTCAGCCGACTTGGCTGGATAGTTTAGAGTCATATCCAGAACACTTGTTTGGTGCGAGGCTCTTACCCTCAATTGATTTGCAGGCCTATTCTACTGCCCTTGCCAAATGGGCAAAAATATTAAGAAGAGTCAATTATAGATATTTTTTCGGAGTTACTTTTGTTATATTTTGACCCTCGCCCCGGCCCAAAAATGCTATTCCAAGGTGATACACCGGAAGGAAGTGACACATTCCAATGGCCAGTAATCGAAAGAGATCGTGTGGGCGGATTAAGGCTTATAATATGGGACAAGGTAAAGGTCCCACGGTGCCACTACAGTGATGCACCGGAAGAGAGTGACCTGTGAACTGCATGACAGTTATTTCCGCTTGATGACGATTAAACATTCGATTTCAAAGATCCAGTGGGCGATCGTGTGGGCGTTGAATTAGTATCTAACTCAGTTGAGTTGTGTGCCAAAGCAGTTGCCAGGAGAGTCCAAGACAGTAGAGACCAGATGTGGTAAGGAAGGCCACACCCGACTGAGTAGACCCCAACATCAAGAGAACAAGAAAGACACAACGTGACGGTCATAACAGTGGGGTTAAAATATGAAATTTATGTTCGGTCTCCAGCACCCTCTCACATGCAAACCTTGAACAACCCTTTCGAACCTTGCAATAAATTGAGAGGTAAATATGTTGTTAAAGAAGTCTTCATGAGTCTTCCTTCCTGCGTCTTTATCATGCGTCGTTTATTCATGCGTCTGTCTTTGATGTTGTGTCGTTGTGATGCTGAATGATGATGTAGATGACTATATAACACTTTCTTATTTTTATTAAATGATTTTTATAATTTGTACAAAGAGAGTTTTAAGATTTTAAACTGCTGTCGAGTTTATAAACACTTTGTTTTCGTCTAATGTTTTCTAATGATTCATTGTGACGAGCTTAGGAAAACTGTTATTGTCGTTGGAGATGGAATCATCGTGCATAATTCGAGTTTATAATACTTAACTGGTTTAAGCATAAAATAAATTTTGTCATGCTGTAAAACCATCCAACCTGCTAACCAGCAAATGTAAAAAAATTATATCCTTCTCCTTTTAGTGAATCAGCAAGTGTTGTTTTAAATTGATTAATTTGAATTACTAATTAAACGGCCAACTTTTTCTTGTTATACAAATTTTTTCTAGGTTTTTGTAGTTTGCACTTTTAAACGTCCTTCGTTGATTTAGTATCACTAATATCATCCCATGGTGTAATGGTTATCGTCGTAGGAAATAGACACGGCGACACGAGTTCAAATCCTGGACCAGACTGATTGCATAGCTCTAATACCCTTGGGAAAGGTATGAATCCAATTATTCTCCCTTCAGCTTTGGGTAAATAGTAGGGCACACTAGGTTCTTCAGCCTAGTCTAGGAGAAGGAAAACTCTGAATTCAAACCTGTTAAGCTCCGCTTAAAAATTGACCTTGTGTCATAAACTGCCCGAGCGGAGGGGTTGGTACATATAAATATCATCCCTCATAGCCCTGATGATGGTTCATTAGAACTAAAACACTGTGTCAAGTTTGCTTCTCAATAAATCCCTCCTTCTACTTGGATTACCATGTTATTCATTATTTAATTCCATATATTTCTGGTAAACACATGTTGTTGATAATATTTTTAACCGAGCTTGAGCTCGTTTTTGTACACAGTTAAATGATTTCAAGTATTTCTGTTTTATATGAGTAATTCTATTAATTATTAATGAGTTGTTTGCACAAAGTTAAATGGTTTAAACATTGTTCTGTCACAGGAACTTTTTCACATCAGTCATTTATTTGCACAAGTTCGTATGAATATACATATATGACTTGTAAATGAATAGTTTATTGTTAATTTCCTTTTCAACTAAGATAAAACTCATTTATTAGTATTCTTGTATAGTTTTCGTGATGGGGGGCAAGTGTCCGTATAGTTGGTGTCTCGTGGGGTGCTGTCGCCAGGACTTGTTCAATACTGCTCTCAACATTCTTGTGTAATTTCCGTCTATTTTTTTTTCTCCAGCCGTTTAGTTAGCGTCCATGAAGTGCATCCATATAGCAGTATCGACGCAACCTCTGCCTGGAAGAAACTGTGTTTTATTTTATCGGTTAGGTCTGATTGCCATATGATCGAGAGCCTATCGATAGCCGTCCATGCATTCGTCAGTCGTGTGTCGATGTCTTTTTCGAACCAGACACGCGGGACACTGCTGGAGAAGCAAGGACGAGCTCAAAAGCGATGTACTCCTATGTACCCTCACATATGGATGTGCAAAAGCAGGACGACCAGCTCGAACTTACATACAGCAACTATGTGAGGACACTGGATGCAAGCCTGAAGACCTGCCGGAGGCGATGAATGATAGGGAGAAGTGGCGAGAGAGGGTCAGGGATATCCGTGCTGGCGGCACGACATGATGATGATGATGATGATTAATATTCTAGAATTACTATTGTTTCTACACAGTTAAATGGTTTCAATTTTAACTATCTCACACTAATAACTCTGTTCGACATTAATCATTTGTTTTCACACAGTGAAGTGGTTACAAGTATTGCTATTCAACACTAATTATCCAATTCAATTCGAATCATTTAATTACTCATAATTTCATCGTCCAAAATATTGCTATGTATCACTAACAATTCAATTCAACATTAATTATTTGTTTACACACAGTTAAGATGACAAAGGAAAGAAGCTGAAGAAACCTTGCACAAACAATTACGGTCACGGACTACGCCGATGACCTAGCGCTTCTGGCAAATACACCCGCCCTGGCCGAACCCCTGCTACATAGTCTGGAACGAGCAGCTGCTGGTATAGGTCTCCATGTCAACGCAGACAAGACAGAATACATGTGCTTTAATCAAAGAGGCGACATCTCCACACTAAACAGTAGTTCTCTGAAACTAGTTGAGAGGTTAACCTACCGAGGAAGCAATGTCTCATCAACCGAGAAGGACATCCACATATGGCTAGCAAAGGCATGGACAACTATCAATTGACTATCTGTCACATGAAAGTCAGACCTGACCGATAAAATGCTGTATGGATGCACTACATGGACGCTAACTAAACGTATGGAGAAAAAGCTTGACGGCAACTACACACGAATGTTGCGACCAATAATGAACAAGTCCTGGAGGCAGCACCCCACAAAGCAACAGCTGTACGGCCACTTACAACCCATCACGAAAACTATCCAAATTAGAAGAACCAGAACCAGAAATTAGAAGAACCACACTGCTGGAGAAGTAGGGACGAGCTCATAAGTGATGTACTCCTATGGACCCCTTCACATGGCCGAGCAAAAACAGAACAACCACCTAGAACCTACATACAACAGCTCTGTGCCGATACAAGATGCAGCCTTGAAGACCTTCAGAGAGCTATGGACGATATAGACGGGTGGCGAGAGAGGGTCAGGGAGATCAGCGCTTGTGAAATGACATGATGATGATGATGATGAAATAGTCAAATAGTTCTATTTCTAAAAACTCAGTTTAATACAAGTCATTTCTTTACTTATTGTTTAAATGTCAAACAGTTCTTTTTGAACCGTAGATAGGACCCTATCAGGTGCTACAAATTCGGGTCAGAGTGGAGCTGGCAGCAATGAAAATGAAGGGATATTCCACATTCTCCAAAGCTCCAGCATTACGAGAGCCTCAACATCAGATAGATTGGTTCATATCCAGGACTCTCTTTGGTGAAGGGGGAAGTCTACCCCTCAGCAGAGACGCAGTCTGTGTATTCTAGAGTCCCTGCCGACCGGTTGGGAGACTGTTTTCGTTTTACTTAATGCTATTGTTCTCTTTTCACCTCATCTTTGAGTAAATATTGGTGCCAACTCGGTCCTAGAGCCTTGATGTGGCAAAATGACTAAAAGCAAGAATTCAAACCAGCTTTACTCCCCTTAAAAAATTGACCTTTTATCATACTTTGTTCTTATCTTATGGGTTGGGTAAAGATGTAAACAGGATATGAATTTGAATTTTAACAAAAAGAAGAAAAATGAAATTATTTATAATCTTATATTCTTATAAGATTATATAAATCCTTTATGTCCCGAGAAATATGTTAGTATAGCTAAAACTTCACACAATTTATTTTTGTAATCAGAAAAAGTATGAATGTATAGTTACTTGATAAGTTAACAAATGAATGGAACACAAACGCTATATATAGGATAGTTTTCTGGTTGGAATGTCAGAATGAAATAGGGAGTGGAAATCGAAGCTATCTTCGTTTCATCTCTGGCTTTTCGTGTCAACTGAGCTTGTCTACATATCCTGACAAGAACGAAAATATCTGTTGGGTTTGGAGCCGAGTAAGTGCCAAACACAAGAAGATCCTCTTCAGTATATGACAAACGACTCTGAATGGCTGTCTACCACGTAGGTGATGCTCGCATCTATCTCTCGAAATTATTTTCTCTGTCTGTTATTCTTCCTGTATCTGTACTATCCTGCGTCCATCTATTTCTGTGCCCATCCATCTATCTATATTACTTTCTCTTGCTGTCATCCTTTGTCTTTAAATTATCTATCTATCTATCTATCTCTGTCCGGGTCTATATATCAATCTATCTACCATTTTACCTATATATTCTTCTAATTTACTTTGTTCATGATACATATATATATATATATATATATATATATCTTTCTTAGTTCGTCCATAACGAGATACACCTCTCCTGCTCAAATCTATCTATCTATCTATTTTAGTTCGTCCATATCAAGACACATCTTTCCTATCTAAATCTATCTATCTACCAATCTATCTTAGTTCGTCCCCCTAAGATCTATCTATCTATATATCAGAATTATTTTCTCTCGCAGTTATCCATTCTGTATCTGTGCGATCCCAACTTTCTCCCATTCTATTCTTAATCGATTTCGGCCAACTCACATTTAAATATCTTTATATTTGCCATTCGATCAGTCTTTATCTCCACTTCTGCGCCCCACCTCTCTCTCTCTCTCTCTCTCTATATATATATATATATATATCTGTGTAGGCTTATCTCTCCCATTCAGATTTGATATTCTTTTGTTATTATTGTAATTTATATATTTCTCTTTCTAAAGGCGAAGTGTATAGTAATATGTTCGTGGAAAGCTAAGTGCTCTTTATCCTGAAAATATAAAATGTAATCAAAATATTAGCGAATAATTTGCGGGCAAATGTTTTAAATTCTGTGCTTTCCTTTTGTTTGTTGAATTCTTGGTGTAATGAATAAATTTTTTCTTGAATTCGTGTTTGATAATTTAAGAGAAAATTGCTATTCGAAAAAGAAATTCATAGTAGATAAGGCGTTTAGTTGGAAAGTTCTTCTGAGAGAAGATATCAGGATTGGTTTGGTTTAGTTTCTTTGCTTGATAGCATATCAAACTTTGTGGGATATTTAATACCAAAGCCATCCTTCTAGAAGAACAGCAGTGATGCTATTTAACCCATAGCTGGGAGTATATGGGGGTTCATACTTTTCCCAAGGGTATTAGTCCGAAAGTGAACGTAATAGCGTAACTGGAGTTTGAACTCGCTTACTACGATACCGAAGTCCAGTGCTTTAACCATTACACTTCGAGGACACACCTCCATACAAGTATCTGGAGGTTGAAGGTTCAATCTCATCAACAGGTAAAGAATAACAAAGAATACTTAGTCTAACTTAACACTTCTACCCGGTCATAGTTAATACAATTGGAACAGTCTACCCCTGTGGTTCAAAAATTGCGTTCAGTTCGAGATTCTGTTTGTAAGTTGCCGATTTCAACATGAAATACTTGAAGAAGGCCGACGGACATATCCTCTGAAATGTTGTGATTATAAAAATAAGAATGAGATCAATAGTCCAAATATTCTCAGAAATAACTATTATCAAGCTTCATCTCAGAAATTAGTTGTCTAAATTTGAAACGAAGCTTGATGATTTTTATCATTAAGGGTTTTCACCTTTATTGCTCTTTCCACAACGTTTCGGCCGATATGTCCTCCAAACTTCTTCATGTGTTTGTCGAACTCGAGAACCTTCACGGAACTTCGAACCAACGCCTATATCCGTTACGCCTGCTGGACAATTCAGAGTGAATTTTTGGGACTTATAAACTTTATGTTCTTACTTGACTAGAATTACAACTATTATCTATGATTTTTTTGGTTCCCTAAGCTTCTAAAGAGACAATCATCAGGAGGTTGCAGGTTCAATCCTGACTGCAGGCGGGTAACAATACTGGAAGTCTTAACACTTGTACCCGGTTATGGCTAATGGAATCAGAACAGGCGACCCCCGTGGATTCAATAAAGGACGTAGTTCGAAGTTCCGTGAAGGTTCCCGTGTTCGACAAACACCTGAAGAAGGCCGGAGGACATATCGGTCGAAACGTTGTGGAAATAACAATAAAGATGCAGACAATAGTCCGAAAACCCTTAATGTTAAAAATTCATCTCAGAAATTTAGATTAATAATGTTCTCTCCTGTTTTTTTGCTTTTTTGGCTTCTGTGTTTCTTACTTGAAAATGAATACTTATGTGTGAATGTGTCAGTCTTTATGCTTACACACTCCGGGCCAGAGTGGACCTGGGAGTGATGGCAATGAAGGGGTACATCGCATTCTCCAAATCCCCAGGATTACTGGAGCCTTACCATCAGATCTTTTAGTATCATATTCAGGACACTCGTTGGGGGGATTTTACTCCTCTGCAGAGAAGCAGTCAGTGTATTCTGCAGCCAATGTGTCTCTATATGGATATATATGCACCCCCCCATACACACATATATATATATATGTGTGTGTGTGTGTGTATGTGTTTGTGTGTGTGTGTGTAGTTATGCAGTAGTCCTTAATTAAGCATGTTTGATTAAGTAATAAAGACACATATTCTCAATATAATTTTTAAGGATCCTTTAAAGTTTCCTGAGAAGTGTTTTGGTGTTAGCCTCGAGTTGGTCGATGAATTTACCGGAATTGTCCCGAGGGCTTTTGAACCTTTCGTAGGCTACCATCAGGGGTTGTTTGTAAGTGTAAAGATTTTTAAAAAAGTTTTTATGCTTTTTATAACATTGCAAAAATAACAATTAAACTGAAATGCTGATGATATCGAACGAATTTAAAAACAGAAAGCTAACGACAGAAATAGGATACTATCAAGAGAAAGATAATATTTAAAAATTGAAAGTAGCGACAATGTTTTAAAAGGCCTTAATTTTTTTCATTTGAATTTTTGGGCATTGAAGGACTACTATGCATTTGCCAAACTCCAGCATTAGTGGAGCCTTGTCATCAGAATGTTTAATGTCGTTGTAGAGTTGGGTCTTACCCCTCTGTAGATATGTGATTTGTGTATTCCACAGCACAGCTGATTGAACTGTTTAAGTTTTTTTATGCATTTTCTCAACAACTGTGAATAACTTTTAGGGTTTCACTATCAAATAAATTTTAAGCTCATTAGTTCATGAGAAATTTAAAAAATTGTTAATACATGACTGATAGACAAACATTACTTAATCTGTTTGGCAGTTCGAAAAATCCTGGCCGATTTTAGTGTGAACTGTTTAAATTGTTTTCCAAAATATAATGTTAATAGTAGATAGATTACTTAATAGAAAATGATGATAGTGAGAATGGCTTCGAACTGACGAAGAAAAGAAGCAGAAGATACCCCGCAACAACAATTACCGACGCCGACTACGCCGATGACATAGCGATACTGGCAAATACACCTGACCAAGCCGAAACACTTCTGCATAGTTTGGAACGAGCAGCAGCAAGCATAGGCCTCCATGTTAATGCACACAAAACGGAATATATGTGCTATAACCAAAAATAATGTTAATAGTAAAGGTATAAAAAATTCACTTTCGAACTAATACCCTTGGGAAAGGTATGAATACCTTTAGCACTTCACTTCGTACCACGGCAGTTCTTCGACAAGAATAACTTGGGCCTTAAATAACCCCCGAAATTTGATTTGCCATTAAACAAAGAAAGCAAATTTAAACCAATCAAAATCATCTCAAATACATCTATTTGGTCAATGAATAACACCTGAACAAATTCCTTTCTGGAGGGTGGTGTTTAGAATATAGTGACTCTATACCCTTCAAAGAGATAAAACCTTCCACCACCCCACCAAATTGTTGTATTCTCATATACATGTTCATGCAGGATACATACAGACGCAATGAATAACAGACGCAGGAAGACTTCTTTATAAATATATGTACCTCTCACTTTATTACAAGGGTTCGAAAAGGTTTACTCAAGGTTTTCGTGTGAGAGGGAGCTGGAGACCGAACATAAACTGTAATATATTGACCCCCAAACTTATGGCCGTCAACGTTGTATCTTTCTCGTTCTCCAGGGCTGCTCAATCGGAGGCTCAGGGGTCCACTCTGCTGGGTGATGGCTTCATTTACTGCATCTTATCAGCAACTTCTCTGGTCCACGAAACCCATCGGGGTTCCCGAGGGCCCCCCTCGGCCGGGTGTGGCTTTCCCTACCACACCCCGTCTATCTGTGACTGGAACTCCAACAGGTTGCAACTCAACTGGCTTGACTTCTGTCTTGACTGAGCTATATAATAGTTCAACGCCCACTTGATCGCCCACTCTATCTTCGAAATCGCATGTTTAATCGTCATCAAGCGGAAATAACTGTCATGCAGTTCAGAAGTCACTCTCTTCCGGTGCGTCAGTCCATGAGAGTATCATGGGATTTTTTAGCTCGTCCCATTTCATCAGCCAATTTCCGCCCACGCGATTTCCTCTCGTAACTGCCATTAGAATATGTCACTTCCTTCCAGTGCATGACCTTGAATGGCATTTTGGGCCAGGTCGAAGGTCAAAATATAACAATATGAGTGTTCTGGGTATGATGCTAAACTGTATCTGATGGTGAGGCTCCAGTTCTGGGGGGATACTCCTTTATTAGCATAAGTTCAGGTTCACACGACCTCCGTGTGTTAGTACCTCTGAGAGTCCATGTATGGTTCTAATAGATTAGCATAAGAATTATACGCGTTCGATATTGGATTTGGTATTCAGCAATCTGCAATCTGCAAGACATGCCATAAAATACAACCAACCAATAAAAGACGTATGGGTATGTCCTTGTGGTGTAATGGTTAATGCGGTGGACTGAAGAATCATAGTAAGCGAGTTCGTACTCCAGTCACGCTATTACGTTCACTTTCAGGCAAATACCTTTGGGAAAGGTATGAACAACCTTATCCTCCCAACTATGGGTTAAATTGTACCACTATTTTTTTTCCAGGAGAATGGCTTTTGCATTAAATAACCTACAAAGGTTGATGTACCATTAAACAAATAAACCAAGTTTAAAAGACGTATAATTAATATATATGTTGTTCCGTGGTAAGGAAAAGATATACAATGAAATAGAGTTAATTATTTATTAACCCAACTGGTACAGTTCGACTAGTATCATAAGTCTCGTGCTGTAGGTGTTACGTCCGAAGTTGGTCTTACTACTGACCGACGTCCTTTCAGAACTGTCTCTCTACTTATCTTTCTGCTTCTTTCTGCATCTCTAGCTTAAGAGACACGGCGTCTTTTATACTTCCGCGATACCGTGAGTCACGTGGTACGAGTCACTATACAACATATGTATAAACAGGATTTGGCATTAAACAACCAACAAGGGTTGATATGCCACAAAATACAACCAACCAATGAAACACGTATATTCAATAAACATGTATAAACAGGATTTGGCATTAAATAGCCTACAATTGTTGACATTCCTTAAAACCTAACCAACCAGACATAGGAGAGTGAACAAAAATACTCAGGAGAAACGACCAAACAAAAGATTTATTTATGAATTTACGAAGTACTTGTTTCCATAACGTCTGAGTATAAAATAAGCCTAGACGGGTTGACATGCCGGTAAAATCAATTAATCAATCTTTGGTGCTCATTATGTTCATTCAACGTGGTATTTACCCACCTCATGGTTCTCGAATGTGATGCATCGTCGCTTTAAGGCTTAGATCTCTCAGAAAACAATTGATCCGGCACAAAAGTAAAATTGTGTAGGGTTTATCTTGCTTAGTTTGGGAGTGTGGAGTAGCATTGATTGTTCAAAATCATTTGAAACGTTATCTCAAATCGATCTATTTGGCCCCCAGATAAGAACCGAACAGATACTACAGCTTTGGAAGTATCACCACATGCAGTTTAATGTCATATTCAGAATACCCCTTGAGAGGGAGACTTACCACTCCAAAGGGGGCGCAGTCTAGGCTGCCACTCAGGATTATTAAGTTTGCTTTACTCTGGGACTTGGTATCGTTGGCCAAGTTGGCTGGTGGGGCTGTAGACTATACCGACTGAATCTTTGTTGAGGGGTAAGACTCCCGCAACGATTGTCCTAGATATGACACTAAACAATTTGATGGTGAGGCTCTGGGTACTCCTTTATTGCCATCACTCCTAGGTCCACTCTATCCAGGAGAGGTAGCACCTGACAGGGTCCTATCTATCGGTCGAATAGAAGTGTTTGACATTTAAACTGTACTTATTGTATAATGAATTGTTTAAAATAGAACTGCTTTGGACATTTTAACTGTGTACTTAGGCAAACATGAATTGTTTGAAATAGAACTGTTTATGTAGGAAATGAATTTGGCATTAAATAACCTACAATAGTTGATGTGCCATGAAAACCAACCAACCAACCAACCAACCTAGTATTCGTTTAGCGTAATGTTCATCATGGTAGGAAATGAAACCAGCACCCCGAGTTCAAATCCTGGATGAGGCTCTACATTTCACTTCATTAGGGAAGGCATGAATCTATCAGTTCTCTTCTCTCGGCAAATAGTTGGACATACTGTTTTTTTTTTAGCCTTGGTAAGGCAACCATTCTTGGAGAAGGATAACTCTGAATTCAAGCCAGCTCTACCCCTTTTAAAAATGACTATCTGTCACACCATGTCCATGGTGGAGGGGTTTATATCATCATCGAGTCTTTCTGGTGCTAGTGAGTTTGTTTACATACCATTCTTTTTCTGATTTTCCTTTTTGTATTTCATCAAAGTTCCCCGTGGCTGCACTTAAAGAAGATCAAGAAATGCGGATAAAAATAAATGAATTTAAAAAGATTAGTCCAAAGTTTTAGATTAAATGTTCTTTTAATTCAATCTTCTGTCTCCCTGAACAGAGAATTGTGATATTCTCGTCGATGTGTTAAAACAATGTCAATGGCTTTAAAAAAAGTCTCTCTCCCGTCTCTTCTTGTGCATAAGAATAAAGAAGAAAACAAATAAAAGTCCAAATGATAATGAAAAACTTTAAATTCGATTCCGAATCTATTTTCTGTCTTCTTCTCGGCCATTCCTGCCTCTTCTGTTCTGAGAAGTTTGGAAAATTAACTCGTGAAGTTTTTATTTTTATTTATTTATTTATTTATTTATCTTTTGGCAAACGTCATCGTTGATTCGTGTCGGCCGTTCTTATTATAAAACTCGAGACTTCATTAAACGTTGTTCAAGGGAAACGCCAGCAATAACAACAACAGCAACAACAACATCGAGAACAACAACAACAAACCAGATAAGAATAAATAAAGTAAATCAGACTGACAGCAGATCTTCTTGCCGTCTCTTGGTTGTTGTGCCAGTTTCATTAAGGGAAATTAAAATCTAATTTAAAAGCTGTGTTAATTACGGTTTCATTTCCGATTATAGACACTGCAAAATCAACGTATCGTCGAGACCAACTGTCCATATAAGATGATCAATATCAAAGTCTTGAAGAATTTCGGAAAATTTAATATATACGAAAGAATTTTATCACACACACAGAGATACATACCCCATATATATATATATATATATATATATATATACACTTGACCAGTCGGCTGGGGCTGTAGAATACACCGACTGCTTCACCGAAGAGGGTTAAGACCACCCGAACGAGTGATCTGGATAGGACACTAAACAATCTTATAGTGGGTTCCAGTAATGCTGGAGCTTTGGGGAATGCAGAGCACCCCTTTATTGCCATTGCTCCCAGGTCCACTCTGTAAGAAAAAATGACATTAGTCAGGCTGATAGGGTTCTATCTATGGGTTAAATAGAACTAACAGAATATTTATACTAAACTGAATTGTTTGATTAAGTGTTAAAATTAGAAGCTTGACTAAACTGAATAGCTTGAAATAGAAATGTTTTTGACAATTAAACTGTGTACTTACATTTAAACTGAGTGCTTATACTAAACTGAATTGTTTGAAATAGAATTGTTTTTGACATTGAAACTGTACTTACACTTAATTGAATTGTTTGATATAGAACTGTTTTGACATTTAACTGCGTGTAAACAAAATCTCTACTTATACTTAACTGTATTAGGTGAATTCGAACTGTTTTACTAAACTAAATAGCAAGGAATAGAAATGTTTTGGCAATTAAACTGTGTGCTCATGCAAAAGGGAATTGTTTGAAATAGAGCTATTTGCATAAAAATTGATTTAGTGTTAAATAACCTACAAAGTATAAATACCATAAGACCTAAAAAACCAACCACGCACACACACACACACACAATCACACACGCATGTATATATATATATATATATATATATATATATAATGCATCTATTAGTGCTCTATTGAATTGACATTTTAGATATATATTGTACGAAATAGGTTAATATTTGGTTGATTGTTTTGTTTCACGGCGTATCAGCTCTTTTTGTGTCATTTAACACCGAATTGAATCATTTTGATAAAAGTTAGTATATTTGGTTTAGTCTTATGGCACATCAACTATTGGAGTTTATTTAATGCTAAATCCATTTTTATACATATAAGAGTTCTATTTCAAACAATTCAGTTTAGTTTAAGTAGAGTTTTTTGTTTACACACAGTCAAATGTCAAAAGAGTTCTATTTCAAACAATTCAGTTTAGCATGAGTATAGTTTTTTTTTAATACAAAGTTAATTCGAGGCGGCTCAGGCATCAAGAAATGAACTCAACCTTGCAAAGCTGGTAAAGCCAGGTGGGGAAGGTCCTCTAAGACCAGGTGATCAAATGGTTACTGTTCTATAGATGGGACCCAACCAGATACTACCAACCGCTGTCAGAATGGATTCAGGAGTAAGTAAATGAGTACTATACATTCGTCAGAGCTCCAAGACTTGAGCCATCAAAAATGAGACCGGATAGATCTCTGCGGTGTGGCGGCTAACGTGCTATATATATATATATATATATATATATATATGCGTGTGTGTGTGTGTGTGTGTATACATATGTGTATGTATATGTATAAAAGTATTTTTAATTTGCTTGAAGCTTTGTACAATTTATTCTATTTCATTGTATTGTACTAATTTAGAGGGCCATTGTAATGTGAAATACCAATTATTTGAGTCTAATTAATTTCAGTTAATTTTTCTTTGAAATTGATCAGAATCAAATAATTATTATTTCGCATTGCATTTGCCCTCTAAATTAATACAGTACAATATATATATATATATATATAAAGAGAGAGAGAGAGAGAGAGAGAGAGAGAGAGAGAGAGAGAGAGAGAGAGAGATTTGCAAAAATAAATTTTCCCTTTCAATAGGACCGTATACAAAAAAAAAAAAAAATTAAAAAAATATATATAAACTCTTACACGAAAAAATAGAGATATAAATGTACATCGAACGCGATTCTCTAACCTCTTGGCATAATATGCCCCTAGACGAGTAGTCATGCCAGTAAAATCAATCAATCGAGTAAACTTATTTTTAAAAACGTGTATGCTTTGAAAGAAAATCACCCAAAATAATTTCTTTTTTCTTGGACAAAATATGCTTTAGGATATTTTTTCTTTTGGCGATACCCATTACGTCTCTCTGTAGTTTATACCTCGAATATGATCATATAAATTATGTTTTATATCTATGATAATAAGTTTACTAAGCCTTGCTTAGATCGACGATTGATCAATTTTTTTGGATCACGGATTGGTAGGTTTGATAAAAGAAACCTTCAATTTCTAGAAGCAATCAATAGACAGAGCGATAATCGAAATGCAAGAGGCTACTTGCAAAGAATATGTAGTTCTGATTTCCGACAGGAATATCCGGACTTTCTTTTACAGGGACCGTCAAGTTATATATCCCCGCCCTGCGCCCTGCGCCTTGGAGATAAGCTTTTGGCCTTTGAGGATTACAAGTGGAGGAATCCAGAAGTAACTTTTTATCGAACCAACCGCTAAGTTTATTGATTAACTTGAGGAAATACATATAACCCGGCCCAGGTTTTCTTAGATTTGATGGAATATAGATCTTGGGTAGAGTCACACAAGTGTTCGACATTTGACGTTTTTGTCTTCTGGTCGTAGATATTGGTCGTACAGGGAAATAGTATTTGAGAATCATTGCGTGTATTTCAAAGATATTGTTATGACTTTGATTCCCCACTTGCTATCTATCTATCTATCTATCTATCAATCTATCTATCTTTTCTCTGTCTCATTTTGTCCATATTCAGGCATCTCTTTTTCTTTTTCTTTATTTATGTGTCTCGGTTTCTTTTAATCTATCTATCTATCTATCTATCTATCTATCTATCTATCTATCAGCCAGTCAGTCTGTTTCTTTCTTTCTTTCTTTCTTTCTTTCTTTCTTTCTTTCTTTCTTTCTTTCTTATTCTATTCAAATCTATATATCTCTTTTTCGCTCTTTTCATCTATCTATCTATCTATCTATCTATCTATCTCAATTTTTCATATATGTACATCTCTTTTTCGTTGTTTGTCTTTATCTATCTATCTTCCTATCTATCTATCTATCTATCAGCCAGTCAGTCTGTTTCTTTCTTTCTTTCTTTCTTTCTTTCTTTCTTTCTTTTTTATTCTATTCAAATCTATATATCTCTTTTTCGCTCTTTTCATCTATCTATCTATCTATCTATCTATCTATCTATCTATCTATCTATCTATCTATCTATCTATCTATCTCAATTTTTCATACATGTACATCTCTATTTCGTTGTTTGTCTTTATCTATCTATCTATCTATCTATCTATCTATCTATCTATCAGCCAGTCAGTCTCTTTCTTTCTTTCTTTCTTTCTTTTTTATTCTATTCAAATCTATATATCTCTTTTTCGCTCTTTTCATCTATCTATCTATCTATCTATCTATCTATCTATCTATCTATCTATCTCAATTTTTTATACATGTAAATCTCTTTTTCGTTGTTTCTCTTTATCTATCTATCTATCTATCTATCTATCTATCTGCAGTAAAAATTTGGCGAAGTGGTATAAATGAAAAAAGTTTTTAACATAGATTTTACTAATGGATTTTATTTTTTCGACTTTAAAACACGATATTGCATATTTGGAGTATGTCTATCTCGTATTCATTATTTCACAGGTTTTGGATGTGTACACAAATTCAGTTGTACATTTGTGTGCGTTGAAAAGTCCTCATTCACACCAAGATGGAAGTCACCTAGCACCTTGAAAAGTACATACTATACCACATGTTCATCTCACCGGTCTTGGGATATTTTTTCAAATCTTCCTCATAAATAACCAAAAGGTCCTTTCCTTCTTTGTTGGGCCGAGAACCATTCAGTATCCTATCTCAGTAACATTTTGTTTCAGCTGCTGGTTGCTTGAGTCTATTTTCACTGATGCTTATAGATTATCTAACAAGAAACAAGAAAATGATGTTTACGCTCCATCCTTCTTGTATCATATCGACAGGTTCAAAAAATTTCAAATGCAACGCACAAAGATTGAGTTAAACATATTGATATATCTCGTCATTGGCTTGTTATATTTACTAAGATCCGTTTAGTCGGGCAAATGGGCATTAAGTTGTTCACAGTACCTGGCATCTCTTTCTTTGTCACCCCTCTCTCTCTCTCTCTCTATATATATATATATATATATGTATTATTTTCCTTAAATCTATAGATTTCTTTTCCATTCTCTTGCGTTGTCTATTTTTCTCTCTAAGTTAATTAATTAATTATATCTATCTATTTATCTATCTATTAACACACACACACACACACACACACACACACATATATATATATATATATGTATATATATATATTTGTAGAAATCACCTAACTTCCATCTCTTTCTTTGTCATCTCTCTCTCTCTCTCTATATATATATATATATATATATATATTTTCCTTAAATCTGTACATTTCTTTTCCATTCTCTTGCGTTGCCTATTTTTTCTCTCTCAGTTAATTAAGTAATGAAATCTATCTATTTATCTATCTATCTATTAATAAAACACACACACACACACACACACACACACACACACACACACACACACACATATATATATATATATGTAGAAATCACCTAACTTCCATACCAATTTGTTTGACCCCTTTATAAATGTATGTTTAATTCATTAATATTCTTACATTCAGGTCCCCCATAATTTGTAGTGGATAAACTGTGTAAATGATTAAATGAAACAATGATCATCACATTAATAAATTCTATTTCTTTAAATCGAGAGAAAACTTTTTGGAAAAACAGACGTTACAATATATTTTATTGTAAGAAAAAATGATATTAGTCAGGCAGTAAATATTTTATGAGAGAAAGTAAACTTCATGCACGAAATGTAGTTGTTTGCGATTTTCTAAATACATATTTATGAGTAAAAGATGTTTGTGTGAGTATAACACTATGCAAGTGAGAAAATATGCTTATGCATTAATATATACCTGGATGTTGCTATAATTTTCATCTGCAGGGGAGAGATATCAGGAAGAGTATGTCTATATAAATATCTATGATATTGGTCTGTATAGTATTTTAATTTGCCTTCAACCAAGACTTGAGCAAGAATAGCATTTTGATTTGCCTTCTACGATGACATTGGTCAGCATGTCAATCTGATTTAACTTCGACCATGACATTGGTCAGCATGGCATTCTGATTTGCTTTCGACAATGATATTGGTCATCATGGCATTCTGGTTTCTCCTACGACCAAGACTTGGTTAGCATGTCAATCTGATTTAACTTCGACCATGACATTGGTCAGCATGTCATTCTGATTTGCTTTCGACAATGATATTGGTCATCATGGCATTCTGGTTTCTCCTACGACTAAGACCTTGGTCAGCATGGAATTCTGGTTTCTCCTTCGACCATGACATTGTTCAGCCTGTCAATCTGATTTAACTTCGACCTTGACATTGGTCAGCATGGAATTCTGATTTGCTTTCGACAATGATATTGGTCATCATGGCATTCTGGTTTCTCCTACGACTAAGACCTTGGTCAGCATGGAATTCTGGTTTCTCCTTCGACCATGACATTGTTCAGTCTATCAATCTGATTTAACTTCGACCCTGATATTGGTGATGATGGCGTTCTGATTTGCCTTCGACCATGCAAACTCCCAAGACCACAAGGTTTCAAATGGTGGGACGTAGTGAATTCTTTCCTCTAATATGTGTGTGAATATGTATTATCCCTACACCCCTCCGACACGAGTAGGATGTGACACAAGGCCAGTTTTGTTGAGTATAGCTTGTTTATAATCAGTTTTCCTTTTTTCTGATCAGTCGCAATAGCTTGGTTAAAGAACCCCATCTACTTATTATTTGCCAATACTTGAGGTCCGAGGAAATGGATTCATGCCTTTATCAAAGGGATCAACATGAAGGAAAACACATTCAACCTCACCCAGAATTAGAATTCGGGTTACCAATTCCATTTCATACGACACTAACCGTTAGGTTGGGCGTGCCTCCTAAAACTATGCTAGAATTGTCCTTCCGTCCACTTCACCAGTCTTGTGGATGGCAGGTCAATTAAAATCCCTCTTTTGGCGTCGACAGAATGGTACCAACCACAAATGATCTTAAACATCCCAAGCTCGGTGCCGTTTCGGCAAGTCTCTATCTCACTTCATTGTCTAGTCATAAGAAAGTTGTATTATATGTGTCCGTATATGTGTATATAAGTCAATAGTCTAATACATAGACTGGACACTATTGGAGAAGTGAGGACGAGCTCGTGAGCGATGTCCTCCAGTGGAAACCTTCACATGGACGTGCAAAGGACCAGTAAGAACCTATATATGTGTATATAAGTCAATAGTCTAATACATATCTGTTAGCTCTCTTTGTACTTTTTAATGTATATTGTGCGAAAACTGCGATTAATATTCACTGGAATAAAAAAAATATGATTAAATTTATACATTCCTGTGTAAAATTAGTTCTTTCTGGGGCCACAAAATTATGCACATATATATATATATATATATATATATATATATATATATATATATATCGTACCAAAAAAGAGACCAATTCTAATAATTTTTTAAAAAGTAAAATTTTAAAACTAACTGGTTTCGGTCCTCACTCATCACAGCTGAATCGAGGACATGATTTCTTAATCGTGTCCTAAACGCTTCGAGAAAAAAGCTAAATAGACCAGAAAGCAACACACCACAAATCAGCAGTTGTACTGCCACTTGTCTCCCATCCCACAAATTATCCAAATTAGATGAACTAGATATGGACACCCACTGATGGACTCCCACACATGGACACACCATTGTTAGCCGACTTATATCAGCTCAGCACGAAAACTGGATGCAGTCTAGGGAAGCTGAAAAGAGTGGTGGACGATAGGGACGGATGGTAAGAGAGAGAGAGAGAGAGAGAGAGAGAGAGAGAGAGAGAGAGAGTCTCGAAACTCCGTTAATGATTTGATGATGATTATGATGATGATACCAAGTAATCTTAAATTTGACCTTAAATTTGACCTAACTCCCACTCTCTCTCTTTCTCGCTCACTCTCTCTCTTTATATATATATATATATATATATTAGTAATTTTTTTTTTACTTAGAGCTCTGGAGCTGGTTTTTCGAACACTTGAGTCAGGGCTCCAACCTCATCAGAACGCGCCCCTTTTTTACTCACGCGAAGAGCGATGCAGTTTGGACAAGTGCTTTGAGTATGAGTCATGGTAATCTTTCGATAGCTGTGTTTTATTCTCATCTATAGTAGTCTCTTTAATAGATGTGCTGCAGTAGTTCCCCGATCGAACTATTTGATCCTGGACGTTGTCCCATGGGATTCGTCCGCTCAAAGGATGGTCCTCTGAAACTGGTGGACAAGTTCACCTACCTCGAAAGCAATGTCTCATCAACCGAAAATGATATCAACACGCGACTAGCAAGCGCGTAGACAGCTATTGATATACTATCGGTCATATGGAAGTCAGACCTGACCGATAAAATAAAACGCAGTTTTTTCTAAGTAGCGGTCATGTCGGTAGTGCTATATGGATGCACCACATAGACGCTAACTAAACGTATGGAGAAAATGCTTGACGGTAATTACAAGAATACTGTATTGAACAAGTCCTGGAGGCAGCAACCCACAAAACAGCAGCTGTACGGCCACCTACCACCAATCACAAAAAACTATCCAAGTCAGATGAATCAGACGTGTGGGACACTATTGGAGAAGTGAGGACGAGCTCGTGAGCGATGTCCTCCAGTGGAAACCTTCACATGGACGTGCAAAGGACCAGTAAGAACCTATATACAACAGCTCTGTGCCGATTGAGGGACGGATTGCGAGAGAGGGGCAGGGAGATCCGTGCTAGCAGTGTGACAGAATGATGATGATATATATATTCTTGTGGGCAAATTTTATTACTGATGACAGATAAAGATTTGGTGCTGAGTTTTTTTTATAATCCTTTTCTTGTTCAAGAGGAAGACGTTGCAAACGAGGATGAAGCCTGTTTAATAATTGTCCGATGTTACCACCAGAGTACGTTTACTTTAGACCTTCGTTAATCATTGTCAAGGATGTGGATGCGACTATGTCATTGATTATTTGTGATCAATTAATACTTTGAATGAGTGCATTCATCGCGTGCAGTTGGTGCTGTTTTTGAGCGCACAGTCTTGTTTGTACTAGTTTGTATAAGAAAAAATCATTCACCAGAATCAACTGACTATGAATCATTGGGACTAAAGAAGTATGCGCCTGAGCCAGATGCATTTAAGTATTTAAGGTCCAAAAAAAATTAAAAAAAAGATTGATTAAGTGTTGGGTGTCTGAATTTTTCCTTAAGTATGGTTTCGAATATTTGGAGTCAGTTTTTACGGGAGTTTTTTTTTTTTTGTTATCTACTAAAATATTCAAATATTTGTGGGAGTGTTGAAACCCGATGAGATATGTTTATTGAAGTGTATAGAGATAGTACCACACACACACACACGCACACACACACTTATATATATATATATATATATATATATCCTAACTCATATGAAGGGATATATATATATATATATATATACATGTGTATGAGTGTGTGTGTGTGTGTGTGTGTGTTTGTTTCTTTGAAATATAAAAACATATAAAGAACGTACACACACACACACACACACACACATATATATATATGTGCGTGGTTTGTTATTGGTTGATATATGGTACGTTTTATTTCGCCAAAAACACATATATACCATACCATATATCAACCAATACATTTTTATCCAACTTTCTGTTTTTTTCTTACTCACTCTCTCTCTCTCTCTCTCTCTCTCTATATATATATATATATATATATATATATATATATATCTTTTCTCATGTATATACACGGATATATATCGTTATCAGATTATATCTGATTATATCTGACAAATGCCCAAACATATATATCAATATATATAAGTTCATGAATTAATGTGAGTACGTGTGTATGTGTGTTTGTTTATTTGTTTGTGTGTGTTTGTGTGTGTATGTTTAGATGGAATTAATAGACATAGATAAAATATAAACTCAATATATGGCATGTTATTTTTTGGCACACGTTTATATATATATATATATATATATATAGTATTTATACTACACTCCCTGAATTTTCTTTAACCATTTTTCTTCAACCCCGTCCCTTGCTTAGCCAGTCTCCAAGCAGATCCTGATTTTTTTTCCATACTTCAAATTCTCAATTTTTTTTTTTTCGTAAAAATCCTCTTCCGACGGTTTCCATCGACACAGTGTATTTTCCCTTGCCAATTGCTGTGCAGAGACGAATGAAGAAAAAAATATCCTCGAAATACATTTTTTGTCGTTCGTTGTATGGGGGTGCTTGTGCCTGCTTGCGTGCCTGGATTCTCAGTGTGCAATCGGGCAGGAGAAAATAAAAGAAGGAATCTTCATGATGACAGGATAAAAAGCAATGTTTGTAGGTGGGTGACGAAATTGGCTGAATCATATATATATATATATATAATAAAAAGATGAATTGGAGTGACAGGGCGATGTAAGAATAAAGTTAAAAAAACACACGAGAATATCGAAATAAAAAAATTCAAATTTAAATTTGATCACTTAAATAAATACAAAAACGAGAAATATTTATCTTTAAAAGAAAATGTCATTTTTTTGGCAACTCATGACAGCCCAATAATACGCGATGACGTTTGCTTATTACTTTTGTAAAAAAAAAAAAAAAAAAAAAAAAAAAAGTTTGTGGGTATCACACTTGAAAATCACTTTTTCATGGCGACGTTAGCACAGATTTTGTACATGCTTTTGATTAAGTAAACGTAGTTGTAGAATTCTTTGTGTTCTTAACGTTTCGGCCGACCCACATCAAGCCCGTGTCAGCTGCAGTATATATATATATATATATATATATATATATATATATACTGCAGCTGATATATATATATATACTGCAGTATATATATATATATATATATATATATATATATATATATATACTGCAGCTGACACGGGCTTGATGTGGGTCGGCTGAAACGTTATGAACACAAAGAATTCTACGACTACGTTAGCTATACGTTTATACGACTACGTTTACAATATATATATATATATATATATATACCATAGGAAAAAGTGGTTTTTCCAAGTATATGCATTTATTGAACCCCTCTAATGAGAACAGGGAGTGTCACAATGTCAATTTTTAATGCGGCGATTAACAGGTTTGAATTATGAGTTTTCATTTTTCTTGCCCGGTTGCTATAACAAAGTCAGAGAGCCCAGTATGTCCGACTATTACCCATAGCAGATAGAAGAGTAGTTGGATGTATAACTTTCCGAAGAATATTAGTGTTATGTGCTATGCAAACAAGGTTTTTTTCCTTTTATGAATATATATATATATATATATATATATATGTATATATGTATATTTTTATATATACCCAACCCCTACGCAAGAGCTGAATATCGTACAAGGTCTTTTTTTAAGCGGAGATTAACAGGTTTGAATTGTATCCCTCTTCCAACATTTTTTGCCATAGCAAGGTTATTGTGTCAGTCTACCCTACTATTTAGCCATTGTCGATCTGGTAAATTGTACGAATCAAGCTATATATATATATATATATATATAAATGAAGAAAAATGAATAGAAATATGGATAAACATATATATATGACAACGGATTCCAGTTGACATTTCGTCTTTATTTCAGAAAGATTTCTTCGGGATGATTGGGTTTTTCTAAAGTTTAGCATTGAAGAAAATTGATAAATAAAGATAAAAGAAGGGGGGGTCATATGAAGGAGAGACAGAAATGAAAGAAAAGGAGAAATAGAAGGTGAGACAGAGAAGACAGTGGGGGAGAAATAAATATATATATCAGAGTGGTTGCGACAAATGGTTATTGGAGGGACTGTAATTCGTTCTTGGAATAAACAGCCGCAGACGAGCGTATCAGATTTTATCAATGGACTTGAAGTAGACAATCATCATCAAGCCTCCCCCTGACTACTTAAGCCAAGCAATGAGAGGTGTATCTTTCCCAGTTATTGTCACAAAATTTGACATGGCACACAGGTTCCAACCGGGACGAAACTGTATTTCGCATAGCTCTTAAACCCTTGAGAAAGGTATGAATCAAGCGATTCTCCCTCCACTAATGGTTAAATAGTTGGGCAGACTGAGCTCTTTGACCTTGATATCGCAACCAGTCTATGAGAAGGAAAAATCAGAATTCAAACCTGTTTAATTTTGCTTACTAACTGGCTTTGTTTCGCATCCTGTTTATGGATGCAGAGTTGGGTAGATACACGTTGATGCGTTGGGATCAATTATCAATGATTTTCCTGGGTTTATCTGGGCTTTCGGGTTTTTCCACTTCAGAATACCATACCCAGGTAATCCAACTGAGATTCAATTAAACTAACCACTTCACCATAGATAGGATCCGACACAAGGTAAATTTTAGCGGAGTGATATAAAGCTGATTTAAATTCAGGGTTTTTAAATACTTCTAAACCGTACCAAGAGTAAAGAGTCTAGTATGCTCAACTATTTACGTATCCTTGGGGGGGGGGGCTAGGAAGAAGATGTGGAGGGTGATGCTTTTTCCAAGGGTATTAGCAAGAAATGAAACGCGGACAGCTGCGTCACTGAGTTGAATTTAGTTCGTCTAGTTCCGTTCCTAAGATAATCATCATCATCATGTCGTGCCGCTAGCATGGATATCCCTGACCCTCTCTCACCACTTCTCCCTATCGTTCATCGCCTCCGGGTACGGATATCCCTGACCCTCTCTCGCCACTTCTCCCTATCGTTCATCGCCTCCGGCTACGGATATCCCTGACCCTTTCTCGCCACATCTCCCTATCGTTCATCGCCTCCGGCTACATCCTGTATCCTCAAATAGCTGCCGTATATATGTTCGAGCTGGTCGGCCTGCTTTTGCTCGGCCATATGTGGGGGTCCATACGAGTACATCACTGATGATCTCGTCTCTGCTTCTCCAGCAGTGTCCTGTATATCTGAGCAGTAACATACTGAACAGTCTACTTAGTTAAACTGATTCAGTTGAGCATAATTACACAGTTTAAATGTCAAAAACTGTTCTATTTCAAACGATTCAGTTTAGCATTAGTACTCAGTTTAGTCTTATTTAACCCATGGATAGGAACCTATCAGGTGTTACCATTCCGAGCCAGATCGAACCTGGGAGGGATGACATTACTGGAGTCTCACCATCAGATTGTTTTGTATGGACACTCGTTGGGGGAGGGTTACCCCTCGGCAGTGATGCAGTCGGTGTATTCTACAGCCCCAGCTGTATGGTCCTGAACCAAATGTGTCAAAACAGGAACATGATACATATATAAGGTTTGTAGAGGCGTTTATGATGTGATCGTTACCGTCGTTGCAAACAGTCTCGTCCAAGATTTGAACTCGTGTCGCCGTAGGAAATAGATACGGCGACACGAGTTCAAATCCTGGACGATATTGTTTGCGTTTCTTATAGCACTGATTTCCATTGAAAAGTTAAGAATCCAACAATTCTCTCTCTATGTGTTGCTAATTAATAGGGCAAATTGGGGTCTTCAAACTCGGCATGGCAACAAGTCTAAGAGAAGGAAAACTCCGAATTCAAACCTATAAAATTCTGCTGAATATTTATCTTGTGTTGCATCCTGCTTGTGTAGAGGGGCTTATATATATATATATATATATATATATATAAAAGTTTTGTACTGACTCTTACGTAGTCATAATTTTGGTTAGAGAATTTTAATGCGAGCAGAATATGGTTAAGACTGATAAGAACACAGAAAAATTTCCAGAATAATAAAAAGCACAAAAAAATACAGTAGGTACCTCGTGGTTGGGTAATGGTTAACAAGCCAATTTACAATTTTGCGTAATGTGTGTAGGACTGTGACGTCGAATTAACTGAGATCGAACTCGCTCACACTGTTACACTGGCTTTCAAACTACTAACCCTGGGAAAGGCATGAACAACTTTACCCTTTCAGTTATGGGTTAAATAGTATCACTGCTGTTTCTTTCTGAGGGTGGCTTAGCCATTAAATAACGCTCAAAGGTTGAGATGCTATAAAACAAAGAAACCAAAATAAACACATGCCAAGCTATCCATTGTAATTGTCTAGGCGTACTCCCTTCATAATGCAGGTTCTTCAGCTATGTAAACATTTTCATTTGAAGTTTAAATTCTAAAAGTTAAAATCTTAAAGTGTTAAAAACGTCGGCTTTAACGTTTCTGGATTACACATCCAGGGAATATCGATGCACTCGTAGCGTAACAGCTATCGCCTAGAGAATACACTGGGGAACTTCATAAATTTATCTATAATAACCAGCTCATTGGTCTGGTGGGTAGAGTGTTCGCCAATGATCCGGGAGATCTGAGTTCAATCCCACTTCGCTTCATACCAAAAACTTTAAAGATGGTACTTGATAACTCCTTGCTTAACACTCAGCGATATAATGTGCGTATTAAGTGTAAAGTTGAATAATCCAGGGAAAGGAGTAGCGCCCTCGGTGTAGTAGCTATTGAAAAGGGAGCCTTCTAGTCGCCCCCGACCATGGTTTCCAACTTACTTACTTATACTCCTTCCAGATATGGTCACGTAATAGGGTAGGTTAGGTTCTTTAACCTTGATATGGCAATCGGTCTTGAAGGACAACTGTTGCATACATATATATACTGGATACATACCGACGCAATGATAACAGACGCAAGAATAAAGGACGCAGGAAGGAAAACGCAGGAATGAAGGACGCATGAAGACTTCTTTAGAAAAATATTCACCTCTCACTTTATTGCAAGGGTTTGAAAGGGTTGTTTAAGGGTTTGCATGTGAGAGGATGCTGGAGACCGAACGTAAACTTCATATTTTGACCCCACTGTTATGACCGTCACGTTGTGTCTTTCTTGTTCTCTTAGATCCTCAACCAGAGGTCTTGGGGTCCACTCCATCGGGGCTTTTCCGAGGGCCCCTCGGTCGGGTGTGGCCTTCCCTACCACATCTGGTCTCTGGCTGTCTGGAATTCTGCTGGCAACTGCTCTGGGACCCAAACTCAACTGAGTTAAATAATAACTCAACGCCCACACGATCGCCTACTGGATCTTTGAAATCGAATGTTTAATCGTCATCAAGTGGAAATAAATGTCATGCAGTTCAGAGGTTACTCTCTTCCGGTGCATGACTGTAATGGCACAATGGGACCTTCACCTTGTCCCATATCATAAGCCTTAATCCGCCCACGCGATCTCTTTCGATTACTGGCCGTTGGAATGTGTCACTTCCTTTCGGTGTATTACCTTGGAATAGTATTTTTGGGCCGGATCGAAGGTCAAAATATAACACAACTCTGCATTCACACTCTTAGTTGAGTTGGAGAGGGAAGGGCTTTGCCAGGCTATTTCTGCCCAAGACACATTACTGGAGGAGCACCCAGATTGGAAACCCAAGTTACGGTACCAGAAAGAGAGAGAGATAGAAGAGGAAGGAGAATGGTAGGTAAGAGGGAGAAACAGATAGGAAAAGGGAGAAAGAGAGAAAGAGTTGAAAAGAGAGAGGGAGAGAGAGAAAGATGGGAGAGAGAGAGCAAGAGAGAAAGAAAGAAGAAGGAGGGAGAAAGAGAGAGGGAGAGAAAATGAAATAGAGAGTGAAAGAGAAAGAAAGATATTTAGAGGGATAGAGAAAGAGTGGGAGAAAAAGTAGGAGAGAGGGAAAGAGAAGAAGAAAGAGAGAGACACTGAAAGAGTGAATGAGATGACGTTTATACAAAAGTTTCTAGAGAAAAACTGGTTTTCCTCTCCTCTTTGTATTCATTTGTTCATTTATTTGTCTTTTTTTTAAATACCTCCATGGGTTTCTTTGCTTTTTACAATCTTCTTACATCAAACTGAACAAAAAAAAAAGCAAAAAAAAAAAAAAAAACAACAAAAATCAAAAGCGAAAAAAGAATCTTTCAACAGAATGAAATTTCGTTAAGTAATTCACACAATAGTTTCCAAAATGCCCCCTCAAGTTTTTAATTTACCATTTTTTTCTAAAATCATCCAATTCAATTTTTACATTTTCGACACTATTGCTATTTGTGATCTGATTAAGCAATTTGTTCCAAAAATCAGTTACTCTAATGGCAAAATATTTTTGAAAAAATCAAATTAGTTTGTACACTTAGTTTTTGAAATCTGTCTAGAGAGTAAATTTTCAGTTCGAAGGTAAATATTGAAAAAAAAATGTCTACCATAATAAAAAATTCAATTAGTTATTTTGAAAGTTTCAATTAGATCATATATATAATATATGTGTAAAAAGGCTCTGGCATTAAATAACATATATATATTGATATTCCATTAAAACCAAACAACCAACCAACCAACCAATCAATTAGATCGCCACTCTTTCTTCTTTCTAGTAAAGTAGTTTTTAGTTTATAGATTATGAAGGAGAAAACAAAAGCGCGTGGGGGATTTTGAACGCCATTAATTAAACATTCCGAAACTGTCCGTAAAAAATGCTACGGATATCAATCTACAATGCTATTTAAACATTATTGGTTTTGGTTTGGTTTGGTTTTAAGGTTTATCATCCATTGCAGATTATTAAATGCCAAATCCATTTTTATACATATAAACAATTCTATTTCAAACAATTCAGTTTAGC
Organism: Sepioteuthis lessoniana; assembly: GCA_963585895.1. NCBI lineage: Eukaryota > Metazoa > Mollusca > Cephalopoda > Myopsida > Loliginidae > Sepioteuthis > Sepioteuthis lessoniana. The sequence goes on from OY757940.1 coordinate 58,539,524, forward strand.
ATAAGTACACGGTTTAGTTCTATTTGACCCAAAGATAGGAACCTATCAGGTGCAACGACTCCAATCCAGAGTGGACCTGGGTGCGATAGCAATAAAGGGGTACTCCGCATTTCCCAAAGGTGCCGCATTTCTGAAGGTTCACCATCAGATTGTTTAGTGTCATATCTAGGAAACTCGTTGGAGGAGTCTTACTCGGTATATTCTGCAGCCCCAGCAGACTGGGCCCACAATATTGGAAAGAGAATAAAACCTCATGCCTTTTGAAAGAATATTATTGAGAAAATAAAACGCAGCCTGGTCTAGAATTGGTGTGCATGAAATTATCAAAATGCCTTGTCATCCAGCCAACCAATAACCAAATATGAGTCAAAAATACTTTTGTTTGTGAGATAGAATCTCACTGAGCATCACATATTTCTTGGCCTTTATATACATTTTGCTAAAGTAAGCGAATGACTGGATGTATAGTGAGATTTTTTTTTAAATGAGCTAAATTTTAAGATGAAGTGTTCTTAACAATTAGAGGTTGTTTAGCCAGGCTTTTCTGTGATAAAAAAAAGACGTAAGTTAGATTCTCATTTATTTTTAATTAATGTTTCGTAGATACGTGGTCATGGAATAAGTACACCATGAAGATGTTCACCTTGGTTCGTTATTCAGTAGCAAATTAACAAAAAGCAGATTAGCCGCGAAATGTTTTCTCCAAAATGGGGCTTATTCCATAACATTTGTCTCTGCATTGCAGAGAAGAAAAAAAAAGGGAGAGAACTCTCAGATTTATTGTTATTTGGCTTCTTTCTTTTTTCTGGCTTTTGTTCTTGTGTTATTTTTACAGTTTTTCTCTTTATCTTCTGCTGTCATAGAAAACTTTGGTGTCGACATGGTGTAATGGCTAAAACGCTGTACAGCGAAATTGTAGTACGTGAGTTCGTACTCCAGTTGCGCAATCACGTTCCCTTTCGGACAAATACCCTACTGAAAGGTACGAACCTCCTTGTCCTACCATGTATAGGATAAATAGTACCACTACTGTCATTCTAAAAGGATGGATTTGGCATTAAATAACCTGAGGAGGTTGACATGCTATTGAATAACAAACAAATACAACTTGGAACTCAACCCAAATCCCTTCCCCTAAACATTTTCTTACACAGAATCTCATAATGTTTCATTGCATTAGGTATGTCCATTTGCCTGATAATACTAATTTCACCTGGATTAGCACCCCACCCCCGCCAAATATGAATTAAGAGTAAAAATGAGAAAAATTTATATGGGGGAACTAAGTCATATTTGTTAAAATATGAACACGATAGATGTATTAAAATTGAAATGTTGACAATCATATAATAATGATGAGAATATACATTTGCCATTGTGGATAATATCTATCATTATCATTTTATGTTAGAAAATTGAATATGGTTAATTCTTGGAAGAATTCACCAATCCAGAATGTCCAGGTATTTAAAATGTTTTGCGTCTTAACTGTTATTCGTTTATTTACTGCTAAATAGAAAACCTAAGTGGACATTTTATTAGTGTGCTAACTCCAAAGTTTTTTTACAGGGGTCATAGAATAAAATATTACATGCATTGAAGTCTTGGTTGAAAAGACGATAGCCGGCTCAAACTTCGTAATATATTTCTGAAACTTTATCTTCCCAAGCTATTGTTGGGCTAGAAAGCAACTGACAGAAGAATATAAGTTTGATCGCATTAGTTGTGATACAACAAAACACTCTGTCTGTGGATGACAATATATATATATATATATATATATATATATATAAATTACAAAATTACAAAAAATAATTTTTGTAATTGGCTCTACTTCGTATTGAGCACTCTTGTAATTGTAGCATTGCAGCAATTTACGGTGGGTTTTTCTTTTTCTTTTGACCAACTGATTGCATATCTCTTGATTTTTTTCAACTGGTGTGACGAAGTTAGCCTTTTTTTTTTTTTTTTTTGTCCTATGATATTTTTTCTTTTTCCCCTGGGCGGTGATTCGAGATATTGTTATCTCTAGTTCCTGGCGTTTTTTTTTCTTTTTTCCTGGTAACCGTGAATGCTGGTAGATAGTAGGTTAGTATATATATATATATATATATATATATATATATATATATATATATATATATATATATATATATTATCGTAAAATGATGACCTTGGGAATTACGATGAAAATAAATGAATTAATTAAATTGAATTTTTAAATATATATACAGGGCTTGTACAAAATAATAGAAACAGCGGGAAATTTCAGACAAATTTATTTTAATATGGTTTTCTGATTGTAGCCTTCCCAAGAAATCCAGGTTCTGTAGCTCCCTTCTTACAGTTGTTTTGAGGAAACTCGGTTCTCGAGATAGTCAGTAAGCTCAGTTGTAATTTTCGGAGCTATATTATTACGATCCTTCCGAACAATCCACGTGAGAGTCCGACAGCTCCTATCAAACAGCCTTAGCTTTTTTCCTGAGTTTTGCTTCAGTGAGGAGGTTTTTTCTTTTCTCAAAAGTTGTTATTATTTTCGAGACAGAACTCCTTGTTAAAACAAATAATTCAGTGGTTTATGTTACACTAGCGACTACCATACGAGCACCAAGTTTGACCTCTTTTAAAATCTGATAGATCTGCTATTTTAATGAATTTTGATTGATTTTTCCGATAATATCTCTAAAAAAACCCAGCAATTTTAGAAAAATAAGACGAGGAAAATTAATAATAAATAAAAAAAACATAAAAATAACAAACACTTGACGATTTTGTAGGAGTTTCAAAGTTATGATAATAAGATTTTAGGTTTTTCCATTATTTTGTCCATCCCTGAAATTAAAAGACGCTGGAAAATTCTTGAAATAATGATTGATGAAAATGTTTGTATTCCAGTCGCGCTATTACGTTTACTTTCCGGCAAATACCCTTGGGAAAGGTCTGAACCCCCTTATCCTACCAGCTATGGGTTAAATATTACCACTACTGTTCTTCTAGAAGAATGGCTTTGGCAAACACCCTTGGGAAAGGTAGGAACCCCCTAATCCTACCAGCTATGGGTTAAATACTACCTCTACTGTTATTCTAGGAGAATGGCTTTGGCATTAAATAACCTAAAAAGGTTGATATGCTATTAAATAAAGAAACCAACGAACCTTAAATAATGTTACCTCAGACTAGAAAATATTGTTTAGAAGAAAAACCTCGTTTATTCAGATATAATTTTTCTCAGTTAAGCTATACTGATTATAGCAATAGAGAATGGCAGCTATAAAATATGCCAG
>OY757940.1:58545307-58665307 GCA_963585895.1 Sepioteuthis lessoniana
ATATATATTAGAAAGAAAGAACAGTTCCCACTGAAAATAGCATATCTATTTTATATTTGGTGCGTTTGAATTATTTGAATGTGTGTATATAAATATAAATCTGTTATATGAGTAAAGACGTTTGTAAAATATATGCCAAGTGATATATGTAGGTATGTATGTTGGTGTGTGTGCATAAATATATAACTTTATCTGAAAATCTTACTTATGTAAATATTAAACATATATATATATATATATATATATATATATATATATATATATATATATATTGGAACGGTTCGCTTGTCTTTTTAGAGTCAAAAGCAGGATAAATATAACGTTTTTCGAACTAAATCTGCCAGTTTTATCTGCTCGGAAAATAGAAATTCAATGGAAAGACGCGAATGCACTTAGCTCTAATGCTTGATAGAGAGACGGTGTCATCTTGCAGTCGAAGAATTCTTTATCCTTTCTCGCGTAGATATAGGTAAATATCTATTTGTCTGAAGAAAGGAAATCTTAAATATTGATTATTAAATTTTATACACGTACATTCTCACAAATTCACTTTCGGAAGAATTAGACTGATCCAAAAATCCCTAACACCATTCTTCGTTCAATGTTACTAAAATCATTGAATTGTTTTTTCCATCCTATCTACGAGCCTTGGAATATTATGTTTCCATGGCAGATGGCCAAGACTTCCCCCAACAGCGCTAAAATGGGGTGTCCTTCATCTGACGCTGAGGCTCTAGTTCTTGAAATCTAGGAATTTCTGGGTATTCATTCTTTGCCCTTATTCTAACATGTACTGGAACCTGGATTGGTATAATCTGTTGGGGTCCAATCTATGGTTCAAATAAATCTGTTTATAGAAGTAATCACTTGAAACCCTAAAGTGATTAGTTATTTGATTCATGTAGCCATACAGTTTGCACCGGTACAAATGTATGAAATAGAAATAATCACTTGAAACCCTAAAGTGATTAGTTATTAGATTCATGTAGCCATATAGTTTGCACCCGTACAAATGTATTAAATAGAAATAATCACTTGAAACCCTAAAGTGATTAGTTATTAGATTCATGTAGCCATACAGTTTGAACCCGTACAAATGTAAGAAATAGAAATAATCACTTGAAACCCTAAAGTGATTAGTTATTAGATTCATGTAGCCATAGAGTTTGCACCCGTACAAATGTATTAAATAGAAATAATCACTTGAAACCCTTAAGGGATTAGTTATTAGATTCATGTAGCCATACAGTTTGCACCCGTACAAATGTATTAAATAGAAATAATCACTTGAAACCCTTAAGTGTTTAGTTATTAGATTCATGTAGCCATACAGTTTGCACCCGTACAAATGTATGAAATAGAATTAATCACTTGAAACCCTAAAGTGATTAGTTATTAGATTCATTTAGCCATACAGTTTGCAACCGACAAAATGTATGAAATAGAAATAATCACTTGAAACCCTAAAGAGATTAGTTATTAGATTCATGTAGCCATACAGTTTGCACCCGTACAAAAATATGAAATAGAAATAATCACTTGAAACCCTAAAGTGATTAGTTATTAGATTCATGTAGCCATACAGTTTGCAACCGTACAAATGTATGAAATAGAAATAATCACTTGAAACCCTAAAGTGATTAGTTATTAGATTAATGTAGCCATACAGTTTGCACCCGTACAAATGTATGAAATAGAAATAATCACTTGAAACCCTTAGTGATTAGTTATTAGATTCATGTAGCCATACAGTTTGCACCCGTACAAATATATTAAATAGAAATAATCACTTGAAAGCCTTAAGATATTAGTTATTAGATTCATGTAGCGATACAGTTTGCAACCGTACAAATGTATGAAATAAAAATAATCACTTGAAACCCTAAAGTGATTAGTTATTAGATTCAGGTAGCCATACAGTTTGCACCCGTACAAATGTATTAAACAGAAATAATCACTTGAAACCCTAAAGTGATTAGTTATTAAATTCATGTAGCCATACACTTTGCACCCGTACAAATGTATGAAATAGAAATAATCACTTGAAACCCTAAAGTGATTAGTTATTAGATTCATGTAGCGATACAGTTTGCAACCGACAAAATGTATGAAATAGAAATAATCACTTGAAACCCTTAGTGATTAGTTATTAAATTCATGTAGCCATACAGTTTGCACCCGTACAAATGTATTAAATAGAAATAATCACTTGAAACCCTAAAGTGATTAGTTACTAGATTCATGTAGCCATAGAGTTTGCACCCGTACAAATGTATGAAATAGAAATAATCACTTGAAACCCTAAAGTGATTAATTATTAGATTAATGTAGCCATACAGTTTGCACCCGTACAAATGTATTAAATAGAAATAATCACTTGAAACCCTAAAGATATTAGTTATTAGATTCATGTAGCCATACAGTTTGCACCCGTACAAATGTATGAAATAGAAATAATCACTTGAAACCCTAAAGTGATTAGTTATTAGATTCATGTAGCCATACAGTTTGCACCCGTACAAATATATTAAATAGAAAAAATCACTTTAAACCCTAAAGTGATTAGTTACTAGATTCATGTAGCCATAGAGTTTGCACCCGTACAAATGTATGAAATAGAAATAATCACTTGAAACCCTAAAGTGATTAGTTATTAGATTCATGTAGCCATACAGTTTGCACCCGTACAATGTATTAAATAGAAATAATCACTTGAGACCCTAAAGTGATTAGTTATTAGATTCATGTAGCCATACAGTTTGCACACGTACAAATGTATTAAATAGAAATAATCACTTGAAACCCTAAAGTGATTAGTTATTAGATTCATGTAGCCATACAATTTGCACCCATACAAATGTATTAAATAGAAATAATCACTTGAAACCCTAAAGTGATTAATTATTAAATTCATGTAGCCATACAGTTTGCACCCGTACAAATGTATTAAATAGAAATAATCACTTGAAACCTTAAAGTGATTAGTTTTTTGATTCATGTAGCCATACAGTTTGCACCCGTACAAATGTATGAAATAGAAATAATCACTTGAAACCCTAAATTGATTAGTTATTAAATTCATGTAGCCATACAGTTTGCACCCGTACAAATGTATCAAATAGAAATAATCACTTGAATTCCTCTAATTATCATTTATTCGATACATGTCATCATCATCATCATCATCATCCCGTTAGCATGAATATCCCTGACACTCTCTCGCCACTTCTCCCAATCTTTCATTGCCTATGACAGGTCATCACCCCTACATCCCATAGCTGCTGTATGTTTGCTTGAGCTGGTCGTCCTGCTTCGGTAGGCCATATGTGTGGTCCATAGGAGTACATCACCTATGAGCTTGTCCTTACTTCTCCAGCTGTGTCGTGCATGTCTGGTTCGTCTAAGCACTTTAAACTCTAAAATTATCTCTTATTACATACTTATAACCATAAAATTTGAACCCATACAACACTATTAAATAGAAATAATTACTTTAAACTATATATATTTTGTATGTTCGAGCTGGTCGTCCTGCTTTTGCTCTGCTATATGTGGGGTTCCAGAGGTGTTCATCACTTATGAGCTCGTCCCTGCTTCTCCAGCAGTGTCTTACATGTCTGGTTCGTCTAACTTGGATTGTTTTCGTGATGGTAGGTAGGTGGCCGTACAGTTGGTGGTTTGTGGGCTGTTGTCTCCAGGACTTGTTCAATATTGCTCGCAGCATTCTTGTTAATTGCCGTCTAGCTTTTTCTCCAGCCGTTATGTTAGCGTCTAAGTAGTGCATGTATATAGCAGTATCGACACGACCGCGGCTTGGAAGAAACTGCGTTTTATTTTATCGGTCAGTTCTGACTTCTATATGATCGATAGCTTATCGATAGCTGTCCATGCCTTCGTTAGCCGCGTGTCAATGTCTTTTTCTGTTGATGAGAGACTGCTTCCTAGGTAGGTGAACTTGTCAACCAGTTTCAGAGCAGTTCCGTCTAGTGTGGAAATGTAGCCTGTTTGATTAAAGCACATGTATTCAGTTTTGTGTGCATTGACATGGAGGCCAATGCCTGAAGCAGCTTGTTCCTAACTATACAGTTGTGTTTCGGCTTGGTTGGGTGTATTTGCCAGAATCGCTGCTCGGACATACATATAGCAGCTCGGTGTGGATACGGGATGTAGCCCTGAAGACCTGCTAGAGGCGACGAAAGATAGGGAGAAGTGGCGAGATAGGGTCAGGGATATCCGTGCTAGTTGCACGACATGATGATGATAATGCTATATATTTTACCAGCACTTCTGCAAGTTTAGGATGACATGAGTTTTCCATCCCATCGACCAGTTGATGAACCAAGGTTTAAAATACCAGTCTGACCAAATATTTACCGACACTGGGAAAGAGAATAGTTGGATTCATATCTTTTAAAACCGTATTACATCTGAATACTTAGAATCATACGACTGTGTGCAAATTATTTGCTTCCAATAGGAATACTTAATAGCATATAATTGTAAATTATTTATGTTAAATTTAGTTACTTGAAGCTATTTTAGTTTTGTAAAGATTATTAATAATTACTAGAAAAAATATATTTATTTACAAACACTTCCGCACGAGCAAAATGTGACACTAGGTCAATCTTTTAAGCGGAGTATAACTGGTTTGAAATGAAAGTTTTCCTTCTCCTAGATTCGTTGCCATTCCATGATTAATGAGCCCAGTCTTCCCTACTTTTTACCAATAGTTGGAGGGAGAATAGTTAGATTCATGCCTTTTACAAGCGTATTAGTGCTATGTGAAATACAAGCAGCCTCTTCCAGAATTTGATCTCGGGTGTATTCATTTCGTACGACAGTAATACCAGGAACTTAAAACCATATAAATATCTACAAATTATTTGCATTTAATAGGAATACTTGATATCGTTTAATGGTTTGCAAAGGCTTTTAAAGATACGAAAATGTAAATAATAATGTACAATGTATACGATTTCTTATCTTCTATGCATAACATTACACAAGACGCGTTGATATGTTCAAATCAATAAATAAATAAATAAATAAATAAAATTGTCTTAGAAGGTCTGTATGTTTTGAATTCATATTCCAATCTATTATAGTAATTAATAACACCCGCAAAGAAATCTTCGGAAAAATCCGGTACCAGAAAAGAATCTCGAGGTAAGACTTCTGTACGCAAATTTCTTCCAGACATTCGATTCCATTGGCAGAAAAAAGATGGAACAAATACAACTAGCATATGGTCTTCCCAAAGTAACTGTATAATGCTTTACAAAAATATGAAGGCAATGGTTCTTTTACCTAATAGAGACACCAAAATAGTTGCTGGAGTTTTGCAAGGAGATAAAACAGCACAATACTTGTTTATACTCGGCCTAGACTTCAAACGTCCATAGATCTAAGGATAGAAAATAGTTTCACATGAACAAGACATAAAGCAGACAATATCCCGCTAAAAATATAACAGACACAGACTTCGCAAATGACCAAGCACTTTTCGCAAATATACCAGCCCAAATAGGATCCTTATTACATAGCCTAAAACTAACCAAGGGGAGGGGAGTCATTTGCCTCTACCTGAATACAAACTTAAAGAGGTACATACGTTTTAAACAAAAAGGATGTATCTCCACTCTAAGTGGTAAGCCATTGAAATCAGTAGACCAGTTCACGTACCACAGTTGCAACATCTTATCTACTGATACACTGAGAGCAATCCTCACGTGAATCAGCTACAAAACTGTAAAGTTCCGTCATCATTTTATATTAGCTATAGATTTAGTTAACTGAAGTGGTTTTTGATAGCATTACAATAACTTTAAATATGAAGTTTGTACTAAAACAATCGACTTTATTAACTGTGATATTTGAAAATTCAGTTTCGATATTTTTTATTCCATCTCAATCTCTTGAGTCTCTCTGTCTCTGTTGTCTGTCATTTCCAACGGCTTTCATTAAGCGAACAGAGCTAATAAATATGTTTGGTGTGTTGATATGTTGGAGCCCACTGGAGAACGTAGATGTCGAGTTCTTTCTCACTTATTCAGCACCATCCAAAATGTATTATTCGTCTTTGTTTTTTTTGAGAAGGCAGCTGCTGTTTTGTGAGGGGTGATGCTTTTAGGATTTACTCAAAACGGCTTTTGTAGTTCCCCACTAGCTTTTTCTCCAAGCGCTTTGTTACAGTTCATGTGGTGCACGCATAAAATACCACTTGTGCAGCTATATTAAGGATGATTTACCGTTTTTGTTTACCAAAGAGATTAGATTTTTATATGGTCAGAAACCTGTTCATGTCTTAATAACGTTCGCGTCGGATAGATATGAAGCTGAATCGCTTGGTCGAAAGAGAGCCGTTACTATCGAGCAATAGCTATTTTGCTGTGATGATTTAATGGTTTGGCAACTAAGACAACCCAATTTGTGAGAATGCCGACGAGATCAAGCATTTAGGTGACAACTGCATATGAGTCTTGATTCGTATGTACCCCTCCTCCCGACAATAAAATCACCTTGTCTTAAATTCCACCCGATCGGAAGTCGGATAAATACCAATGACCTGTCCATGCCTTTACTATATATATGTTGACATAATTTTAATTTGATATGTAAGTAAAGTTGGCGACCGTTGTCGTGGGCGACCAGAAGGCTCCTTTTTCAATAGCTACTAGACCGAGGTGTGAGGGAGGGCGCTACTCCTTTCCCAGGATTGCTCCACTTTACCCTTGATACGTACCTTATATTGTGTGTTAAGCAAGGAAGTATAAAGTACCATTTAAAAAGTCTTTGATCTGACGCGACCTGAGATTGATCCCAAGTCTCCCGGACTATTGGCGAACACACACACACACACACACACACACACAAACACTCACTCTTTCTCTCTCTCTATATATATACATATATATATATATATATGCTGCATATTGACCCTTAGCAGGGCCGTAAATCAGGGATTTCTGGAACAGGATGTTTGAGCTGTGTAAACAAAGTGATTACCAGAAAACAAGCGATGCGTTATGAAATTATATATACCCAGGTGACCCGGCACCACCCAGGTATATATATAGTGATGATTAAAGTGCTTAAATTCAATAAACATTAGACTAAAATAACGGAGTTTAAATGTGTGGATATGAATTCACTTTAAGACCGTGAGCTTGAAACTCATAAGGAATCTAGATTTACCTTAGTAATTGAAATATAAATGAAATAATATCTATCAGTATATATATATATATATATATATATCATCGCCAATGACCCGGGAGACCTAAGTTCAATCCCAGGTTGCGTCATACCAAAGACTTTAAAAATGGTACTTGATGGCTCCTTGCTTAACACTCAGTATTATAAGGTACGTATCGAGGGTAAAATGGAGCAATCCGAGGAAAGGAGTAGTGTCCTCCCCTACACCTCGGTGTAGTAGCTATCGAAAAGGGGGCCTTCTGGTCGCCCTCGACTACGGTCACTAACTTTTTACTATATATATATACGAGGGTCAGTCCAGAAATAAAGTGAATTTTATGAAAGGAGTTGGCAAGAGGAATTGACATTTTCAGCTTTTTTATGGTAATCAGTAATGGTGGATCTTTTCGACTGTCAGCATGACCTCCTTTACTCTCTGTTGCGCTCGGACACTTTTCTTTAGCTGTGAGTGAGTTTCCTCTCCATGGACTGTCTTTTATACACAGGCTTGAAGTGGCAAACTCATTTCTAAACATCTGTTTACTAAAACGTTCGTGATTGTACCTATCATAAATTTCTTTGTAAATTTTATATAGTTTGCCCTTTTTAGCCACCAAAAATTAGAGGAGACCAAACTTTTCAAATTAATATTTGGCCATTTTGAATAGTCTGCAAAAATGTTTTTTGTTAAAGTAAAATAATTTTGTTATAAATATTCCAAAAAGTGCAGATTTTAATCTTATGGAAACAAATTGTCTTAAAAAATCCCATAAGTATTAAATGACCCTTATATATATATTTTTTTTTTCATCATACAACGTGTGGAAGCACATGCGATACCCTAGCCTCATCAGCCGCCATCCAGGGTGATAACACAGTTTCGGTAACTCAAGGCGGTACTGCCACTCCTGGCGCTACCGAGCAGCTTTTGCCACCGGCTAGGGTATTTAAAAAAAAATCTATGTATACATATAAGATCAACTAAAAGCGGACATTACATTAGACGTTCGTTCATCTTCATTTTGGTGCAGTTTGTGATTTAAAAAGGCGTTTACTTACGGCCGTTAGATGTCATAGCAACCGTTTCTTGATTTTGCGTAATTACACGAGAATGGTGGTTACACGTGTATAACATTCGTGTTGAAATCCTTTCTATATCCGTTATCTTTTCGATTCGTTTTCTTTCATTTATGCGTTTCTGCCCAAAAGCACTCGAGACAAACGTTATATATAATGCCGCTAAAAGATTATATAAATATATATATATATATATATATTCTATCCCTCATGAATATGGTTGGGGCTGAAGAAGTCTCTGACGGGATCTCTACAGAGAAGTAAAACCTCCGTTAACGAGACCACTGGTTGGCCGTGGGTAGTGACCTGCAATGTTTGAGGACAGAAACCTCGCAGTTGAGCAGTACGTTAACGTGCCACCGCTGCGGTCAAGTGACCTGCAACACTCAACTTCGGCCAAAAATTTGCTACACGAGAGGTCGGAGAGGCCCGATCTGATTAATTGGCTGGTCACGTCAAGCCCTAGAATCTATATGACTGTCCCAACCGTATTCTTCAAATTGCTCTTGTGGTAACTACGTATTCAAGCCTATTTGATCTTAAAGGCACTGAAAAGTGGTAGCTCAGGTTCAATTGCGCAGAAATAAAATACTTGAAAAAATTTGACTGTATACAAACAAATGATATGCAGCTCATTTAAAGGTTAGGTTTACAACAAACTATTGCTTCAAAATCATATAAATATATGTTTCCAACTTTGGCCTATTTAGTAGAGCGTTCGACAAAGGCCCGAGATACCGGGTTTCTTAGGTCAAGTCATACGAATCACTCAAAAAATGGTACTTGATACCTCCTTGCTTAACACTCAGCATTATAAGGTATGGATCAAAGGTAAGTGGAGTAGTCAAGGGAAAGGAGCAGCGCCTTCCTTTACACATCAGTGTCGTAGCTATTGAAAAAGCAGTCTTTGGGTCACCCACGACTACGGTTGGACAACTTATATATATATATATATATATAATTTTTAACTTTATTATTTTTGTTTTATATTTACTCAATATCTCTTCCACGAACATAATGTGACTCAAAGTCAATTTTAAAATGTTGTTTGGTTGATTTGAATTCAGGATTTTCTTTCTTCTAGATTTAACTATTTACCAGTAGCTGTAGTGCGAAGTTGTGGGTTTATAATTCTCTTGTGGAACATTTTACAATCAGAAATATTTTGGGGTATTATTCATTGTGAAGATTTAAAGCACTGAAATCATCTTGTAAGCAAAATCATACACCTTCCCAATATATATATATATATATATATATATACTGAGGCTTCATTTCTGGAGGTATTGGGAGAGTAGAGTTTCCTTTCATAGTCATTACTCCCAGATCAATCCTTATACGGAGTTGTACCGGATGCACAAGCAAAATAATTTTTTAGATGTTTTTTTGTCTAATCAGTCCAATTTTTGAAAAAAAAAACGTGACAAATCTAATTTTTCATGATTAGCTCTACTATTCAAGTACTTATTTTAAAAATTAAAATTCAGTGAATAAGGAAGATAATAAACAACAAAGAATCTATGATTTGCTTAACGCCAAAACCAACCCAAAGTTTCTTAGTCTACTGTATACAAAGCAAAAAAAAAAAAAAATTCTTTACAGAAAAATAGTTTTTTAAAGAAAAAGTGAGAGTGAAGGACTGAACAAAAACGAAAAGGCTTTTTAACTGTTCTCACTACGTCAATAAGGGATTACGATAATGAATTGACAGTCCACGAGGAAACTTTGAGGACAGCAATTAAACAAGATTTAAGCCCAGACCTTAACCCCCTTTGATTATGCTATATGGAGGGTTTTAGAAAAGAAAACAAATGCGACTTCTCATACAAATATAGGTTCGCTTAAAATATTTTGAGGAGGAATGGAATAAAATGTTTGAATAAAATATTTTGAAGGCATGCAAATCATTTCGAAGATATGTTGATAAAATAATTGAAAAAGAAAAAAAATGGTGGACATATTGAGTAAATTTATTGTTTTGTGTCTATGTTCTTATTTTGTTGTTTATTTTTTAGAATTAGAATTAACCTTGTTTTATTATGATACTAGAATATTCCTAATTTTGTTTCCTTATCCTGTACTATCTGTTATAGATCGATCTATGGGTCAAATAGTTCTATTTGCATATAATTCATATTCGATAGGAACATGTACAATAAGTCTTAAGAAATATTTGCATAAAAATGTATATATCATATTTACCAACCTCTCCACTCGGGCAGGATATGACAAGGTCAATTTTTAAGCTGAGTTTAACAGGTTTGAATTCAGAGTTTTCCTTCTCCTAGAATAGTTGCCTCACCTAGGCTGAAGAACCTAGTCTGTCTTACTATTTAGCCAAAGCTAGAGGGAGAATAATTGGATTCATACCTTTCCCAAGGGTATTAGTGCTATGTGAAATGCAAAATGTATATATGAACGGACAATGATGCGATTCCTTAACTTCTGGGCATAAAAAAAATGAGTGGATTATCATGCAGTTAATTTTAATCTATCTATCTATGGAAGTAAACAAATGAGTGTAATCTGACATTAAAGAGAGAAAAATTGATAACAAGGTTATCCAAGTAGAAGGAGAGATTTATTGAGAAGCAAAGTCGACACGATTGCGTTTCGGTTCTAGTGAACCATCATCAGGACTATGAGAAGTGATATCAATGATGTTAAATCAATGATGGATGTTTAAAAATGCAAAATACAAAAACCGAGGGAAAATTTGTATAAAAAGCTGGCCGTTTAATTAGTGAATCAGAGTTTGTTTTCGTTGATATACAATTTTTTTTGATTTTACGCTTTTGAACATCTATCGTTGATTTTGTAATATAGTGGCCGAGGGATTTCGTTTTATGCCTTTGGGTTTAGTTAGGCTGAGAACCTTTCGGCTCAGTGCATGGGTTACTTACGTGCAACATTAACGCAGGTGTTCACGCGCGTGCGCGGGCAGAGCGTACAAGTCAATCAGAGATATCACAATAGCCCAGATGGGAAACGGGGCTAGCAAGTGTGAATGACGTCACGCTCCGAAAGCGCGCGGAGGATTTTGGGAATTTTGAAGAAAGTTAGTTGAGTTGAGAACTGGACATCGAACGAGAAGGGTTGACTTTCGCTTGCTCACGGAGGCCTTGGGGAGGTGTCGCACGAGATTGGGGGGGGTGCAGATGAAAAAGCCAGAATAGAAAGAATGTGTATCTCTCTCCTTATGTCGAAGAACCTTTAAACTCAAAGGTAATAAAAAGTTTCGTACCTGAACTGAGAAGTCGTTACGTGTTTTTCGAATTTCGAGATTCCTATGTTCTATCTTTATGGACATTCGGTGTACGTTTCACACATAGCCATATCATGGCTATGGTACAATTTAACATCTTTAATATCATCCCTCATAGCCCTGATGATGGTTCATTAAAACTGAAACGCTATAGTGTCGACTTTGCTTCTTAATAAATCTCTCCTACTTGGATTACCTTGTTATCAATTTCTCTCTCACTCTATCTATCTATCTATCTATCTATCTATCTAAGTATACATGACTTTTTATTGTTGGACTACTACTTTTGTATATTTTTTTCATAGTATGATATTCTAAAAGAAATAACAAAATCGTGAATTATGTATTTTAGAATAAATAAGTACTTATAAATGTTAGGGGTTTATTTCTTTATATGTGATATGTTGATGGCAGCTAGATTGAAAGACGAATAGATTGATCGGTAGATAGAGAGACGAAACTGAATTCAGTCTATATATACGGGTTGCTATTTGGCCTTTGCGTTTTGAAAAGATCATATATCTCTCTCAGTCCTTATATATATATATATATATATATATATATATATATATATATATATAAACCGTCTGTTCATGCTTAACTCCATCCAAACACATATACAACCAAAATTGCACTAACATACACCAATACTTTAGTAGAAGATTTCCAACTCGCGATTTAACTTAATTTTATATATAAATATATATATATATATAAGTAAAGTTAGCGACCATAGTCGAGGGTGACCCGAAGGCTCCCTTTTCGATAGCTACTACACCAAGGTGTAGGGGAGGGCGCTACTCCATTCCCTGGATTGCTCCACTTTACCCTTGAACCGTACCTTATAATGCTGAGTGTTAAGCAAGGTGGTATCAAGTTCCATTTTTAAAGTCTTTGGTATGACTCGACCTGGGATTGAACCCAGGTCTCCCGGGCCATTGGCGAACACTCTAACCGCTGGACCAATGTCCCGGTTTAATATATATATATATATATATATATATAGGAATGGGCAACATCTAACAGATTTCATGATAGAAAATAGATTAGCATGCCTCAATACAAACTACCAAAAAAGAGAGGGCAAACTATGGACATACACGTACGCAAACAATACTAAAGCTCAGATAGACTACGTCCTTATAAACAAAAAATGGAAGAATAGTGCATTGAATTGCGAGGCATACTCCTCTTTTGAGGGTGTGTCCACCGATCACCGAATAGTCACGGCGAAAATACGGTTAAGCCTACGAAAAAACGACAAACGAACAGCGACCACCAAACACTATGACTGGGCCCTATTAAACAACAAAGATGTAAGAGATAAATACGTATTAGAATTAAGAAACAGATTCGAAACACTACAAGAAAAGACGGAAAAAAGTACACCAAACGACGAATACGAAAATTTCGTCAATGCACACCTTGAGGCAGCAGCAAAATACATTCCAACAAAAATTAAAACTAAATATAGAGTCCCATGGGAAACTTTAGCGGTGAGAGAAAAACGTGCACTAGTGAAAACAGCCTCCAAAAACTATCGAAAAAACCCAACAAACACAAATGCCTTAAAACTAAAAACGGCACAATATCAATTAGCAGGCATATATATAAAGGAACAGACAGAATACATTCAAAATCAGATAGATAAGATTAGAGACTCGGTGGAAGATAGACAATCTAGAATTGCCTGGCAAACAATAAACGAAGTGAGCAGAAGAAAGAACACAGCCAAAGCAAAACTTAAAGCAGCAAACCAACAAGAAAGAATAAAACTGTGGAAACAACACTTCGAAAACTTACTTGGAAACCCACCAAAAATAACGCCTGAACCAATCACCAGAATAATTAGCAAACAATTAGACATTAAACTTGGACCGTTCACACAAGAAAAACTCGACTCGGTTCTCAGAAAAATTAAAAATAGGAAAGCTGTAGGACTGGACGAAATTCCCCCGGAAGTATGGAAGACCAGACAATTCGACGACATACTGCTCCGACACTGCAACGCAGTATACAATCAAAATCCGATAGATAGATGGACGAAGGGATGCATACTCCCCTTCCCTAAAAAGGGGGACCTCGGATTAGCCAAAAACTACCGAGGCATAACACTTACATCCATAGCTGCCAAAATCTACAATGCCCTACTACGAAACCGCATAGAACCCAAAATCGACAACATACTTAGAAAAAACCAAAATGGCTTCCGAAGAAATAGATCTACGACCTCACAAATATTAACCATCCGCAGAATCCTTGAAGGTGTAAGGGCAAAGAACCTACAAGCGACATTAATATTTGTCGACTTTACCAAGGCTTTCGACTCCATTCACAGAGGAAAGATGGAACAAATCCTACTAGCGTACGGCATACCTAAAGAAACCGTAGCGGCAATAACGATTCTCTATAGAAACACTAAAGTAAAAGTACGATCACCAGATGGAGACACAGAATACTTCGACATTGTAGCAGGAGTACTACAAGGGGACACGCTGGCTCCGTATCTCTTTATCATTTGTCTAGACTACGTACTTAGAACATCGATTGACAAAATCAAAGAGAATAGCTTCGAACTGACGAAGAAAAGAAGCAGAAGATACCCCGCAACAACAATTACCGACGCCGACTACGCCGATGACATAGCGATACTGGCAAATACACCTGACCAAGCCGAAACACTTCTGCATAGTTTGGAACGAGCAGCAGCAAGCATAGGCCTCCATGTTAATGCACACAAAACGGAATATATGTGCTATAACCAAACGGGGGACATCTCCACTCTAGAAGGAACCCCTCTTAAACTAGTAGACAAATTCACGTACCTAGGAAGCAGCGTCGAATCAACCGAAAAGGACATCGAAACGAGGTTAACGAAAGCATGGACAGCTATCAATAGGCTATCGACTATATGGAAATCAGACCTAACCGATAAAATGAAACGCAGTTTCTTCCAGTCAGCGGTTACATCGATACTGCTATATGGATGCACTACATGGACGCTAACAAAACGGCTGGAGAAGAAACTAGACGGCAATTACACAAGAATGCTGCGTGCAATCCTGAACAAGTCCTGGCAGCAACACCCCACAAGGCACCAACTGTACGGCCACCTGCCCCCTATCATGAAAACTATTCAAGTTAGGCGAACCAGGCATGCAGGACATTGCTGGAGAAGCAGAGATGAACTCATAAGAGATGTACTCTTATGGATCCCCACACACGGCCGCGCAAAAGCAGGACGACCAGCACGAACGTACATTCAGCAGCTATGTGAGGATACAGGTTGTTGTCCTGAAGACTTGCCTAGGGCGATGAACGATAGGGAGGAGTGGCGAGAGAGGGTCAGGGATATCCGTGCTGCCAGCATGATATGATGATGATATATATATATATATATATATATTTATTATATATATATATATATATATATATATTTTTATTATATATATATATATATATATATATTTATTATATATATATATATATATACACAAAGGCATGTCCAACGACTAAGTATAAATCCGAGTTATTTCAAAATATGCATTTGGCATTCTATTTATGATTAAATACAATTGGGTGATCGTCTGGTCTTCGTGAGTGGTGGTGGTGGTATTTTTTTCTTTCTTTTAGTTTTTTTGATAAAGAAGCTTCATTTTCTGGCCTTGGTTTGGTTCGGATTCTCTGTTTAATGGCATATCAAACTTCATGGTTCATTTAATGTCAAATGCATCTTTATAGAAGAACAGTAGTGACACTATTTAAACCATAGTTGAAAGGATAAAGGGGTTCTTAACCTTCCCAAGAGTATAAGTCTAAAGGTTAACGTAAGAGTGCGGTTGGAGTTCGAACTCACTTAATATGATGTTACAGTCCACTACTCTTGCAACTGTGTCATAGGAGTAATGCATTTGAATAATAAACTCACTGAAAATCCTCTCTAATCTATTCATCACTGTTTAGCATTATCATATCCTGGTCTTTTGTGCGGATTCCAATGAATTATCATACCAAGGTAGTTTCTGCTTTGTCGGTTTGGGCTTTAAAATACACCAACTGTATCTCTACAGACGTGTAAGACAATCCCACCAACAAATATTCTAGATAGGACACTAAACAATGTGATAGCGAGGGTCCAGCACCAATTCATTGCCATTGCTCCCTGTTCACTCTGACCCGGAGTGGTAGCAGATGATAGGATCCTATCAATGGGTCAAATAGAATTGTTTTTGACATTTAAATTGTGTGCAATTAAATGATATATGTTTAGTAGAATTGTTAGAAATAGAACTGTTTGATCGTTTCACTGTGTGTAATCAAATGGGCAATGGAGAATAGAATTATTAGTATAAAGTAGTTATACCTGAAACTATTTAACTATTCCAAGATTAAATTTTTTTATATTACATACTAATACATGGAAATATTTGGCTGTGGAAATGAATAGTGTTATTTAAAACAATAAGTGTCAAGTTGGTTGGTAGGTTAGTTGTTTTTATAGTATATCAAACATTGCAGGTTATTCAATTCCAAAAACATTTTTATACTTAGAAACAGTTCTATTTCAAACAATTCAGTTGAGCAGAAGTATAGTTTGAATATCAAAACAGTTCCATTTCAAACAACTCAGTTTAACCTAAGTACAGTTTTTGTTTACACACAGTTAAATGGAAAAACAGATCCATTTCACACAATTCAATTTAGCATAAGTACGAAGTTTAAATGTCAAAGCAGTTCTATTTCGAACGATTCAGTCTAGCATAAATACACAGTTTTGTTCTATTTGACACAAAGTTAGGTCTCTATTAGGTGCTATCCCTCCGGGTCAGAGTGGACCTGGGAGCAATGGCAATAAAAGGTTACTCTGCATTCTCTAAACCTCCAGTTTTCCTGGAGCCTCACTATCAGGTTGTTTAGTGTCATATACAGGACATTCGTTGGGGAGTCTTACCCAACTGCCGAGATGCAGTTGGTGTGTTCTACAACTCCAGCCGATTGTGCCACTATTATTGTTAAATAGCAAAACTTGTAATCACTTCACTGGCAACAAGTAAACCATATTTACCAACCCCTCCGCTCGAGCAGGATATGACAAAAGGTCAATTTTTTAAGCGGTGTTTAACAGGTTTGAATTCAGAGTTTTCCTTCTCCTAGACTAGTTGCCTCCCCAAGGCAGAAGAACCCAGTCTGCCTACTATTTACCC
Source organism: Sepioteuthis lessoniana (assembly GCA_963585895.1). Lineage (NCBI taxonomy): Eukaryota > Metazoa > Mollusca > Cephalopoda > Myopsida > Loliginidae > Sepioteuthis > Sepioteuthis lessoniana. Next base: position 58,562,051 of record OY757940.1, read on the forward strand.
ATAGCTGTAGGGAAAATAATTGGATTCTTACCTTTCCAAAAGGTATTAGTGCTATGTGAAATGCAATCAGTCTCGTCGAGGATTTGAACTCGTGTCGCCGTGTCCATTTCCTACGACGATAACCATTGTACCACTGGCAACAAGTAAACGATTAATATTGAATAGAATTATTGCTTGAGAGTAATAACTGAAACCATTTAAATAAGTAGAAACAATAGCAATACTAGTGTGCAAACAAATTAGTTTTAACTTATTTAAAAATGAAATTACAGTCAAATAATTAACTTACAAATCCTATATTAATCTATTTCAATCTGTGCAAACAAAGGACTGATGTTAATTTGTTATTTTTACAGAACAATACTTGAAAGCAATTAACTGTGTGCCAAAAAATGATCCGAGGCTCGTTTTAGAATGTTCTCTACAAAATGTTCGGGTCGGGTTCTTCGCTTAATGGCATATCCACATTCTTAGGTTATTTAATGCCAAAGCCGTTCTTTTAGAAGAACAGTAGAGGTACTATTTAACCAATAGCTAGGAGGATAAGGGGCTTCATATCTTTCCCAAGGGTAATTGTCCGAAAGTGAACGTAATAGCATGACTTGAGTTCTAACTTGCTTACTACGATTCCACTGTCCATCGCTTTAACCACAAAATGTGTTTACAAATCATATATATTTAATACAAATGTATCAACAGGATTTGGCATTAATAACCTCCAAGAGTTGATATGCCATAAAATACAACTGGGAGTTGACCTGGGAGCAATGTTATACATAGGCCCTCTACTGCACCAGAAGAAAAGCCTGATAACCGACTGATAATTCACACAATTATAGTTTTCAAATAACTTATAATATTACTTTGGAAATAGTAATTACAATCAATTATTACAATTTATTATTACGTATAATTAAGGGCCCTATTGGTTGGGACTGCAGAATACGGCAACAGCACTTCTGCTGAGGGGTTTGACCTTCACCTATCAATTGTCCTGATCATGACACTGAGCTGCATCAGATGGTAAGGCTCCATTCCGGAAGCTTTGAGGAATATAGAGTAACCCTTCATTGCCATCGCTCCCAGGTCCATTCTGGCTCAGAGTGGTAGAACCTGATAGGGTCCAATCTATGGGTCAAATAAAGCTATATTGTGTAATTATACTAAACTGAATTGTTTGAAATTAACTGTTTTGACATTTAACCGGGTGTTTAAACAGCGTACTTATGCTAAACGGAATTGCTTGAAACAGAACTGTTTTTGACATTGAAACTGTGCGTAAACAAAAACTATACTTATACTAAACTGAATTGTTTGAAACTTTTATCAAAATGACTCAATTCGACGTTAAATGATCCGAAACGGGTTGATATGTCGTAAAATAAACCAACCAACCAATCAATTTCATGGCCATTACTCCCTGGTCCATTCTGACTCGGATTGGAATCTATCAATAGGTAAAATGGAACTGTTCAATCATTTTCTAAGGATAATTATTATTAGTTTTTTTAAGCTACACAGCTGTGTACAAATCATTTTTCTTACATAGGAATTATCTATACTATATTTGAATACGGGATTAATAAAATTTCTATTGTTAAATAGCAGTACTTGAAAATATTTAACTGTACAAATAAAAAGCTCTAAGTTCTCATTTAAGAATAAAGATACTAACAAACTATTTGCTTATAAATCATATATACATAAAAAGGATTTGGTATAAAATAAAGCTTGATACAATATAAAATACCAACCAACCAAACAGTTAATTTGTATACAGTGAAGTGGTTTCATGTTTTCCTAGTTAACATAAATAATTTTATTTAATAATGTTCATCTTTTATGCAGACAATTATATTGATTCATGTTTTCTTATTCAAAACTAAAAAAAAAATCAAGTTTATTTAACCCATAGATAAATTCATAACAGTTACTCATACTCGGGGTGACAGTGGACCTGGGAGTAATGTCAATGAATTGACACATCCCACTCTCCAGCACTCCAGAACTGGAGTCTCGCGCCCGATGCAAGTTAGTGTAATACGCGGGACATACATTTTTGGTGGGGTTTTGTCCCACTTTGGAAGATGCAGTCAACGTATTCTAAGCCGCGCCGAAATCCTTTTGGGTAATAAACTTACTATTAATGCCTTGAGAGATGAGCATATTATTATTCACGTTTGCACCAACTGCATATGTTTGCTCAATCACATTTTAATGGACTTAGCAACCAAAATCGCCATATCTCTTCTTATCCCCACCTCACGAATTTAATTCTGTCCCTTCCCAACCCCTCCACAACACCCATTGTATTTACCCCTTCGCTACCCGCCGTCATTATTGTTTTCAGCTCCATCACCCATTTATTTTTCTGTCCCCTCCACTGCTTCGGTACCTCCGTCCCAATCATTTAGATTGACAGAGGGGCTTTTCTTCAGAACGACTTTCGAGACTTATCTACGCTTATCGTATTACACCAGCCCATTAAAAGGTGCCAGTGATTGGATCGCTCGACTCTCTCTCTCCCTCTCTGTCTTTTTCTATTTCTCTCTCTTTCTCACTCTGTCTCTCTCTGTCTGTCTTTCTAAGTTGTAGCCTCTGAGTTCCTGCCAAGTGCTTTTTCCCATCTACAACCGCCCGCGGCGCGAAGCAAAATAAAGTGGCGTCGGGTGGCTTAAAAAAACAAAAAGAAGAAAAAAAAAAGAACACCCTTGGTCATAATGGAATGTCCCGAGCAATAGCCATGGTTCCAAAAACCTCTCCTTCCCTCTTATATATTCCTGACTTTCAAGCCATGTTTAGGGAAAAGCAAACAAACAAACAAATAAACAAACAAACAAACAAACCTCCTACCTCAACCACCATATAAAGTTACTATTTATTCCCAGGCTCGTTTCCCTTCCCTTTAATATAAAGACTCCAATACCGCCACCGGCCCTTGCCTCGTATTGTCCATACCCTTTCCTACTCATGCCAACGAAAACCTCAAGCCATCCCACCCCATGACATGGCCAAGCTGTGACAACTCTGTAAACATTATTACTAACAGGCATTGCAAAGGAAGGTATAAGCCCCTGACGCCCTGGGCCAAATCGTGCGCATGCGCACATTATAGGATAAAATGTAAATATGACGCAATCCGCCATTTTAAATCATCCGTAAGAAAAAAAAAGAATAATAAATAAAAAACAACGAGGAAAAGAAAAAGAAAAAAAAAAGAAAAAAGATCTTCCGAATAGACAACAAGAAAATAAATAAAAAAATAGAATAAAATAAAATAAAATAAATGAATAAATATCGACGATAACAATGAAAATAAAAGCAATAACTGCATAATAAAAACAATGATAATAAAGTCGATCATTTAAAAACAAGGGGAAATGGTCTATGTAAGAGCGAAAAAGAAAAAAAAAATATTGTAACGTTCAAAAGCAAAAACAAAAACAATCAATCAATCAATCAAATAAATAAATGAATAAATAAAAATAATGCAAAAATGTAATAATTCTTTCCTTATTCTTTCATTCTTTCCTCATTCTTTCACATATTTTCAATTTGTTTCATTCTCCTTGTACTCCTTCACAGTATTCTGTTTTCATTTACCCCCACCACCATTTAAATTTTTTTTTCTTTCATCATTCCGATTTTTTTCATTCTTCTTTCTTTCACTCACAGCTTTATAAATTTTTTTTCCCTTTTTTCAATTTTCTGATTTTTTCATTCTTTTTTCTTTCATTCACAGGTTTACGATTTCTTTTTTTCTTTCTTTTTTTCATTCTTCTGTTTTTTTCCCCAATCTTCTTTCTTTCATTCACAGGTTTACAATTCCTGTTTTTCTTCTTTTTTTTCATTCTTCTGTTTTTTTTTCATTCTTCTTTCTTTCATTCACAGCTTTACAATTCCTGTTTTTCTTCCTTTTTTTCATTCTTCTTTTTTTTTCCATTCGTCTTTCTTTCATTCACAGCTTTCTAATTATTTTTTAAATTTTTTTCATCCCTCTGTTTTTTTTCATTCTTCTTTCTTTCATTCACAGCTTCACAATTCCTTTTTTCCCTTTTTATCCACCTTTCTTTTTTTTCATTCTTCTTTCTTTCATTCACAGCTTTACAAATCATTTTTTTCTTTTTTTTCAACCTTCTGATTTTTCTTCTTTCTTTCATTCAAAGCTTTCAAATTTCTTTTATCGCTTTTTTCCTTATTTTCATTATTGGATTTCATTCGTTCTTCTTTTAATCATTCATAACTTTTCCTTTTATTAATTTTTTCCCTCCATTTTTTCGTCCTTCCCATTTATTTCATTTTTCTTTCTTTCATTCACTGCTTTCATATTTCTTTTACGCCTTTTTGCATTTTTTCATTCCTCGATTTTTTCATTTTTTCTGTTTTCATTCTCAGCTTTCATATTTCTTTTACATTTTTTTTTCATTTTTTTCATCACTCGATTTTTTCATCCTTCTTTTTTCAATCACTATTTTTCAACTTATTTATCCCTCTTTTTGGATTTTTTCATTCCCGTTTATTTTCTTCTTTCTTTCATTCACAGCTTTCAGATTTGTTTTACCCTTTTTTTTTTCATTTTTATTTGTCATCATTCTCATTCTTTTCATTTTTCTGTTATTCATTCAAAATTTACAAATTCCTTCATTTCCTTCAGTTCTTTTTTTTTTTTCATCATTCCGATTTCTTTCATCCATCTTTTCTTTTCATGGTTTTCGGATTTCTTTTATCCCTTTTTTTCATTTCTTTTCATCTTTCCGATTTTTTCGCCTTTCTTTTATTCATTCACAACTTTCGAATTTCTTTAGGTCTTTTTTCGATTTTTTCATCATCCCAATTTCTTTCATTCTTCTTTCATTCATTTATAGCTTTCACCTTTCTTTTACTCATTTTCTTCATTTTTAATACTATTTCTTTCCTTTTTTTGTTCATTCACAATTTTCAGATTTCATCATTCCGATTTCTTTCATTCTTGTTTTTTTATTCATTCACAGTTTTCTAACTTCCTTATACATTTTTTCATTTCTTCCCGTCATTTTGATTTCTTCCCTTCTTTTTTTTTTTTTGTCATTCGTAGCTTTTCGATTTCTTTTACCTTTTTCATTTTTAAACATCATTCCGATTTCTTTCATTCATATTTCAAGATTCCTGGATGTCTTATATCTTTATATCATTTTTGGACATATCTCTGACGGCTTTCATTTCTTTCACATATTTCTTCTTTCTTTCATTTTCAGACACTTCTGATTTCCTTTATTTTTCTTTAATTCATTCCTAATCGTCATTTTTCGTTCATACTTTTTTTTTTCAATTTATGACATCTTCCTGATTTCGTTCATTTTTCATTTATGTCGTCCTAAATTCTGTAATGTTTTCATTCTCACATTTTTCTTATTTGCTTCATTCTTGCATTTTTCTTTCTTCATTCATTCATTTGCCGCTTTCAGAATTTCTTTCTCTCCTTTTTTAAAATTTTCTAACATTACTCCGATTTCTTTTTCCTTTTTCAAGTCTTCCTGATGTCTTAACTTTTTGTTAGTACTGAACATTCTTTTATATATTTCTTGTTCTTTTCAGCTTTTTACTTTTTCAGACATTTTTTATTTCCTTCATTCTTCTTTGATTCATTTCTAATCTTCAATTTTCTTTCACTCTGTTTTTCATATTTGTAACATCTTCCTGATTTCTTTCATTTTTCTTTCTGAATTATGTAATGTTTTCATTCTCATATTTTTCAAATTTGCTTCAATCAGGATTCTTTCAACGTTCTTTTTTTTTTTTCAAATGTTCCTGAAATGTCTCATTCCTCTCTCATTATTTAAAATCTTTCTATCTTTTTTTTTTTTTTTTTTATCGATTCCCATCTTTTTGATTTATTTTATTTTCCTTGCATTCTTACAGATTTACCGATGTTTCTTATTTCTCTTTCCTTCCTGGTTCCAATTGTTCAAGTTTCTTTCATTCATTTTTTTTAGATTTTCCTGAATTTTTAGATTCTTCTCTCATTTTTTCACGCCTCACCGAATGGTTGTTTTTTTCCTTCTCCTTTCATTTTTGACATCTTTTTAAATTTTTTCATCCTTCTGAAACATGTTTTGTTTTTTTTTTTTAATTTTTGACGTCTTTTCAGTATTTTATACTATTTTGAAACATTTTTTACATTCTAAATCGTTCTTTTTTTTTTTTTTAGCTTTTTAACTTCTTCGTGATCATCTCACGCTTGGTGCATCCTGTCGCATAATTCCAATTTCTTTCGTTCTTTTTTATTCATTCAGAACTTCCAGTTTTCTTTCCCTCTTTTTTCATTTTTAAAAAAACTTTTTCCTTGTTTCTTTCATTATTCATTCACGTATTTCTAAATTATATAATATTTTCATTCTCACGTTTATCTGTCTTTTTTATGTCATTCTGATATTTTTCAATTCTCTTTCATTGTCAAACATCTTTCTAATATTTTTCGTTAATTTTCGTCTTTCTGAATTATTTCACTTTCTTTGCATCACATTTTACCAATATTCCTTCCTCATTCATTCATTCATTCATTCTGACCGGTCGTATTTTTTTCACGCTTCTTACCAAATTTCTTATTTTCACACGTTTGTCCGATGCCCTTCCTTCTTTTAAACAATTCTTGTTTCTTTCAATCTTCTTTCATTCTTTCACATAGTCCCTATTTCGTTTCATCATTCATTCATTCTTTCTCATCCTTCAGCTTCTTTTCATTCACACTCTTCATTCTGATCTTTTCAATTTTCTTTCATTCTTTCCCATCTTTCCGATTCATTCTTTTTTTTCATTCACAACTTTTCAACATATTTAGCCCTCTTCGTAAATATTTAATCCTTCTCATTTTTTATGAGATTCGTTCTTTTACATTTGGCTGATTTTTAAATTTTTCCTTCATTTCATATTTCTTTAATTTTTCTTTCATTTCAAGTCCTTTCATTTTTCATTTATTTCTGATTTTTTAAAAATTATGTCATTCCATGTGATGGATTTTTAAAATGTTTTCCTTCATTTCAATTCCTTTATTTTTTTCTTCGTTTCTGATTTAAGATTTTTTCCTTCTTTTCTGATTTCTTTAATTTTTCCTTCATTTTTGATCTTTTAAAACTCTTTTCATGTTTTTGCTTCTTGCTGATTACTTTCCTTTTAAAATCTTTCAGATTTCTTTCTTTATTTTCATACATTCTTTCATATCTTTCCAGTTTTTTCATTTTTTTCCCTTTTTTCATTTCTTTATTACAATTTTCATTTTTCTTTCATTCATTTGAAAATTTCCTTATTCAATCTGATTCTTCTATTAATTTTCACATCTTTCTGTTTGCATTTTTTTATTTTTTTATTTTCCGCTTTTTCTATTTTCTTTTTTTTTTACCTTCTCAATATTTTTTTTTGAAATTTTTATTTTATTCGATTATTTTCTTTCTTTCTTTCTTTCTTTCTTTCTTTCTTTCTTTCTTTCTTTCTTTCTAAGTTAACCATTCCCTATCGCATCAATTTTTTACCCTCATCTCTACCTTGACAGTGTGTCTAAATACATATACAATCAATATTGCCTTATAAACACTAATCATGTCAAACAAAGCAATAAATCAACCCTGAAATGACTGTAAAAAAGAAAATCAAACAAAAATCCCGAGACGAAAAACAAACAAAATGTCGATTGGGCACGTGGCCGGCAGAAAAACACAAAGAAAATTTTACAAAAGTATAAAACAAAAAACAACCAGCATCTTTCAACACACACACACACACACACACACACACACACACACACACACACACATACATGCGCGCACGTGTGTGCTCACACATACTCAGAGAGAGAGAGAGAGAGAGAGAGAGAGAGATTGAAAGAGAAAGAGAGATTGAAAGAGAGAGAGAGAGATTGAAAGAGAGAGAGAGAGAGATTGAAAGAGAGAGAGAGATTGAAAGAGAGAGAGATTGAAAGAGAGAGAGAGAGAGAGATTGAAAGAGAGAGAGAGAGACGTATATGTACGCACGACTTAATATGCATACAAACACATGAAAGCACAATATTAATTCTGCGACGTTACGATGACATAAATAATATAATTTACAAAACAAACACTTATTACGTAATATTCTTCTTTGTCAATGCACTCAATGGAGAATATAGCGGATACAATTATAACGAATAAGTATTCATTGATCTAACCCCGTGTGTAGGCGTACCATGTATGTGAGTGTATATATATATATATATATAAACTGTTTTTGGTGGGTTGTGTTTTGTGGCATACCATCTTTTGTGGGTTACTTTATGACGAATCCTATATGTATATATATATATATATATATAATTTGAAAGTAAATAGTTTATAGATAACTTTATAGAACTAAAAATGCAGTGTAATCCGACAATATTAAGAGAAAAATTGAAAACAAGGCAATACAATTAGAAGGAGATATTTTTTGAGAAGCAAAGTTGACATTATAGGGCTTCGGTTCTAATGAACCATCATTACGACTGTGAGGACTGATATTAGTAATGTACTTTTAAACATCCATCGTTGATATAACATCGCTAATATAATCCCTCACAGTGCAGATGATGGTTCATTAGAATCGAAACGTTATAGTGTCGAGAGTAGAGTGTTCGCCAATGGTCCGGGAGACCGGAATTCAATCCCAGGTCGAGTCATACCAAAGACTAAAAAAAATGGTACTTGATCCCTCTTTGCTTAGCCCTTAGCATTATAAGGTTAGGGTCAAGGGTGAAGTGGATCAATCCAGGGAAAGAAGTAGCGCCCTCTCTTACACCTCGGTGTAGTAGCTATTGAAAAGGGAGCTTTCGGGTCACCCTCGACTAAGATCGCCAACTTACTCAGAACTAACTTAGTTGCACATTAGATGGCCTCAACTATTGTTGTCAAGCATATGATTTTATTCCAATCGTTTCAAAAGTATTGCTAACACTAATAGTTCTATTTGCACACAAATAGATGGTTTAAAGTATTTCTATCAAACACAAATAGTTTATTTAGCATAGCGTTAAATGGTTTCAAGCATTGCTATCCAACAATTTTATTTTGATATCAATCGCACATTTTCGACTTTTACCATTTATTTTTAGCACAGAGTTAAATGGTTTCAAGTATTGCTATTTGACACTCATAATTTTATTCAGTATTAATAATATATTTGTACATAGTTAAATGATATTAAGTATTATTATCAATTGTTTGCCGGCAGTTAGATCATTTCAAGAATTGCAATGTAACACGAATAATTTTATTCAATAACAATAATAAGTAAAGGATTGAACAGATGGGACCCTGACCGGGAATAACAATTCGGGTCAGACTGGATCTGGGAGTAGTGTTTATGTAGGGATACTTTACATTACCCCAAACTCTAAGACGGCAATCTCACCATCAGATGCAGTTTTATGTCATACCCAGGACACTAAATGGTTTCTATTATTGCTATCTAACACAAATATTTCTTTTGAAAATTATTTATTCTTTGGAAAACAGTTTCAGGTACTCTTATCAAATACGAATTATCAATTCTGGCATTAATAATTAATTTGCTCAGAGTTAAATGGTTTAAAGTATAATAAATGATTAAATATTCAATTCGACTCATAAGTCGGGCCCTAACTGGTACTATCACTCCAGATCAGAGTGGACCTGAGAGTAATGGCAATAAAAGGGTACTCAACATTCTCAAAGCTTTAGAAATGGAACCTTACCAACAGATGAAGTTCAGCGTCACATCCAGTACACGCGTTGTTGGATGGGGTTTTGCCTCTCTGCAGAGATACAGTCGGCGTAGTTTACAACTCCAGTCAACAAGGTGAACGTCTCCCTCTGTCTCTGTCTGTCAGTCTGCCTGTCTCTCTCTTTCTCTCTATATATATATATAATAAAGATTCTACCTGCTTAGTATTGTTTTATGACTATTAATTTCATATGACGATTGTGCTTTCTATTCTGATGAAGTCATGAAATTAATTGAAACAATCGTTTTTATACAGCTCTCTTAGTCTGCATTTTCTTTTTAATTCATAAAACTCTTTTAAAACTATTATATTTTCTCATTTATTAACCTCTCTCTCTCTTTCTCAGTCTGTCTGTCTGTCTGTCTGTCTCTCTCTATATATATATGTGAGATTTTATTTGAGTTATTGAAATGTATGATAGCTTTAAGAAGACAATATTCATTGATCACGATAAAGATTAAAACTCAAAAGATGTAAAAGTCAAAAGAAGTAAAATACGTTAAAGTTAAAAGATAAAAGACGTAAAAGATAAAAGACGTAAAAGATGTAAATATAACGATTAAAACTCAAAAGATGTAAAAGTTAAAAGAAGTAAAATGCGTTAAAAATAAAAAGATGAAAGTTGTTAAAGATAAAAGACGTAAAAGATAAAAGACGTGAAAGGTGTAAAAATAAAGATTAAAACTCAAAAGATGTAAACATCAAAAGAAGTAAAATACGTTAAAGATAATAGATAAAAATTGTAAAAGATAAAAGACGTAAAAGATAAAAGACGTAACAGATGTAAAAAAAACGATTAAAACTCAAAGGATGTAAAAGTCAAAAGAAGTAAAATACGTTAAAGTTAAAAGATAAAAGACGTAAAAGATAAAAGACGTAACAGATGTAAAAATAACGATTAAAACTCAAAAGATATAAAAGAAAAGGAAAGCTTACTGGTTTCCAACTTGGCTCGTCAAAACTATTTCTAAAGCAATTCCACGATTGAAAAAAAAGCCTTTATATGTAGGGAATGGAATAAAAAGAAAGGAGATTTGATAGAAACAACATTAATTCCAAGTAAACATTCCCTATGTTTGCAGGGAGATGTCTGAAATGGAGATTTTGCCATTTTTAAAATGAAAAACAAGACGACACTAAATCTGTATGCACATGATTATTTATAAGGTGATCTGCGATTGAAGATCAGTGTGTATTATTTAAAACGTCCGTAAATTGGTACGTGAAATCTCTGATTTTTGTTGGTACATGGTTTTTAATCCTTACATTAAACCCTTTGACTAGTTCTGCCAAAGTACTGTCGACCAACTCTACAATGAAACTACCATTAATGTAAACAATAGAGCTATTATCTTGCGGGGGAAGAGTATATATATATATATATATATATATATGGAGAAATGGTAGATTTAGTTGAATGTGACAAGCTGATAAAAATAAGTGAAAAAGAAGATAAATCAAACACTTACAACAGGTTTAGTAGTAATATTTCGTTCTTTATTTACAGAACTTCATCAGACAAAACATTTCTTGCGTTTTTCTACATTTTAGCAAATAAGGAAAAAATATATAAACTAATAGAGGTTGTAAAAAGGTATAAAGGGAGCTTGACACTAAACTGCATCCGATTTTGAGGCTCCAGTTCTGTATTTTTCTTCGTGTTATTTGATTCTCAGCAAAGATTGTATTTGTTATGAAAAAACGTGTAGAGATTTTCTGTTTTTCCTTAAATCTCAAATTCATCGAGTATCTTTTCCAGTTTCTTGTGAACTGTTTTAAGGGCACCAAATACGATTAATATTACTGTCATCTTCATGTTTCACAGCTTTTTCAGTTCTCTGGTAATCTCCAAATATTTATCCATCTTTTCGCTTTATTTTATTTTCACTTTGTGGTCAGCTGACACAGCCAAATCCACGAGACGACTATTTCTTTTCTTATTCATTCAAAAGTAAATTTAGTCATCTGGCTTGAACTGGGTGATCAGTTCATATGCGTTTCATTCTTAACGACAGATTTTGTGTATACCATCTGTTAGAATGGTAAAATATCCTTGTGTGATTTCTTGTGATCCCCTTTCACACCCAGCCGTGTAAGTCCTTGTATTACGTTTGAGGTATTTTGCAGCATACACTTATCATGAGGTAGTTTGCTGCAATTCAGCAAGGATTACATTCCTAAAAAATCTTCAGAAGCATTCGGTTTCACCCTTCTTTTATTTTGAAATAATTACCAATGTAACAGTTTTATCGTAGCGCTATGAACTTTTATTTATTTGCTAAACATTTAGCACTTTAGAATCTTTTCACTTTCAATTAAATTTTCAATTTAACTTTCGCTTCTCAATGTTTTATTTGATTTTAAATTAATCAAATAAAGTGAAAATTCAAATTATTTACAAAAGAAAGGGAGAGATAATTTTTAATGTTAAAAACCGTAAAGAGATTCTTTAATCTATTCAAAATAAAATGTTATTTTTCTGACTCAAAAAGCTTCGTATAAAATAATTCCTTAAGAGATTTGGGATACAATATATATATATATATATATATATATATATATATATATATATATATATATATAGCAACGGCCAAAACAAAAATGCTGAACTATTTTAATGGAACAAAATTACAGAATTTTTTTTTCTTTTCTTTAGATATTACTTTGCTTTTCTCTTTCTTAATTGAAGATAATAGAAAAAAAAAATTATTAAATAATGAAATCATACAGGCTTGACAAATTGGGCTGAAGTCTACATTTAAATAAATTACTTTGTAATTTACTTAGCAATTGATTGTGTATTTGATATAGGAAATACCATAAGTCAAGAAAAAATGTGTACGTTGTGTGATCAAAAAGTATTTTATTTTTTAATTTTAAAATTTTAGATTCAAATTAAAACGTGTGCACCGTTATGAAACTTATTTAATAATATCTCTATAGTAGATAAGACGTATAAATGAACCTGGGCAAGTTCTCCATATGATAGGGATCAATGTTGCCAGTTTTGAAGCTTTGATTCACGCGGATATAAGTTTGTGCAGATGTGTTCCTAAAATTGTTCACCAAAAGTTTGAATATCGGAAAGTTTGAACACAAGATCATGACTCTTGCAATTATTTTTGCAAAACGGGGAATTGTACAGGTGAAGCCTTTTTTTTATCAGTGGGATTTTTTTCATTATTTCACGGGTATCCCCTTTTTTTCTTTTTCCTTGTCCATTATGAGATTTAGTTTTCAGCTGAAATGATCGAATTATATATTAGAAAGTAAAATCTGCAATTTATACAATTACGTTCAATATAAATTAAAAACTGATCCACAAAACGGGTAAAATCCTAATTGAGTATGTTTAAAAACGGTCCTTTTTTGAGACGAAAAGAAAAATACCTGGATCTTGCAAGAGAGCTTTAACAGCTGAGGAACATAAAGGTAACGGTCTTACCAAATGAAGTTGATACCTGACGCTCCCCAAAGAACTGGAAAAGAGACTGGGAAAACTGGAAGAGTTTGAGACCATTTAGACCACAGCACTGTTGAAAAATGCTAGAATATTTTAAGAATTCCGGAGAGCTGGTGAGACTTGTTTTTACTAAGAATTTGGTAAAAAACCACCGGTAAAAACTGGTGTGAAAATGTTACATAGGTAGATACATCTATTTGGGAAATAGACATGTAATGTTCATAACGAGAGAACATAGGAATCCCGGAATTCGAAAACACGTAACAACTTCTTGTTCAGGTACGAAACCTTTTTATTAACTTTGAGTTAAAGGTTTCGACGTAAGGAGGAGAGACACAATCTTCTATGCTGTCTTATTCATTTGGTCCCCAACTCGAGCGCCCCCCTAGGGCGCACGTTCGCCTCGCGTCTGCGAGCTCTAAAAGTCGACCGTCTTCGTCCGGTGTCTAATCTCAACACTTCATTTTCTTCAGATTCTCACACAAACCTCCGCGCGCTTCCGGTGCGTGACGTCACCCACACCCTGTCACCCCGTTTCGTCTCGGACTATTATGACATCTGAGTGACACCTCCATCCACCCGCGCGCGCCCGCGTTAACACCTGCCTCAATGTTGCACCTAACTAACCAATGTGCTGAGCCGAAAGGTTTTCAGCCTAATTAAACTCAAAGGCATGAACCGAAATCCCTCGGCTATTATATAATAAAAATTTCGGAAGTATAAACAGATAAGTCCATCCCAGTCAAAAGAGCAGACCGAGTACCCGTATTTACCAACCCCTCCGCTCGGGCAGGATATGACACAAGGTCGATTTTTAAGCGGAGTTTAACAGGTTTGAATTCAGAGTTTTCCTTCTCTTAGAGTAGTTGCCGTACCAAGGCTGAAAAACCCACCCTGTCCTACTATTTACCCATAGTTGGAGGGAAAATAATTGGATTCATACCTTTCCCAAGGGTATTAGTGCTATGTATTGGTCCAGGATTTGAACTCGTGTCGCCGTGTTCCTTTCCTGCGACCTCCAAAAGAGCAGACCGAGTATCAATTAACGAAAAGAAAAGAATTTATCATCTTATAGATTTTACCATTTTGCACACAAAACGGAATATATGTGCTATAACCAAACGGGGGACATCTCCACTCTAGAAGGAACCCCTCTTAAACTAGTAGACAAATTCACGTACCTAGGAAGCAGCGTCGAATCAACCGAAAAGGACATCGAAACGAGGTTAACGAAAGCATGGACAGCTATCAATAGGCTATCGACTATATGGAAATCAGACCTAACCGATAAAATGAAACACAGTTTCTTCCAGGCAGCGGTCACATCGATACTGCTATATGGATGCACTACATGGACGCTAACAAAACGGCTGGAGAAGAAACTAGATGGCAATTACACAAGAATGCTGCGTGCAATCCTGAACAAGTCCTGGCAGCAACACCCCACAAGACACCAACTGTACGGCCACCTGCCTCGTATCACGAAAACTATTCAAGTTAGACGAACCAGACATGCAGGACACTGCTGGAGAAGCAGAGATGAACTCATAAGAGATGTACTCTTATGGATCCCCACACACGGCCGCGCAAAAGCAGGACGACCAGCACGAACGTACATTCAGCAGCTATGTGAGGATACAGGTTGTTGTCCTGAAGACCTACCTAGGGCGATGAACGATAGGGAGGAGTGGCGAGAGAGGGTCAGGGATATCCGTGCTGCCAGCACGATATGATGATGATGATGATGATAGATTTTACCATTACCGAGAACAATAGAGCTAAATTGAAAGAAAGCGTGTTAAATATATTTATTTTGCGAATTATTTTATTATAAATTCCAGGAATAGAAAGTTATTTGACATGGATCTACCTAATTGGGAGCTTTTGGTAAATAAGTGGTAAGTATATATACACCCATGAATACATTTTTTTCTTTTATCATGAACTCAAACCGTATGGAAAGAGAAGTTTGAGAGGTTCTTCAACAAATTAAAAAATTGCTGGAATTGAGCAATGTCGAAAATAATCCTAGAAGCAATATCCAGATAAATGTAGCTGCATGGCCACCTTCCACCCATCTCGAAGACCATCCAAATAAGACGAACAAGACATGCGAGACACTACTGTAGGAGCAACGATGAACTCATAAGCGATGTTCTCTAATGACCCCCTTTATAAGGACTCGCAAGTGTTGGAGGACCAGCCAGAACTTATTTACAACTTCTATACGGACACAGGATGTAGCCTGGAAAACCTGCCGAAAGCGATGGATAGTGAGAGAGAGAAAGAGAGAGAGAGAGAGAGAGAGAGAGAGAGAGAGAGATACAGACAGACTGAGAGAGGAAGGGAAATCCGTGCGATCAGCACGACATGATGATAATGAGGATGATGATGATGATGTTGATTTAAAAAAATCAACGTTGGATTTATTGTTTATTTTTCTCCTTTCAAATAGAGATTCAGTTGCGTTGATTTTTAAATACATCTTCTAACTTGCAAAATAACAAAGATAATACTATATTAATGCTTATATTGTACTCGGTTGGTTGGTTTTATGCCATATTAATTATGTATGGGTCATTTAATGTCAAATACATTTTCCAAGCAATTATATGGTTTCTAGTAACTAATGACAATACTGTGTAAATAGTTACAACTTGAAATAACTTTTCTTGATACAAAGAATTCACACGAGAACAGTTGGCCGGGGCTTTAGAATACACCGACTGCATCTTTGCAAAGGGACAAGACCTTGCCCATAACTTGTGTCCAGGATATAACACTAAATCTAATAGTGAGGTTCCAGTAATGATGGAGCTTTGGGTAATACAGAATGCCCCTTCATTGCCATTGTTCCGAGGTCCACCCTAGCCCAGAATTGTAACACCTAACAAGTGAAGAAAAAAATTAAGAAAAAGTTTTTAGAATAAAAAGAAATTTACTTACTACTGAACCAACGAAATATCGCTTAAAGTTTATTAACGAAAGAAAACTTTTTAAGGAATGTCTTTCGTTGAAGTTTAAGAGAAAAAAAATGTCATATTGAAAAAAGAAAATAAAAAATTTAGTAAACAATTCATTATTACTGAACCAACGAAATATGATTTAAAGTTTAGTGTCTTATCGATGATAATAATAAATGAAAGAAAACTTATTAAGAAATGTCTTTCGTTGAACTTTAAGAGAAAAAATGTCATTGAAAAAAGAAAAGAAAATATTTAGTAAACAATTCGTTACTACTGAACCAATGAAATATGGTTTAAGAAAGAAAACTTTTTAATGGATATCTTTCGTTGACGAATGTTGAAGAAAGAAAAGAAAATATTTTGTAAACAATTCGTTAGAATAAAAAAAATTACTTACTACTGAAAGAACGAAATATGGTTTAAAGTTTAGTGTCTCTGTTTAAGTTAACCAAAAAAGAAAGAAAAGTGATGAAGCAGAAAAAAAAATCAAGAGCAAAATTCTTGGAAAACGGAAGTTATGTTTACCTTTACAATTCGCGTTCGGCTTTCCTCGGAGAAAAACGACTTATTAAAAATATTTTTTTATTTATCGTAATATTTTTGGATAATAAGTATAAAAACACTCCTGAATTCGAATAAAATACTCTCAGAAAATTTTAAATCAATTAGTGGTATAAAACTGGAGATTATCGGTTTGTAACAAACATCTACATTTTTATTTATAGGGATATATGTAAAAACTGGATTTGGCTTTAAAGAACCAGCACTGTTTGAAAAGCCATAAAACCAAACCAAACCAAATAGCTAGTCTTAATACAAAGAATTTAAAAAAAACATATAGTTTCAAACAAATATTCCTATTTGATTTTTTTTTTTCGCAACTACTGGCATATTGGTTAAAGCAGTCACAAACGGCCCGGGAGACGGCGATTCAATCCCAGATCGAGTCATACCAAACACTAAAAAAATAGTATTTGGTGTCTCCTTACTAAAGATTCAGCATTATAAGGTACAGATCGAAGGTAAGTAATCCAGAGAAAAGACTAGCGCCGTCCCCTACTCCTCGGTGTAGTAGCTATTCAAAGAGGTGGGGGCTGTGGGTCGCTTTCGACTATGGTCGGCAGACTTACTTACTGCATGTTTTCAAGTGTTCTTCTCTGATAATTTTTAGCGTTATAGGGTTTCAAGTATTCTTATTTAAAATTAATAATTTATATACAATTATATTGGTTCGCGTAACTATTTCTGTTTGATAATAACTATTTGTTTGCACACATTTATATAAGTAAAAAGTAAAGTTGGCAACCTTAGTCCGGGGTGACCAGAAAGCTACCTTTTCGTTAGCTACTACACTGGGGTGTAAGGGAGGGCACTACTCCTTTCCCAGGATTGCTCCACCTTCCCCTTGATACGTACCTTATATTGCTGAGTGTTAAGCAAGGAGGTATCAAGTACCATTTTTAAAGTCTTTGGTATGACGTGACCAAAGATTGAACGCAGGTCTCCCGGACTATTGGTGAACACTTTAGCAAGAATTCATCGGTGAAACAAATAATTTATGCACATTTATATGAGTCAAGTCGGCTGGGGCTGTAGAATATGCTGAGTGTATCTCTGCGGAAGAACTCAGCAATGATTATCCTGGATATGACTACTGCCGGGGCACCTCTGGTGGTGTAATGGTTAGCAAGCTAGACTAGCAAACCTACACGTGTGAGTTCGAGTCTCATTGGGCGCCCCTTTCATTCGGCCTTGTGCCACATCGAAGCAAAGAGCTTTGTAAATTACTATCCTGGATATGACTACTTCTCAAAGAGAGATTCCAGTCCTGGAGTTTTGAGGAATGTGGAGTACCCCTTCATTCCCATTACTCCAAGGTCCACTCTGACTCAGAGTCATAGAACCATCTTATTGTCTAACAGAACTATCGAATCATTTTCTTTACTTAAGACCATCTAACCATTAGCCATACTTAGAAGCTTTTAACTGTGTGCAAACAATAAAATTATACTGAATCGAATTACAAGCAGTAAATAGCAATACTTGAAACCATTTAACTGTTTACAAATAAAACTATGTTAATACATGGAACCATTTAACCGTATTCAAACAAATGAGCTCTTGCTAAATTAAAACTAGTTATCTTCAAGGTATTGCCTTAAAATCATATATATTTGATTCATATAAAAAAGTGAATTTGACCACCTTAGTCGAGGATGACACAAAGGCTCCCTTTTCAATAGCTACTACACCAAGGTGTAGGGGAGGCCACTACTCAATATCCTGGATTTCTCCACTTTTCCCTTACCATATACTGCTGAGTGTTAAACAGGGCAGCATCAAATACCAATTTTTGAGTCTTTGGTATGACTCGACCAGGGACGGAACCCCGGTCTCCCAGACCATTGGCAAATACTCTTTGCATTAGGCCAATGACCCTGTTGATTTACATAAATAAACATAATTTGACATTAAATAACTTACAAAAGTTGATATGGCATGAAACCCAATCAAGTAATAAAGCACATATATTTGATTGGTTTGGTTTCTTCGTTTTAATGGCATATCAACCTTTGTAGGTTATTTAATGTCAAAGCCATCCTACACGATACTATTTAACCCATAAGTGAGTTCATACCTTTCACCAGTGTATTTGTCCGAAATTGAACGTAATAGCGTGACTGGATTTCGAACTCGCATACTACGATCCCGAAGTCCATCGCTTTAACCATTACACCACGAGGACACCTCCTACAAATATTTGATATATATGTATAAAGAGGGTTTGGAATTAAACAACCTACAAGGGTGGATATGCCATAGAATATAACTAACCAATTAAACACATATATTCAATATTTACATGTATAAAGAGGATTTGGCTTTAAATAATCTACAAGGCTTGATATGCCATAAAACACAACCAACTAAGAAAACACGCATATCTAATATATATGTATAAACAGGATTTGGCATTAAATAATCTACAATGGTTATTTTGCCATAAAATGCAACCAATCAATAAAACACATATAATAGAATTCAGTATTAAATAACCCACAAGATACAACCACAAACCAACCAACCAACCAACCAACCAACAGAACAGTTATATAGTTTCAAGTATTCCTATTTAATACCAATAATTTCAAAATATCTTTTTACATACAAATGGGTTCCATACAGGTACCAACACTGTGTTAGAGTGTACTTGGGAGTAATTGTGACGAACGGGTGGTTCCACACTTTCCGGAGTTCGAGAACTGGAGTCTCACAATTAGATGCAGTTTCATATTGTACAATGCGCACGCCATTTTTTGTGGAGTGGGGGTCTTACTCTTCTGCAGAGTATACTGTTGGTGCATTCTCATCCCTGCTAAAAATTTCTTTTGGTGTACTTAGCCAAGACTAATAACTGTCTATATAATGAGAGCTTTGCACATGGACCCGGGTCCTATGTAGTAGCTAGTGTGCTAGACTCTGACATCGTGGTAACCAAGTTCTAATTCTAGTTGTTGAATATTACAGTCATAATAATATCAATCACAACAGCAGGCGGACTCTTTCGTTTCAGATACGAACGGGTTTATTAATTTCTGACTGACTTCGGTCCATGGCAACACAAGGAGAGAGACACAATTCTTAAAAGCTTATGCTAACCATATTATGCTGACCCCACCCCCAACGCACAGCGCATCTTGAGATGTTTAAGATCTCAATTCATCTCTGCCGGTCGAGATCCGAAAAACTCAACCGCATGCCTCAACAGTAGAAAACACAACTACTCCTTCAACGGTGGAATACCCAACTCTATCTTTTCAGAATTCTCAAATTCTCAGGACCATCTCTTCTGGGCATGACGTCATCTACACTCCAGCCCCATTTCCTGTCTGGGGGTTTATTATGACAAATGATTGTCATATCCTTTCTGCACGTGCGTAAAGCTGCACCAAATGAGAGACTGAATAGTTCAAATCTTTACCAAACTGAATGATAAGATATAATTAACGAAAAATGATTAATATAAAAATCATTCCTTAATTATATAACACAGTAATGCTATTAATTTTGGACTAATAACCTTGGCAAAGGTACGAAGCTTTACATATCCCCAGCTCTGAGTTAAATAATATTCCTGTTTTCCAACAAGGATGGCTTAGGCATTAAATAACCCACGAAGGTTGATATGCCAGTAAGCAATTAAAACAGACGAAGATGGAGTGAGTGTATCTGTTAGGTATCTATCTATGGGTGAAAAATATCCGTTTAAAATTCGTTGGTTGGTTGTTTGGGTTTTATAGCATGTCAAACTTTGTAGGTTATTTAATGTCAAATCCATTTTTATACAACTAATTCGTTCTATTTCAAACAATTCAGTTTAGCATGTGTACACGATTTGATTGTCAAAAGCATTTCTATTTAGAGCAATTCAGTTTATTCAAACAGTTCTAATTTAAGCAATTCAATTTAACACAGGTATGCAGTTTATTTCTATTTAACCCATAGATAGGGCCATATCAGGTGCTACCATTCCGGGCTAGAGTGGACCTGCGAACAATGGCAATGAATGGGTGCTCTGCATTCCCCAAAGCCCCTGCATCACTGTAACCTCACCATCAGATTTTTAGTGTCATACCCAAGACACTCATTGAGAGTGGGGTCTTACCCCTCTACAGCCCCAGCCGACTGGGCAATACACGAAGGTTATGGCAAAACTGTTTTATTTCAAATGATTCAGTTTAAATGTGAAAACAGTTCTATTTTAAACAATTCAGTTTAGCATAAATACGCAGTTTAAATGCAAAAAACACTAAACTCAAGAAACCACAGTTTAGTTCTATTTAATCTATAGATAGGAACCTAACCTAGTACTAAGACTCCGAGCCCGAGTGGACCTGGGAGCAATGGCAATAAAGAGGTGCTCCGCATTATCTGAAGCTCCAGCATTACTGGAACCTTACCATCAGATTGCTTGGTGTTACAGCCGGGACACGCATTGAGAGTGGGGGGGGGTCTTACCCCTCTGCAGAGAAGCAGTTGGTGTACTCTCCAGAAGAAAAAAACACTTAAGAAACAAAAGCAACACGAAAAATGTAAATATAAACGTATAATGAACGTGATTACCCAACCTCTAGGGATGAAATAACCCTAGACGATGTTGACATGCTTTTAAAAACAGACAATTAGATCAGATTTTTACGTCTATTTTATTATTGGCTTTCTTTCCTTCGACTTAGAAAGTGGCTATTTACGGGAATTTACTCTGCGTGTAACTGATCTGGAAGTGACTATAAGTTCTTTTTTATTGCTGGTAATGTTGCATCGGGTCTATTGCAGCAAGAGATCTTGTGACCTCCCACGGGATTAACAATTCCTTCTTGGTCTTTTGGTGCAGTCTTTAATTTCTAGGATTTCTTTAAAATCAAATTTGGTGACCGTAGTCGAAGGCTTCTTTTTGAATAGCTACTACACCGAGGGCGCTACTCCTTCCCTTGAATAGATCCACTTTACCCTTGATACATACCTTATAATGCAGTGTTTAGCAAGGAGGTATCAAGTACCATTTTGGTGTCTTTGGTATGACCACGACCTGGAATTAAACCCCGACCTCCTGGACCATTGGCGAACATTTTACGCTCAAAGCCAATCAGCCGGTTTATATTCAGTAACTGTAAGTTAAAAATAAATGACGCGAAATCAAAGAATATTAAGGACAAAGAAGTATGATATTTATCCATAGCTTTGAGGAACACGGTGAGAATAACACTCACTTCCTGGCGGCAACACCCCTAAAAGCACCAACTATACGGGCACCTGCCTCCCATCACGAAAACTACCCAAGCTAGACGAACCAGACATTCAGGACACTGCTGGAGAAGCAGGAACGAGCTCATAAGTGATGTACTCCTATGGACCCCCACATATGGCCAGGCAAAAGCAGGACGACTAGCACGAACATACATTCAGCAGCTATGTGAGGATACGGGATGTAACCCTGAAGACCAGCCAGAGGCGATGAGCGATAGGGAGAAGTGGCGAGAGAGGGTCAGGGATATCCGTGCTAGCGGCACGACATGATGATGATGAGGATGATGATGTTATGTCAGCCTAGCTCACAAATGATTATACGACGTGAGGCAAAGAATAATTTGTCACAAGGCCAGAAGTATAGTGCATTCAATGAGGATTGAATTCCGTAATAATAATCTGTTACTCTTGTGTTGCATTAGTTGCAATATCAATAGTTTAAGAGTCAATGTAATAATAAAATTCACATCAACTTTTTTAAAGGCAATCTCTTTATACTTAGTTTCAATATCAATAGTTTAAGAGTCAATGTAATAATAAAATTCACATCAACTTTTTAAAGGCAATCTCTTTATACTTAGTTTCAATATCAATAGTTTAAGAGTCAATGTAATAATAAAATTCACATCAACTTTTTTAAAGGCAATCTCTTTATACTTAGTTTCAATATAAATGTTTTATGGATCAACTTTTTGATGATTAGTTGACATATATTTCCAAGTTTTAAAATGATTATCATTTTAAACGGATAAACACTTCATATTTAGTGTACGAGCGGCATTTAAAAAGCTCTATGCTTCCCTCAGAAAGAATTGCCTAAGTTGAACATTTTTTGGTGTGGAATAACACACTACCATTTCTTATAAGATTAGAAAAACTAATTTAGATTTCTGTCTTAATCTCTGTGCAGATGAGACCTATATAAAAGTGAGAGGTGTGCGACAAATATAAAAACGCACAAAACATAGGTTCGTGCTGTCATAAAGTATCTACCAAAGAAATGTATGAAACCTAAGAAAATCAAAGAGAACATGGTGATGGTACTCGCTGAGGAGGTGTCCCTTACATATGAAACTGAAAAAAGGGTCTGTTGAATTCAAGCGGGATAGGGATAGCACAAAAATGGCTTTTGGTCTGGTTGCCCAAAAACGTCAGCCACTGATGAACAAGTTGATGCCATTCAGCATCTTTTTTTAGATGATAGACATTTTACTGTCCAGGTGAGAGCTAAGTCCGTTGATATATCAGACTGATTCCTCTCTCTTTCAACTGAGATCTTGGGAATAAGCAAGAATGCTTATGCCAGAGCACAAGGTGAAAAGGATTGACATTTATTAACCCTAAGAATTTCAACCGCTGATAAGTAACTTAAAATAAAAGTTAGGTCCACCACTTTGAACCTGTATCAAAGATTCGAAGAATCATTCTCGTCCAGGATTTGAACTCGTGTCGCTGTATCCCTTTCCTATGACGGTAACCATTACACCACGGGCACTTCAAAAAACAAAACAAAACAAAAAACAAAAAAAAAAAAACAATTAATAGACAGTACTACGCACCAGAATTAAAAGAACTGAAGAAAACAATCAAGTTGTGACGCAACTGCCCTTAGGTTTACTTTTTGCTCCGTGATAACGCATATGTTCACGCTGCTTAAGTTACTGTTGCTGATGCAGCTAACAGTAGCCTTGAATTGCTACTCATTTCCCTTAACATATTTTGTTCAATCTCACTTCTTCCTCTTTACTAAACTGAAATCCTACCGGCGAGGTCACTATTTTGTAGGAGAATATATGCACCGTGGAGGACGAGGTTGCCACCTTCCCTGATCGAATTACAATACTTAAGAATCATTGGACTAATGATTGACTGACGTCAATGGTTGACTATACTGAAAATAGTCGAAAAATGGTCTTGTTTCGGCAACTACTTATTGATTAGACTTAGAACTTTTAGATGACATATTTTACTGTTTCAGCTGATAGCTAAGTCCATTGGCATTTTCTTTCGTTCTGTCTTCATTGTTTTGAGATATTGGGAATCCCCAAGAATGCTGACTCCAAAATGGTTGCCCAGTTGGCTGCTGCTGAAGAATACACCGGCTGCTTCTCTGCAAAGGGGTAAGACTTTCTCCTGTATATAATACAAAACAATCTGATGGTGTGGTTTCAGAAGAGCTGGAGCTTTGAGGAATGTGGAGTACCTCTTCATTGACATTTTTCCAAGGTCCACTTTGGCCCGGAGTGGTAGTATCTGGTAAGGGTCCTATCTATAAGTTAAATAGAACTAAATTGTGGTTTCTTAAATTTATTGTTTTTTTGCATTTAAACTGCGTATTTATACTAAACTGAATTGTTTAAGCTAGAAATATTTTGCCAATCTGATGGTGTGGTTCCAGTAATACGGGAGCTTTGGGAAATGCGGATCACCCCTTAATTTCCATTTTTCCCTGGTCAACTCTGGTCCGGAATGGTAACACCTTATAGTGTCTTATCTCTGTGTCAAATAGACTTAAACTATGCATTTATGCTAAACTGAATTGCTTGAAATATGATTGTTTTGACATTTAAACTGCGTACTTATGCTAAACTGAATTGTTTGAAATAGAACTATTTTTGACATTGAAACTGTACTTACGCTAAATAATTGTCTGAAACAGAACTGTTTCGAAACTTAATTCTGTGTAAACAAAAACAATACATGTTAAACTGAATTGTTTGAAATAGAACTGCAAAAAAGAATGCTGTGAAAATAAGCGGAAACACGTACCAAACACAATAGGCAGTGAAGCTTTTTTTGTTGTTGTTTTGAAAATAATCAACTATTTTCGTATCTTTTGTAAGTACTCTCGCTCTTAGACCACGCAATAAAATCGAAAAATTCAGGTATTTTTATTGAGGTTTACAGAACACTGAATTCACGCCTTGCATGGGCAGATTACCCCGATTAGCCATCGCGATCTCTTAGATAACCGATGATGTGTCATGATTTTGGAAACTTTCGGTTGATTGTTGTTTTCAGTTCGGGATGCTCAACAAACCGAATCTTATTTTATCTAGTCCATCGGACGAAATTTTGAATTTTGTCAACCTGTCTCCCTGTCAACTCCTGGCGTTTTCATAATTCATTGACCACTCGCTACAACGTTACATTAATTACTATATCAATGTTTTATAAAATTCGAACATCTATACGTGTAAACACTTCCATACTTCGTGGTAAATCGTAATACTTTAAAAGCCAAATTAGTAAAATCTGAAATCATTTCTTATAGTTTGGTTAAGTTGTATTGGGTATTGTGGCATAGAAACCATTTTAGATTATTTCATGCCAAATTCTCTTCACACTTATATATGAATTATACATGATTTAGAAACTTATTTTGTAAGTAATATTTCTAACGAGTCTGAGCTCACTTTTTGCAATTGTTAAATGGTTTTAAGTATTGCCTTACAACAGTAACGATTTAACAGTAGTCATTTGTTTTCACACTTTCAAATGGATATACATATGTTTGTATGTGTATAGTTTGTTGGCAATCTCTTTTTAAAACTAATTTATTTGTACACAAGAATTGCCATGTTTTGTACAATGGCTTCATTTATTGCAATCGAACACACATAAAAACTGTTCCATCTGATCCATATATAGGACACTCTCAGGAGCTACCCCTCAGGGCCAGAATGGACTTCACTATCCCCAAAGATCCAAAGCTGGAGCCTCACCATCATATTATTTAGTCATATCCAGCACACTCTTTGGAAGAGTCTTATCTCTCTGAAGAGATGCAATCGGAGTATACTACAGCCCCAGTGACTCATTTTCAATAGGTTACGTGGTCTGAGAATTAATTTTTTATTTATTGCGGACTTTTTGTCCTCATCTTGGTAGTTTTTTTTTTTTTTTTCTTCTCACTACGTTTCGGCCAAATTTCACCTCTGGCCTTCTTCCGGTGATTAAACGCGACCTCGGATAGCAATGCTGAGTCTTGTAACCGTATCCCCAGCATACCTTCCATAGTTGTTGCTGCCTTCCATAGTTGTTGTCTATCACACCACGTTTTTCACCAAGTAAACCTCTGGCCGGCTTGGATAGGAATTGAAACTGCTATCTTCCGACAATGCTCACCTGGAACCGTAGAGACCCAACGCCCTTATCCGCTTCGCCACGGGCCCCGAAGTCCGCAATGAATAACAAATTAATAAAAAAAAATTAATTCTCAGATTAAGAAGCCTCATCTCAAAAGGATTCCCAAGAAAGACATTTACATGGTCTGTTTGAAAAGCAGCAGGACTTGATGTGCTGAGTGAGTTACGGGTGAAAGAGTGATAACCGAATTATTTTATCATCTAATATGATAATCTTAGCTTTCTGCAGCCATTGAAGTTTTTTGTTCGCTTGCTTTTGTTTACACCTCCTCTTTTTCAGATCGTTCAACTATTAACGTTGAGGAACGAATGAAGTTGACATTTTTGCCCGGTTGTTGAAAACTCCGTAAGAAGCCCGTGAAATGCTTTAGCAAGTGAATACTGATGACATCATGTCGTGCACACGTATTTTTGACGAGCACAAGAGGTTCAGAGACGATCACAAGGAAATCAAAGGAGTCTCTAGGAGCGGAAGGCCTTCAACAAGTTGTACTGAGGTCAACGTCGAACAGGTAAGGCAAGTGGTGAGTGAAGATCGTCGGTTGACTGTTAGAATGATTGCAAGTTAGTTGGACATGAAAAAGGACTGTGGGAAAGATTATTATGTAAGATTTGAGCTTGTCTGAAAAGTAACGGGACTAGGAGTGCTGTGTGAGCTATGGACGAAAGAAGGATAAACGGATTGTTTTATAAGGTAACATGGTATCTTAAGAGCTTGTAACTGCAATCTTAGCTTTCTACAACAATTGCTATTTTTTGTTCACATCCATTTATTCGCAACTCTTTTTCAGATTGTTCACTGGGGAACAAGCGATGATAACCGAACAACGAATAAACTTGAAATTTTCGGTCTATTCGGGGATTGAAGTAGTTGGGGGCTTTCAACGAGCAGGACTGTGGTCAACGTTGAGCGGGAAAAGTAGGTTGTGTGGGCAATCGCTGGTTGATTGTCCGGATGATCACAAGTCAGCTGGACATGAAAAAAAGTCACCGTTTGGAAGATTATCACCAATGATTTGGCCCTAATCAAGTTAAAGATAATAAGTCTGAATAAAATTCAAAGGAGAAGTCTTAGGAATCAATGATAAACTTTAGATAATTAGCTGGTTATTTGTTTTTTGTTTTTTGTTAGGAGTTTATTTGTAGGGAATCATGATCATAAAAAACAACTGTGAAACAGGTTGGGGGAGGGATCAGTTTGTTTGTATATATCTAGTAAAGAAAGGGTTTATAGAAGTAATTTGGTCTTATTGTAAATTTCTTTAGATTTTTATGTATAACTTCACTGTTTTTAGAAATGATATCATATTATTTATTTCGGTGTTTTGGAACAGTTCCTTCATATTGTTTGCACTATAGAAAGTTTTTCTTAAATAGGGAAACGGGAATTCTTCCGAGCTGTAACCATGCCAGTACCATTTGGACTTTAGCGAAGTGCTTGGAGAAAATGCTAGACCGTAACTACACAAGGATACTGCGTGCTGTTCAGAATGAATTCAGAAAGCAGCACCCCACAAAACAGCAGCTATACGCTCACTTGCCTCCCGTCTCATAAACCATCCAAGGAAGACGAATAAGACGCTGCTTTCCAATATGGACACGCCATGCAGGAAATCTACTCTAAATTTGTACCATGACATGTGGATGATCAGAAGGAGCGCACATGCAGGTGTGTTAGGACATCATCGAATGTTTGTAAATTGAACCAGACTTGCTTCTTAGAGTCATCACTGGTGATGAGATATGGATTTTTGAGTACCAACCGGAAACCAAGTGCCAAAGTGGTCAGCGGAAATCTCCAACGACATCGAGGCCGAAGAAAGTAACCCAATGACTGTAAAAAGTCAAAGTAATATTGATCACGTTCTTCGATGAGAAAGGCATCGTCTACAACGGGATCTTGACACAGGAGCAGACGATCAATCAGTAACTCTACAAAGGGACCCTGCAGTGTATGCTTCGTTCAGTGTGAGAAGAGAGACAAGAGATATTGCAGGATAAAATATAGTTGATTCACTATGACAATGAACCTGCTTACAACACTCTGAACATCCAGCAGTTCATGGCTTAGAGGATCATCGCCGTACTGGAACAGTATTTAGATGGCTTGCGAGATGGGGGGAAAGATGCTGTTTTATGGAGTGTTCGGATAATTATCACCGTGGATTTGGGCATGCAGGATGATTGCTTAAAATTGGTGTCATGACTGCTGGATGACAATCAGAAGTGCCATATACAGGTGTGTCAGGACATCATTGAGAGTCTGCAAACGGAATCAGACTTGCTTCGTAGAGTTATCACAATTGATGAGAAAAAGATTTTTGGGTACGACCCGGAAACCTTCCAATCCAGCAAGACTATCCACTTTTTTCTATTTCCACTTTTCTTTATTTGCCGGAGTGTGGGGAGTTCCCGTAGCGTATTTGACTACGAAATCGAAGTGAGCGAGTTCAAGCTCCAGTCGTGCTATTATCGTCATTTTCGGACCAATTTTCTTGGGAAAGGTCTGAACTCTCTTATAACTATAACTATGGATTAAATAGTACTACAAGAATGGTTTTAGCATTCAATAACCCTTAAATGTTGATATACCATTAAAAAAAATCCCTCTTTTCATTTTTATTTTAATCGCAGTCATTAAGATCAGAGGTAAATCACATAAAACTGGTAACATTTATATAATGATTAACTACTAACAATCTAATCAGGAGATTGGTTAGTTGGTTTTTTGAGTTTTATGGCATATCAACCTTTGTAGGTTATTTAATGCCAAATCCATTTTTATACAAATAAACTCTTCTATTTCATACAATTCAGTTAAGCATAGTTTAGTTTGGTTACTTTGTTTAATGGCATATCAACATTTGAAGGTTATCTAATGCCAGGAGAACTCTAGTGGTACTTTTAACCCACAGCTGGGCGAATAAGGGGGTTCATACCTTACCCTCAGAGTATTTGTCTGAAAGGGAACATGATAGCGCAAGTGGAGGTCGAACTCACTTACTACGATCCACTTCATTACTTTAACCATTACACCACGAGGTCACCCTAGTACAATTAAGCATAAATTCACAGTTCAATTGTCAAAAATATTTCTATTTCAAGCAATTCAATTTAGTCAAACAGTTCTTATTAAAACAATTCAGTTTAGTATAAGTATAGATTTTTTATACACAGTTGAATGTCAAAACAGTTCTTTTTCGCATAATTTAGTTTAGCATAAGTACGCGGTTTAAATATCAAAACAATCCCTTTTCAACCAATTCAGTTTAGCATAAGTAAACAGTTTAGTTCTATTTAACCCATTGAGAGGGCCCTATCTGGTGCTACCACTCCGGGCCAGTGTGGACGTGGGAACAATAGCAATGAAGGAGTGCTCCGTATTCCCCAAAGATCCAGCATTACTGGAATCTCATTATAAGATTGTTTATTGTCGTATCAAGGACACTCATTGGCGGGGTCGTACTCTTCTGCACAGGAGGAGTCGGTGTTTTCTACAGTCCCAGCCGAGTGGGCAACTAATCAGGAGAATTATCATATTAATATCATATATCTCCGATGAGAAATTATAATGATAGGGGTGAGTTCGAATGCAGATCCTATAGTAGTATTATTAAATCCCAAATCTGAGAAGAAATTGATTTTTTTTAGCTTGACTGATTGAGTGATTCATTGATTATAACGGCATGCCAACACATCTGGGGTTATTTACTGCATAAATGTTTGTGAAAATCGTTCAGTGAATGATCATATTTACACTGTACTACAAGAATGGTTTTAGCATTCAATAACCCTTAAATGTTGATATACCATTAAAAAAAATCCCTCTTTTCATTTTTATTATCAGGAGAATTATCAGAAATGCATAAATGTTTGTGAAAATCGTTCAGTGAATGATCATATTTACACTGTAAACATACGAGGATCATTAAATAAGTTACCAGACTTTTTTCGTATCGGCACTTTTATTGATAGTGCACACGTGAAACCCTAGTCCCATTCGAAATAATCTTCTCGGGCTACAATGCACTTGTTGTACCGTTCCAACAACTTCTGTACGGCCCCATGGAGGTCGCCTTGTGTGAGCGTGTCAATGACCTTCGTCACAACATCTTTCATCTACCCAATTGTCATATAACGACAGCCTCTGCGCTTAGGGAATAACCAAAAGTCACAGGGAGCAAGGTCTGAACTATAGGGAGGGTGACGACTGTCTTGATGCCCATCTTGGTCAAATAGTCTCTGACAAGGCTGGATTTGTGGACAGGTGCTTTGTCCTGGTGGAAATGCCACTGACCCGATTGGAAGAGTGCTGGCCTCTTCTGACGGAATCTCTTCCTGAATTCCCTCTCTTAAAACCTCAACATAATAACCCTAACCCTAACCCTTTGGCCAATCAACTCTGGTCTATTGACTTCCTTACCCCTGCCACTTCTCTCATCATCCCTCATAGACTCCCTGCCTTCCTTGAATCCCTTATACCGCTCAAAAAACTGATGCTCAATTCATGCAAGATGGTCGAAAATCAGTCTGAAGCATTCCATACGTTTGTGTGGCATTTTTTCCAAGTTTAAAACAGAATTTTATTGCATATTGTTCTTCTAAAGTGTCAGATTGTATTTTTGAAATTTACCAGCTGTGACAATCAGGCTTTAGTAGGGTGTATTCCAATTGCTGCTGTAGCTGTTCCTTTGAACCTGAAATCATAAAAATTAGTCTGCCATCTCATAAGATGTATAGCAATAACATAGTGAATTTTCAAGAGTCTACGACCATTTTAAATGCCTGCACAAAAATGTCTGGAAACTTATGGAATGCCCCACGTATCTATTTGACTCTTAGATTAGACACTAACTCAAGCAAGAGTGGACCAGGAAGAAATGGCTGAAATTCCGTAGATATAAAGAACTCTTGCCTCTCGATTGAATGCAGTTTTGTGTCGTTCCTAGATTCATAACCCTCTGTAGTGGAACCAACCAATTCTAATTCTCACTGACAGAGCGATTTATTTATCTTTATGCTATTGCGCTAACGTAAACTTCGTTTCGATTTGGTTTGGTTTTATGGCATATCAACCATTATTGGTCATTTAATGCCAAATCCTTTTTGTAAATATATATTAGATATTAGATATATATGATTTGGTTTGGTTTGGTTTCATGGCATATCAACCATTATGGGTCATTTAATGTCAAATCCTTTTCATACATTTTATTAAATATATATGATTTGATTTGGTTTGGTTTTATGGCATATTAACCACTGCAGGTCATTTAATGCCAAATCCTTTTTATACAGTTCTATTTCAATCAATTCAACTTAGCATATTTCCTTTGTTTGCACTAAGTTTATATGTCAAAGTACACAGTTTAAATGTCAAATAGTTCTATTTGACCCTTACAATAGGGGAAAGTATGTATTTCATCCCCTGCTGATTTTCTGAGTTTGCCACCTTACAAAAATAGGAACGGTCAATAATTTTCAGGGTCGGTCTTTCTTGAACGTGAGGGAGATAATATAAAAAAATTCTAGAAAAATCAAATTATAATAATGTTTGAACATTTATTTGCTTTTTTTTTAATTGAAAAAATAAATATTTCAACCCCTGCCAACAAGCAATGATTTAGGCCCCCACATACCGGTTATGTGACCAGCAGGCATATAGACTAGTCCTGTTACTAAATTATTATTCCTAATCGAGAACTCATTTACTGTATAAAAGATACTAGTTCACAGAATCCTTCAGTGAATCAGAATCTAATCTCTCAACAATGAGCAAGACGAAAAAAGTGTCTGAGAACATCCAGTGTTATATATTGATCCTCGATCGAGCCGTCAATCAAGAGACGCACCTGTGTAAATAATCGGAAGGACAGCGGAAGCAGGTAGACGGGAGACAATTATATAACCAGGTGCCCGGGGCGGTTCGAGTTTGTTGAAGACAAGATGCCGAAATGAGAGCCATCGGCAGAAAGAGGGCTTTGGGCCCCTAGTGACCCACGGTTGAGCAACCCAACCAAGATGAGAAAGAAGTACTGCTGGGTCAATATAGCAGTCTGTCCCCGTCTCCAGTTCATCTCTCACACACAACCAACATCAACCCTTTCGAGAATAAAGTGTAAGAGATATATTTTTATAAAGATGTGTGTTCGTTCGTTCATTGCAGTTCGTCATTATTGTTGACTATGTTTCCGCTTATATTTCTATTATGTATATGTATGTGGCTATACAACACCAGGACAAAAGAATGCTCGAGACTGGAATGGTCTACAAGCAGCTAGTGGAGAAGGAGTCAACTATTGGTGCCATAATAAGAAAATGGAGGAAAGACCAATTGACTCTCAATCTTCCTCGGTTGGAGCTCCGTGGAAGATCTCCCATCGTGGAGTAAACCTGATCATGAGAAAAGTGCGGGAACAACCCAGAACTTTTCGGCAGGAACTTGTTGATGATCTCAACGCAGCTAGGACCAACAGTCAACAAGATGACCATCAGTAACACACTACGTCGTAGTGGACCGCAAGGTCCCTTTATTCAAGAAAGCACATGTTGCAATTAAGCAGATGGATGATTCAGCTGAAGGGTTGGAAAAAGAGCTGTGGTCAGATGAGACTAGAATTGAGATTTTTGGCATCAACTCGGCTCGCTGTGCTTGGAAGGGGAAAAAAGCTTACTTGGAACCCAAGAACACTATATCAACCATTACGCATTGTGGTAGAAACATTATCCTTTCGGGATATTTCTCTTCTAAGGGGACAGGACGACTACACCAAGTCGAGGAAAAGATGGATGTGGTCAAGTACAGGGAATTCTAGGGTGAAAACCTCCTTGCTTCAGCTTGGACACTGAAGATGGTTGCTGGATGGGTGTTCCAGCATGACAATGACTAAAAGCATACAAAGGAGTGACCCAAGTCGACGCATATTAAGGTAATGGAGTTGCCTAGTCAGTCTACGGACCTT
This sequence comes from Sepioteuthis lessoniana, assembly GCA_963585895.1. Lineage (NCBI taxonomy): Eukaryota > Metazoa > Mollusca > Cephalopoda > Myopsida > Loliginidae > Sepioteuthis > Sepioteuthis lessoniana. Next base: position 58,595,146 of record OY757940.1, read on the forward strand.
AATCTTTAAGAGAATCTGTGGAGGGAGCTGAAGATTCGAGTTACCCAACGACAACCTACAAACCTTTAGGATTTGGAGAGGATCTGCAGAGAGGAGACGGCCAAAATCTCCGCTGGGATCTATATGTAATATATTAACGTGACCTGCGGGTTTGAATACGGCGGATGTTGTTGACAGATTGATAAGACTGGTGTGATCACCGAAATGTCATCATGTCCACAGGTGCTGTGTATCAGAGAATGTTGAGACTGCTGCATCCGCTCAAGGATAATATCAACAAGGTGATTGCCGAAATGTCACCATGCACACAGGTGCTATGAATACGGTTGATGTTGAAAGCAGGTGCACCCTGTCGAAGATATCGGAATATCACTTGGACTGTGTGCGTGGTTGAATTCGGTGATAGTGGCAGATGCGTACGCCCACAGAACCGGGCTTGGGCAAGTAACCAATGGAAAGCAAAGAAGTGAGACGTGGGCGTAACCATAGTTAACGAAAAAGAGGAATTGCTGCAGGTCACGTGAGAGTTGTAGACTATTTAAGTTCGCGAATTTCGGCTAAAGTCAGTTGTTCACAGGCTCTTCCGTCTCCCGACAGCTCCATCGTGTGCACAAACTCTCTGAGATTGCTTTTCTGCTCCACACAAGTATCATCGCTAAAAATAAAAATATAATCTTATATTTTTATATACATACGTGTTCCTCGTTGTTAATAACGACACAGTATACAACATATAAAAACTTGGTAACTAACAGTAGGAAGTGTCTGGCTGCAGGGTGTGACAACAAAGGTTTCTTCACCAAGTACTGAGTTATGTTTTGCTATGGGGAGAAATACTTATTTATTCAATAAAATACAAATAAAAGTTAAAAAATTATTTTAATGAGATTTATTAGAATTTTTCTTTATTCTATATCTCACTTTCAAGATGGACCTACCCCGAAAATTATAGACAGTTCCTATTTTTGTAAGGTGGCAAACACAGAAATTCAGCAGGCGATGAAATACTTATTTTGCTCACTGTAAATATGACCCTATCAGGTGTTACCACTCCAAGCTGTTGTGGGCATGGGAGCGATGGCAGTGATGGAATACTCAGCATTCCCCAAAGCTCCAGCATTATTAGCGCCCTACCATTAGATTGTTAAGTGTCATATCGAGGATACTCGTTGAGGAGTATGCAGTCGGTGTATTCTACAGCCCCAGCCGACTTGGCCACTTCGTTTTGATATGTCATTTTTTGTTGGCCTATCATCGCATAAAAAACATAAAAGATAGGACAAAGATCGGACTTTTGTAAAATGGGTTCTTTTTGAATTCATTGGCATTTCAATTTTCTACTTTTTCTCTTTTATTTTCTTTCTTTGTTTATTTGTTTTTTTTATTTTCTTTGTTTATTTGTCGTTTTTTGTTTTCTTTTTTTATTTGTCGTTTTTTCTCTCTTTGTTATATATTTTTTTCTTTCATTCCAATTGCTTTTGTTGCTTTTCTCTTTCTGTATCTGTTTTTTTTTCTTCAAATTCATGCTTTCATTCAGTCTTTGTCGTTTCGTTTTAATTGCTTTATTTCTTTCACTCATATCCTTCGCTTTTCTATTCAAAATACAGTTGTTCAATCGACATGCAAAGCTTATTCTATTTTCCCTTCTTTTATTCATTCATTGATTCATTCTTTTCATGCTTTTTCCTTCAGGTTCGAAAAAAATGCTTCCTTTTCTTCATGCCTGTCATTCACCTATTTTTTCTGTCCTTTTTGTTTTCCTCTTTCTTTCTTTCTTTCTTTCTTTCTTTCTTTTCTTTTCTCTTTAATTTTTAAAAGCCATGACATGTTTTAACACTAGAACATGACTTCACTCTTTCTTCGCCCGTTTTATTTTCTTTTTTCGTTTTTTCATCTCTTCCAGATTATCTCTCTTCTTTCCTATTTTGATTTTCTTCTCTTTTATTCCTTCAATTTTTGTTTTTCTTTTCTTTCACTCAAGAAAATTCATTGCCTTTTCCCTCTCTGCTCATTTTGCCCTAGTTTTAGATTTCAATCCTTCCATCATTCATTCATTCATTATTTCGTTCATTCATTCATTCATTCATTTTTTTAAATTTTCTTTCCTTTCACTCTCCGAAAGCATTTTCATTTTGACAAAGATTCTTACTAAGATTTCTTACTACCTTTTTCTCCCGTTTTTATTTCCTTCCTTCCTTCCTTCTTTTCTTCATTTTTTATTTTATTTTCTTTCACTCTCAAACATCTTTTGCGTTTTCACAAAGATTTATTTCCCACTTTCTTTTTCTCTCGTTTGTATTACCTTCCTTCCTTCCTTCCTTCCTTTTTTTATTTTATTTTCTTTCACTCTCAAACATCTTTTGCGTTTTCACAAAGATTTATTTCCCACTTTCTTTTTCTCTCGTTTGTATTTCCTTCATTCCTTCATTCCTTCATTTTTTATTCCTTCGTTCAACTCTTTTTTGTGTCTTTCTTTCTTTCATTTTACTTTCTTTAAGTAGTTGCTTTTTTTCTTCAGACTTACTACTTATACTTTCCATCTTTTTTCCCTTTTCTACTTTCCTTCATTCATTCATTTGTTCATTTTATTAATTCATTCAATTTTTGCTTTACTTCTCTTTACTTTCTTCAGACTTATTTCTTACTCCATTAATTTTCTTCGTCCTTCCTTCCCTCCTTCCTTTTCTCAAATTAATCTCTCACCTCTTTTTATTCCATTTTCTCTTCCTTCCTTTCTTCTTTCCTTCCTGTATTCATTCATTCATTTCCGTTCTCTTCTTCACTTTTCCTTCCCTTTCTGCGAGCAGTTGCCTCTTCTTTTTTTCTCTTTCTCCGACTTTACTCTCCACTCACTGCTTCAAATCCATTCTCTCTCGATTTCTCTCTCACTCTCCTTCCACCTCCTCCCATTATTTCTCCGGATAATTGAAGAGGTGTGGCCAGCAAGATTTTTATTTGATCAAATTCCACGCATCCTTTCTCTTTGTATTCCTTTAAATCCAACCCCGGTTCATTCACAACACCCACCTTCTAACTTGTAAGCCATCAACTATCCGTCATTTCACTCCCTGCATCTCCATTATACTCCTCCCTCCTGTAGCCAACAACTCTTCTGAATTTCTCCCTACTCAATCCCACCATTCTGACACAAACACCCAGCTCCCAACTACCCCAACACAAAACCCCAAAAGCAATTACATATATTGAAAAATCTAAATCACTGAACATATTAGAATTCGCAACGCAAACATGTATGGTCAATTTCAAACCCCACTCAACTCCTGGTCGGATTTTCAAACCACCCCCTTTGCCTCTATCCACAGTCTTAACGTCCTCCGGGCAGGGTACTTTCAGTGACACCAAACTCTAAACGCAAAACGTTACCATTTACTTTGGCCTCCAAAGCCTTCACTTTTCGAACTTTTGCTTTAACAAGCTTAGCCTGTCTGATCTGAGGACTTCATCTTTCGCCATTGCCCACCCAGTCCGTAATCACACTCTTTAGGCTCCCACAGTCCTCGAACTTCAACCCACTGCTTTCTTGCTGTCACAATCTCCGATCCAGTTATTAATCAGGGAAATGTCACAACAACTTTTCATCCACAAAACTCCGTAATCTCTCAGTTGGTGACACTTGCAAACTATCAACCGCGATCATTTCAGTAAAATAGACAAAACAAACAAATCTGCTAACCGAAGTGAACTTTAAGAATTCAACCTAGCACTTTGAATAATAGAAACAAAGACTTAAGATTTTTATCTTAAAGCTGCTCTCTCTTTTCAAGCAGTCAGTCGAGTAAGAGGTGTATGTGGAGAGTACAACTCTAAATTTTTCTAATTTTTTTTGTATGATCAGTGTCTTCTAATAGTGACACTTATCATTAACTATTCTTATTGGAGCAAGACTAATCATTAAAGGACTGGAGACAGAACAAAATCTAACGAAAAGGGTTTCAATTTCCTATACCCTCTATCTCCCTATCTATCTATATATATATGCATTCTCTCTATCCTCCCTCGATCATTATATATATATATATATATACGAAGGTCTTGTATATGTTTTTCTTTAACCCTCCTGGATTTTCCTTTGGTTACAATTCTGTGCTAACCTCCTCTTGCAAAAATTCGATTGTTACAAAAAAAATTTCTGAAGAGAAGTGACCTAAAGAATTAGAGTTTTAATTCTTTTTCTGATTTTAAAACGTTCTTAATACAATGTACCCGCTTTTAAAAGCAGAGTGTTCGCCAATGGCCCGGGAGACCTGGGTTCAATCCCAGGTCGAGTCATACCAAAGACTTTAAAAATGGAACTTGATACCACCTTGCTTAACACTCAGCATTATAAGGTACGGTTCAAGGGTAAAGTGGAGCAATCCAGGGAATGGAGTAGCGCCCTCCCCTACACCTTGGTGTAGTAGCTATCGAAAAGGGAGCCTTCGGGTCACCCTCGACTATGGTCGCTAACTTTACTTATATATATATATACATTTATATATATATATATATATATATTGGTATTTTTCGGTCCAGTTAAACCGGAGTTGGGAGTAATTCCATCAGGACAAAAAAAAAAAAAAAAATTCAACAGTGAACATTTACATTTTCCTGGTAAAGAGCTCAATGTAACTGACATTACAGAGCAATAATTTCTTTAAGAAAAAAACAAAAAACCGGTCACATTATGATTATAAATTTATTTCCATCCTATTATGTGTTTTTATCCATAAGATAAGAAGTCCTTATATCCGGGTTACACTATATATATATATTGCTTTTAAAAACTTAGTCTGCTCTACTGTTAACCCTTAACTTGCAGAGGACGAGATGAAATGGATTCATGCCTTTCCTAAGGATGTCAACACGAATTGAAACACAAACGACTTTGTCTAGGATTTGAACTTGGGTTGCTGATTCGGTTTCTTACGAGGATAACCGTTACGTTAAACACGACACAATTTCTAGGTATTTTCTCTTTCTGTATCTGAATGGTGGTTAACAATTTATGCTTTGTTTTCTCTCTAACTCTGAGTCTGACAAAGATCCGATTTGTGACTAATATATATATATATAATCCTGAACGAGGCTGATTGCATATCCCATAGCGCTAAAGCCTTGGGAAAGTATAAATCCAATCATCCCCCCTCCAGTTCTGAGTTAGTAGTAAGGCAGACTGGGCTCTGGAAACTTGGTTAGACGACTATTTCAGGAGAAGGAAAACTCTGATTTCAAACATGCTTAACACCGCAGAAAAACTGATATTGTGTCTCATCCTACCCGAGGGGAGAGGTATATATATATATTTATATATATATATATAGGTAAGGTTTACAATGAAATCTCACGGTATGAAGAAAGGATGACGGTTAGAAAAATCAGATTGAATGGTTCCTCTACAGCGTCTTTACAATAAATTTTGATGCAATTTTTAAATGAAATGAGAGGATGGAAACTGTTATGCTATTCATTTCCTTGTACAGAGTTTTTTTGTTTTTGTTTTTTTTTTTTTTTTTGATAAAATAAAATTCATTGCGCAGCAGACAAAGTCTTAACGAAACGTTTATCTGACTTTGATGTTGTCTTTTCTTGTATGCACACACATGCGGGCGCACATATATATATACATATATATATATATATATATATATATATATATATATATAACCAATCACTCCGTACTATTTGGATGTAATACAGGGTCTATTTTTGTAAAGATTTTAACAGGTTTGAATGAAGAGTTTTAGACTGGTTGCCATTCCACGATTAAAGAGCTCAGTCTATTTACCCTTAGCTGGAGAGAGAATAGTTAGATTTCCTTCGTTTATCATGGGTATTCGTGCTATGTGAATTGTAAAGAGTCATGTCCAGAATTTGAACACGGAACGCTGTCTCTATTTCCTATAACGGTTACGATTTCAATATATATATATATATATATATATATATATATATATATATATATATATATATATATATATGTATTTTATCATTAATTATATATATATATATATATATAATTATTGATAATAATAATGATATATGTGAAATGAATAATAATTCGTGATTGGTGCATTCAGTACAGTAACTAAAGGATTATAAAAGAGACTGGATGACTTGGAAGTTGGAGGATGAGTGGAGACCATCCAAACTACAACATTGTTGAGAACGACCAGAATACTGAGAAGAGTCCTGGGGACTGTCTCTCAAACTCCAGTAAAAGACCATCAGCTAACGCTGATGTGAAAAACTCTCAAAGAGCGAATAACAATAATAATAATGTAATGTACATATATATATATATATATATATATATATATATATATATATATATATATTCAGGTTAGTTTTATTAAAGACGATGTTTTATTTTTCGTAATTTTTCAAGTCTTCTTCTTATTTTCTTTTGTCAAGATTTAGGTGGTAAAGGAATTGTCCCATATCTTCAACACAAGCGCTTTCGTCCATACTTTTGGTCGTCATCAGGGGTCGTATAGTTTGAGTTGACAGTTTGAGAGTTTTATTGCTTTAATTAGTTGATAAAACTTGCCTTTATAACAACTTGATGCCGAAATATACACTCTTCAAGATATATATATATATATATATATATAATGTGTTTTAGAGGTGCAATAATTGTCATCGACAAAAAAGAAATCAACGTGCCTTGTTCAAATCCTGGTGGCGGCCGTGTTTTATTTTGCGTTAATGCTCTCAGCTACAGTTAAAATATTGGCTTACCTTGGGCAACAGGTTAAGCAAGTCAATGAGAAATAAAATCAGAAGCAGAAGTAGTCACTATAGTGCAACGCAGTGTTCAGCTTCGTTCTGGAAACTTCAACGACAACACTAAAGCCAAGTTGTATAACCTCAGTATTCTGAAAAAAGGAAGACCTGTCTTCTATACAACAATACCTCGTCCCGTGTCGAGATCAAGGCGGTGATCACACAAAACTCACGGATATCTTAATAATAGCGAAGTGTTTTTAAAAATAAATGCATTTGCAGACACATTAAACTCATAATTTCACTGCACTTTTCTTTTAGTTGTGAAATCACGGTACAATGGTACAATCACGGTATTGTTGTATACTGACCTCCGACCCGGCTGGGCTGTCAAAATAGGAAATGCACCTGTGTAAATAACAGGTGCATCCGGTCGAGGAATATCAGAATATAACCTTGATCGTGGACGGGTTGAATGAGTGCGATTTGTGACGCCCACAAGAAGAAGGTGGATGTCGAACTATTATATAACTCGGTGCTCAGGAAGTTCAATCAATTGGAGATAAGATGCGGTAGAGAAAACCAGCACCCAGCAGAAGGTGCCCTCAGGACCCCAGATTGAGCAGTTGAAGTTCAGATCAGTTGGAGATAAGATGCGGTAGAGAAAACCAGCACTCAGCAGAGTGGGCCCCCAGGCCCTGGTTGAGCAGCCCAGGAGAACGGGAAAGAAACGCTGTTATGGCCATAAGAGTGGGGATCAATATGTTCCAGTTCTGTTCGGTCTCCAACTCCCTCTCACAGTAAAACCTTTAGTAACCCCTTCGAACCCTTTCAAATAAAGTGAGAGGTATATTTTTCTAAAGAACTGTGCCGCTCGTCTTTATTGTGTCGTCTATATGATTCTGCATGCATCTGCATATGAGTATGCAACAGTACGTATCCAAATTCTTACAAAGCCAAAACACGGCACAAGGCCATTTCATCGTGAGCAGCCACGCACGAATCGGTACTCATGCGTGGTTGGTAAAAAAAAATTGGTTCTGTTGGAATTCCCCTACTGGGAAGCCTTTAACGCCAAGCAATCAAATCAACCTTGAAAAGCATGTAAAGCCTGTAAGGAGTGTCCCCTGAGACCAAATGTTCAAAAGTTATCTGGCACGAATGCCAGGTGGGCTCCCGAAAACCAAGTGGAATTAGTACACTAAAATCTCAGTATTTTAAACTCACCACACTAAAATACTGCTCTCTTGCAATTCCTGCACTTCTAGTTTTAAAATCAATGATTTTTGATTAATTTCTTTTGATGACATCTGCAAAAACAAAACAAAACAAAACAAAACAAACCCCACAATAAGACGAGAATGATTATTGATAAATTAAAAAACATAAAAATAACAAGCGTTTTATGGTTTTATAGGAGTTTCAAAATTATGATACTAGATTCTAGGTGTTTCTATTATTTTGTCCAAACCCCCCCATATATAACTATATATATTCAAGCAAGTTTTGTTAAAGACGATGGAACACCGTTTATTATATTTTATTTTATTTTTTCAAGACACCTTGTTATTTTTCTACTGTCGGGATCTAAATGGTAAAGGTATTAACAGTGGTGTAGTCGTTATCACCGTAGGAAATGAACACGGCGATACGAGTTCAAATCCTGGACGATACTGATTGCATTTCACATAGCACTAATACCCTTGGGAAAGGTATGAATCCAATTATTATCCCTCCAGCTATGGGTAAATAGTAGGACAGACTAGGTTCTTCAGCCTTGGTTAGGCAACTAGTCTAGGAGAAGGAAAACTCTGAATTCAAACCTGTTAAACTCCGCTTAAAAATTGACCTTGTGTCATATCCTGCCCGAGCGGAGGGGTTGGTAAATAGTATTAACAGTATTAATCTATTTTACAGAAATCAAATGCACAATAACTACAAATCAGACGAACAAGCAATAACCAACATCATAAAAAGACATATTAAACATATCAAAAACAAAAACAAATAAGATGTATCATCTTCGACACTAGATTTAAAACAGTAAACTTTATCGTTAACTATAACACCAATTCCGCTAAAATGCACCAAAACCAAACCAATGTAGTTTATAAATTTATACAAGTGCTTCCTGAAAAACAAAAAATAATTCTTACATTGGCCATACAATCACAACATTATTACGTCGTCTTACTAAACTCCTTTCTGAAAATAGCGCCATAAAACAATATTTAATTATAAAACACAACAATAGCACTAACTAATTTATATCTTCATAAGGAAGATTCTCACAGATAATACAATGACTATATATAAAAATAATAATAATAAACGATTACAAATCCAAGAAACAATATGCATGAAAATTTAAAAAGAAACATAAATAAAATAGCATTTAACACACGCACCAACATATCAAATATTTTTAATAACTAAAAATCACTAACTCTATTAGTAAACATTCTCTAGCCGAACGTTTTAAAACAAAACGCTGAAAACCTTCCAACCAACAACTTCGAAACAAAACGCTGCACATTATTAAAACATTGAAAAATCAACAGTCAACTCAAACTATACAACCCCTGATGACGACCAAAAGTATGGTCGAAAGCGCTTAGGCAGAAGATATGGGACGAGTGTGCTGGATATAACACTAACTTTTTCCAGCTAGATCGCGACACTAGAAAAATAACAAGGAATCTTGAAAAAATAAAATTAAAAATAATAAACAGTGTTCCATCGTCTTTAATATAACTTGCTTGAATAATAACTTGCTGCCTAAATATAGACTCTTCAATATATATATATATATATATATATATATATATATATATATATATCATGATCATCATCATATCGCGCTGGTAGCACGGATATCCCTGACCCTCTCTCGCCACTCCTCCTTTTCGTTCATCGCCCTAGGTAGGTCTTCAGGACAACATCCCGTATCCTCACATAGCTGCTGATTGTATGTTCGTGCTGGTCGTCCTGCTTTTGCACGGCAATGTGTGGGGGTCCATAAGAGTACATCTCTTATGAGTTCGTCAAATAACTTCTGTGAGATGTTACCTATATAAAAAGTGAGTGTTTAATTGCAATCATTAAGTTTTAATGTAGAAGTATGAAGTTGAAACTGACCAGAACATGAATGAAGTCATGTAAATAGGACGTAATATAAAGTAATACATTTTCTTTAATTCCATGAATGCTATGAACAATATTAAAGTAGACTTTTATGATATGTGTAGATTTGAAAAGTCTTCACCTATTTTTCATCTCCTTCAAGACATTCTTTGAATATTCCAAAGGTCGTTAGAAAAATCTTAACAGTTCGGCAAGAGTGTAACGTAATGGCCAAGGGATTTCGGTTCATGCCTTTGAGTTTCGTTAGGCCGAGAACCTTTCGGCTCAGCACATGGGTTAGTTAGGTGCAACATTAAGGCAGGTGTTAACGCGGACGCGCGTGGGCAGATGGAGGTGTCACTCAGAGATGTCACAATTGTCCAAGACGAATCGGGTGATGGAGTGCGAGTGACGTCACGCACCGGAAGCGCGCGAGGTTTGTGGAGAATTGAAAGAAAGTTAGGGAGTTGAAAACTAGAGCCCGAACGAGGAGGTTCGACTTTTGGGGCGAGACGAATTTGCGCGCCATGGATGCCGCACGAGATAGGGGCCAAATGAATAAGACGGCATAGCGAGATTGTATCTCTCCTCTTTATATCGAAACCTTTAACTCAAAGTTAATAAAAAAGTTTCGTGCCTGAACAAGAAGTCTTTACGTGTTTTCGAATTTCGAGATGCCTATGTTCTTTATATGTTCTATCGTTATGAACATTATATGTCTATTTCGCACATGGCGTTAATTGTGGCTATAGTACAAGAGTTCCGTAACTAGTAAAACAGAATCAGCGATATTATAGAGATTTCTAGGAGTGGTTCCAAGAATTTATCGGCTAACATGTTGGGCTTGTTTATAGACATGTTAATGTGTTTTTGCATCAACTTACATATATACAGGGTGTTTCAGAAATTTTGATATAATTTGCACTACTATATATCATCATCATGTCACGCTGCCCGTACGGATCTCCCTGACCCTCACTCGTCAACCGTCTCTATCGTCCATCAGTTGCATATTGACCTTGGCCAAGCAGTTAAAAGACGAAATGCACCTGTGTAAATAACAGGTGCATCCGGTCGAAGATATCAGGAGATCAGGGGCGACCTTGACAGTCGATGGGTTTAATTGAGTGCGAAATTGTGACGCTCGCAGGGAGTTGGTGGATGTCAAATTATTATATAACCCCGGCGACATGAAGTTCAGGTCAGTTGGAGGGAAGATGCTGGAATGAGAACTATGTCCCAGCAGAAGCTGGGACCCCCGGTTGAGCAGCCCAGGAGAACGGGAAAGAAAGGATGTGATAGCCAGTAGAGTGGGGGTCAATATGTTGCAGTTTTGTTCGGTCTCAAACTCACCTCTCACACAATAATACCCTTCGTAACCCTTTCGAACCCTTTCAAATAAAGTGAGAGGTATATTTTTCTAAAGAACTGTGTCCGTTCGTCTTTATTGTGTTGAATATGTTTCCGCGTGTATATGTGTATGTATAGTTGTTCATGGCTATACAACACATCGCTCTCAGGAGGTCTTCATGGCTACTTCCGGTATCAACACAGAGCTGCTGTATGTTGATTCTCGCTGGTCGTCCTGCGTTTGCTCGTTCATGTGAAAGGGTCCTCAGGAGTATATCGATTATGAGTTCGTCCTTACGTCTACAGCAGTTTCTCGTATATCTGGTTCGTCTAACTTGGAGTATTTTCCGTCATTTTACTTTTTAGAATGAAGTAACAAAATAGATAGATGGATTGTAATATAAACTCCCTAATGAACAAATGTTAAATTAGATATTTAACAAAAACAAAAACAAAAAGAAAAAAAATAATTGGCCGCATCTCAGAGACTACCTTCCATGTTTGGCTATTAACGTCAGATGGTCATGGTATGTAGATATCATAAAACGATAAGCTCAAAACACTTTGAGACTAAGAGCAATCTAAATTCATTGGGTGGGTATGCTACGTTATTGATTGATTTTTCTTCGCTTCTTTTGTGGTATGTAAACTACTTTGAAATCTTAAAAAAAACACCCTTTAAAAAGTTTTCGGAAAACTTTTCTTCACGTTTATCTAAATTAGAAACTAGATAAAAATGAAAATGTGGTTGCAAAAATATTACGTTTACACAAACATACACACACACACACACATACAAACTTATATATATATATATATATATATATATATATATATATATATATATATATATATATTGATAAATAAATATATATAGGTTTTTACATGTATTTGATCGACTTCTCCAAAGCCTTTGACTCCATACACAGAGGAAAGATGGAGCAAATACTACTCGCCAACGGCCTACCCAAAGAAACAATCGCAGACATAATGATGCTATATAAAAACACGAAAGTAAAGTCCGTTCCCCGGATGGACAATCAGACTACTTCGACATTGTAGCAGGTATGCTGCAAGGAGACACATTAGCCCCATACCTGTTTATTCTCAGTCTAGACTACGTGCTTAAAACGTCTATTGATAAAATGAAATATAACGGTTTCAAGCTAGCAAAAGAAATAAGCAGAAGATACCCCGCACAAACAATTACGGACGCGGACTACGCCGATGACACAGCACATCTGGCAAATACATGCACGCTAATCCTGCTACGTAGTCTGGAACAAGCAACTGCTTGCACAGGCCTCCATGTCATCGCAGACGAGACGGAATACATGTGCTTTAATCGAAGAAGCGATATCTCCACACTAAATGATAGTTCTCTGAAACTAGTGGGCAAGTTCACCTACCTCGGAAGCAGTGTCTCATCAACCGAGAATGACATCAACACACGACTAGCAAAGGCATGGACAGCTATCGACAGGCTATTGGTCATATGGAAGTCAGACCGGACAGATAAAAAAAAATCATTTTTTTACAAGCAGCAGTCGTGTCGATACTGCTATATGGATGAACTACATGGACGCTAACTAAACGTATGGAGAAAAAGCTTAACGGCAATTACACAAGAATACTACGAACAATATTGAACAAGTTCAGGAGGCAGTACCCGACAAAGCAGCTGTTTTACGGCCACCTACCACCCATCACAAAAACTATCCAAATTAGACGAACCAGACATGCGGGACACAGCTGGAGAAGCGGAACAGAATTAATTAGCGACATACTCCAGAGGACCTATCACATGGACAAGCAAAAGCACAACAACCAGCTAGAACCTATGTATAACTGCTCTGTGCCGATACAGGATGTAGCTTTGAAGGCCTACCGGGAGCGATGGACGATTGAGACAGGTGACAAGAGAGGGTCAACGAGATCTGTGCTGGCAGCGCGACATGATGATAAAGATATGTATTTAATAGCATGAATGCTTATCTGCGACTACTGTTTTCTTACCGTTTTTTACGACAATCATCAGGCATATATATATATATATATATATATATATATATATATATATATAAGGGTGAGTTCCTTTTTTACCAACTAAGAATTTAGGATAATTTCTCAAGCCTTGTATTTTTGTAAAGTAGTGTTACATACTATTCGTGAGAAAATCTTTGCGTAAATACACATAAAAGAATAGTCGACTGCATTTCTGAATTGGAGTAAGATTCCCCCAACGAGTGTCCTGGATATATAACACTAAACAATCTAATGTCGAGTTCCAGTAATGCTGGGGCTTTGGGGAATACGAAGTACCTCTTTATTACCATCGCTTTATTACCACCGCACTGGCCTGGAGTAGTAGCATCTGATAGGGTCCTATCTATGGGTCAAATAAAACTAAACTGTACTCATGATAAACGGAATTGTTTGAAATAGAACTGTTTTGACATTTAAACTGTGTACTTATGCTAGACTGAATCATTTGAAATATTACTATTTTTACATTTAACCATGTGTAAACAAATGACTGATATTTAATTGAGTTGTTAATGATACATAGTAAAACTTGAAACCATTTAACTTTGTTGCCTAAACTGAATTGCTTGAAATAGAAATGTTTTTGACATTTTACCTGTACTTAGGCTAAACTGAATTGTTTGACATAGATCTGTTTATATGTATAAAAATGGAATTTGCATTAAATTACCTTCAATGATTGATACTCCATGAAACCAACCAAATCATAAACATATAAGAAATATCTTAGCTCTGTCGAAATTCTTGTTTTAAGGGTACCTTAGACGTTAGGTAATTGGCCTGACTATACCATGTCGAATGGAGCAGGTGCTGCTGCGTCGGGCTGGGGTGATCCAGTGATCCTAGACACAATAATTGTTTCCGGCTGGGCAAGACAGAGTACACACACACACACACACGCGCGCGCGCGCGCACACACACACACATACACACGTGTGCCGGCGCAAAGACCGCCAAATTTGGTGGTTGGCGCAGATGGTGAATAACATAATCGTTGCCATTGCCTTGTTGACCTATTTCAAATTTATTCTTTATTTATTTATTCGCTTATTTTCAGAGTTAGCTCGTCACGCAGAGGACGAGCCCGTAAGATCCCCGCCGAGATCGCAGGGGGCACTTTGCATGAGGGCCCAAATAAGGGACCCTGGAGTGGGACTCCCAAGTGAAAACGGCAAGCACTTTTGAGAGAAGCACTTGAAACTGGGATCGTGTGCGATGTGAAACGGACCCCACTTGTCTGTCTTTTGTTCTTTGCTCCCCTTGTTTGCTTTACCTACCTCCCCACTGCCTTTTCTTTTTGCGTTTTTTTTTTTTCATTTCTCAATGGCACGCATTCATAGCTAAAATGCTTCGCGCAAAAATTGCATCTGTTCATTTTATTCCCCGATACTGATTGCCGTTGACGTATTTAGAGCTGTTAAACCTGTGTGGTTAAACGTAGATTGTATTTCCTGTGTGTGTTTTTGCATCAAAATACTGATGCGTATCTGTGTGGTGTGAATTGTGGCGTACAATGCACTCAGACTGTGTATATAAAAGAATTAAATCTGAGCCAGGTTTAAGGTAAGATTAATTCGTTTCTGTTTTGAACAGGACGATGAATTTGGGAGTTTACTAAGTGGGCCTACAGTGTACAGAATCGATTTTCCATATTAAAGTAAAAAATGTTATGCGTTATTCATTTCTGTCAGTTACTATACATCTCTTTTCCCCAAAATCTATCTATCTATCTATCTATCTAGCAATGCACACATGTACACATACACGCACCCATGGATACAAACACGCTATCACAGACATACATATACATACCCACACATACTCAAAATATATATTAGGTATCTATCAAACTAACTATACATTGTAAACGAGATTTTTTGGAATGATTTGTATATGCCTATCTCTCTCTCTCTCTATATATATATATATATACTGGGTGACCCAGAAAAACAGAATTAGAATTATTTTGCTTTATTTTGTAGAAGTAATAAAAAAAAGTATGGGTTCTATTTTTTTCGGTCACTATATATATATATATATATATATATATATATATATATGTGTGTACATAATAGGGAACAAAAATCCATATATTATAAACAATTTTATTTCTCTTTCTCTCTCTCTCTCTATATATATATATATATGTATATGTATATATATATGTATATATATAGAAAAATTAGAATGTTAATGATACATAGATATATGATTACTTCACACACACACACACACACACACACACACACACACACACACACACACACACACACACATATATATATATATATTCATTTATTTGTTTATCTATTTATTTATTTTCTTTCTTTTCTACTCATATTGATCTGAGATTATGGTTAGAAGAAAAACACACCTAGTATATATGTATGCATATATATATATACATTATATATATAGAAGAAAAACATACTTTATACATATATATATATATATATATATATATAGAGAGAGAGAGAGAGAGAGAGAGACACATGCATGTTATTTTCTAATATACTCGTAGATTATATTTTTAGATCACGCACATACACACATACAGTCACACGCACATAAGCACACACACACACACTCTCTCTCTCTCTCTCTATATATATATATATATATATATATATATATATATTTGTGTACATAATAGGGAACAAAAATCCATATATTATAAACCATTTTATTTCTCTTTCTCTCTCTCTCTCTATATATATATATATATATATATATATATGTATATATATATGTATATATATAGAAAAATTAGAATGTTAATGATACATAGATATATGATTACTTCATACATATACACACACACACACACACACACACGCACACACACACATATATATATATATATATGTATATATATATATATATATATGTATATGTATATATATGTATGTTCATGTAAAAAGCATAACACCGCATAATGTCACATCTTTGAAAATTTTTTTTTATTTGATGAACACTCTTTAAATGCAATACATACGAAAATAAAGTAAGTTCCAGTTCAATATGAGATGTAATTTGTGTTATCCTACAACGTATGTAATTGATGTATTTTAGATTGGTTTTGTTTGATTGGGTTTAATGCAATATCAACCCTAATTAGTTCTTTAATGCCTAATCCTGTTTATACTATACATTGAATATACGAGGTGTATACGATAAGTTTCCAGACTTTTTTCGTATGAGCACTTTTATTTATAGTATGCATATGGAACTCTAGTCCCCTTCGAAGTAATCTCCTCCGGCTGCAATGCATATGTTTTATCGTTCCAACAAGTTTTGGAAGGCCCCCATGGAGGTCCTCTTGTGTGAGCGTGTCAATGACCTTCGTTACAGCCTCTTTCATCTCCTAAATTGTCTCATAACAACAGCCTCTGAGCTTAGGGAATAACAACCAAAAGTCACAGGGAGCAAGGTCTGGACTATAGGGAGGGTGACGAACTGTCTTGATGCCCATCTTGCTCAAATAGTCTGTGACAACGATGGAGCTGTGGACTGGTGCATTGTCCTGGTGGAAATGCCACTGGCCCGATTTGAAGAGTGCTAGCCTCTTCCGACGGGATCTCTTCCTGAACTCCCTTAAAACATCAACATAGTAACCCTAACCCTAACCCTAACTCTTTGGCCAATCAGTCTATTGACTTCCTTACTCCTCCCACACCTCTCATCATCCCTGACAGACACCCTGCCTTCCTTGAATCTCTTATGCCACTCAAAAACTCATGCTAGGTTCATGCAAGATGGTCGAAAAGCAGTCTGAAGTATTCTATACGTTTCTATGGTATTTTTTTCAAGTTTAAAACATAATTTTACTGCATATCGTTCTTCTACGGTGTCAGATTGCATTTTTGAAATTCACCAGCTGTGACAATCAGGCTTTAGTAGGGTGTATTCCAATTCCTACAGTAGCTGTTCATTTGAACATGAAATAATAAAAATTAGGCAGTTATCTTAGAAAGTATATAGCAATAACATACTGAATTTTCAAGAGTGTGCGATAATTTTAAATGATCGTACTAAAAAAGTCGGGAAACTTATCGTATGCACATTATGAAGACATTTTGTTGACAACGTTTAAAAGCTTTCCAAACCCTTAAAAGGTATCAAGTATTGCTTTCTAATACGAATATAACTATTAATCATTTGTTTGCCCATAGTTCATCATCATCATCATCATCATCATATCGTGCTGGCAGCACGGATATCCCTGACCCTCTCTCGCCACTCCTCCCTATCGTTCATCGCCCTAGGTAGGTCTTCAGGACAACAACCCATATCCTCAATTTTTGCTATTTAACAATAGCAATATAACTATTAACCATTTGTTTGCACATAGTTAAATGACTTTAATTTTTGCTATTTAACAGTAGCAATATAACTATTAATCCTTTGTTTGCCCATATTTAAATGGCTTTAATTTTTGCTATTTAACAGTAGCAATTTAACACAGTCATTTGTTTACACACATTGACGTTGATATACATAATATGCAAGAACTTTGTTTGCAAGTAATTTCATTCTTAAATGCGTTAAAATTAATTTACTCGAACATTTAAAACTCGATGTTTTTACATAGTTTAAGAGTTTTAATTATTGCTATTCAATATCTGAAACTCCAAGAAACATTAATCATTTGTTTACACACAGCGAAGTGGTCACAAGTACCGCTACTCAACACAAATTGTTCGATTCAAAATTTGTCCTTTTGTTGCCCGCAGTAAAATTGTTCCAAGTATTGTTATGTATCGCTAACAATTCAATTAAACATCAGTCCTTTTTTACCCACTGTTTAATTATCAAACAGTCCAATTTCTAACAATTGAATTTAGCATAAGTCATTTGTTTGAACTCAGTTTAAATGTTGAACTTTTTGACCCATAGATACGACACTATCAAGTACTACCACTCCTGGTCAGAGTGGATCAGGGAACAATGGTAATGAAGGAGTACTCCGAATTCTCTAAAGCATGACCATCCGATTGTTTAGTGTCATATCAGGACACTCGTTGGGGAAGTCTTACCTCTCTGCAGAGATGCAGTCGGTTTATTTTACTGCCTAAGCTGATTGGGCAACGATGTTTTTAATGATTTCAAAGAAGAAATAAAGACAATAGAATCTTGTAAAGAACACTAAAAAATAGCGTCTTAGATTTAAACAAAGTTTTTTTTTTATAGATAGCTAACAATTAAGAGTGAAATAAAATGATTAAAACAAAAGAAAATAAATTTGCGCATTTACTAACAAAAATTAAGTTTTAACTCGACTATTTTATTAGTAATTATTTACGTAAAAGTCACTTTTTTGTTTGTTATACTTGGTCATGCACAGTCACCATTTGTAAAAAAAAAAAAAAAAAAAAGCCAGAAAGAAGAAAGAAGAATCTAGGACCATAAGGAAAACAGATGATCCCGGAAGAATACGAGGCAAAAATCAAAAGAAAAATAATTCCAATCTTGGAGTGTGTTCTAAACGTGCATCCATGTATCTTCAGACGAAAGAGTCAATGGGTTTCACATTCAAAATGGCCTCCGGCTCCGACGGGCGGCTGTTTCTCACGCTGAGACACCCGCTCGACACCACGTGACCCGGTAGCCTTCCCCCAAACTAGACAGTCTTCAGACACGCTTCTTAAGTCTGCACTGTTCACCTGAAAACTTTGATTTTAAGACTCGTTTTTCTTGTTTTACCACATTGCCATTTTTTTTTCGAGTTGACTATCTTTCATTTACCTTTATTCTTTCTTTCTTTCTTCGTTTTTCTTTCTTTTGTCTTTTTTTCTTTTCATAAATACTTTTTTCTAGTTATTTTGAAAATTTCTTCTTTATTCATCGTTTCTTTTTTGTTTTAAGGTTTTTTAAACGGTTTTTGCAGTTCATTTTTATTTCTTTTTATGCTTTTCTTGATTTTTAGTTAGTTCAAATTACTCTTTCTTTCTTTCTGTCTTTCTCTCTTTTTTTGTGCGATGATATTCTCCTTTTTCTTTATTTTTCTTAATTTTTCATTTTTCGAAAACTCTTCTTTCTTTCTTTCTTTCTTTCTTTCTTTCTTTCTTTCTTTCTTTCTTTCTTATATGGTAACATCGACTCTCTTTTTTAGTTTCTTCTCTCTTTGATTTTTTTTCTTTCACTCTTTCCTTACTTAGAGAAATACTAAACAATTCTATTACTTTTTCCTTCTTTTCTTCATTTTATTTTTTCGTGAATTCTCTCTCTTTCTAACCGTCTTTCTTTCTACTAGTAAGTGTTCTTGCATTTAAAAAAAAAATTATTCCGACCTTTCCATTAAAAAAAAAAAAATGTTCCTTTTTTTTTTAGTTTAGTTTATTCTTTTCCCCTTAAAAGATTTTTTTTCTCTATTTCATAGTTTGAATTTTGTATTCGTCGATATTTCTTTGATTTTTTATTTTATTTTTCATTTCTATGTGGATTTTGCTCTCTGTATTTTTAGCTCAATGTTTTTTTACTCGAAAGATCAAATTTATAGCAAAATACGTACAAAATTTAGCAACGGTAAAAAAGAACTAAAAAAATACGAACCAAAAAACTATAGAGAAGAAGAAGAAGAAGAAGAAGAAGAAGAAGAAGAAGAAGAAGAAGAAGGAGAACAACAACAACAACAACAGCAACAACAACAACAACAACAAAAACAAAAACAACAACAACAACAACAATACCTGCCAAGAGACTAAATACATAGTTGAAAACTTATGCATCTTTGTTTGGTTTCTTTGTTTACTGGCATATCAATCTTTGTGGTTTATTCGATGCCAATGCTATTCTTGAAGAAGAATAACAGTATAATACGATATAACCTATAGCTTGGTAATGTATCATTTTTTAAAACTTCGAACGAGAAAGTTCTTTGTGACTCATCCAGCTTTTGGAATTTGCGCGATAAAAGTTTGCAACTTCATGGTCTAAAAAGGAATCTTAAAACCTAACGCTACCGTTTTTGATTATTTAATTATACATTACATGAATAAATATATAGTCATCCACAGACAGATGGTTTCGTTGAATCACAACTCTTCAGTGTGGCTAGACACATAGTACGCTTGAAGCTGGGATCGAAACCCACCCAACTTTTCGTTAGACTTAATATCATACCTCTCAACCATCAAGCAAACAACGTCAGCTCGGGAATTATCAGGAATTTGGGAGTAGCTTTCGTTTGTTTACATTTTTGCCTAACCGGATACCAGAGTGTTCAATTCATTTGAAGAGCTTTGCATTATGCAAGTGGCAGCCGTTATATATATATATATATATATATATATATATATAGAGAGAGAGAGAGAGGGTGAGTGAGAGAATGAGACAGAGGCATTCGTGGTGAAATATATATCGTTGTCGGAAATAGACATGGTGATCCGAGTTCAAATCCTGAACATGGCTGTTATCATTTCGCATTAGCATTTCGCATTAGCCTTTGGAAAGTTTTGAATCAAATTATTCTCCCATCAGCTTTGAGTAAATAGTTGACTGAATTCTTTAATCTTGGCTTGGCAACCGGTCTAGGAGAAAGAAAATTCTGAATTCTAATTAGTTTAGCACCGTTTATAAACTGACCTTGTGAAGCGTCCTACTCGTGCAGAAGAGATGGGTATATATATATATATATATATATATATATATATATATATACGAGGATCATTAAATAAGTTTACAGGTCTGGAATATATGGAGGCTGAGGAACTGTCTTGATGTCCATCTTGCTCAAATAGTCTGTGACAAGGATGGAGTTGTGGACTGGTGCATTGTCCTGGTGGAAATGCCACTGACCCGATTTGAAGAGTGCTGGCCACTTCCCTAGGAATCTCCTCCTGAACACCCTTAAAACCTCAACATAGTAACCCTAACCATAACCCTTTGGGCAATCAACTCTGGTGTATTGACTTCCTTACTCCTCTCACATCTCTCATCCTCCCTCGCAGACTCCCTGCCTTCCTTGAATCTCTTATACCACTCAAAAACTAATGCTCGATTCATGCAAGATGATCGAAAAGCAGTCTGAAGTATTCCATACGTTTCTGTGGCATTTTTTCCAAGTTTAAAACAGAATTTTATTGCATATCGTTCTTCTAAAGTGCCCTCACGTCCAGATTGCATTTTTGAAATTCACCAGCTGTGACAATCAGACTTTAGTAGGGTGTATTCCAATTGCTGCTGTAGCTGTTCATTTGAACCTGAAATCATAAAAATTGGTCAGTCATCTCATTAGATATATACGACAATATTAAATGCCTGTACAAAAAAGCCTGGAAACTTATTGAATATATATATGTATATATATATTGTTGTGGCTTTGTTAATAAAGACACAAGGAGAGGAACTGAGTTAAACAAATATATTAACAAAGAACAGTTGTACAAACATATACAGTGAGAGGATTACCACGGAGAATGTTTCGGAGGTGCCCCTAGTGTAGTCGTTATCGTCGTAGGAAATGGACACGGCGACACGAGTTCTAATCCTGGACGAGACTGATTGCATTTCACATAGCACTAATACACTTGGGGAAGGTATGAATCCAATTATTCTCCCTCCAGCTATGGGTAAATAGTAGGACAGACTAGGTTCTTCCGCCTTGGTTAGGCAACTAGTCTAGGAGAAGGAAAACTCTGAATTCAAACCTGTTAAACTCCGCTTAAAAATTGACCTTGTGTCATATCCTGCCCGAGCGGAGGGGTTGGTAAATAGTACCACGGAGACTGTTCGGTCCGACTCTCAAGGCTGTCTGATGGAATGTATATATATATATATATATATATATATATATGCGATGCCTGCACCACTTGATCAATGATATCTTTCTCAACTACCAAAATTACGACTCAAACGTCCAAATTACTAACTAATTCAATTTGTGAAAAATATTCAACATGCGTAAGATGATAACGTCATAAGACATCATTTTGTTGTTGGATCATATCAACATACGTCTGTACGAGACTTTATTTGCCAATGGTCCAGGAGACTAGGGTTCAGTCCTAGGTCAAGTCATACCAAAAACTCAAAAATGTTACTTGATGCCTCCTTGCTTAACACTCAGCATTATAAGGTACAGACCAAGGTTCGTGGAACAATCCAGGTAAATGAGTAACACCCTCTTCTTGAATTCGGTGTGGTAGCTATTGAAAAGGGAGCCTTTGGGTCACCCTCGACAACGGTCTGCTAACTTATATATATATATATATATATATAGTACAATTAAATGGAGACTCAAACTCGGTTAAGCTGTCATAATAAATTTATTTCGGCGGAGAATATTGTTGGTATATTCTCCGTCTCATCAGATGACTCTTTTACATGCTCTGTATTGTCCCAGAGATGCGAATGAGGAGTTACAGCTCGTATTCAGAAGATAAATTAAGGAAATTTAAAAAAATAAACTAAAATCAGAAAATAAAGATAAAAATAGAAATAAAAATATATATATAATATATATATAATAGATAAAAAAATATATTTACTTATTTATCTTTTTATGCTCGTGCGTATTTGATAGATATCAGTCTGTGCTTTGTATCGTACAATATGAAGGGGCAAGAAACGGGGGTCGAAATTTTGTGTCCCATGTCAAAATCCCAGGGAATTTAATGGGTCGCATTTTATTATAAGACAAATAAAAAAGATGATTGAAAATGACTGAAAAGGCACATTTAAAATATAATTATAACAATAATAAAACAATTAAAAATGAACAAAATTTCGGTATTAAATAATCCATCAGCAAGTTATATGATGTTAAAAAAACAACTCTTACGTTAACCATCTCATAAATTTTTAATTCTTTATTTCATTTTTATATAAAATAAAGAGAATTCTTTTTTCTTGTCGGTTAGATCGTCACGAAATACATTAATAGTAAGAAATGAAGATAGTAATACACTTATTATTATCATTTAGAAATATAGCCAGGGATATGAGAATGCCATAAAAGAATTGAACAAATGGACGAGCAACGAAATAGCTACAGAAGAAAGAAGAAGAAAAAAGGAGAGCGGTCGGAACAGCTTTGAAGAAAAAAATTGAAAGTTGCATAAAGAGAAATATGTAATGTAAAAAAAGAACACGGCCATATAAACAGCTAGCTAGCTAGATGGTAAGACAGACAGACAAACAGGCAGACTGACCGTCATTATTTACTGCTTACTGGTATTAGCGTGGTTGGAATAAGGCTATTAAGGAGAAATAAATATTGCTTTTTAAAGAGAAAAAAAGTATCGGCGACCACAGTCACAAAAGAAACATCGACAGAGAGTCAACATTCTCCTTCATCTTCACCACACCAGAATGGTCTACTCGCCTTCAACTATCCACTACTCTAAAGAAACTCTAAAGAAAAAAAAAAACCCAGAAAATTAACTGAACAACAAAGAAAATAATAATAATAATAATAATAATAATAATAATAATTATTATTATTATTATTATTATTAATGAAAGAAAAGAAGAAAACTCCCATGGCCAAATGTCACCTACGGAGCTAAAAGCGAAAGTGAAAGTAGACGAGAATTACTAGAAATGGATTAAGCTCCGATTTTCTTTTCCCGCCAATTCTTTTCCCTCTGTGGTAAAGCCACAATAAGTCAAGCGTGTAAAGAAAAACTTCTTCGGCGCAGCTAAAGTATTTGAAGACAATGGATGTGGGGCAGAACAGGCACTTTTTTTTCAATGTTCTTTCGTCTGCGCCATATTTTCTTTTTTTTTTTTTGTATGTTCTCTTTCCTTCCGCTAATCTTATGTTCAATATATATACATAAACACACACACATACACGCACACACACATATATATATATATGTGTGTGTATGTGTGCATATGATACATACACCTATGGACTTCATTCACTCATACATAAATGCATGTACGTGCACACACATATATATGTTTTGTATACTTAATTTTTATTTCATTTTTTATCTGTATACAAAAATGCAAAGCTCTCTTTCAGGTTTGTGTTTATGTTGTAGTCTCTTCCATTTTCTTTCCAAAGTTTCCAACAAGAAATAAGCTCTTTCTTCTCTCAATATGTATTAATCCTTACTCTCTGAAATCTTCTAAAGTTCTTTAGTTTCTTTCTGATTTTATTTACTTTCTTTTTTTTTTTTTTGCCACATTTTTCTTTGTCCTCATCTGTTCTATATATTCCTCACTCTTTCTCTCTTTCCCTTCATCTCATTATCTAAACAGTTCTTTTGTTTTTCATTATTCAATTTCTTTCATTTTTTATTTCACGTTCGTTCACGGTGTCCTCTTGTTCTTTATTACATTTTGTTTATCATATTTTTCTTCGCTATTTCATTTTCTCCTTTTTTTCTCTTCTTCTTTATTTAGGGCCTATTTTCTTACACACTGTTAACCTCTTAGTAAGGGGTTGATTTTATGAATAAGATTCAGCGACTTTTGTTAATATATTATACCACGGCCAACTAGTAAATACGGCCCCGCATGTTACATTAACAGGCTGCCTTCTAATAGGCCGATGTTATGTAAATAAACAAACGAAAATAATCCATTCATGGCCGCATATGAAATTAACATATAAACAGAATTAGCTTTTAAAATTGAACAGAGAATGTAATATAACCATTTTGGTAGAATTCGTTTCAACATTAAAATGCATATTTACATTTTGTCTATTACTAATCCACGAATTATAAACGGCTGAGAATTAACTTGCTTTTATGATTTTCCATCGCCAATACGACCAGTTTTGTTAAACTCAAACTGGATTTTTTTTTTTAAATTTCCTTCAGAAATTTGATAATAAAAGATTGTAGACAAACCAAAACGCGTGGTGTAATGGTTAATGCGTTGGACTGCGGAATCGTGGTAAGCGAGTTCGTACTCTAGTCGTGCTGTTACGTTCACTTTCGGGCAAATACCCTTGGGAAAGGTATGAACCCCCTTATCATCCCATCTATGGGTTAAATAGTACCACTACTGTTCTTCTTGGAGAATTGCTTTGGCATTAAATAACCAGCAAAGGTTGATTAAACAAAGAAACCAAAATATGTTATCCTTTTGTTTAGAAATAAGCCTGTTACGGTAACATGCGGTGTTGTATTATATAGTTGGCCGTGATTATACATTAGTAAAAACAAGACAAATTTCTACTGGTTGGGTGGAGGAATTCCGGTGGTGTAGTTGTTAACGTACTGGCGTGAAACATCCTACTCTACATATAAACTACTGATAGAAGTACCAGAAATACCCCATTATTACAAAAATATCCAAAAATTTGTTTGCAACAGTTTTCGGTGATTGGCCTTTCAAAACACACAATTACATATAAGACTAATTAATCTAAACTAGATGTTAACCAATTTGGGTTTATTTTACACCAAGAAATATAGGAACAGTACTCATTGTATCTTTATATTTACATGTTTTGTATTGGTTTTTAAGATTTTCTTATCTATGGGTCAAATAGAAGTTTTGACATTGAACTGTGTGCAAACAAATGACTTATGCTAAATTGAATTGTTTGAAATAGAACTATTTGATTATTTAACTATGTATAAGTAAATGACTGATGTTTAATTGAATTATTAGTGACACATTGCAATACTTGGATCAATTTATCTTTGTTGACTAATGCTAAATTGAATATGTTTTTTATGTGACTCTCGATCCGATCGAGTGCGATAAATCTTTAAACAAATCGATTTGGCGCATAGATGTGATTTCTAATACAACTAATCTGGGTTAGATAGGATATATAAGTACTGGCAATGAACAGGTACACCATACTCCTCAGATCAAATTTGGCTTTCTTACCAGATCTAGCTTAGTGTCGAAACTAGGAAACTTGAAGTAATCTTTCCGTCTTCGAGACTAAATTGCTGGGCTGCAATATCGTCATAAACGAGTGCTAACTATATTTACCAACCCCTCCGATCAGGCAGCATATGACACAAGGTCAATTTTTAAGCGGAGTTTAGCAGGTTTGAATTCAGAGTTTTCCTTCTCCTAGACTAGTTGCCTCACCAAGGCTGAAGAACCAGTCTGCCCTACTATTTACCCATACCTGGAGGGAGAATAATTGGATTCATACCTTTCCCAAGGGTATTAGTGCTATGCGAAATGCAGTCAGCCTCATCCAGGATTTGAACTCGTGTCGCCGTGTCCATTTCCTACGATGATAACAATTACACCACGTGCACCTCCGGTTTCGCGCAATTATAGTCATAAACGAGTTCTAACTCTAATTGCGCGAACCCAGACTGATGGTGAGGTTCAAGTCTTTGAGATTTGTGGAATATGGAGTATTCCTTCATTGCCATTGCTCCTAGGTCCACATTGGCCAGGAGTGGTAGCACTTGATAGGGTCCTATCATGGGTCAAATAGAAGTTTTTGATATTTAACTGTGTGTAAACAAATGACTTATGCTAAATTGAATTGTTTGAAATAAAACTGTTTGATCATTCAACTGTGTCTAAACAAATGACTGATGTTTAATTGAATCAATAATGATACATAGCAATACCTGGAACCATCTATCTTTGTAAAATTATTCTAAATTGAATTGTTAGAAAGTGAACAGTTTGACCATTTAACTGTGTTAAGCAAAATGACTGATGTTTAATTTAATTGTTAATGATCCATAGCAGTACTTGGAACAATCTATCTTTGTGGAATTATGCTAAATTGAATTGTTTGAAAGAGAAGTGTTTTATCATTCAACTGAGTTAAGCAAATGAGTGATGTTTGATTTAATTGTTAGTGATACATTGTCATACTTTGAACCATCTAACTTTATGAACTTTGATTTAAAATTGATAATTTAATTGATTTAAATTAGATTTAAAACTGTTAATTAAATTGAGTGTAATCAAATGACTGATGTTTGAATAGTTGGTGAGACATCGCAATACTTGTAACAAATTAACTATGTTAGTTTATTCTAAATCAAATTGTTAGAAATAGAACTGTTTGAACAGTTAACTGTATGTATCTACAATATGTGTTTACAAATCATATGTTAATTATATATGTAAAAACAGGATTTGGCTTTGAATAACCGAGAATAATTGATATATCATAAAACCCAAGCAAACTAATCTGATCGCGCTATTGCGTTCAGTTTCGAATTAATCATATTTACCAACCCCTCCGCTCGGGCAGGATATGACACAAGGTCAATTTTTAAGCAGAGTTTAACAGGTTTGAATTCAGAGTTTTCATTCTCTTAGACTAGTTGCCTGACCAA
This sequence comes from Sepioteuthis lessoniana, assembly GCA_963585895.1. Lineage (NCBI taxonomy): Eukaryota > Metazoa > Mollusca > Cephalopoda > Myopsida > Loliginidae > Sepioteuthis > Sepioteuthis lessoniana. The sequence continues at coordinate 58,622,622 of OY757940.1, forward strand.
GGCTGAAGAACCTAGTCTGCCCTACTATTTACCCATAGCTGGAGGGAGAATAATCGGATTCATTCCTTTCCCAAGGGTATTTGTGCTATGTGAAATGCTATCAGTCTCGTCCAGGGTTTGATCTCGTATCGCCGTGTACATTTCCTACGACGATAACCATTACACCACGGGCACCTCAGTTTCGAATCAATACACTTGGCAAAGGTATGATCCTCCTTATTCCTCTCAGGTATGGGTTAAATATCACCTCTAATGCTTTTTTACAACAATGATTTGGGCATTAAATGAATGACAAAGTTTGATATGCCATTATACAAAGAAACCAAATCAAACCAATTCGATGTCCGGCTTTAATGAAAGATTTGTCAGAACCACTCCGGTTTACGGATATCAACGAGCAGCTTCGTTTAAATCTGATATTTAGACAAGTTTTTTATTTTTTTTATTTTATCCTATCAAATAGACCCACTTGGCTGGAGATGCAGAATAGACCCACTGCACATCGGCAGAAGGGTAAGACCGCTCCAACGGGTATCATGGATATGACACTTAACAAGCCGATGGCCAGGTTCCTGTAAATCTACATCTTTGGGGATGCAGAGTATCTCTTCATTGCTATCAGCCCCAGGTCCACTCTGTCCTGAAGTAGTAGCACCTGATAGGGTCCTACTTATGAGTCAAATAGATCTGTTTGACATTTAAACTGCGTATTTATGCTAAACTGAATTTTTGAAATAGAACGGTTTTTAAATTAAACTGTGTGTAAACAAGAAACTATAATTATGATAAACTGAATTGTTTGAAATAGAACTGTTTTTGTATGAATATGGACTTGAAATTAAATAACCCACAATGGTTGGTACGTCATCAAAACCAAACCAACCCAAAATCATCTTATCAAATTATTTCATGTAATTATTAAAAATATATAAGATTCAGTGATTGATTTTATATACATATCAGCTCGTCTAGGGTTATTTTATGCTTAGAGGTTAGGGAATTGCGTACATTGTACATCAATATTTACATATTAAGTATTCTAATACAAATTATTTGCAAATATATATATTTGACCCAAATATGGAAGCAAACCAAGTTCTACGATAGGTTGGACCCAGGAGTATTTGCCATAAAGGAGTATTCGCCATCCCCCAGAAGTTTACTCATGGAGTCTCCTCATCAGGTGCAGGTTAGAGTCGTACTCAGGATGCAGACATATTATTCTCCTCTTCAGTGTTAGCCGATGGTTTCTCACTGGAGCAAGTCTCCTAAAGTCTCCTGGACTCTTCTCAGTATTCTGGCCGATTCTAATAAAGCAGGAGTTTGAATAGTCTCTACTCGTCCTCTTACTTCCATATCCTCAAGACTTTGTACCAATCGTTTGTTGACTGCACCAAGAGCACCAATTACAATTGTTCCACAGCTATTCAATTCCTTAGAAAGGTCGAGGTCCTTATATTTTCGCTTTTCTTTCAATTTTACTTTGTGATCAGCCAGGACAGCAAAGTCCACAATTCGGTAACTTCTATATCTTTGTTGATTATAACAAGGTCTGGTCGACAGGCCGAGATTACATGATCGTTTGTATCTCAAAATGCTATTATTATTATTATCATTATTATTTTACTCGTTTAGAGTTTTTCACATCAGTGTTAGCTGATGGTCTCATCATTGGGGTTTGAGTGACTGCGAGTTTCCTCAAGTCTCCAGCTCTCCTCTCAGGATTCTGGCCGTTCTTAACAATACTATCATTTGGATAGTCTCTACCCGTCAGCCAACTTCCAAGTCCTCCAGGCCTTTTAATAATCCCTTAGTTATTGTGCCCAACGCACCATTCACAACTGGCACAATCGTTACTTTCATGTTCCACAGTTTTTTCAATTCTCTAGCAAGGTCGAGAGGTACTTATCCTTCTTTTCACTTTCCTTTAGATTTATTCTGTGGTCCAAAGCAAAGTCGACAATTTTACAGATTCTCTTTTTTTTTTTTTTGTTGATTATTATGAGGTCGTCTTCTGGCCGGGATTAGGTGATCAGTTTGTATGTTAAAGTCCCATAGGAGTTTATGCGAATCATTTTCTAGGGCAGGTGCTGGGTTGTGCATATACCATTTGTTTGTATGGTCGAATTGAACACTCCTTGCGAAGTCTTCGTGACCGCAAGTTTCCTCAGATCTTCAGAACTCTTTTCAGTATTCTACCTGACCTTAAAAATACTGCACTCTGAATGATCTCGACTCTTCCTCTGATTTTCATTTCCTTCAGTCTATATCCCAAACTAATGGAGACTGTTTTTAAGAGTACCATTAATAATTGGTATCTCCGCCAATTTCATGCTTCCCGCTTTGACTGTTCTCCGACAAGATCCAAGTAATGGTTTATCTTTTCACTTTTCTCTTTTTCATGTTCACAGTGAGTTCCGCTGAAACGACAAAATCAACAAGATGACACTTTAAAAAAAAAATTTCTTGTTAATTAACACCAGGTCAGACTTCTGGCCTGGATTGGGTTACCCGATTGTGTATCAAAATCCCAAAGATATTATGCATCCTATTCTCTTGGTTTGTGCATGTAAGTAACAAAGTAAAGTCGGCGACCTAGTCGAAGGTGACCCGAAGACTCCCTTTTTAATTGCAATCACACCGAGGTGTTGGGGAAGGCGCTACTCAATTCCCTGGAAAGTAAAGTTGGTGATCTTAGTCAAGGGTGAGCAGAAGGCTCCCTTATCAATACTCTGGTCTAATGAATAGAGTGTTTGCCAATGGTTCGGAGGGACCGGGATTCAATCCCAGGTCGAGTCATAACAAAGACTCGAAAATGGTACTTGATGCCATGTTGCTTAACTCTCAGCATTATAAGGTAAAGATCAAGGGTACACTGGAGCAATCCATAGAATAGAGTAGTGCCCTACTTTACTCCTCGATGTAGTAGCTACTGAAAAGGGAGTCTTCAGGTCACTTTCGACTAAGGTCACCAATTTTGTGCATATACAATTTAGCAGTATGGTCGAATTTGGATTTTTTGCACAATTCCCAGTGGATCACCTTTCCCACTCAGTCGCAAGTAGTCTTGCACTCGTTTGTGCCAGCATTTTGATTATTTTATTTCCACATAACCTTCACTTGCTATTCTGTTTTGTATTATCAATTTTCGCTTTGATAATTACTGGTTCCGATAGCAATAGTCTGCGATGCTAGTTGAAGAGATTTTGTTTCTCTATTTAGGTTTCCTTTGGTCAACCATGTCCAAATCTTTTCGTGTGCAATCTCGTCAGTTTGTCGCTTGTAGTAACCATACGGTTGTTTTTCTTTGCGTATCTGTTTTCTAGTTTTTTCTTTTTGTTCTCCTATTGGCCCTTATGTTGCCCAAGCTGTTACTGGCTGCTGTAATTAGTCTTTCTTTGTTTATTTTAATGTATTTTTCAAGTCATTGTATTGTTAAAAATAAACAATTCTTAATGCTGGCTAGTTCTTTTCTTCCTTCTTTTTATGACACATATAGTTGATGTCATATGTCAGCAATAAGGATTTGGGGATCGTCATTAGTTTCCTTATTCTTGCTTTTGTCTTGATGTCCCTGAGATTAGAAGAGCCAACATTCGTAGGATGCTACCGGGTCCCCCATGCTGGTTATCAAAGGAATACCTGCCGATCATGACACTCAGATCTTTCATCATTGATTTGGATTTGACATTATTACTGTTGGAATATCATACCCAAGACTTAATTATTATCTGCGCTGCTGTTACAGATGTTATTTGGTATTCATGGAAGGAAGAGCAATATTCATCGACCCACAAAAAAATACTTACACCTTTAAAATTTCTAAGTTTTAACTTTGAATAAATCCTCATATCCCTATATAATTCCTCACTTTTTCTTTTAGTTTCACCTTATCAGTTATTAAATCATCTAAAGTTTATCAGATATGCCCTTCTCAATTATTATTGAGAGTTTTTCACATCATTATTTGCTGATAGTATTTTACTCAAGTTTGAATGACAGCAAGTTGCCTCAAGTCTCCAGGACTCTTCTCAGTATTCTGGCCAATCTCAATAATGTAGTAGTTTGGATGAACTCCCCGCTTATTTCCAAGTCCTCCAGTCCCATTATTAATCCTTTGGTGACTGTACCAAGAGCACCAATTACAATTGATATAAACGTTACTTTCTTGTTACACAGTTTTTTTTTTCAACTCCCTAGCAAGGTCGAGGTACTTATTTTTCTTTACAGTTTCTTTCAATATTATTCTGTGGTCAACCGGGACTGCAAAGTACATAATTTTGCAAGTTATCTTTTGTTGTTGTTGTTGATGATGATTTTTATAAGGTCTGGTCTTCTGGCCATTAGGTGATCCGTTTGGATGTCAAAGTCCCAAAGGAGTTTATGTGCGTCATTCTCTCAGATAGATACTGGATTATTATTATTATTATTATTATTATTATTATTATTATTATTATTATTATTATACTCTTTCGTAACTTTTTTCACACTACCAATAGCTGATGGTTTCTAAAGATGCCAATGAAGGGATACTTCGCATTCCTCAAAGCTGGAATTACTGGAGCCTCACCATCAGATTGTTTAGGGTCATATCCAAGACATTCGTTGGAGGGAGGCAGCAAAGAAGCAGTCATTGTATTCTACAACCCTAGCTGACAGTGCAAAGATATCTTCAAATCAATTTTTCAAAAGATATCTTTACAGTTTCTTTCAATATTACTCTGTGGTCAGCCCGGACTGCAAAGTCCATAATTTTGCAAGTTATCTTCTGTTGTTATTGTTGTTGCTTTTTATAAGGTCTGGTCTTCATTAGATGATCCGTTTGGATGTCAAAGTCCCAGAGGAGTTTATGTGCGTCATTCCCTAAGATAGATACCGGATTATTATGATTACTTTTATTATTATTATTATTATTATTATTATTATTATTATACTCTTTTGTGACTTTTTTCACACTACCAATAGCTGATGGTTTCTAATGGGAGCTTGAGTCCCTGAAAGACTCTTCTTAGTATTTTTACTGATCTTAATTGTTAGGATGGTTTTCATTCGAGAGAGGGTCAGAGAGAGATCTGTGCTGGCAGTGCGTCATCATGATGATAATGATAATTTGGAAGGAAATTACTTTGATCCTTCGAACTCCGACACCTGTACAAATGTGGGTCCCTGGCTGAAAATGCATGATTTAGTTATCAGTTATTTCATCATCATCATCATGTCACACCATCAGCACGGATATCCCTGACCCTTTCTCGCTACCCTTCTCTATCGTCCGTTGCTCCCGGCAGGTCTTCAGGGCTACATCCCGTATCGGCACTGAGCTGCTGTATGTAGGCTCTAGCTAGTCGTCCTGCGTTTGCTCGTCCATATGGAGGGGTCCACAAGAGTACGACCCTTGTGGGGTCGTCCTTACTTCTCCAGCAGTGTCCCACATGTTTTGTTCGTCTAACTTGGATAGTTTCCGTGATGGGTGGTGAGTGGCCGTACAGCTGCTTCTTTGCGGGGTCCTGCTTCCTTGACTTGTTCAATATTGCTTGCAACATTCATGTGTAGTTGCCGTCAAGCTTTTCCTCCGTGCGTTTTAGTAACGTCCATGTAGTGCCTCCATGCAGCAGTATCGACACGACTACTGCTTGGAAGAAACTGCGTTTTATTTTATTGGTCAGGTCTGACTTCCATATGACCGATAGCCTGTTGATAGCTGTCCATGCCTTTGGTAGTCGCGTGTTGATGTCTCTCTCGGTTGATGAGACACTGCTTCCCAAGAAGATAGCGTAAACATCTCGAACTAGGTACTTCAAATTAAATAGGGAATAGCAGATGTTAGTGTATTTTTTACCATGTTTAAATTCCTAAAATCTTTGGGAGTAATGTCAACGAACGGTTACCCCATACTCCCATGATCAAATGAAACCGTAATACCAAATATAGATTAGTATCGTTCCCGAGAAACTGGGGGAGTTCTCGTAGTGTTTTGGCGAGTAAGCAAGTTCGAACTCCAGTCACGCTATTATGTTCACTTTCAGATTAATACTCTTGCAAAAACTCATGAGCCTCCTTATTCCTACAAGTAATGGATTAAATAGTATCACTACTGTTCTTTTATGAAGGTGGCTTTGGCATTAAGTAAACGACGAAGACACAGTTTTACGTCGCCTTACTCCAATTGAAATGTAAAAGTAGCAGTAATACTTACTCTTACCAAACTTTTCTGCTAGTGGTTAAGGGTTGAAAATCAAAGCTATTGGCGAGAAAGGCTGCCTATTGCATAACGTAAATGGCCTTGGTTGGTTGGTATTTTTTGGCATCTCAACTGTTGTGACTGATTTGAAACCAAATTATATATATATATATATATATATGGTTTGAAAGAGAATTGTTTGTAGGTAACTATTTTTTTAGAGTTAATTTGTTTGCACGCAGTTAAATGGTTTTAAGTATTGCGATTTAACAATGGTAATTCGATTTATCAACTATTCCTATGTAACTTGAATAGTTTGCTCACGGCTGTATAGTTTCAAATAACTAATGATAATTATCCTTAGTAAATGGTTGAACAGTTCTATAAGATCCACAAATGTGACCCTAACAGGTACTACCTCTCTGGGTCAGAGTGGATCAGGGATTAATGGCAATAAAGAGGTACAACATATTCCCCAAAGATCCATGACTGGAGCCTCGCCATCATATTCAGTTCTCTGTGCAAATGCTGATAGACAGGAAGATTGATTAGTTGAATTATTGATTCATTTTAACGGCATGTCAACCTCATCTGTTTTATGCCTTGAGGTTTGAGAATTGCGTACGTTTGTGTCTATTTTCATGTGTATTTCTTTTAAAGCCTGTAGAGTCTCAAGTATTTTTATCTAAAGCAAATAATTTACAAAATTATTTATTCGGCCTAGAGATCCTAACAGGAGATATTTCAACAGTTCAGAGTGGACCTAGGAGTAATGCCAATGAGGTGCACTCTTTACTCCTCAGATCTCCGGAACTGTAGCCTCACCTCCGGATACTGTTTAGTAACATACTGAGGGTACTCCTGGCGGAGCTCCAGTCGAGGACATTTGGAGAATGAGGAATACGTCTTCACTGATATTACTCCGAGATTAATTCAGACCCGTTGTGGTAATACTTGAGAGGGTCACATCTTGGAGTCAAATCATCATCATCGTCATGTACAGCAAGCACGGATATCCCTGACCCTCTCTCGCCATTTCTCCCTATCATTCATCGCCTCTGGCAGGTCTTCAGGGCTACATCCCGTACCCTCACATAGCTGCTGAATGTATGTTCGAGCTGGTCGTCCTGCTTTTGTCCGGTCATATGTGGGGGTCCATAAGAGTACATCACTTATGAACTCGTCCCTGCTTCTCCAGCAGTGTCCGGCATATCTGGTTCGTCTGACTTGGATAGTTTTCGTGATGGGAGGTAGGTGGCCGTATAGTTGTTGCTTTGTGTGGTGTTGCCGCCAGGACTTGTTCAATATTGCTCGCAGCATTCTTGTGTAATTGCCGTCTAGCTTCTTCTCTAGCCGTTTAGTTAGCGTCCAAGTTGTGCATCCATACAGCAGTATCGATACGACCGCTGCCTGGAAGAAACTGTGTTTTATTTTATTGGTCAGGTCTGATTTCCATATGATCGATAGTCTATTGATAGCTGCCCATGCCTTCGTTAGCCGCGTGTCGATGTCCTTTTCGGTTGACGAGACGCTGCTTCCTAGATAGGTGAATTTGTCTACTAGTTTCAGAGGGGTTCCGTCTAGTATGGAGATGTCGCCTGTTTGATTATAGCACATATATTCCGTTTTGTGTGCATTGACATGGAGGCCAAAGCCTGCAGTGGCTCGTTCTAAACTATGCAGTAGTGTTTCGGCTTGGTTGGGTGTATTTGCCAGTATCGCTATGTCATCGGCGTAGTCGGCGTCGGTTATTGTTATTGCGGGGTACCTTCTGCTTCTTCTTTTTTTATGTTCTTTCACTTACTAAGTATTATTATCATTAGTTTTTTGTTGTATTGAAATCATTCATAGAAATACTTGATCAAAATCATTACTAATACTAAATAGCAGTAGTTGAAACCATTCAAACAAATGATTAATACTAAATAGAAATATTTGTGTTAGATAGGAATAACGTTTAACTATCAGCCAAGTCGACTGGAGCTGTAGAATACACCCACTGTATCTCTGCAGATGGTAAGACACACCTCCGATGACTGTCCTGGATATGATATGAAATCATCTGATGGCGAGGCTCGGGGCTTAGAGCTTTGGAAAATATGGAGTACACCTTCATTGACATTGATTTGTAAGTCTTATTGAGTACCCCATTAACAAGACCTTGTGTCATATATGTTCTCTGACAAAAGCAACAAGCTAGAAACATACACATATATAACACGTATGAAAGAGCAAAATAAATAAATTCAAAAATACAAATCTCTTCGTGGACCTCCCTATTTTAATATATATATATATATATGCACAGATATATATATATACACACACACACACTGATACACACACACACACACACACACACACACACACACACACACATATATATATATATGTGTGTGTGCTAAGAGGATTTAGTATTAAATACCCATCTATAAATAAATTCAAAAAACATTGACATTGACACGAGTGGTAGCCCCTGATAGGGTCCTATCAAAGGGTCAAATTGAACAAACTTGTGTTCAAACAAATGACTGCTGTTAAATTGTAACTGTTATATTTCAATACTTGAAACCATTTAACTGTGTGGAAAAAAGATCGCGGGTTTGTTTAAGAATGTTATCAGCAAAATAATTTGACAAATCATATATATAGCTTATACATGTATAAAGAAGTTTTGGCATTAAATAACTTACAATGGTTTATATGTCATAAAACCAAACAAAACTAAATCATATATATTCATTATATATGTATAAACAGGATTTGGCATTAAATAACCAACAAGGATTGATAAGCGATAAAACCAAATCAAATAAAAAAAATTCATATATATTTAATATATATGTGAAAACAGTATTTGGCATTGAATAACCTACAAAGGTTGATATGCCATAAATCCCAAACAAACCAAATCCTATATATTTAATATATATGTATAAAGAGGATTTGGCATCAAATAACCTTAAGCCTTAAAGTCCGACGAAACGATACCAAACAAAACTATATATCAGTATGAAAAGATGATCTCTTACAAGTCTTTGAAAAATAAAGTTAACTATTTGCTTACTATATATATATATATATATAATTCGGCTTTAAATAACCCACAAGAGTTGATATGCTGCGAAACACCAACCAAACAAACACAGTTTTAATTCAAGAAATAGTTTTAGTTCTTAGCAAATAGGTCACACCCTTATTGACAGCCCAAGAACTTATCAGGAAATTTCTTGAATGTAACCTCTATCAAAAGCCTTTGTCGGCAGAGAGTACAAAGCATCTGCAACAACCATGAAACAAACCTTTGTATATTTCACTGCATAGTTGGATGAATAAATAAGATTTTTCTCAGTGTGGGTTTCCGTCTCTAAACCGTCCGTCCGTCCGTCTGTCCGTCTGTCTTTCGCCTCGACAGCTAAGTCCGATTTTCTGCCTCTCAATCAATCTCCCTACTTAGCATGACACAAGCAATTTTTATTGTGCCTAGTGCAATTCTTTCGGCGAATATTTAGTCGGATTTTCGTGGGATGTTAGCCGCTGTTTTGTACCTTTCTTCTTGCCGCGGATTGTCTTTTGTCTAAACACTTACGCCTTTAATCTAAGGGGCCATGCTTAAATACCGCTTAGAGTGGATGAAAAGGCTTATGGCAAATAGGGAGCTGCAAGTTTACGACATAGAACCAAACATTAGGTTATTCAGTTTAATGGCATATCAACCATAGATGGCTATTTAATGCTAAATCCTCTTTATATATATATATATGTGTGTGTGTGTGTGTGTTTGTGTGTGTATGTGCGTGTGTATATATACACACACAAACACACACACATATATATATATATATATATATATGTATCTATTTTAAAATAGGTAGGTCCACGAAGATATTTGTATTTTGTTTTTACATACGTGCTATATATGTGTATGTTTCCAGCTGGTTGCTTTCGTCAGAGAACATATATGGTACAAGGTCTTGTTAATGGGGTAAACAATGAAACTTACAAATCAATGTCAATGAAGGTGTACTCTATATTTCTCAAAGAGATTTACAAATCATGCATATGTATATATATTTGCTTACAAATCATACATACATCTATATATATATATATATATGTGAGTGTGTGTGTGTGTGTGTGTGTGTGTGTGTGTGTGTGTGTGTGTGTGTGAGATTTGTAAGCGAATAGTCAGTTGCAAACGTTATTTTTAAACGAGGTTTTCGCGTACTTTTGTTAGCGCACAGTTAAATTGATTCAGGTATCTTTAACACAAATAGTTTTATTTAATAATAATTATTTGTTCACCCCGAGTTAAATCGTTTCAAGTATTGTTACCCGAATGTTTCTGTTTAATACTGACAATTTATTCACCCTGAATCAAATGGTTTCAAGTATAATCAACCGTTATAATTCTATTTAATATAAATGATTTATTTGCACTCTATCTAAATGGTTTCAAATGGTGTTCGGGTTAGGTTTGTAATTGTCTTTATTTTCCTTTTGAGATGAGGCTTCTTAATCTGAGAATTCTTTTTTTATTTATTGCGGACTTTTTGTCCTCATCTTGGTAGTTTTTTTTTCTTTTCACTACGTTTCGGCCACATTTCACCTCTGGCCTTCTTCAGATCATTAACTGCAACCTCGGATAGGAATGCTGAGTCTTGTAACCGTAGCCCCAGTAATTACTGCCTTCCATAGATGTCTATCGCACCACGTTTTTGTGTGTGTATGTTTATCACCTGAAGAAAGACAGGTGAAATTTGGCCGAAACGTAGCGAAAAGAAACAACAAAAAAAAAACAAAACAAACTACCAAGATGAGGACGAAAAGTCCGTAATAAATAAAAAATTAATTCTCGGGTTAGGTTTGTTTTTTCTTTTTGTTTAATGCCATATTAACCTTTGAAGTTTAATTAATGCAAAAGCCAACTTTCTAGAGGAACAGCAGTGGTGCAATTTAACCCATCGCTGGGAGGATAAGGGGGTTCATGCCTTTCCCAAGGGTTATTCTCCAAAAGTGTACGTAATAGCGCGACTGGAGTTCGAATTCGCTTCCTACGTTCCTGCAGTCCATCCTTTAAACCATTACACAAATCCTGGACGAGGCTGACTGCATTTCACATAGCACTAATACCATTTGTTATATAATCATATGCAGATTCATGCAGAAAGAATCACAACGACACAATGATAAAGGATGAGCGAAGACTTCTTTAAAAAATATACTTCTCACTTTATTTGTATTGTTTGCGTATGAGAGGGAGTTGGAGACTGAACAAAAACTGCAACATATTGACCTCACCAGCCCCTCCGGACATAGCTGTGTGCCATTCTCTTTCACCTGATGCTCAACCAGAGGCCCAGGGGCTCACTCTGCTGCATGCTGGCTTTCTCTACCACAGCTTGTCTCCGACTTCTCTGGTCCCCAACTCAATCAGGTGCCCCAAAGGGTCCTTTCACCGGGCGGTGGCTTTCTCTACCACAAATTTTCTCCGAATACTCTGATCCCCAACTCGCTGACTTCCTGTCTTCACCGAGTTATATCATAGTTCAATCGCCCACTCAATCGCACACTCAATCTTTGGAATAGCATGTTTGATCGTCATCAAGCGGAAATAACAGTCATGTAGTTCAGAAGTCACTCTCTTCCGGTTCATCAGTCTATGAGTGTATCATGGGCTTTTACCTTGTCCCATTTCGTCAGCTAAATCCGCCTACGCGATTTTTTTCGATTACTGGCCATTGGAATGTGTCACTTCCTTCCGGTGCATCACTTTGGAATTCCATGTTTGGCCGGGCCGAAGGTCAATATGTAACACCTTGGGAAAGGTATGAATCCAATTATTCTCCCTCCAGCTATGGATAAATAGTAGGGCAGACTATGTTCTTCAACCTTGGTGAGGCAACAAGTCTAGGAGAAGGAAAACTCTGAATTCAAACCTGTTAAACTCCGCTTAAAAATTGACAATGTGTCATATCCAGCCCGAGCGGAGGGGTTTGTAAATATGATTAACCCTCAGTCATCGCATCCTAATTGCTATGAGATAAAACAAAGGTAATTGTTTACCACAAGTGCAATTTGATAAATATGTTCGAGATAATCACGTAGGTTCTAGGGCGTGACATGACCTGTCGATTGATCGTGCCAGGGCTTTTGCACCGTTTTTCTTGCCCAGTTATTCTGTTGCCCAGTCGGCTGGGGCTGTAGAATACACTGATTGCTTCTATGCAAGGGGGTAAGACGCCACCTAATAAGTGTCCTGCATATGACAATATACAATCTGATGGCTATTATTCAGTAATGCTGAAGCTTAAGGAAATGCAGAGTACCCTTTCATTACCAACACTCATAGGTCCACTCTTCCTCAGAGTATTAGCTCCGAATAGGATTCTATCAATGGGTCAAATAGAAATAAACTCTGAACTTATGCTAAACAGAGTTTTTTGAAACTGTTTCATGACATTCAAACTGTGTACTTATGCTAAATACAATTGTTTAAAATAGAAAGGTTCTTAGACATTTGAACTGTGTACTTATGGTCGTCTTACACTTGTGCGTCCTTGTGAAGGAGTCTACAGGAAAATGTCGTTAATGAGTTCGTCCTTACTTCTCCAGCAGTGTCCCTCATGTGTTGTTCATCTAATTTGGATGATCTTCAAGATGGGTGGTTGGTGACCGTACAGCTGCTATTTGGTGGGATGTTACTTCCAGTATTTGTATAATATAGCTCGCAGCATCATTGAGCGATTGCTGACAAGCTTTTTCTTTATGTAACATGTTGACCCTCGACCGAGCTGTCAATCAAGAGATGCACCTGCGTAAATAAGCGGAAGAACAGCGAAACTGGTGCACCCGGTCGAAGATATCGGAATATCACCTTGACCTGTGGACGTGGTTGAATTCGGTATGCATACGCCCACAGGAAGCATGTGTACGTAGGACAATTATATAACCAGATGCCACAGACAGCTTGTGGCAGTCAGTCAGTTAGTTGAAATTCCAGTTGGAGATAGGATGCCAGCGGAGTGAGAACCAGCTCCAGACAGAGGGCTTGGGCCCTCAGTGACCCACGGTTGAGCAGCCCAGCCAGAATGCGGAAGAGGTACTGCTATGATCATAAGAACCTCGGGTCAATATGTAGCAGTCTGTCCCCGTCTCCAACTGACCTCTCACTCACAAGAAACATCAACCCTTTCGAGAATAAAGTGTGAGAGGTATATTTTATATAAAGAAGTATGTTCGTTCGTTCATTAAAGTTGTCATTATGTCTAACTATGTTTCTGCATATATTTGTATATGCATTTTGAGTATGCAACATTTATACGCTCAGTCAGCGTCCAAGTGGTGCATCCATACTATATTATGAACACGACCTTTGCTTGAAAAAAATAGCGTTCCATTTTATCGGATAGGTCTGACTTCCATATGACCGATAGCTCATCGATAGCTGTTCATGCCTTCGCTAGACGCGTATTGATGTCATTTTCCGTAGATGAGAAGCTGATTCTAAGGTAGGTGAACTTGTCCACTAGTTTCCGATAACCACCTTCTAGTGTGGAAGATATCACTCCTTTGATACTGATGAAACCGTCTATGCTGAGTAAAAAATGAAAACATGGATCGCAGAAAAATAATTCTTTTTATTGATTCCTTTTGAAATTTGGAGATATAGATTTTGTGCAATTAGTCACGTGGTACGGTTACCTAGTTACTTTCTGATGATTTTGTTATTGCTTAAGGACTCATTTATTTTAAAAGAGCATCTGAATGATTGTGAAAGCCAGAAACTCACAAATTGGTATCGGACAATAACAGTTTCATAGTCTGTAAGTTTCAAAAAAGCATTCCTGTAATGGTACAATGTTTGATAATTTTCAAGACGGAGTCTAATTTCGGATGTGGTTTAAGTTCCAGATTACGACATTATAATTGGCGAGTTCGATCTCCAGTCGCGCCATTACATTTCCTTTCCAAAAGTTATGACCCACACCTTATAAATACTACTATCCTTCTACAAAGATTAATTTGGCATTACCTAACCCACGAAGTTTGATATTCCATTAAAAACAAAGAACAAACCGTTATTTTAAGAGCAAACTGTATTATATATATATATATATATATATATATATATACGAGAGTCAGTAAAACGTTTATGGGTTAACCAACATGTAACATTACGTCACATACTTCGTAACGCTACGGGTCCTAATTGAAAGAAGTGCAACACCATGTATCCAGATAAGAGTGAGGGACCAGGGAGACGTTTGAGTGATGTAGTCTTACCCCCTGGTACGTTTTCATATAATTTAACAATAAATAAAATAAAAAACATTACGTTTTTTATACGAGTATGTTTATATAATTTTGGATTCATTTCCATTTTCCTATATATATATATAAGTATAAGTAAAGTTGGTGACCTTAGTCACGGGTGACCAGAAGGCTCCTTTTTCGATAGCTACTACACTGAGGTGTAGGGGGGGTGCTACTCCTTTCCCTGGATTGCTCCACTTTACCCTTGATACGTACCTTATATTGGTGAGTGTTAAGCTAGGAGGTATCAAGTACCATTTTAAAAGCCTTTGGTATGACGCGACCTGGGATTGAACCTAGGTCTCCCAGACATTTGGCAAACACTCTACCCACTAGACCATGGGTGTTTGTGTGTGTGTGTGACTTTTTTTTTTTTTAAGATTTTTGATTAAATTAGACAGACATTTTTTTTCTGCTTTTTTAACGTTGATCCGTTCAAGAATTTGTGTGAGTACTTTGACTTCTCGATGGGATTCTTTGGAAAAATACGGCGCCTTCTTAATGTTATTGCATCCGGAATTCAAATGTTTGCTTGTGTGTGGAGGGAGAGAAACAGATAGATAGATAGATAGAGAGAGAGAGAGAGAGAGAGAGAGAGAGAATAAATAGCGAGTACGGGAACAGCGAGAAAGAGTGCGTATCATTGTATATCCACTTTTAATGTGCATAGTTCTATACGAACAGAGGAAACATATATATTGAACAATCAAGTGAGTTAACATTGGTTTAATATACACAGAACCTTTATATATATATATATATATAAAACAAAGATGAAAAATGTCATATTTAACACAAAAGGAGGAGAAAAGGTTCGATATTGGCAGACATCACATACAAAAACTTGGTACGAAAATGTCCAGAGAGAATCAAAGTTTTTCTTTATGTTTCACTTATCTGTAAAGTTTCCACAAAAGAATAATTGGCGTTCCTCGATAAATGCTTTGTTTTTCTTCCGAGGAAAAACAGTTGGAGAAGTGGGGAAGGGAGGGAAGAATAGGACGGTGAGGATGAGACGCCGGGTGGGTAGAGGCGCAGATTTAGTGGCAGGAACGGTGAAAAAAAAAATTGAGAAAAAAATGGAAAGAGACAAAGTAAAAATGAATGAAGGAATAGATAGATAGATAGATAAAGAATTAAAAAAAAAAAGAAATCATTTTTACGCCCAAAGAAGCATTCCAAAACTGAAGTCGGTAATCTAATCCAGTGGTTAAAAAGAGTTGTTATTCATTTGTTTTTCTTTCGTTCCTAGTTACAGATTAGAGAAAGAAAACATCAGATAAGACAAAGATGGGGGCATTTAAACTCACAATATATACTTCCCATATATATATATATATATATATATATATATATATATTAAATGAATGGAGTCATGATTTTAATGGGAAATCGACTAAAATAAATCTCAAAACAATAGTCCATTTCTTATTAAAAAGAAAGTATTTTTTATTGAAAATAAGACTTATTAAATAAAAGATTTAAAATCGTCGATTTCTCTTAAAAATAATGATTCCATTATTTAAAATAAATGCTCATTTGGACTTGTAAAATAAAATTGTTTATATATATATAAGTAAAGTTGGCGATCTTAGTCGAGGGCAAGCCGAAGGCTCCCTTTTCAATAGCTACTACACTGAGGTGTAAGGGAAGAAGCTACTTCATTTCCAGGATTGCTCCACTTTAACCTTGATCCTGACTTTATGGTGCTGAGTGCTAAGCAAGGCGGCATCAAATGCTATTTTTGAGTCTTTTGTATGACTCGACATGGGATTTAACCCAAGATATTAAATTCATCTGACTTCCTACCGAATCAGATTTGGCACGAGATTATTTTAGTGTCGGGGCTACACACGAACGTATCGAGATTCCATGTTTGTCTGCGAGAAAAATGATTGCTCCTGTCGGTATTTTCCTTTGTGTATATATATATATATATAGTTAAGATTATTCAAAGACTTAAGGTCAGAGTTTAGCAGCATGCCCTACATGAGTTAGGACGGGTTCAAAATCATACATCCGGGTCCTCCCAGTTACCAGAATAAGTCTTTGGTGATCATTTTGCCAACCATTGTATATGCAGGACCAAATATATTGATGACTGCTTCTCTGTCAGGTGCAAGGCACGGTGGAAGCAATATCTTGCCTTTTTTAGAGACTATAGCTATTAAGCTATATTCTCCTACATTGTGCAAGCAAAAAAGGTAATTTGATACATTTTGCTTGTTTGATGAATTTCGTGGGAATCGGAGAGGCGGGGGATGTTTTTTTAAAAGTGAGCACCACCACCACCGTGATTTCTGACATTTACTTTAAATCGATTCCGGTGTATTTTGGCCAAAAAGAGCATGGCGAAAGGGTCCCTTCAATTTGTTTTATTGTTTTAACTAGTAAATTATAATTCCCGTAATGTACGTCCTAATAAATATGTGTGTATGTGTGTGTGTGTGTGTGTGTGTGTGTGTGTGTGTGTATTTGGGCAGCATTTCTTCATTAATGCATATTCCCCTGAACAATATAGACATCATTTGTCTATATATGTTTGTATATGTCCTTTCCAGTTGCCGAATTGTTTTTATGGTATCCGGCAGGAATAGGTTGATGAGATTCCCTTAACTAATTGTAACCCTTGTACTTTTCTGCCGGATTTGGAGCCATCATCAGGGGTGTGTATATTGCAAAAGGGATGTGCACATGCACATTACTACTCTGTAAGTGTTAATTATTTATACTGGTGTATTGTTGTAGTGTTTTATTCCTTTTTATAAAGAACAGCAGTAGCTAAAGACATTTACGTACATTAGTACTGAATTCTAAATTGATTCTACTGAGTTTGGATTGTTAAATCCAATACTAAAATATTTGCATGCCTTTAGCTACTGCTGCTGCTTATAGAAACTAATAAAACACATATGCACACCCCTGATGATGGCCCAAGATCTAGCAGAAAGTACTAGCGTAACAATTAGTTATGTGAGTTTCATTAACAAATTCCCGCCGGATACCGTAAAATCAATTCGGCAACTACAAAAGTCATACACTAAAATATGTAGACAAAACATGTCTATATTATTCAATGAAAAATATATACGAGGTGCCTTCAATATGTTTCCAGACTTTTTTGTACAGGCATTTAAAATTGTCGTAGCCCTTGAAAATTCAGTATGTTATTGCTATACCTCTCATGAGATGACTGACCAATTTTTATGATTACAGGATCAAATGAACAGCTACAACAGGAATTAGAATACACCCTACTAAAGCCTGATTGTCACAGCTGGTGAATTTCAAAAATGCAATCTGGACGTGAGGACACTTTAGAAGAATGATATGCAATAAAATTCTGTTTTAAACTTGGAAAAAATGCCACAGAAACGTATGGAAAGCTTCAGACTGCTTTTCGACCATCTTGCATGAATTGAGCACCAGTTTTTGAGTGGCATAAGATATTTAAAGGAAGGCAGGGAGTCTGTGAGGGATGATGAGAGGTGTGGGAGGAGTAAGGAAATCAGAACAGCAGAGTTGATTGGCCAAAAAAAGAATTTCATTGATAAAGACCATCGTGTATCTATAGAGACAATAAGTGCACAGTTTGATGTCAGTGTGGGAATTGTAGACAAAATCATTCGCGAGGAACTGAAGATGCGGAAGATTTCGCGAAGTTTGTCCAAAGGTTGCTCAGAGAAGATCAGAAAGAAAGACGTTGTCATGATAGCAGGGAGATGGTCGAGCTGATCAATTCAGATACTGCTGTTCTTGATGCTCTGGTGACCTGCGATGAAAACTGGATCTACTGCTATGACCCAGAGACCAAGAGACAGAGTTCCCAGTGGAAGCATGCTGGCTCTCCAAGACCCAAGAAGGCCAGACAGAGCAAATCTACCCACAAACTTTTGATGATCCCTTTTTTTGACAGCACTGACATGATCTACATGCACTGGGTTCCCACTGGACAGACAGTGAACAAGGAATACTATGTTGAGGTTTTAACGGAGTTTGGGAAGAGATTGCGCCGGAAGAGGGCAGCACTGTTCAAATCGGGTCAGTGGCATTTCCACCAGGACAATGCACTAGTCCACAACTCCATCGTTGTCACAGACTATTTGAGCAACATGGGCATCAGGACAGTTACTCACCCTCCCTATAGTCCAGACCTTGCTCCCTCTGACTTTTGGATATTCCCAAAGCTCAAGGAAAAACTTAGAGGCTGTCGTTATGAGACAATTGAGGAGATGAAAGAGGCTGTGACGAAGGTCCTTGACCCGCTCACACAAGAGGACTTCTATGGGGCCTTCTAGAAGTCGTTGGAACGGTACAACAAATGCATTGCAGCCGGAGGAGACTACTTCGAAGGGGACTAGAGTCTATGTGAGTCCTGTCAATAAAAGTGCCCATACGAAAAAAGTCTAGAAACTTATTTACTGATCTTGTATATATATATATATATAATTTTTTTGTATTGATTTCGAGGGCTATTGCAATACAAAATCATTATTATTTGAGTCTAATTAATTTCAAAGTAAAACTTCATTGCCAGAGACTCTTTTTTTTAATTAATAAAAAAGATGTTGAATTTTGAAATTTTTTTGAACGTTGTGAACACGGTGTCACGTGGGGTGTTAGAACCCCATGTTGGGCATTGTAACCATGGTACCACGTGGGGTCTTTTAGACGCCATGCGGAAAAAAACGTGATTTCAGTTGTCTTAAACAATTCCATTTTTTAAAGTTTCATTTTTATTTTATTTTATTTTATTTTTAAACTTAATATATATTTAAAATGTGCATGTTAATTAATGATATATTCAGTTTTTAATTCCAACCTACTGGTAATCAGAGGGTGAAACTTAGCTATTAATAAAACCTCCTTAATTCTGAGATTATCAACATTACGTACTAATCTATTGCTTCTACTTTAATGGAAAAATTATCCTTATTTTTGCATTTAATTAAATGTTTATGGAATAGGGATGCATATGTGTTAAGGTGTTCTTTATTTCTGGTGTGAAGGGGTCTAATCGTACTTCCTATATAATTTGTGCAATGCTTCAAGAAAATTACAATACATATATATGTATTTCTGTGTGTTTACATATATGTGTATTTGTATATGTGTGTGTATTGGAGGAGTAGGTTCGATTGTTATATATATGAATAGATGAATAGGAATTTTAAAAAGTAGTTATCCGTATTTGGTATGTATTATGTTTATGCCACTTATACACACACACATGTATGCACACACACGTACGCATATATATATATATATATATATATATATATATGAATTTGTGTGTATATGTATATATATACATATATATATGAATTTGTGTGTGCGTATGTATAAATGTATATATATATATATGAATTTGTGTTTGTGTTTTTATATATATATATATATATATATATATATATATATATGAGTCTGTATGTGTGTGTATGTTTAAATATATATGTATATATATGAGTGTGTATGTGTGGATGTGTAAATATATATATATATATATATATATATATATATATATATATATATATACTCCTTCACCTAAAATAGAGCAAGTTATACAGAGGGAAATATCAGCAACCAAACAATATATGTATTTTTGTGTGTATATATATATATATATATATATATATATATATATATATATATATATTTATATATATATATATATACTCCTTCACCTTAAATAGAGCAAGTTATACAGAGGGAAATATCAACAACTAAACTTTAATTTTCTTCACAATAATTTGGCGACAATAACCGAGGGTAACTCAAAGACTCCCTTTTCAATAGCTACTACACTACTAGGTGTAGGGAAGGGCACTACTGCTTTCCCTGGATTGCTCCACTTTACCATTGATCCATACCTTATAATGCTGAGTTTTAAGTAAGTAGGCATCAAGTACCATTTTTTGACTCTTTGGTATGACTCGACATGGAATTGAACCCCGGTCTCCCTGGCCATTGGTGAACACTCTTACCACTTGGCCAATGGACTGTTTTTTTTCACAATAACCACCAGTAACTTTGCACATTTGTTCATTTACGAAGTTTTGTTTAGTTTATTCTACGATATATCAAAACCTTAAGGGTTATCAAATTTTATCCTTGCCCATTTGGCTGGGTCTGTAGAATACAGCAACTACATTTCTGCAGAGAATTAACACCCCACCCTATGAGTGTCCTGATATGACACTATACTATCTGATGAAGTGGTTCCAGTAATACTGCTGGAGCTTTGGGAAATGCGCAGTACCCCTCTTCATTGCCATCGCTCCCAGGTCCCCTTTGGCCCGGGGTGGTAGCATCTGATATGATCCTATCAATGTGTCATATAGAAGTAAACTGTTTATTCATGCTGAACTGAATTACTTAAAATAGGACTGTTTTGACATTTAAACTGCGTACTTACGCTAAACTGTTCTGTTTGAAATAAAACTGTTTTTGTATTCAACTCTGTGTATTGCCCAGTGGGCTGGGATTTTAGAATACACCGACTGCGACTCCGCAGAATGATAAGACTCCGTCAGTGAGTGTCCTGGATATGATACTAAAGAATCTGATGGTAAGGCACCGGTAATGCTTTGAATCTTTGGGGAATCCGTAGTACACCTTCATTGCTATCGCACCCAGGACCACTCTAGCCCGGAGTGGTAGCACCTGAGAGGGTCCTATCTATGGGTCAAATAAAAATAAACTGCGTACTTAATTGAATTGTTTGAAATAGCAATGTTTTAACATTTAAACTGCGTACTTATGGTAAACTGAATAATTTGAACTGAAACTGTATTGGCATTTAACTGAACTGTTTTGACATTTAACTGTTTGTAAAAAAAACAATACTTATACTTAACTATTTGTTGAAATTTAATTCGGCGTTAAAAGACCCTAAAACGGTT
Organism: Sepioteuthis lessoniana; assembly: GCA_963585895.1. NCBI lineage: Eukaryota > Metazoa > Mollusca > Cephalopoda > Myopsida > Loliginidae > Sepioteuthis > Sepioteuthis lessoniana. The sequence continues at coordinate 58,644,021 of OY757940.1, forward strand.
GATACGCCGTAAAACAAAAAACTCAGCAACCAACTAACTGTGTGTAAAAAAGGGCTTGGGCTCCTTTAAGAATGTTATCTAAAAAGTGTGTTTACAATTTATATATATATATATATATATATATATATGTAAACAAGATTTGGCATTAAATTACCTACAATGGTTGACATGCCAAAAAAACTAAACCAAACCAACCAACCAACAGATAATATTCATAATTATATTTTCGACGGTCAATTTGAATAATTAAAAAGATATTTTTTTTGGTTCATAATTATTAGCGGTCGACTGCATCTTAGCAGAGAGGTAAGAACTTGCCCCACAACGAGTGTCCTGATTTGACTCTAAAGATTTTGATAGTGAAGGACCAAATATGCTGGAGCTTTGGGGAATGCAGAGTACCCCTTCATTGGCACCGCTCCCAGGTCTTTTCTGACCTGCAGTGGTAGCACCTGATAGGGTCCTATCTATGGGTCAAATAGAACTAAACTGAATTGGTTGAGATGGGACTGTTTTGACATGTAAACGGTGCACTTATGCTAAACTTGTTTGAAATAGAACTGTTTTGACATTTAAACTTCGCACTTAAGCAATTTTTTGAAATGACACTGTTTTTTCGATTAACACTGAGTATTGCCCAGTCGATGGGGCTGTAGAATTCACCGACTGCGTATCTGTAGTGGAGTAAGACTACAACCCGAACAAGGGTCCTGGATATGACACTAAACAGTCTGATGTAATGCTAGAGCTTTGAGGAATGCGGAGTACCCCTTCATTGCCATCGCTCCCAGGTCCAATCTGGCCCGGAGTAGTAGCACCTGATATGGTCCTATCTAAAACTGTGTACTTATGCTAAACTGAATTGGTTGATATAGAATAGTTTTAACATTTAAACTGTGTACTTCTGCTAAATTTAATTATCTAAAAGGAAATGTTTTTGGACATTGAAACTCTATTTACATTAAACTGAATTGTTTAACAAAGAACTGTTTTGACATTTAACTGTGTGTAAACAAAATCTGTACTTATACTAAACTGAATTAACTAAATTAGAACTGCTTGACTAAAATGAATAGCTTGAAATAGAAATGTTTTTGACAATTATACTGTACTTACATTTAAATTGTTGCTTATGCTAAACTGAATTGTTTGAAATTGAACTGTTTTTTACATTGAAACTGTACTTACACTAAACTGAACTGTTATATATAACTGTTTGAATAAACTGAATAGTTTGAAATAGAAATGTTTTTGACAATTAAACTGTGTACTCACGCTAACCTGAATTGTTTTAAATAGAACTGATTATTTACATAAAAATGGATTTGGCGTTAAATAACCTACAAAGGTTGATTTGCCATAAACCCAACTAACCAACCAACCAACCAACCTTCTTTCTCTTTCTCCTCTCTCTCTATATATATCTCTCTCGCGTTCTTTCTTTCTTTCTTTATATCTTTCTTTATATCTTTTTCTTTCACTACGTTTGCATGAGTCTTTGTGCACAAGTACATTTATGCATTTACTTATAATTCCCTCCTCATTCATATATATATATATATATATATATATATATATATATATATATATATATATATATATATATATATTGGTTTGACAAACGTCTTTTGGGGCAATCTTCTTTGGATAATCTTTCCCTTCTGACCTCCTCTTCTTTCTTGACACCTTTTTTTTTTTTTGTTTCATTCATTTGTTCCCTCGACTGCCCATTTTAAAAGATTATTTCTTGTCACTCTCTCTTTTCGCTGCTTTTATGTTTCTTACTTACAAAAACCTTAAGAGATAGTAAGCTTAGTAAAAAAAAACAAAGACGAAGACTGAAAACTTTGATAAAAGTTAAATTTCATAAATATGAAATAATAAAAACGGAAACACGGATAATAAATAACGAAAAAAAGAAGAAAACTCCTCACCAAATACGAAAAAGTAAATTTGGGTGGTTGAAATTAATTCATTTTTAAAATATGAGCTAAAGATTTTGGAATACTATGGTTCATGCTCGTTTGACCAAAGCAGTTCAAGCCGAGGTAGGCTTTCACTCTGATTGGTAGTATCGTGGTAGTTGGTGCGCTGATACGTTCAGCGTTGCTTTATCCCTGGAGTCATTTGAAAGGTGTCAACTAAACGTGAAACGTAGTTTAATTCGGTAATTTATGCTTTACGAATTTGAACTTGCTCAGTCGGTTGGGGCTGTAGAATAAGCCAACTGCACCAGTGCAGAGAGGTAAGACTCTTCCCAAACGATTGTTCTGAATATGACACAAAACAATCTGATGGTAAGGTTCCAGTAATGCTGGAGCTTTATGAAATGCGGAAAGCCACTTCATAGCCATCACTCCCAGGTCTACTCTTGTCTTGAGTGGACGCATCTGATAGGGTCCTATCTATGGATCAAATAGAACGAAACCATGGTTTCGAGAGTTTACTGTTTCTGAAATTAAACTGCGTACTTATGCTAAACTGAATTGTTTAAAATAGAACTATTTTAACATTTAAACAGCAAACTTACGCTAAATTGAATAATCTGAAACTAAACTGTTTTTACATTTAACTGTGGGCTGAAGAATACACCAATTGCTTCCTTCAGAGGGGTAAGACCCCCCTGCAACGAGTGTCCTGGATATGAGATTAAACAATCTGATGGGAAGGTTCCAGTGATAATAGTGCTTTGGGGAGTGCTGAGTACCCCTTCATTGTCATCGCTCTAAGCTCCACTCTGACCCGGGGTGGTAGTACCTGATACGGTCCTATCTATGGGTCAAACAGAACTAAAATGTGTTCTTATGCTAAACTGAATTACTTGAAATAGGACTGTTTTGATATTTAAACTGCGTACTTATGCTAAACTGAACTGCTTGAAATAGAAATGTTTTGACATGTAAACTGCGTACTTGTACTAAACTGAATTGTTTGAAATAGAACTGTTTTTGACATTGAAACTGTATTTACGCTAAACTGATATTGTTTGAATTTGAACGGTTTGACTGAACTGAATCGCTTGGAATAGAAAAGTATTTGACTATTAAACTGTGTACTTACGCTAGACTGAATTTTTTGAAAAAGAACTGTACATTTATATAAACATGGATTTGGCATTAGATAATCTACAAAGGTTGATATGCCATAAAACACAAAAAAACAAACAAGTAACCAAAAAGATTTGTTGTGCAAAAGATGCAGGTGCAGTCGATCATAGTATAGAAACCAGATAGTTTAATGTTCCGCCTAGGTTGCCAGAAACTTGATAATGCAAGGTCAGGGGAGGCTTAAAAGCGTGAAACTCGTGGGTGAACTCCAAGTTATACAGGCAAATCTCATGTGTAGCACTTAGAGAGTATCAGGCGAGCTGGGCATCCCAGACCAGTGTGGTTGGTCACTATCTCGCCCTTCTTACAAGTACATGGAGTTCCCCTAATTGTGCCTCATGTTACGAAAATATTGCAAAACTTTTGACTCACCCTTGTATTTTGTACTACATATTCTATATTACTTTTATTTTATAATGGAACACTGTCAATTATAAAATCCTTTTTATACATACATAATATATATATATATATATATATATATATATAGTACAATTAAATGGAGACTCAAACTCGGTTAAGCCGTCATAATAAATTTATTTCGGCGGAGAATATTGTTGGTATATTCTCCGTCTCGTCAGATGACTCTTTTTATATGCTCTGGATAATTTATATATATATATATATATATATATATATATGATTTGTAAACACATTTTTTATAACGTTTTTAAACGAACCTTTTTTTTACCTGTTTTGTTCCTGAGTAGTAAGTAGAACTTCCCATATAATTATGCCAAATGAACATGCAAAATGTCTATTTTTTTCTATTGTTTTGTTCTGTAGGTAATGAAATTCTAAAATTTACCTATTTATATATTTTGTAGATGATGCGTGAATGGGTTTTATATTACAGTTATAAATCTCGAAATATTACTTAGTAATATTCGTCTTTTTTTGTATAACTTTCCTAAAAATACGTGTTAACTTTGATTGGTGAGTTGTTTTATAAAGATCTACTATAAATGAAAAATTGCGATTTTGCTTCTTTTTACTTAGAAAATAGGTTGGTTTCTAAATTTCATTATTCAGGATAACAAAATCAAAGTTTTTAAGAAATCAAAGTTTAAAGAAATCAAAGGTCATTTTCTATACTTTAACAACATAGTCATTAAAGAAATTGCATATACAATCTTAAAACGACATTTCTGTTGCATAAAGTTGTAACATAGGTCCAAAAATACGACCAAGATATTAATATGTGAAATAGACATAGGGATCCGAAAAACACGAAACACTGACGGCTCTCTTGGTACAGGTTCGAAACTTTTATTACCTTCTTTAAGTTTAGGTTTTCGACACGAGGAGAGAGAGAGAAACACACACACAATTTTTCTATGCTGACTGTTCGTCCATCGTCAGCTTTCAATTCAATGACTCAACCAACGCGCGTGCGCACCCCGCCTGTCCTTAAACTGCCTGGCCTCACCCAGGTCCGAAAAATTAACTCGCTTCGTCCAGCCTCAAATATCAACTCACTGCTTTTATTCAAAATCACTGAGAATCCCGGCCCGTCGCTTCCGGGCATGACGTCATTTACATCTCCAGTCCTATTTCCTATCTGGGTTTTTTTATTGTGACATCTGTGATTGTTACATCCTCCCCCCGCGCGCGTGAACATCTGCACTCCATGTGTGCACCTAACTAAACCATGCAATAAGCCGAAAGGTTCTAAGCTTAACTAAACCGAAAGATAAGATATATAAAACGAAAAATGATAATATAAAAAAAAATCATTTCGCAATTATATAACAAAGTTATCAGTAAACAAAAACGAAGTTTGAAAGAAATAATAGCCATTTTAAGAAATAATGCATACTCTCTTGGAACATTGAGTAATTTGCTGGGCTATCGAAACATTGTCGGTGATTTCAGTTCTCACCGGGTGATTCATGTATCTAACTTAACTATGATAAGCTGAGTTAATAACAACCGGATAAAACGATACTTTTTCCGTACTTTAAAAATCATTTTTCACATGTAAATTGTTCAGTCAAAAATTACAAAAATAAGGACTGTTACGTTATAGTGTACGTTAGTCCCGTGAAACAAAAGTTATGCGCACAGACGTAGGCAAGTTTTTTGTGGAAGACAGGAAGTCGACCCCACATCAGGTAACCCCAATTACCGACGTTGACTATTGCCAAGAGAAGGATACTATTCCCACAAGTATTGGTATCACTAGAGGTAATGTCAGAACGAGATTTGAAAACAATGTCACAATTCCTTAGAGACCACAGTTCTTGGATTTTGTCACTTCAACACAAGTTAGGATGCGGTCGTGGTGCAATGGTTATTGTCGCAGGCAATATACCCTGTGACCTGAGTTCAAATTACGGACAAGGCTGTTTGTATTTCCACGTAACTCTAAAACCAATAGAAAAGATATAAATGCAACAATTTTCCTTCTTTCTCCGGTTAAACTGAAGATCAACTGGGCTCTTTAAATTTAGTAAGGCAACCCATCTAGGAAAAGGAAAACTCTGAATTTAAACATCTTAAACTCTGATTTAACACTTGACCTGCTCGTGTTTGGTACAGTTTGGTTTTTATAGCACATCAACCATTGTTGGTCATTTAATACCAAGTCCTGTTTTTACACATATATTAGATATATGACTTTTAAACACATTTTGGTGATACACACAGTTAAATAATCAAACAGTGCTATTTCTAGCAATTCAATTTGGTATAAGTTAAAAAAGTTAGATACTTTCAAGTATTGCTATGTAACACTAACAATTCAATTTAACATCAGCCATTTGTTTATAAACAGTTAAATGATCAAAAAGTTTTATTTCCAACAATTTGATTTAGTATGTCATTCTTTGCTCTAAGTTTAAATGTCAGACAGTTCGATTTGACACATTGATAGAACACTATCAGGTGCTACGATTCCGGAGCAGAGTCAAACTGGGAGTGAGGGCAATGAAAGGGTATTCCGTATTCCCCAAACTTAAGCATTACTGAAGATTGTTTAGTGTACTATCTAGGACATTCGTTGGCGGTAGAGGGTCTTACACCTCTGCAAAGATGCAGTCGGTGTATTCTATTGTCCTCCACGACTGGACTGCCAGCTCGAGTGGAGGTGTTGTATAAATATATACTCGGTCACACATGAATGAGGTTTTGTTATACAACCTTTTGCTCTTACTCTTACGAGGACGTAAACGTTTTATCTTAGTCTCTGCTCCCATCTTTCGTTAGTCACTGTATCTGTCTTCAATCGTCGGCTGTTATCGTTGATGTGGTTGTTGTCACCTTGTGTTATATCTCGTAGTCTTGTTCGTTGCTTTAATCCAAATTGTTTCAGTTCTTCTTTGCTTGAATAACTACAATGCATATCCCATTTTTATGCGCCTCTTTTTATTTTACGGCAACCATTTCACCAGCGAGAATTTATTTCTGAGAGCACGAGTAGGACGCAATTGTTCTGTTGGAACGTTCGTCTACAACTGATTTACTTACTGCTAACTTCTAAACTTCAAGAATCCCTCAGTAACTTGACAGAGATTATCCAATCTCAGCCATGTTTTCAAATTGATCTTGGGTTCATCGTCTGTCAATTAAATTGTATTGACTCACGGTATCTTTCCATCCGTTTAACGGTTTAGAACTTAATTCCAATGCGGCAATCATCATCATCATTGTATCGTGCCGCTAGTACGGATATCCCTGACCCTCTCTCGCCACTTCTCCCAATCTTCCATCGCCTCCGGCACGTCTTCGGGGCTACATACCGTATCCTCCCATAGCTGCTGTATGTATGTTCGAGCTGGTCGTCCTGCTTTTGCTCGGCCGTATATGGAGGTCCATAGGAGTACATCACTTATGAACTCGTCCCTTCTTCTCCAGCAGTGTTCTGCATGTCTGGTTCGTCTAACTTGGATAGTTTTTGTGATGGGAGGCAGGTGGCCGTATAGTTAGTGCCTTGTGAGGTGTTGCTGCGAGGACTTGTTCAATACATGCCAATAAGGGAGAAGGCAATCGTGATATTGTCTTACGAAATGGATACGGACACTCGAGTTAAAAAACTGAATGAGGCCGTTTGCATTTCACACAGTTCCAATCCCTTTTGGAACGGTATGAATCCAAAAATATCCTCTCTTGCTTTGGGTTAAATAGAAGAATAGACTGTGTTACTTAGACTTGATATGGCGACCAGTCTTAGAGAAGGAAAACTTAGATTTCAAACCAGTTAAACTATGTTTAAAAATTAACACTGTGTTACATTCAGCTAAGGCGGGGGTGTCCTCGTAGTGAAATGGTTAAAGCGATGGACTGCGGAGTCACAGCAAGCGAGTTCGAAATCCAGTTGCGCTATTACGTTCACTTTCGGACAAATACCCTTGGGAAAGGTATGACACCCTTATCCTCCCAGCTATGGTTTAAATAGTACCACTACTGTTCTTCTAGGAGAATGGCTTTGGCATTAAATAATCTAAAAAGGTTGATATGCCATTAAACAAAGAAACCACACCAAACCAGCTTGTGCAGAGGGGGTTGGTAAATACGTGCAAGCAAATAGTAGATCTTACCAATCTATTGTGTAACAGATGTAATTCAAAGTTTTCCTTCTTTTAGGTCAGTTGTCCTTACCAAGGCCAGAGAACCCAACTACCCTATAGTTTATTAAAAACTCAGAGATGTCTTGGGTCACTATAAATATTAGAATCAAGTTCACTTTGATCTGGAGTGGGAGTATCTCCTCGGGTCCCATCGACTGGTCAAATAGATCTCTTTGACAGTTATGAGTACGAGGTAGGAATACTTTACACCACATCACTTTATTTTTTTTTTAGTATTTTTAGTATTAGATACGAATACTTTAAACTATATGACATTGTTCTAGTTATTAGTAGAATATAAGTATACTTAAAAGCATATTACAGTTTACAAAGTGTTAATATTAGGAATACTTGAAACTATATGACTGTGTACTAATTGATAGTATTAGATAGGCACATTTGAAACTATAAAGCTGCGTACAGTTTTTAGTATCAGATAGGAATAGTTAAAACCATTTAAAGTTGTTGTTGGCGGCCGTAATCGAAGACGACCCGAAGGCTCCTTTTTCAATAGCTACTACACCGAGGTGTAGGAGAGGGCGCGACTCCTTTCCCTGGATTGTTCCACTTTACCTTCGATATGTACCTTGTAATGCTGAGTGTTAAGCAAGTAGGTATCAAGTATCATTTTTAAAGTCTTTGGTATGACCCGACCAGGGATTGAACACCGGTCCCCCAGATCATTGGCGAACAATGAGCCGGTTAATAAACGGATCATTGGTCTTGTAGGTAGAGTGTTCGCCAATGGTCCGAGAGACCTGGGTTCAATCCCAGGTCGCGTCATACCAAAGACTTTTAAAATGGTACTTGATACCTCCTTGCTTAACACTCGGCAATATAAGGTACGTATCAAGGGTAAAGTGGAACAATCCTGGGAGAGGAGTAGCGCCCTCCTGTACATCTTGGTGTTGTAGCTATTTAAAAGGGAGCCTTCTGGTCACCCTAGACTACCGTCGCCAACAAAACCATATGATTACGTATAAATTATAAGTATTCGATATGAATACTCGTATGTTGAATATTTAAACTCTTTTTCGCACCAGAATAACATTCCTCAACCAGAAAATAAAATAACATTGAACACAGCAGCCAGGGTTGTTTCTACACCTGCAGTTAAAATCTGAGGACATTTTGCGGAGAATTAGTCAACTTATATTAAGAAAGGATATCGATTTTTCTGAAACACCATGTATTTCTTTGAAATAGTTGTTTTCTATTAAATTATTCGATTGATCTATTTGAAGGCGCTTAACTTTTGAGGTGTAAATATTAACACCCTGAGAAAGTTCAGATTTAGATACATTCAAAAATCTTAACACATACTATTTTTTAGTTTTAACAAACAAAGCAATATTTTATTTTATTTAGCAGTTTTGATTTAGGGCATAATTTTAATCAAAGTTAGGTATTTTTTTATTCGTAAATAAATAAAATCAAAATATGTTCAACTGATTAAATTATACTCAAGGGAATCATCTTTTCAAACATATGAAATTATTAGCAATCAAGCAGCATTTTAGTAATATTTCATAACAGAGGGTATTTACTTAAAGAAAAATACTTCTGTTAATTTTTTTTTTCACAAGAAAGTCTATAAAAAAGATTATTGTCATTTTAAAAATATGTACAATGCTGGTTCTGTAAGGGCTTGAAATTTGATTTCTCTCAATATTTTATTATTAAATTAAGTTTCTTTCTTTTTATATTTATATTTTTATATTTATACATTTGTTTATAATTGCTATATGATCACACACACACATACACATATACATACATACATATACACGCACACACAAACACACACACGTACACAAATATACACACGTACACACCCATACACATACATATGCACGCAAACACACACACACATAAACACACAAGCACACACATACACAAACACACATAAGCAATTACACACATGAACATATATAAACACACACATACGCACACAAACACTCACATACATATATACACACAAACACACACACACACACACACACACACACACACAAACAAACACACAAAAAGACAAATACACATACGCACAAACACACACATACACACACACAAACACGCACACACATACGCACACATGCACACACATACACACCCTCAAACACATATACACATACACATATACACACACACACACACACACACACGAACAAACACACACAAACACACACACGGAAATACACACTCAAACACATACACACACACACACACAAACACATACATACACACACATTCTCACACACACACATACACACACACAAACACACGCACGAAAACACATACACACACATGCACACACACACAAACACGCACATATTTACAAAAACGGATGCACCCAGATGCACACACACACACACACACACACACACACACACACACACACACACACACACACACAAACACCTCCAAACACACACATACAAAAACAGATGCACCCATATGCACACACACACAAACACCCACACACACATACCCACACACCTATATAATTTAGCATGTCGTAGAGAGAAAGTTAACTGTCTTTGGTAAACGTCAGTTTGTCACCTATGTTGTCATCAAAAATTAGTTATCGTCCAGGGCTGTTGAGTTTGGGTCTATTCTCTCTCTCTCTGTCTCTCTGTCTGTCTGTCTGTCTCTCTCTCTGAATATATATATTATAATATATATTTTATAATAACTGGTAGCGTGGTGCCAAAAAATGTTCATATTTATTTCTTCTTCCTAATTGGGGTACACAACTTATTGAAAGACCTTCGTATATATATCATCATCATCATCATCATCATGTCGTGCTACCAGCACAGATATCCCTAACCCTCTCTCGCCCCTTCCCCTATCGTCCATTGCTTCCGGCAGACCCTCAGGGCTATATCGCATATCGGTACAGACCTGCTATAAGTAAGTTCCAGCTGGTCGTCCTGCCTTTGTTCGGCCATGTGAAGGGGTCCACTGGAGTATATCACTTATGAGCTCGTCCCTACTTCTCTAGCAGTGTACCACGTGTCTGGTTTATCTAACTGTGATAGTTCTCGTGATGGGTGGTCGGTGGCCGTACAGCTGCTGCTTTGTGCGGTGCTGCCCCCAGGAATTGTTCAATATTGCTCGCAGCAGTTGCCGTCGAGCTTTTTCTCCATACCTTTTGTTAGCGTTCACGAAGTGCATCCATATAGCAGTATAGACTCGACCGCTGCTTTGCAGAAACTGCGCTTCATTTTACTGGTCAGGTCTGACTTGCATATAACCGATAGACTGTCCTTAGCTGTCCATGCCTTTGCTAGTCGCGTGTCGATGTCTGTCTCTGTTGATGAGACATTACTTCCTCGGTAGGTGGACTTGTCAACTAAATGAGATTAATATTTGGATTTAACAAATAAGACTAATCAAATAGATTAAAGATCATCATTCGGTTTTGTTTGGTTTTATCACATATTAATCATCGAAAATTATTGAATGCCAAATCCTCTTTATATATATATATATATATGTGTGTGTGTGTGTGTGTGTGTGTGTGTGTGTGTGTGTGTGTGTGTGTGTGTGTGTGTGTGTGTGTGTACATGATTTTCAAACACATTTTGTTGATTTTTGCCGCATTTTTGCCTGAATTCATTTGTTTGCACACAGTTGAATGTTTCAATTATGGCAATCTAAGACGAATAATTCGATTTTCTATAAATTATTTGTTTGCACACAGCTAAATGGTTTCACGTATTTTTATCTAACACTAATAATTCTGCTTAACATAATTCATTTCTTTTTACACAGCAAAATAGTTTCAAGTATTGCTAACACTAATAATTCTACTTGATATTATTCATCTGTTTGCACACAGTTAAATGGTTCCAAGTATTGCTATATAACAGTTACAACTTAACGTCTGTCATTTGTTTGCACACATTTAAATATATATGATATGTAATAGATTATTTTGATGGTAATTTCATTTTTAAATTATTTTGAATTTGTTTGCACACTCGTATTGCTATCGTTTCAACATAGTGAAATCGTTTCAATCATTGCTATCTAACTGTTATAGTTCAATCTGATATTAATCATTTGTTTGCACCCAGAGAATTGGTTGTAAGTATTGCTATTTAACATTTATTCTATTGAACCTTACTCATTATTTTGCCTTCGTTTAAATGGTTCCACTTATTATCATGTATCTCTAACTAACACTTAAACATCTGTTATTCGTTTACACACAGTTTAATGATCTGCCAGTGCAGATCTCTCTGTAACCCTCTCTCGAATGGAAACCATCTTAACTATTAAGATCAGTAAAAATATTAAGAAGAATCTTTCAGTGACTCAAACTCCCATTAAAAACCATCAACTACTGGTAGTGTGAAAAAAGTCACAAAAGAGTAAAATAATAATAATAATAGTAATAAAAATAATCATAATAATCCAGTATCTATCATAGAGAATGACGCACATAAACTCCTCTGGGACTTTGACATCCAAACAGATCATCAAATGGCCAGAAGACCAGACCTTATGAAAATCGACAACAACAACAGCAAAAGATAACTTGCAAAATTATGGACTTTGCAGTCCGGGCTGGCCACAGAGTAATATTGAAAGAAACTGTAAAGATATCTTTTGAAAAATTGATTTGAAGATATCTTTGCTCTGTCAGCTAGGGTTGTAGAATACACTGACTGCTTCTTTGCTGTCCCCCTCGAACGAATGTCTTGGATATGACCCTAAACAATCTGATGGTGAGGCTTCAGTAATTCCAGCTTTGGCATCTTTTCCTTGTTTTCTGTGATCCGGAGTGGTAGCACCTAATAAGTTCTATCTATGGGTCAAGTAGAACTATTTGACCTTTAAAATGAATAGAAAAAAATAACTTATGCTAAATTGAATAGTTTGAACGTGTTTTTCTTTGGTACTAAGCATGAATAAAAAGCTTTCCGAAAGTTACATTATACCACCACTGGAACTTACATTAGATTATAGTGTGGACCTGCGATTGTAATAAAGGGGTACTCCGTATTACCCAAAGCACCTGCATTTCTGGAGCCTCATCATCAGATTGTTTAATGTCATATGCAGGACGCTTATTGGAAGTATCTTACTCCCCTGCTGATATGCAGTTAGTGCATTCTACAGCCTCAGTCAACTAGGCCACAGGACTCTCGTTGGGGGAGTCTTACCCTTCTGCAGAGATGCAGTCAGTGTATTCTATAGCCTCAGCCAACTGGGCTATCATCGTAGGTAGCTTGTCATTCAAAAAAGAGTAAAACGTTAATCAGACCAATGCTCAAATACTTTGATAGAACAATCGTTATAAAAAATTGGAAAAAAATCCTGTTTTTCGTTTCTTTATAATGAAAAAAGGTTTCCTGATTATTTATACGTAAATGAATGCATCCTTGGAATATCTTGATTTTTTAATATTTTTATATTCATATACCATCGGAATCACTTTAATTTTCCCCCTAATATATACATACATACATACATACATACATACATACATACATATATATATATATATGTGTGTGTGTGTGTGTGTGTGTGTATGTGTGTGTGTGTTAGTAATATCCTATCAGTGTCCGAAGTCAGTGGGTGTGAATTAATCGCGTCTAGAATATATGAGGAATTTCATATAAATCTATGGGAGTGCTCGATACACACATATACGCTGTAATCCATATTTGGTGTTTTTCAACCTCAAATTAAACGGGTGGAATTATCTGATGAAGCAGTGAGTATAATGATATTTTTCGCCGAAATAATTTTTTAATGACTATGTAACTAGGCTTGAGTTTCGTTCTAATTGCATTACACACACACACACACACACACACACACACATATATATATCATCATCATCATGTCGTGCCACTAGCACGGATATCTCTGATCCTCTCTCGCCATTTTTCCCAATCGTTCATCGCCTCAGACGGGTCTTCAGGACTACATCCCGTATCCTGACATAGCTGCTGTATGTATGTTCTAGCAGGTCGTCCTGCTTTTGCTCAGTCATATGTGGGGGTCCATAGGAGTACATCACTTATGAACTCGTCCTTGCTTCTCCAGCAGTGTCCTGCGTTTCTCGTTCGTCTAACTTGGATAGTTTTCTTGATGAGAGGCAGGTGGTATTTTACTAAGCTTTTTTTTGCTTAGATGTAGCACAAAGTCATATGAATGGAGCACCCAATGAGACTCGAACTCACTCGTGTAGGTTTGCTTGTCTAGCTTGCTAACCATTACGCTAGCCGAGGCGCTATTGATGGGAGGCAGGTGGCCGTATAGTTGGTGCTTTGTGGGGTGATGCCGCCAGGACTTATTCAATATTGCTCACAACATTCTTGTGTAATTGCCGTCTAGCTTTTTCTCCAGCCGTTTAGTTAGCGTCCAAGTGGTGCATCAATATAGCAGTATCGACATGACTGCTGCCTGGAAGAAACTGCATTTCATTTTATCGGCCAGGTTTGATTTCCATATGATCGATAGCTTACCGATAGCTGTCCATGCCTTCGTTAGCCGCGTGTCGATGTCTTTGTCGGTTTATGAGACACTGCAACCTCTCTGAAACTGGTAGACAAATCCGCCTATATATATATATATATATATATATATGCTTGATTAAATGATAAAGACACATTTTGTCAATGTAAGTTCAAGATCCTTTCAAGTTTCAAGTGTCTTGGTTAAAACAGAACGCTATCAACTGAAATAGAATATTATCTAGAAATATGTTTCGGTTTCTTTTCAAATTCATCAGCATCTCAGTTTTATATTTGCAAGCAACCCCTGATGATGATCTATGAAAGGTCCGAAAGCGCTCGGGACAATCATGGTAAATTCATCCACTAATTTCAACCTGAAACCAAGACCAGGAAGCTTGAAAAGATCTTAATAAAACTATGTAGAGAAAATATGTCTTTATTATTTAATTAAACGTACATAAATGAAAGATGGCTGCTGAACTACACACACACACATATATATATATATATATATATATATATATATATATATATCTACGCACAAGCTGGATGCGATACGAGATCAATTTTAAGCGGAATTCAACAGGTTTATATATCAACAGGCAAACTCTTCCGTTGTATCACCCATCATCTGTGCGCCTAGACACTTGAATGCTTCAAGCTGGGATTGAAACCCAACTGACTTTGCGCCAGTCGGATATCTCACCGTACAGCTATCTGTGATGTTAGCATAAGCGAGGGGTTTTTAACGCAGATGCATCGTTTTTTTTTTGTTTACATATGCACTTAACAGCAACTGAGTGTTTTATATATATATATATATATATATATATATATATATATATATATATTCGGTCCAGTTAAACCAGAGTTGGGAGGAATTCCATCAGGACAAAAAACCTTCAACAGTAAATATTTGAATTTTCCTGGTAAAGAGCTCAATGTAACTGACATTACAGAGCAATAATTTCTTTCAGAAAAAACAAAACCGGTCACATTAGATCTGAAGAAGTCCTGTTAATTTTTTTCGTGCTTTTTGATTTTATCAAAACAACATAATAGGATGGAAATAAATTTATAATCCTAATGTGACTGGCTTTGTTTTTTCTTACAGAATATATATATATATATATATATATATATAACTCTTTATCCCAAGGTTTTCAGTATTCAAATGCATCTCTACAACCTTTGGTACATGTTTAATACACTCATACGTATATCCTATACGCGCCAAAATATTAGAAACAACCTGATCCTTTAAATAATGAAAAACTCAATGACAGATTCATTGAAGACAGTTAAAAATGATCTCTTTGGAACCAATTTCTTATTTTCATAGTTCTTGGAAATAATTTATCAGCTCCTCTGTTCAGAATCGAAAAATCAGCCTGTATTTCAAATGTATCAATTCTAATTTTTTAAAAAAGTGTGAAGCCGGTCTCCTCGTGTTTTGCGCATACTCTCTCTCTCTCTCTCTATATATATATATATATATATATATATATATATATATATATATACTTATCCATGTTTCTCTGCACTGTCAGCTGGGGCAGTAGAACATGCTGTTTGCACCTCTGCAGAAGCCTAAGACCCTGATGCCAACAAGGCTACCTGTTGCAAGTCGGTGGTAACCCATAATGACAGGATCCAGCTGGCTGAACAATCTGTGACCTGGCAAAGTGGTCACGTGTCCTACAACTCTTCATTTTAGCCTTATGGACCTAGATGGGATTTCAACAATTGGCTGGGCACATCAAGCCTTAATACCTAAAAGATTTTCCTGACCGTAATATTTTAATTGCTTTATTGGGAAACAAGCATCCAGCCCTATTTCTTCTTTAAAAGTGCTAGGAAGCGTTGTCTATTGGGGTCAATATTTTAAAACATTTAAACTGGGTTCAAAACAAATGATTAATATTTGATAGAATTTGTTGTGTCAAATAGCTATATTTGAAACTGTAAGCAAACAAATGAGGTTTGACGCAAGTTATCTCCAAACTTTTATATTACAAATCATCTCTGCATATATATATATATATATACACACACACATACATACATACATATATGGAGGTGTCCTCGTGGTGTAATGGTTAAAGTGATGGACTGCGGAATCGTAGTACGCGAGTTCGTACTCCAGTCGCGCTATTACGTTCACTTCGGGCAAATACCCTTGCAAAAGGTAGGAGCCCCTTTATCTTCCCAGCTATGGGTTAAATAGTACCATAACTGTTCTTCTAGGAGAATGGCAATGGCATTAAATAACCTACAAAGGTTGATATGCCATTAAACAAAGAAACCAAAGCAAACCAAACACACACACACACACATATATATATATATATATATATATGTATATATATATATATATATAAGTGTGTGTGATATATATATGAGTGTGTGTGAATGGGGTTTGGCATTAGATAACCTACAAGGGTTGATATGCAATTAAACCAAATAAGCATCAAATAACCATCCCCATCATACACAATTCTGTAAAAATTACGTCGCTGCCTGTGGATACATTTGAAGAAGTTCCTTTACAATGTTTTTCCTGCGTTTATTAAAATTCTCAAATTTTCTTTTATTTTCATGCTGTATATTTTAAAACTCTAAATTATAGAAATAAAACATTAAAAAAGAAAAATGAAAAAAAAAAAAAAAACGACAAAGAAGCAGTTTGAAAATTTATAGTTTATCTTAAAGAATCTTTTTAAAAAGTTAAAACAAAATACGTTGCATTTTGTTGCCCAACATCAAAAAGGCAGGAACTTTCTGAAGACCGCAAGCGGTATGCTCGCTTCTACTAACCAGCATTATGTAATGGTTGCTTTAAAAAAAGAGAAAAGAAAGAAAAAAACATTTATATGCAATTTAGTGTTAATATTTCTTTGCTTTTTTTTTTTCACCCGCATATGTTATTTCTGGCTGGTTGATTGGTTGGGTGGCTGTTTGTGTTTATGGCATATCAATCTTCATAGGTTATTTAATGCCGAGTTCTGTTCATATATATATATATATATATATATATATATATATGTGTGTGTGTGTGTGTGTGTGTGTGTGTGTTTGCGTGCGGGTGAATGTGTGTGTGTGTGTGTGTGTGCCTGTTTGTTTGTTTGCTTGTTTAGGTTTTTTTTGTCATATCGACATTTGTATGTGATTTAATGCGAAATCCATTTTATACAAATAAACAGTTCTATTTCAAACAATTCAGTTTAGCATAAGTACATAGTTTAATTGTCAATAACATTTATATTTAAAACTATTCAGTTTAGTTAAACATCTCTAATTTAAACAATTCAGTTTAGAATAAGTATAGTTTTTGTTTATACACAGTCAAATGTCAAAACACTTCTATTTCAAACAATTCTTTTTTTGTGTAATTAAAATTTAAATGTAAAAATAGTTCCATTTTAAATAATTCAGTTTAGCATAAGCACGCAGTTTAAATGTCAAAACAGTTCTATTCAAAGCAATTCAGCTTAGCATAAGTACACAGTTTAGCTCTATTTGACCCATAGATAGGACCCTATTAGGTGCTACCAATCTGGGCCTGTGTGGACCTGGGAGCGATGGCAATAAAGAGGTACTACGCTTTCCCTAAAGCTCCAGCATTACCAGAACCTCCTCATCAGATTGTTTCGTTTCTCAACCCTCTGCAGTGATGCAGTCTGTGTATTCTACAGACCTGCCAGTTGAGCAACTGTAATTTGTTTTTATAGTCATTTAAAGATATTTCCGCGGTTTTTCCATCTTGGAAATTTTGCAAACTCTTTTCCTTAATCTTTTCATCATTTTCCTCTTCCTCCTTTTTTTTTAGAGCGTCTTCTTTTTTAACAATTTTTTATACTTCTCCTATTCATTATTTTGGCCCATGCAATTTCTTTTATCCTATTTTTTTTTTTACCCTTTCATTATGCACTAGCCGTATCGGTACTTCTGTATGGTTGCACCACTCGGACTCTAATGAAACGCTCTGAGACCTTGTAATAATCAAATAAAAAAAAAAATAGAATAAAAGAGAACTTGCCGAATTGTGAACTTTTCTGTCCCGGTTGAACAGGGGGTAAAACTGAAAGAAAGCCATAAGAAAGATAAATACCTGGACCTTATTAGAGAACTGAAAAAACTGAGGAGTATGAAAGTGACGGTGATGACAATTGTAATTAGTGCTCTTGGTACTGTCACCAAAAGATTAATAAAAAGGATATTGCTCTGCTTGCTAATGAAGTCAATGGAGCACATTATATGAGCTGTTTTTTTTTTCAGGCGTCTTATTCTCCTATCTTTTCAAAAGAGTAGACGGGTTAACATGCCTTTAAAATGAATCATTCAATCAGAACTACTGACGAGAGTTTCTTTGATTGGGTTTTATGGCATATCAACAATTGAGGTTTATTCAATCCCAAATCCTATTTTTACATATAGATTAGATTTATGAATTGTTAACACATTTTGTTGATACACACAGGTTGGTTTGGTTTGGTTTGTTGGGTTTTATGGCAAATCAACCTTTCTAGGTTATTTAACGCCAAATCCATTTTTATTAAATAATCACTTCTATTTAAATCAATTCAGTTTAGCATAAGCACGCAATTTAAATGTAAGTATAGTTTTATTGTAAAAAAGATTTCTATTTCGAGCTATTCAGTTTAGCGAAGCAATTCTAATTCAGCTAATTCAGTTTAGTATAAATATAGATTTTGTTTACACACAGTTACATGTCAGAACAGTTTTGTTAAACAATTTAGTTTAGTGTAAATACAGTTTCAATGTCAAAAAACAGTTCTATTTGAAAGAATCCAGTTAGCATAAGCATACAGTTGAAATGTAAGCACGGTTTAATTGTCAAAAAACATTTCTATTTCAAGCTATTCAGTTTAATCAAACAATTCAGTTTAGCATAAGTATGCCGTTAATTCTATTTAATACATAGATAGGGTCTTGTCAGGTGCTACCACGCCGGGTCAGAGTAGACCAGGGAGCAATGGCAATGAAGGGGTGCTCCGTATTTCCCAAGGCTCCAGCATCACTGGAACCTCACCATCAGATTGTTTAACGTCATACAGGACACTCGTTGGGGGGGGGTCTTACCCCTCTGCACGGTTGCAGTCAATGTATTCTACAGCCCCAGCCGGTTGTGCAATAGATACACACAGTTAAATGATCAAACAGTTCTATTTCAAACTATTCACTTTAGCATAAGTCAATAAAGTTAAATGGTTCCAAGCATTGCTATGTATCTCTAACAATTCAGTTAAACATCAGTCATCTATTTACAAAGTTAAATGAACAAACAGTTCTATTTCAAACTATTCAATTTAGCATAAGTCAACAAAGCGTTGGCTATTTATTTTTAACAATTAAATTAAGCATCAGTCATTTACTTACACAGTTAAATGATCAAACAGTTCTATTTTTAACAATTTTATTCAGCTCTAGTTATTTGTATGCATTTAGTTTAAATGTTAAAGAGTTCTATTCGACCACATCAAGTAATACTACTCCAGGCCAGAGTAGACCTGGGAGGGATGAAAATGAAGGGGTTCTCTGCATTCTCCAAAGCTCCAGCATCAATGGAACTTCACCATCAGATTGTTTAGTGTTATATCCAGGACTCTTGTCGGTGCTTATCCCCCGACAGAGAAGCAGCCGGTGTTTTCTGCAGCCCACAAGATATTTCCGAAACGTTATAAAAATAGACTGGGAAAGAAGTCCAATTAACAAAAGAACTTAATAACTTATTCTCAGACATAAACACCAGAATATTTAAAAAGAAAACAAAACAAACAACAAACAAAAAAAAAAAAACAAACAAGTTTTTTAAAAACTTTATGAAAGTTGGATATTCGTACACTAAGTTTTCTGTTCTGAGTATTACACACCCATTTTCTGTCAAATTTCTTGCTGAAGTGGAGATTAGGGCACCTTGAAACAGTTGCGAAATGGCTGGCAAAAATATTAGTGATTAATCCCTGAAGTCTGTTTAAGCTCGGCAATGTCAACTAATATTTAGCAAGAATATAAAGTTCTGTTTTTTTTTTTGTTTTTGTTTTTTTTGCTCAGAGCATGGTCACCGAAATAACCCACTTATATTTGACTATTAAAAGCAATTTCTCTATATGAAAGTCATAGAAATGACATTCGCTAGATTTGTCTTAAAAGATTTTTTCGTTCATACAAAGCAAAAAAAACAAAGATTTCATTGGCTATAATTGCTACAGCCACTTCCCTCCACGAGATAAGTTCAAATGATTGATAGATCGATTGATTGATTTTAGCCCCATGACAACAAGACAGTAAGTGAATTCGAACTACATTCACGCTGAGCCCAGTTACCTGGAGCCGTAGAATACGCTGATGGCATCTCTGCAGAGGGGTATAACTCCCTTGATGAGTGTCCTGGATATGACACTAAACTCTCTGATGGTGAGGCTCCAGTAATGCTGGTATTTTGCGTAATGCGGAGTACACCTTCATTGCCATTACTCCTTGGTCCACTCTGATCGGGTTCTATCTATGGGTCAAATAGAACTGTTTTACATTTAAACTGAATGCAAACAAATGACATGCTAAATTGAATTGTTTGAAATAAAACTGCTTAATCATTTAACTTTGTGTAACAAATGATTGATATTTAATTTAATAGTTAGTGATAAATAAACATTGTTGCTGCTGTATTGCAATACTTATAAAAAAAACCATTTAACTGTGTGCAAACAAATGATTAATAGTAAATGGAAATGGACTTGTAATTATTTAAATGTCGGCTGGGGCTGTAGACTACACAGACTGCATCCCTGCAGAGGTGTAAGAACCCAAAGCGAGTGTCCTAGATTTTACACTAAACAATCTGATGGAGGTTTGGGGATTGCGGAGTATCCCTTCATTGCCATCGATTCCAGGTCCTCTCAGGCTCGGAGTGGTGGCACCTGACAGGGCCCTATGTATGGATTTAATAGAACTAAATTGCGTACTTATGGTAAACCTCAATAGTTTGAATCAGAGCTCTTTGAATAAACTGAATAGCTTGAAATAGAAATTTTATTGACAATCAAACTGTGTACTTACGGTAAACTGAATTGTTTGAAATAGAACTGTTTTGTATGCTAAACTGAATTGTT
>OY757940.1:58670307-58672807 GCA_963585895.1 Sepioteuthis lessoniana
GAGAGAAATTGAATTTCTTCTAAGAGCATCACAAAACAACGCCATAAGGACTAACTATATTAAAGCAAATATAGATAAGACACTCTAAATTAGGAAATATAGATTATCTAGTATTAGAAACGAAACGATCAATCTTATTATATGATTGCAGCAAATTAGACAAAAAGAGATTAAGACTAAACACGACAGATTGGGGAACGTGATCCACTGGGGATTGTGCAAGAAATTTAAATTTGACCCTATAGAATCCTTCCTGGAAAATTTGAGATTCAAATGGATCGCCTAATTTCGGCCAGACGACCACACCTAGTGATAGTTAAGAAAAAAAAGATTTAAAAAAGAGAACTTGCCGATAATGCTGCTGCTGATGATTATGATATAATCATATTTTTATGACAGATTTCAATGCTGGAGATTTTGGTTGGAAATAAGTTTTGATTGCATAGGTTTTCATTCGAAAAACAATCCTCGGCAACTTTCGCTTTGAATGAATTTACCTTTTTTTCTGAAAAATTGTTTGGTGCATTCACATGTATGGCTTGTATATAGTGTGTAAATATGTATTTCTAAGTGATGAAAACATTGCAATTAAAGCTATTTTCGCTGGCCCAGTATAGGGTATACCGACTGCATCTCTGCAGTAAGACTTCCCCAACGAATGTCCGAGTTATGATACTAAACAATCTGATGGTGGGGCTTCAGTAATGCTGGAGCTATGGGGGAAGGAGGAGTACTCCTTTGTTGCCATCGCTCCTAGGTCCACTCTTGCCCGGACCTAGTGGTAGCACCTGATAGGGCCCTATCTATGGGTCAAATAGAACTGTTTAACATTTAAACCATACTCATACTTAACTAAATTGTTTGAAGTAGTCGCAGGTCACCTGAAGGCTTAGTGGTAAGATGCTAAGTCTAACGTACATTTGGACGGGTTTCGATCTCAGCTTGAAGCCTGCTGTGTGTCTATCCTCACTGAAGAGTTGTGATACAACGAAACAGTCTGTCTGTGGATGACAATTAATATATATATATATATATATATATAGTCACAGACAGACTGTTTCGTTCTATCAGAACTCTTCAGTGTGGCTAGACACGCAGGACGCTCGAAGCCGGGATCGAAACCCGTCCAACTTTACGTTAGACTGCGTTACAGACCACTCGTCCACCAAGCGGACCACGTTGGCAAAGAGAATTTTAAGGTATTTTTATTTTTAGAAACAGCAGCAGCAGCCTTTGTTTACATTTTTTATACCCTATCGGCTACCAGAGTGCTCAATTCTTTCGAAGTGATTTGCATTACGCTAGCGGCGGCCGGCAATTCCTTCACCAAAGAGCTCAACCCCCAAGGGCTGCACAAAACAATGGAAACACGAAGAAATTTCAAGCAAGTTTATTTTAATATGGTTCTCTGATTCCAGCCCTCCCGTGAAATGCGGCTTTTACACTTTTTGAGGAAACTGGTTTCTCGAGATGGTCATTAAGCTCCCCTGTAATTTTCGGAGCTGCATTCTAGTAATCCTTCCTAACAATCAGCGTAAGTGTCCGACGGTCACTATCAGACAGTTTTCGTTTTCTTCCAGAGTTTTGCTTCAGTGAGGTGGTTCATTCTTTCTCAAATGTTGTCATTAATTTCGAGACAGTACTCCTTGCTACATCAAATAATTCAGCGGTTTTTGTTACACTAGCGCTTGCCATACGAGCACCAACAATTTGATCTATTTTGAAGTCTGATAGATCTACCATTATTTCCTTCTGATGATATCTAAAAAAGCAACAATTTTCGTAGAACAATTTTCGTAAAAAGTCGAGAAAAATTAACAATAAACCCAAAAATATTAAAATAAAAAACGTTTGATTGTTTTATCAGAGTTTCAAAATGAGGATAATAAGATTCTAGGTGTTTCCATTATTTTGTCAAACATATATATATATATATATATATATATATATATATATATATATATATATATATATATATATATATATACCGGGTTGCGTCCAAAGTTTTTCGGTGTTTCTAGCGATTTTGCACACACACACACACACACACATATATATATATGTATATATATATATATGATTGCTTCAGGAATTTTAATATTATCTCTCTGTACAACATAAGTCTCTCTCCCTTCAGCCTAATTATTAAACAGTCCTCTCATAGCCAATGCCCACCTTAACTTGAAATCATCACTAATTCAGCGACTCTTCCCGCTCATCTAATTGTGAAAACCGGTTTCCCGGTTCATTTGTTTCATCAGCATCACGGCTAATGTCGACGACGCCATTTTCTCAACTTGTTAGCCTTAGAAGCTTCTTCTAAATCCAATGTCTCTTCACGACTCATCTTGCTCTTATGATGAGCATTTAAAAAAACGTATAAATAAATAGATCAAAATAAATTAAATAAAAAAAAAACCAAAACAAGAAATCTATACAATTCAATTTCAACAGCTCCCTTTCGTTTGGCCCCACTTCAGAATTACAAACTCTTGTCTCT
>OY757940.1:58675307-58690307 GCA_963585895.1 Sepioteuthis lessoniana
TTTAAATGTGTCTGAACTCATTTTTTGCACGTTTAAATGTATTAAGCATTGCTGTGTAACAGTAACAATTTAATTTCAGTCATTTGTTTTCACTCATTTAAATAAATATTCATACATAACTTATAAATAAATAGTTTGTTGGTAATTACATTTTTAAGCGAGTTAGAACTAATTTGTTTGCCCACTAGTATTGCTATTGTTTCAACACAGTTATCTAACGCGATTAATTCTATTCAACATTGATAATTTGTTTACACAAAGTGAAGTGGTTGCCAGTAATTCTATTTAACTTTAATTGTTCTATTGAAGACATTTCATTTATTCACACTGTAACCTTCTCTTTTCCTTTTTTCGCTGACGGGAAGAAGGTGCCACTTCCGTTTTAGGGTCCCAGCCAATCGTTTGGCTTCTACCTTCTTCCTTCCCGTGTCAGGCGACCCGAGCGAGGTCACCAAGTAATAACATCTGGTTTCCACTGTGACCCTCATTCTTTCTTAACGGTAATTCTTTGACGGCTTGCTACTGTTAATTCGAACACGAGGATAGTAGTAATTATATTTCTATCTTCTCTGTGGGACACCACGAGACACAAATGAATAAATACTAGTCGCTTGATAACATTTACAATACGATGGGGAACGAAAAAAAAACCGGAAAACCAACCACAAATGTTGTATAGCCACAGTACAGCTACACGTGTGCATATACAAATATACACTTAAATGCGGGAACATCATTAACCGGTAATGACGAATTCAATAACGAACGAATACACTTCTTTATAAAAATATATCTCTCACACTTTATTTTCGAAAGGGTGATGTTTTTTGTGTGTGGGAAATGAGTGGAGACAAGGATGGACTTGTTATATTGACCCAAATTATTCTCCCAACCATAGCAGCACTTTTTTCACATCTCGGTTTGAGTTGCTCAACCGGGGGTCACTAAGGACCCAAAGCCTTCTATCTGCAGCTGGTTCTCACTTCGGCATCCTGTCTCCAACTGACTCGAATCGCCCAGGTACCTGGTTATATTATTTTCTATCGTCCACCTGCTTCCGCTGTTCTTCCGCGTATTTACACGGGTGCATCTCTTGATTGACGGTTCGGTCGAGGGTCAATATATAACACAGACAAATAAATCTAAAATAAGAAAAAAAAATAAAAAAAAATTGGTCGCTCGGGGGATTTAGCAGCATGTAAACCCATGTTGATTTTATGTTACTATTCGTTTATTTTGATACAACCAGGATATAGGACTAAAATTTGGCATAGAAACATTTGCTATGTTTATAATGAAAAGTGGAATAATACAAATAAAAGAAGGTATAGCAATACCAAAACAAGAAAGAATCAGAACGCTCTGGGTATTAGAAGCGGACACTATCAAACAATTGTAGATGAAAGAAAAAATAAGAAAAGAGTATCTCAGACGAGCAATAAAAACTTTGGAAATCGAACTCTGCCACAGAATTCTCATCAAAGGAATGAATACTGGGGCAGTTCCTTTGTAAGTTACTCGGTACCTTTCTTGAAGTGAACGAGGGAAGAACTTCAACAAATGGACCAGAGAACAAGAAAACTATTGAAGATACATAAAGCCTTACATCCGAGAGATGACACGAGATACTATATATGTCAAGAAAAAGAAGTTTGAAGATACATAGATACAGTGATACCATAACTCAAAGACTACATAAAAAAAAAGAGCAATGAAAGACTAATTACTGCGACTAGAAATAACACGAACACAAGGGTCAACACAACGTCAATAACTAGGAAACAAATATAAGACCAACAAATAGGGAAATTTCCAACAATGAACTAACGAAATCTCCCACGTGAAGCCTTGGCTGCGAAGGGGAAACCTTTAGATAGAAACTGAATCTCTTTTAATAACAGCACAAAAGAACGCCATAAAGACCAATTATATCGAAGCGAAAATAGACAAGACGCGACAAAATAGCAAATGTCGGATATGTGGTGATAGAGACGAAACTGCGAATCACATAAATAAATCTAGCAAACTAGTACAAAAAGAATGTCATTTTAGACATGATTGGTTGGATTTGATCTACTGGGAATTGTGCAAGAAATAGAAATCTGACCATACAATCAAATAGTATATGCACAAACCAGAGTCCATCCTGGATAATGAGACGCATACAGTTCTGTTGGGTTTTTAAAATACAAACGGATCACAGAATCTCGACCAGAAGACTAGGCCTTGAGGCAATTAGCAAAAGAAGTGAATCTGACGTATTGTGGACTTTGCCATCTCAGTAGATCATATGGAGAAAATCAAAGAAAGTGAAAAAAGAGACAAGTACTTAGACGTTGCCAGAGAACTAAGAAAGCTGTGGAACATGTGGCTGACGGTAATACCTGTTGTAATTGGTGCATTTGAAACGGTCTCCTCTGTCTTGGAAAATTGGCTGAAAGGGTTAGAAATCAGAGGACAAATCAAGAGCATCGAAACTACAGCATGGTGAAGATCAGCCAGAATACTGAGAAGAGTCTTGGAGACTTGTGGAGACTAGCTGTCACTCTTACTCCAGTGAGAAGCCGTCAGCTAATGCTGGTGGGAAAAACTCTCGAAAGAGTAAAAGAATTATAATAATACGTTTGCATTCAGTTATATGGTTTCCTGTATTTCTACCAAATGCAAATAATTTACAGACAGTTATAGGGTTTCAAGTATTTCTGTCTGCTACAAATAATTTGCATACACTTACCAGGGTCCTTCAAAAAGTTCTTAGCCGGATCAGCCTGAAGGTGCATAGCTGAACATTTTTCTTACGGAAACATACAATCAAGCTTAGAATTTTTGGTCTGATATTTGTTTCCAAGTTATTGTCGTTGTGTTGATCCCTGTGTTCGTGTTATTTTTAGTCGCAGTAATTGGTTTTTCTTTGCTCATTTTTTATATAGTCTTCGAGTCGTGGTATCACTGTATATATATTCGAGGGTCGTTCAAAAATTATGAAGCCTCACCTAGATTTTATATTTGTTGTAACTCCTCAGCTTTTGTATGGGCCTTACCAGCACTAAAACTAGGAAAACTAATTCAGATTTCTGTTTGAATTTTTGTGCTGGTGAGGCCTATATAAAGGTTAGGAGTTACAAAAGTCTAACATCTGGGTGAGGCTTCAGAATTTTTGAACGGCCCTCGTATATATATATATATATATATATATATACTCTAGGGATTTTCGAAAAGTAGCAAATTTAACTTTCTGTCTTAATTTCTATGCAGCTCACCTACAAAGGAATTAAGACATACGAAGGGGAGAGGTGTCCAACAAATGTAAAATCTTGTTGAGGCTTTGAACCTTTTGAATGAACCTAATTGATGAATCTAATATTAATAATTTAATATATAATAATTCTAATATATGAATTTAATATTAATAATTTGCATATAATATATAATTTAATATTAATAATTTAATATTAATAATTTGCATATAATATATAATAATTCTAATATATGAATTTAATATTAATAATTTGCATATAATTTTGTGGTTTCACGTATTCCAACGGTAATATTTTTCCGGTAGCTCCTAACAATAATAATCCAGTCGGCTTGGGCTGTAGAATACACCGACTGCATCTTTGCACACTCTTTGTTGGGGGTCTTACTCGACCCCCAACAAAGAGTGTCCTGGTTATAACACTAAAAAATCTCTTGGTGAGGCTCCGGTAATGCAGGAGCTTTGAGGAATGCAGAGTACTATTTCAATGAGATCGCTCCCTGTTCCACTTTGACCTAGAGTGGTAGCACTTGAAAAGGTCCTATCTATGGGTCAAATAGAACTGTTTAACATTTAAACGGTGTACCGGACATTGGCCTAGCGGTTAGAGTGTTCGCCAATGGCCCGGGAGACCTGGGTTCAATCCCAGGTCGAGTCATACCAAAGACTCAAAAATGGTACTTGATGCCCCCTTGCTTAACTCTCAGCATTATAAGGTACGGATCAGGGGTAAAGTAGAGCAATCCAGGGAAGGAGTTGCGCCCTCCCCTACACCTTGGTGTAGTAGCTATCGAAAAGGAGCCTTCGGGTTACCCTCGACTATGGTCGCCAACATTACTTTACTTATGCTAAAATGAATTGTTTGAAATAGAGACGTTTTGTAATTTGATATGATTAACTATTGACTGATGTTTAATTGAATTTTTAGTGATTCGTAGAAATAATTGGTAATAGATGATCTACAGTAGTTGATATGCCATAAAACCTAACCAAACCAAACGAAACCATTCCACAATCCTATATATTTAAAATATATGTATGAAAAGTTTTTGGCATTAAATGACCTACAATGCCGTGAAACCAAACCAAATGAAACGCTATATATTTTATATATATATATATATAAAGATTTGACATTAAATGACCAACATTGATTGATATGCTATAAAACCAAACTAAAGCAAACCAAATCTTATGTATTTAAAAAGGACTTGGCATTAAATGACTTACAATGGTTGATATATCATAAAACTAAACCAAACCAATATTAAAAAGTAAGTAAAGCTGGCAACCTTACTTGAGGATGACCCGAAGGCTCCCTTTTCAATAGCTACTACACAGAGTTGTAGGGGAGGGCGCTACTCCATTCATTGGATTGCTCCACTTTACCAGTGATGATTACCTTTTAATGCTGAGTGTCAAGCAAGGCGGCATCAAGTACCATTTTTTGAGTCTTTGGTATGTTTTGACCTAGGATAGAACCCTAGTCTCCAGGATCATTGGCGAACACTCAACTCAATTGGTCAATGGCCCAGTTGAAACCAATATACTTATCGATAAATATATGATTGTTATAGTATGCCCGTGGTGTAATTGTTATCGTCGTAGTGAATGGACACGGCGACACCAGTTCAAACTTGGACGAGACTGATTGCATTTCACATAGCGCTAATACCCTTGGGAAAGGTATGAATCCAATTATTCTCCCGCCAGCTATGGGTAAATAGTAAGACAGACTAAGTTCTTCAGTCTTGGTGAGGCAAATAGCCTAGGAGAAGGAAAACTCTGAATTGAAACCTGTTAAACTCCGCTTAAAAATTGACCTTGTGTCATATCCTGCCTAGCGGAGGAGTAGGTAAATATGGTTATAGTATGTACAGTTATCAATAAGAATGAGCCCTTTGTAATAGGATAATAGTTACCTGTGTGTCATGAGTTCGATTTACGCTTGGTGCTTCTTTTAGTAAGTAATTATAAGTAATCATGGGCGACTTATATGTATTCACGCATCTTCTCTGTTTCTGACAGGATACAAAAAAAGATCAGATTTTTAAACAGAGTACATTAGTTGGAATTCAGAGTTTTCTTCCCCTTGTCTAGTTACCGCGTTAATGTTTAAGAAGCCAGTCTAACTAACTATATACTCACAACTGGGATTTGAAATGATAGACAGCTTGTTGCAGTGTAACAATTTCAAAGCTAACACTTTTGATTTTCATAATTGTAGCCTTGTGACAAAGCTAATCTTAGTATTTATATATATATATATATATATATATATATCATCATCATCATCATCATCATGTCGCGCTATCAGCACGGATATTTCTTACCCTCTCTCAACACACCTCCTTATCGTCTATTTCTTTTGGCCGATCTTCCAGGCTACATCCAGTATCGGTACATAGCTGCTGTATGTAGGTTTGAGCTGGTCGTTCTGCTTTTGATCGTCCCTGTGGAGGGGTCCACAGGAGCACATCACCTACGAGCTCGTCCCTACTTCTCCAGAAGTGTCCCCCATCTTTGGTTCGTCTAATTTTGATAGTTTTTGTGACGGGTGGTAGGTGCCCGTACAGCTGTTGTTGTGTGGGGTGTTGTCTCCAGAACTTGTTCAATATTGCTCGCAGCATTCTTGTGTAGTTGCCGTCAAGTTTTTTCTCCGTGCGCTTTGTTAGCGTCCACGTGGTGCATTCATATAGCAGTATCGATACTACCGCTGCTTGGAAGAAACTGCGCTCCATTTTATTGGTCAGGTCTGACTTCCATACGACCGATAGCCTATCGATAGCAGTTCAAGCCGTGTGTCGATGTCTGTCTTGGTTTATGAGACACTGCTCCCTAAGTAGGTGAAATTGTCAACTAGTTTCAGAGTGCCATCGTTTAGCGTGGAGATGTCGCCTGTTTGATTGAAGCACATATATTCCGTCTTGTGTTCGTTGACATGGTAGCCGATGCCTGCAGCAATGTACAAAATTTTATAATGGTAATAAGGAGACCAAAGATTTATTCATGATGAAAATTAAAACTTAAAAGATGGAAAGCTAGCTAAACAGTTTCGTTCCTCGCTCAACAGAGATAAACTGACAAAAATATGCAACTAAAAACCAGAAATATATTGGGTAAGAAACAAAAGTTATATTGGAGACCACATCGAAATAATGTTAAGTCCAGGCAGACATTACATTGTACAAATATGAATTGTCTCCAATATTTTGGGAGTGAAATAAAGAATGTGACTTGCTCAATATCGGGAAAAATTCAACTCTAAATTTCTTTGCACAATCATGGATATTAATTAGGTTTTAAAATTCCTTCGCTGACTTTAGTTTCTTCGTGACTGTGCGGTAGAATCTTCGGCTGGCGTATAAGTCAGCCAGGTTTTGATCCCAGCTTCAGGAATCTCGTGTGTCTAGCCAGACTAAAGAGTTTTGATACAACGAAACAGTCTACCTGTGGATGATTATATATATATATATATATATATATATATATATATATATATATACTGAAAATATCTGTGGTGATGTCATTTGGAGCGCCAATCGTTAAAAAACAATAATGTTGGAACGACAAACTTATGAACATTAAACTATGCACTCTGTTGACGGAGCATAGATTACTCTGTGTCCCCTCTAGAAGGATGAGAAACCCCCATACAAAAACTGAATTGTTTAATATAGAACAGTTTTAACTGAATTACCTGAATGAGAACTGTTTGATTAAACTTATTCAAACAATTCTAATTCAGCTAATTCAGTTTAGTATAAGTACAGATTTTGTTTACACACAGTTGAATGTTGAGACAATTCTATATTAAACAATCCAGTTTAGTGTAAGTACCGTTTCAATGTAAAAAACAGTTCCGTTTAAAAAAATTCAGTTTAGCATAAGCACGCCGTTTAAATGTAAGTACAGTTTAATTGCCAAAAACATTTGTACACAGTTTAATTGTCAAATACATTTCTTTTTCAAGCTATTCAGTTTATTCAAACAGTGCTTATTCAGTTTAGTATAAGTACAGGTTTTGTTTACACAGTTAAATGTCAAAACAGTTGTATATATAACAATCCAGATTAGTGTAAGTACAATGTCAAAACGATTCCATTTCAAACAATTCAGTTTACCATTAGCACGCAGTTTAAATATAAGTACAGTTTTCTATATTAAACATTTCAGTTTAGTGTAAGTACAGTTTCAATGTCAAAAACAGTTTCATTTCAAACAATTCAGTTTGGCATTAGCACACAGTTTAAATGTAAGTACAGTTTAATTGTTAAAAACATTTTTATTTTAAACTGTTCCGTTAAATCAAACAGTTCTAATTCAAACAGTTCAGTTTAGCATAAGTATACAGTTAGTTCTATTTAGCCCATGGAGAGGGTCCTATCATGTGTTACCATCCCGGGCCAGAGTGGACCTGGGAGTAATGGCAAGGACGTGAATATTAGTGCATAAGACTCGAACTCACTCGTGTAGGTTTCTAAGTCTAGCTTGCCAATCATTACACCACCTGAGGGTCTCAAGATGATGACGATGATGATGTAGTTATTTACTAAGCTTCTTGCTTAGATGTGGCTCAAGGCAGTATGAATGGGACTCCCAATGAAACTTGAACTCATTAGTAGGGGTTTGCTAGTCTTGTTTGTTAACCATTACACTACCCGAGCCTCCCAAGATGATGATGTTGAGGTAGTAATTTACTAGGCTTTTTGCTTCGATGGTGCACAATAGCCCTGCCAATACTCACTCACGTATTGCTAGTCTAGCTTGCTAACCATTACACAACCCAAAGTGACAAGGACACTTCATTGTATTCCAGTCAGTGAATTTTGTAGAGGAGTTTATATTATTTTAAAGAAAGGTGAATTTTGTTTCAAGTTTTCTAATTCATAAAAAAAATTGATCGTTATATACAGAAGGATCGATACGCTTTTCGAGTTACGTCATTGGTTTGAACAATTTACAAGAATTATTCAATAAGATGAATTTTGGAAATTGGATGTATTGTTTATAGTTGCACATTTTTAAGGAGATCAATATTGGTAGTTTTTCAGTTCCCAGAAAACTGTCAACAATACTTTCTTTACGCAACGCTGCGCCCAGAACTTTTTTCTTAACGAGAGAGTCAGTGGGTTTTCTCGCTATGGTCTATCTTTTTGACTCTCGTCCGTAATAGAAAATTAATATTTAGTCCGTCGGTAAATTGTTGATTATATCATCCTTCTGTGTACACATGACACATTCTTGAGTAAATTTCACATGATTTGCAATTCTCAGTCACCAAACATTTGAAGACAGACTTCTATTCAATCCTGACGTATTTTGTGTGATTTGCCAGGATTTGAAAAGCCTTAAAACATATTTTGTGAGAACAAAATAATTTTTGCTATAAACCAACTTGAAAGAATGGGGAGTTTATCTTTCTGAAAAAAAATTGTTTGAATTTTTTTTTTTTTTAAAGAAATCCGAGCTCAGTCAACTGGGTCTGTGGAATACGCCTATTGCATCTCTGAAGAGGGGTAAGACCCCTATCCAACGAATGTCCTGGATACGACACTGAACCATTAGAAAGCAGTGCTGGAGCTTTGTGAAATAAGGAGTACCCCTTCATTGCAAATAATCCTAGGTCTACTCTGAACTAATGTGGTTGTACATATTAGGGTCCCATCCATGGGTCAAATGAAAATATTGAACTATTTTCTCGAGGCCAATTAATTGAATGGAGCAAAATGACTGTTAAATTGAATTTTTAGTATTACAAAGTCATATTTGGAACAATTTAACTGTATGCAAACAATTAATGTTAATTGGTTTTATTTCTTTGTTTAATGGCATATCAATCTTTGTAGGTTATTTAATGCCAAAGCCATTCTCCTAGATGAACAGTAGTAGGACTATTTAACCCATAGCTGGGAGGATAAGAGAGTATTTGTCCGAAAGTGAACGTAATAGCGCGACTGGAGTTCGAACTCGCTTATTACGATACCGCAGTCCATCGCTTTCACCATTACACCTCGAGGATATCCTTAATTAATGTTAAATAGAATTATTAGAGTTAAATAACAGCACTTGAAACTAATATTTGAACCCATTTTACTGAGTGAAAATAAAACTATTTCAGTTATATAGCAATACTGGATACCATAAAACTATCAGCAAACTATAAATAACAATACTAGAAGCCATTTTACTGTGTACAAACACATGAGCACTGGCTCGTTTAACTATTATGTTCCCGACAAACTATTCGTTTACAAATCATATATATATATATATATATATATATATAGACAAATATAAGAGACAAATTAGTTATATATATATATATATATATATAACTAATTTGTCTCTTTACAAGATTGCGTCTGTATCCTAAGTGCTTGCTATGTTAGTAAGCTGCAAAATCACTGAATTTGAAATATCTGTATTTCGGCGGCATATCGTCGTTGAGACAAATTCACTCTCTGTAACCAATCAATTACGGGAAATTAGCTAAATCCGACCGGATATTATAACAACCATACACCGACTTGAATGGATCAAAGTAAAAATATGTAGACAAGGAACGTTTGTTCAACCAATTGTTGTGGGGGTATATATAAATATATATATATAGAGAGAGAGAGAGACAGACAGACAGACAGACAGAGATAGACACACAGACTGACAGAGAATGAGAGAGAGAGACAGACAGACAGAGACAGACTGAGCAGGATTTGGCTCTGAATACCCTACAACAGTTGATATGCCATAAAACACCACCAACTAATCATATATTTTCCAAGAATATTAGGCTGAAATTGAACGTTATCGAGCGGAAAGCAATTGAACTTGCTTGCAACGATGTTACAGTCCAGTACGTTAACTATCACTCAACGGGGACTCCCAACTATCTCATCGCGGTAGTTACTGTAAGCGTCATATCAATGCATCATATAAAAAGTAAACTTGGCGACCGTAAAAGAGGGTGACCAGAAGGCTCCTTTTTCAATAGCTACTACACTGAGGTGTAGGGGAGGGCGCTACTCCTTTCCCTGGATTGCTCCACTTTACCCTTGATACGTACCTTATTTTGCTGAGTGTTAAGCAAGGAGGTATCAAGTACCATTTTTAAAGTCTTTGGTATGACGCGACCTGGGATTGAACCTAGGTCTCCCGGACCACTGGCGAACACTCTACCCACTAGTATGGATACTCGATATCGTATATAGAGGAATCCTCGAAGCTAAATAATAAACGTGCTGGACTGCGGCCTCGACGAAAGCGAGTCCGAGCTCTGTAAAAGAACACTACAGGGGGTCTCAAAATAGATGAAACCCATTAATATAATTCATAAAGTATCAAGTCATCTTTCTACTGAGTCTTAAAAAGCAATGATATTATCACTTCAGAAAGGTGAATTTTGATGACAAGGTGGAAAAATTGATTAACTTCATCCTACAGTACACGTGAAAGACCAAATTCTTGGGAACGTCTTCTGAGGGACTTTTTCGTACTCCTCCCAACAGAATCTTTCACAACATTGTCAGAATATCTTGCAGACAACTTCCTGCCAGATCTGGAAATTGTGCTTACACAGTTTTGATATATTTTGTCTCCAAATATGTAATGACGCCAACTATTTTCTTCTCTTGTCCAAAGAATTGTAATCAAGGATTGATAGTTGTTATAGTATACTATTTTCAAATCGGAAACAAAAAAGATAATAATAACATTATTATTAGAAGAGTTATATGGTGTCACATTAGAACCATATTGAGAGATCCATATTGAAGCCATAGCTGGGGAGATTATTGGTTTCAAACCTTTCCCAAGGTACTATTTACCAACCCCTCTGCTCGGGCAGGATATGACACAAAGTCAATTTTTTAGCGGTGTTTAACAGTTCAGAGTTTTCCTTCTCCTAGACTAGTTGCTTTATCAAGACTGAAGAACCTAGTCTGCCCTACTATTTACCCATAGCTGGAGGGAGAATAATTGGATTCATACCTTTCCTAAGGGTATTAGTGCTATGTGAAATGCAATCAGTCTCGTCCAGGATTTGAACTCGTGTCGCCGTCTCCATTTCCTATGACGATAACGACTACACCACGGGCACCTCTGAAAAAATACATAATAGCGCAACTAGATTCGAAACCGCTTCGTTCAAAGCCATAACAACCGGAGAATCATCACTAAATTAAATTATTAGACATTATTATGACATAGAAATATTTGAAAACCTATTTACATATTTACATATTTGAAAACCTAGCTGTTTACACATAAATTTACATATTTGAAATATAGCTGTTTACACATAAATTTACATATTTGAAATATAGCTGTTTACACATAAATTTACATATTTGAAATATAGCTGTTTACACATAAATCTACATATTTGAAATATAGCTGTTTACACATAAATTTACATATTTGAAATATAGCTGTTTACACATAAATTTACATATTTGAAATATAGCTGTTTACACATAAATTTACATATTTGAAATATAGCTGTTTACACATAAATTTACATATTTGAAATATAGCTGTTTACACATAAATTTACATATTTGAAATATAGCTGTTTACACATAAATTTACATATTTGAAATATATCTGTTTACACATAAATTTACATATTTGAAATATAGCTGTTTACACATAAATTTACATATTTGAAATATAGCTGTTTACACATAAATTTACATATTTGAAATATAGCTGTTTACACATAAATTTACATATTTGAAATATAGCTGTTTACACATAAATTTACATATTTGAAATATAGCTGTTTACACATAAATTTACATATTTGAAATATAGCTGTTTACACATAAATTTACATATTTGAAATATAGCTGTTTACACATAAATTTACATATTTGAAAACCTAGCTGTTTACACATAAATTTACATATTTGAAATATAGCTGTTTACACATAAATTTACATATTTGAAAACCTAGCTGTTTACACATAAATTTACATATTTGAAATATAGCTGTTTACACATAAATTTACATATTTGAAATATAGCTGTTTACACATAAATTTACATATTTGAAATATAGCTGTTTACACATAAATTTACATATTTGAAATATAGCTGTTTACACATAAATTTACATATTTGAAATATAGCTGTTTACACATAAATTTACATATTTGAAATATAGCTGTTTACACATAAATTTACATATTTGAAATATAGCTGTTTACACATAAATTTGCATATTTGAAATATAGCTGTTTACACATAAATTATAGGGACTAAATTAGATGGGATTACTTGATAAATAGAATTACTAAAGTTAACTATAAGCATTTGAAACATTTAACTATGTGCCAATAAAAGAGCTCTAGCTCATTTAAAATTAATCTTAAAATCTATTTGTTTGTAAATCATATATCAAGTATATATATATATATATATATATATACTGGGATTAAAAAAGATGGGATTACTTGATTAATAGAATTACTAAAGTTAACTATCAATACTTGAACCATTTAACTATGTGCTAATAAAAAGAGCTCAAGCTCATTTAAAGTTAATCTTAAAATCTATTTGTTTGCAAATCATATATCAAGTATATATATATATATATATATATATATATATATATATATATGTGTGTGTGTGTGTGTGTGTGTGTGTGTGCGTGTGTGTGTGTGTGCGTGCGTGTGGGTGGGTGTATGTGTTTGAGTGTCTCTATGTATAAACAGAGTTAGAATTAAATAGCCTACAAGGGTTGATCTACCATAAAATAACCAACCTCAACCTTAACTATGAGCAAACAAATTGCTGGAAACCATTTAACTATGCGCAAACAAATGCACTCTGACACGTTTAGAAATAATGTTACTCACTAAGTATTCGTTTACTAATCATATATATATATATAATATATATATGTATGAACAGGAATTGGCATTAGATAACCCACTAGAGTTGATACGCCATAAAACACAAGTGGTGTGATGGTTATCGTCGTTGGAAATGGGCACGGCGACACGAGTTCAAATCCTTGACGAGACTGATTGCATTTCACATAGCACTAATACCCTTGGGAAAGGTATGAATCCAATTATTCTCCCTTCAGCTATGGGTAAATAGTAGGGCAGACTGAGTTCTCCAATCTTGGAGAGGCAACTAGTCTAGGAGAAGGAAAACTCTGAATTCAAACCTCTTAATCTCCGCTTAAAAAAATGACCTTGTGTCATATCCAGCCCGAGCTGAGGGGGTGGTAAATGTGATAAAACACAAGTAAATATTTTGCTTCTACTTTATCACAATTCTATTTCTAAAGTAACTTAAAATTCTCTTCCATTTCTCTAAACTCTAAAAGTCTCAAGTGTTTATTTAAGTACGTTTATTTAACTTAATTCGCGCTGTCTGCCTGAATTTCATCTTCCAGCAATTTGATTATAATTTGATAGTATAAAAAATAAGATAAATAAGAATGTCAATGGAAAAAAGAACACATACCCCAAAACGATGACAACACTCTATTGCAACAACTGGGTCCTACTTTTAATTCCTATAATATCAGAGCTTCCTTCAAATCACCACAGTTAATATTTACAAACGTTTATGTCTTTTCTTGGGGTCTATTTTATTTTGTTATATTTTATTTCAAACATCATTGCCGTTTAATAGATTTTTGTTAGATTCAAGATTTATTTTATTTCTTTTCAATATGTATGACTTCTTTTTTTATTTGTATGTGTGTGTGTGTGTGTGTGTGTGTGTGTGTATGTGTGTGTGTGTGTGTGTGTGTGTGTGTGTGTGTGTGTGTGTGTGTGTGTGTGTGTGTTGTATTTTTTTTACACTGTTCTGTTTTGGCTTTTACTTAACTTTACTCATAATTCTAAATTTCCATCATATTTAGAATCTTCTCTCTCTGTCTCTGTCTCTATCTCTGTCTCTCTATCTCTGCCTCATTCTCTTTCTCTCCCTATCTCACACCCTCCCCCCCCTCTCTCTCTCTCTCTCTCTTTCACATGTTCGTAAAATTTTGTTTTCAAAAATGATATTCAATAATGTCTTGGAGTTCATATATTTTTCGTATCTTCCAGCTTATTTTCTTACTATATCGTTCCTTTCACTTACTTTATTCAGAGATTCTTGTATCAATACAATTTAAATTTATTTCGTTTTTGGCGTTGATTTCTTTCTTTCTTTCTTTCTTTCTTTCTTTCTTTCTTTCTTCGAGCTTTTTTTTCATATGTTTTAATTCTTTTATCAATTTCCTATTTTTATTCGCTTCTTTCTTTCTTTCTTTCTTTCTTTCTTTCTTCTTTCTTTCTTTCGAATTAGCTTCCTTTTTTATTCATTTCTTTCTTTCTTTCTTTCTTTCTTTCTTTCTTTCTTTCGTTCTTTGAGCTTTTTTTCATATATTTTAATTCTTTTATCAATAACCTATTTTTATTCGCTTCTTTCTTTCTTTCTTTCTTTCTTTCTTTCTTTCTTTCTTTCTAATTATTTTCCTATTTTATTCATTTCTTTCTTTCTTTCTTTCTTTCTTTCTTTCTTTCTTTCTTTCTTTCTTTCTTCGAGCTTTTTTTTCATATATTTTAATTCTTTTATCAATTACCTATTTTTATTCGCTTCTTTCTTTCTTTCTTTCTTTCTTTCTTTCTTTCTTTCTTTCTTTCTTTCTTTC
The DNA here is from genome assembly GCA_963585895.1 of Sepioteuthis lessoniana. Classification (NCBI taxonomy): domain Eukaryota; kingdom Metazoa; phylum Mollusca; class Cephalopoda; order Myopsida; family Loliginidae; genus Sepioteuthis; species Sepioteuthis lessoniana. Next base: position 58,690,220 of record OY757940.1, read on the forward strand.
GTTAGTTTTCTTTTTCATTTTTATTTGTCACGTCAACTCCTTTCATTCCTATTGTTACTTAATTCATTTTTCTTTTTCTTTTTCTTTT
>OY757940.1:58695307-58752245 GCA_963585895.1 Sepioteuthis lessoniana
CTAGTCGATCTCAACTATGTCTGGAGAGTCTCGATTTTCAGTTCTTTCGTTTTTTCTTCAAATAATTAGGGACCGTTCCAAGCGCATGAACCACAAACGATATCACCGTCAATTTTATGTTTCTTTTATTTCCACTTTTTGGTCCGCCGGACTGGCAACTTCCATTGAACGGGAAGTTAATTTTTCTGGTTAATTAACACAAGGTCTTGTCTTCTGGTCGGGCTAACGTGATTCGTTTGTATCTCAAAATCCCAGCTAATTCTATTTGTTTCATTCTTTCAGCTTTAATTTGGGTTTCTCACAACCCTTCACCTAGACTTTTCTTAAGACTTAGAATGAGAGAACGTCAACTGGGCCATTGGCCTATTGAGTAGAGTGTTTGCCAATGGTCCAGGAGATCGGGGTTCAATCCCAGGTCGAGTCATACCAAAAATTGTTACTTTATACCGCCTTGTTTAACACTCAGCATTATAAGGTAAGGATCAAGGGTAAAGTTGAGCAATCCAGAAAATGAACAAGTACCTTCCCTTAAACTTCGGTGTAGTAGCTGTTATAAAAAGGGAGCCTTAAGGTCACTCACGATTAAGGTCACTCTCTTTACTTGTATATCTATACTTTTAGTTGCTTCTTTTGGGTGCAACTTTATTAGTCAAATTTATAGAGCTCTTCAAAGGAGTTGCACAGTTCTGTTAATTGCAATCTTTTTTAATCTTATATAAGCTGAGACTGCCAGGTATCTTTTGAATATGTTTATTTGTCCATTTCTTGATCATAACCAGTACTTCCATGATTACTGCCTCGGTGGTTGTTTTAAGTTGCTCATCATCATCATCATCGTGTCGTGCCGATAGCACGGGTATCCTTGACTCTCTCTCTCTCGCCACTTCTCCCTATCGTTCATTGCCTCTGGCAGGTCCTCAGGGATACATCCCGTATCCTCACATAGCTGTTGTATGTATGTTCGAGCTGGTCGTCCTGCTTTTGCTCGGCCATATGTGAGGGGTCCATAGGAGTACATCAGTTATGAGCTCGTCCCTGCTTCTCCAGCAGTGACCTGCATGTCTGGTTCCTCTAACTTGGATGGTTTTCGTGATGGGAGGCAGGTGGCCGTATAATTGGTGCTTGTGGCCGTATAATTGCTGCCAGGACTTATTCAATATTGCTCGCAACATTCTTGTGTAATTGCCGTCTAGCTTCTCCAGCCGTTTTGTAAGCGTCCAAGGTGTGCATCCATACAGCAGTATCGACACGACCGCTGCCTGGAAGAAACTGCGTTTCATTTTATCGGTCAGGTTTGATTTTCATATGATCGATAGATTATCGATAGCTGTTCATGCCTTTAAGTTGCTACATGTTTTCAATTCTTATTTCCTGGTCTTTGTATTTACAAATTTTATTGTATTCTTTGATAGATACGCCATTATCTTTTGGCTCTGGCATATCAATAGAAGGCATCTTTTCTTTTATAGTCCTCAACAACTATATCTTATCTATTAATCTTTTTTTTTTCTGAGGTAGGATTGTTATTGCTGCTATTGTTTTTATTACGTAACATTGTTAATGTTTGATTGGAATACTTTTATTTTATTATTCTTACATAAAAATCATATTTATTTATACCAATCATATAAAAAAAGTTCAGCCAGATTTTTAAATGAATTTAGCAAAACAAAATAAACGGGATTATAGATTTATCTAATCACCAATATATTTTCCATTGTTTTTGCGTAATAATACCTTCATATCATCAACTAACACACACACACACACACACACACACACACACACACACACACACACACACAGAGTATCCAAAATGGCTTTTAGATTCCATATGTATTCATTTTTTTTGCTGTTGAGTACACCGACTGCATCTCTACTGAGGGGTAAGACTCCCCCAATGAATGTCCTGATATGACACTAAACAATCTGATGTTGAGGTTCCAGTGATGCTGAAGCTTTGGGGAATACGGAGCACCCCATCATTGTCATTACTCCCTGGTCCACTCTGGCCCGGCGTGGTAGCACCTGATAAGGCCCTATCTGTGGGTTAAATAGAACTGACGGCATACTTATGCAAAACTGAATTGTTTGACTAAACTGAATAGCTTGAAATGAATGTTTTTGACAATTAAACTGTACTTACATTTAAACTTTGTGCTTATGCTCAACTGAATTATTTGAAATGGAACTATTTTTTGACATTAAACTGTACTTACACTAAACTGATTTGTTTAATATAGAACCGTTTTGACATTTAACCGTGTGTAAAGAAAATCTGTACTTATACTAAACTGAATTAGCTGAATTTGAACTAAACCAAATAGCTCGAAATAGAAATACTTTTCACAATTGAACTGTACTTACATTTTAACTGCGTAGTTATGCTAAACTGAACTGTTTCAAATTGAAATATTTTCATAAAAATGGATTTGGCGTTAAATAACCTACAAAGGTTGATATGCCATAAAACCCAATCAACCAACATATTATATTTTTTTACTTTTTACCTGAACTAAGAGGTTAACTCATTTACATTCTCGATTTGTTGGCGAGGTTTATTAATCCTAACCCTGCCAGAAAGTGGAATCCAAGTTATGACACTAAATAATATGTGAGGCTCCAGTTCTGGAGATCTGCTGAGACTGGAATATCCACTCATTGCCATTTTTTCCAGGTCAACTATGAACCGAAATGGAGGTACCTGTTTTGGTTACAACTATCAGTCAAATAGATACGTAAAAAATTATCCGTATTTGATAGGGAGCGTCCTCGTGGTGTTATGGTTAAAGTCAGGGACCGCGAAATCGTAGTTAGCGAGTTCCAACTCCAGTCACGCTATTACCTTCATTTTCGGACAAATACCCTTGGGAAAGGTATGTACCCCTTATCCTCCCAGCTGTGGGTTAAATAGTACCAATACTGTTCTTCTAGGAGAATGGATTTGGCATTAAATAACCTACAAAGTTTGATATACCATTAAACAAAGAAAACTAAACTAACCGTATTCGATAGGACCATTTACCAAAGAAAATTTTAATGAAACGACATAAAAACAATTTCCCTTGTTTTTGCGTAATCATACCTTCATATCATCAAGTAACACACACACACACTCACACACACACACACAAGCTTGCCACCACAGCAAAGCCACTGACAACACCGCTTGACTGTGATGAAGAATTCACTTCCTATTTCTCAATAACGACTCTCACCTAAAAACAGCGCTTGAAGCTGGCGTGAATACAATTCCATACAGTAATCGACACGTCGTCGGCCATTCTCTGCAGAGAAGTCAAGTGGGAACCATTTTTTAAAGCTTTGTCACTTTTCCAAGAGTTTTTTTTTAATATACAATGAACACAATTCCTAAACTGCTTGGCTAAAATATCTTCAGATCGTTTAGCATGCCATTAAACCAGTCAAGCAGTCCTTTATATCTGACCACTTCCTTTTGTTATATAATTGCGGAAGGTTTTTTTTTATATTATCATTTTTCGTTGGTTTTATCTTATAATTCGGGTTAGTTTGGTGCACACATTGAGTGAAGGTGTTGAGGCTCGTGCGGGGAGGATGTGACAATCACAGATGTCATAATAAAAACCCCGGATAGGAAATGAGGCTGGAGATGTGAATGACGTCATGCCCGGAAACGATGGGCTGGAATTCTTGGGTATTTGGAAAAAAGCAGTTAGTTGAGATTTGGACCTAGACGAGTCCAGATGATTGCTGCAGGGTGCGCACGCGTTAGTTGGGTCAGTGAGTTGAGAGCTGACGCTGGATGAACAGCTAGCATAGTAAAAATTGTGTCTCTCTCTCCTCGTGTCGAAAACCTAAAAGTCAAGAAGGTAATAAAAGTTTCGTACCTGAACCAAGAGAGTCGTCAGTGTTTCATGTTTTTCGTGTTTTTCGAATTCCTATGCATATGAACATTTTATGCATGTGAACATTAAACACATCCGTATATATGCCTTATGTACATTTAAAGTATCCGTATCATGGCCTTATGTTACACTTTGAATTTTGTTGAAGTTCATCCAAATGGTGATCACCAAAACAAAACCAGAAGGAGAAATATTGGGATAATATCGGGGTTTAAGCACTTATTTTCAAACAAGTCGATCAAAAATATTTTTAGTAACTCATTTGGTATGACGAAGGGCATTTTTGTGAGTAAGAATAATTCCTTTTCTATTCACCAAGGCTAGATGTTTTTTTTTTTCGGTTAAATCAGTTTACCAACTTATGTTAGCGGTAAATCTGAGCTGATATGGACCAGTTATTCTTTCTCATTTCAAGAGGAGTGATTCATTGCACATCCCATGATGCAACGAGCAAGATCTTCGTCGAAAGCAAGTTGATTCAAAGTTGGTGGGCAAACTTACCACACACACAACAAGAATTCACCTCCTATTTCTCAGTAACGACTCTCACCTAAAAACAGCGCTTGGAGCTAACGTGAATACAATTCATACAGTAATCGATGTACCATAGCCAGATACGAATACGTGAAATGGACATATCCATACCGGTACGCAAAACGTTCATAATGTTCGTAACATATATATACATAGAACATAGGAATCTCGAAACACGAAAAACTTACGACTTCTTAGTTCAGGTACGAAACCTTTTATTACCTTTGAGTTAAAGGTTTCGAAATAAGGAAGAGAGACACACATTCTTTCTATTCTGGCTTTTCCATCTGCCCCGCCCACTATCTCGTGCGACACCTGCCCAAGGCCACTGGCCTGGCTTCAGCGAGCAAGCGAAAGTCAACTGTCTTCTCCCGAGGCAGGTCTCAACTCAACTAACTGACTTTTTCAAAATCCCAAAATCCTCCGCGCGCTTCCGGTGCGTGACGTCATTCGCACTTGCTAGCCCCGTTTCCCATCTGGGCTATTGTGATATCTCTGTGTGACACGTCTGCTCCGCGGACGCGCGTGAACACCTGTGTTAATGTTGCACCTAAGTAACCCATGCATGAGCCGAAAGGTTCTCAGCCTAACTAAACCCCAAGGCATAAAACGAAATCCCTCGGCCAATATATTACATCGACACGTTGTCGACAATTCTCTTCAGAGAAGTCAAGTGGGAAACATTTTTTAAAGCTTTGTGACTTTTCCAAGTTGTTTTTTCTTCAATTTGCAATGTACAGTCACGGCTAAAATTGAAGTGTGCACTAACTCCATCGATCACAATGGTAGAGTTGGCTGCAACAGCTGCTACGAGTATATTCTGAATCAAGCCTACTCGAATGTCTTACTTTTAGTTTAAAGTTTAAACTGAATTCACGAATTGGGAAACAGGAAAATAACCTTTTCCAAAATTTTTGCACATATTACATCAATAATATATGTGCAATGAAAAGTTTCTGTTGCTTCACTTGCGTTTGAAACTTCTATGAAACTCGCAGCGTCCGATAAGGGTTTTTTGGTTGGATCAATTATGGGACCAATTAGAGGGATCAGTCTTAATTAAGGTTCTGGGAACCTAAAGAAAAAAAGAGACATATTACTAATTTTGGCGAGTTTAAATGTAAAATTGATCTGGATCTAAATTTCTCGGCTCAAAATATCAAATCTGTTATACTTCGATGATTATCTATAAAAGTCTTATCTATCACTAACTATATATTAGTATTTCTTTCACTTTATTACCCTCATCTTCTCCCCAGCTTTCTCTTCCTTTCTTTCTCTCTCTCTCTCTCACTCTCTCTCAATATATATATATATGTGTGTGTGTGTGTGTGTGTGTATTTAACAGTACGACACAAGGTCAATTATTTAAGCATATTTTACCGGGTTAAATCAAAAGATTTCATTCTCCTAAATTAGTTTCCATACGAATGTAATACATTAACGTGACCTGTGGGTGATAATACGACGGATGTTGTTGACAGATAGATTGATAAGACCGGTGTGATCACCGAAATGTTATCATGTCCACAGGTGCTGTGTATCAGAGGATGTTGACAGGATTATATCCGCTCAAGGATAATATCAACAAGGTGATTGCCGAAATGTCACCATGCCCACAGTTGTTATGTTGAAAACAGGTGCATCCGGTCGAAGATATCGGAAAATAACCTGAACAGTGGACGTCATTGAATTCGGTGATAGTGGCAGATGCGTACGCCCACAGGACCGGGCTTGGGCAAGTAGCCAATGGGAAGCAGACAACATAACCAATGAAAAGAAAAGGAGGGAGATGTGGGCATAACCATGGTTAACGCAAAAGAAGAATTGCTGCAGGTCACGTGAGAGTTGTAGACTATGTAAGTTCCCGAATTTCGGCTAAAGTCAGTTGTTCACTGGCTCGTCCGTCTTCCGACAGCTCCTCCGTGTGCGCGAACTCTCTGAGATTGCTTTCTGCTCCACACAAGTATCATCGCCGAAAATAAAAATATAATCTTATATTTTTATATACATACGTGTTCCTCGTTGTTAATAACGACACAGTGTACTATTCAGCACGAAGAATGAAGAGTTCAGTCTCATCAGTGTGGCCAGACACGTGGTATTGCCTTAAGCTGGGATTAAAATCCGGATAACTTTATGTCAGCCCGATAATATAACGTCACAGCCACCAGCGAGAGATTTAACTTATGAATTAAATGCTGGTGTTTGTTTATATTGTAGGCTAACGGCTACCGAGTGTTCAATTCGTTAGAAGAGCTTTACATTACACGAGGGGTAACGTTTATTTCTTTCGCAAGAGTGCTCAACCCTCGAGAAGGAGCATATATATTGTCAACACCCTGCCAAAAGAGGGTCCCGTAGTATCACAACTCAGCTGTGTAGCTAGACACGTGATATGTCTTAAGTTGGGATTGAAACCCGGCCTATTTTATCTCAGCCCGATAAAATATTTATTGAATGTAATTATGTCTGTATATACATGAGTAGGACACCAATACAGAACCAAAATTGTTAGCTCCTACTAAATTGATATCATTAGAATTAATTATTAAATACATTGTAAAAATTAAGATCTGAATACAACTTAATGCACACACAGGCCAATATATATATATATATATATATATATATATATATATATATACGTGGTGCATTCAATAAGTTTCCAAACTTTTTTTGTATTGGCTTTAAATGCCATAGACACTTGAAAATCCAGCATATAATTGCTATACATCTTATAAGACGACTGACCAAACTTTATGATTTCAGGTTCTAATGAACAGCTACACCAGGAATTAGAATATACCCTACTAAAGCCTGATTGTCACAGCCGGAGAATTTAAAAAACGCAATCTGACACCGTACAAGAACGATATACAATAAAATTCTGTTTTAAACTTGGAAAAAATGCCACGGAAGCGTATGGAATGCTTCAGACTGCTTTTTAACCATCTTGCATGAATCGAGCATCAGCTTTTGTGTGCCATAAGAGATTCAAGGAAGGCAGGGAGTCTGTGAGGGATGATGAGAGGTGTGGGAGGAGTAAAGAAGTCAATACACCAGAGTTGATAGGCCAAAGGGTTAGGGTTAGGGTTACTATGTTGAGGTTTTAAGGAAGTTCGAGAAGAGATTCGGTCGGAGGAGGTCAGCACTCTTCAAATCGGGTCAGTGGCATTTCCACCAGGACAATGCACCAGTCCACAACACCATCATTGTAAAAGACTTTTTGTCCAAGATGAGCATCAAGACAGTTCCTCACCGTCCCTATAGTCCAGAACTTGTTCTCTGTGTCTTTTGGTTATTCCCTAAGCTCAGAGGCTGTCGTTATGAGACAATTGAGGAGATCCTATTTACTCAACCCCTCCGCTCGGGCAGGATATGACACAAGGTCAATTTTTTTTAAGCGGAGTTTAACAGGTTTGAATTCAGAGTTTTTCCTTCTCTTAGACTAGTTGCCTCACCAAGGCTGAAGAACCTAGTCTGTCCTACTATTTACCCATAGCTGGAGGGAGAATAATTGGATTCATACCTTTCCCAAGGGTATTAGTGCAATGCGAAATGCAATCAGTCTCGTCGAGGATTTGAACTCGTGTCGCCGTGTCCAATCCCTACGACGATAACCATTACACCACGAGCACCTCCTTTTACAATGAGGAGATGAAAGAGGCTGTGACAAAGGTCATTGACACGCTCACACAAGAGGACTTCCATGGGGCCTTTCAGAAGTTGTTGGAACGGTAGAACAAGGGCATTGTAGCCAGAGGAGATTACTTCGAAGGGGACTATAGTTTCATGTGTGTACTATCAATAAAAGTGCCCATACGAAAAAGTCTTGAAACTTATTTAATGATCCTCGTATATGTAGATCTAAATGAAGATAGCATAGATGTATGTAGAACAACGTGGGGATAGCATAAACACGTATGTAGATGAACGTGAGGATAGAATAGACACATATGTAGATCTAAGTGAAGATAGCAGAGACACATGGAAACAACGTGGGGATAGCAAAAACACGTATGTAGATGAACGTGAGGATAGAATAGATACATATGTAGATCTAAGTGAAGATAGCAGAGACACATGGAAACAACATGGGGATAGTATAAACACGTATGTAGATGAACGTGAGGATAGAATAGACACATATGTAGATCTAAGTGAAGATAGCAGAGACACATGGAAACAACGTGGGGATAGCATAAACACGTATATAGATGAACGTGAGGATAGAATAGACACATATGTAGATCTAAGTGAAGATAGCAGAGACACATGGAAACAACATGGGGATAGCATAAACACGTATGTAGATGAACGTGAGGATAGAATAGACACATATGTAGATCTAAGTGAAGATAACAGAGACACATGGAAACAACGTGGGGATAGCATAAACACGTATGTAGATGAACGTGAGGATAGAATAGACACATATGTAGATCTAAGTGAAGATAGCAGAGACACATGGAAACAACGTAGGGATAGCATAAACACGTATGTAGATAAACGTGGGGATAGAATAGACACATATGTATATCTAAGTGAAGATAGCAGAGACACATGGAAAAAACATGGGGATAGTATAAACACGTATGTAGATGAACGTGAGGATAGAATAGACACATATGTAGATCTAAGTGAAGATAGCAGAGACACATGGAAACAACGTGGGGATAGCATAAACACGTATATAGATGAACGTGAGGATAGAATAAACACATATGTAGATCTAAGTGAAGATAGCAGAGACACATGGAAACAACGTGGGGATAGCATAAACACGTATATAGATGAACGTGAGGATAGAATAGACACATATGTAGATCTAAGTGAAGATAGCAGAGACACATGGAAACAACGTGGGGATAGCATAAACACGTATGTAGATGAACGTGAGGATAGAATAGACACATATGTAGATCTAAGTGAAGATAGCAGAGACACATGGAAACAACGTGGGGATAGCATAAACACGTATGTAGATGAACGTGAGGATAGAATAGACACATATGTAGATCTAAGTGAAGATAGCAGAGACACATGGAAACAACGTGGGGATAGCATAAACACGTATATAGATGAACGTGAGGATAGAATAGACACATATGTAGATCTAAGTGAAGATAGCAGAGACACATGGAAACAACGTGGGGATAGCATAAACACGTATGTAGATGAACGTGAGGATAGAATAAACACATATGTAGATCTAAGTGAAGATAGCAGAGACACATGGAAACAACATGGGGATAGCATAAACACGTATATAGATGAACGTGAGGATAGAATAGACACATATGTAGATCTAAGTGAAGATAGCAGAGACACATGGAAACAACGTGGGGATAGCATAAACACGTATGTAGATGAACGTGAGGATAGAATAGACACATATGTAGATCTAAGTGAAGATAGCAGAGACACATGGAAACAACGTGGGGATAGCATAAACACGTATGTAGATGAACGTGAGGATAGAATAGACACATATGTAGATCTAAGTGAAGATAGCAGAGACACATGGAAACAACGTGGGGATAGCATAAACACGTATATAGATGAACGTGAGGATAGAATAGACACATATGTAGATCTAAGTGAAGATAGCAGAGACACATGGAAACAACGTGGGGATAGCATAAACACGTATGTAGATGAACGTGAGGATAGAATAGACACATATGTATATCTAAGTGAAGATAGCAGAGACACATGGAAACAACATGGGGATAGCATAAACACGTATGTAGATGAACGTGAGGATAGAATAGACACATATGTAGATCTAAGTGAAGATAGCAGAGACACATGGAAACAACGTGGGGATAGCATAAACACGTATATAGATGAACGTGAGGATAGAATAGACACATATGTAGATCTAAGTGAAGATAGCAGAGACACATGGAAACAACGTGGGGATAGCATAAACACGTATATAGATGAACGTGAGGATAGAATAGACACATATGTAGATCTAAGTGAAGATAGCAGAGACACATGGAAACAACGTGGGGATAGCATAAACACGTATGTAGATAAACGTGGGGATAGAATAGACACATATGTATATCTAAGTGAAGATAGCAGAGACACATGGAAACAACATGGGGATAGTATAAACACGTATGTAGATGAACGTGAGGATAGAATAGACACATATGTAGATCTAAGTGAAGATAGCAGAGACACATGGAAACAACGTGGGGATAGCATAAACACGTATGTAGATAAACGTGGGGATAGAATAGACACATATGTATATCTAAGTGAAGATAGCAGAGACACATGGAAACAACATGGGGATAGCATAAACACGTATATAGATGAACGTGAGGATAGAATAGACACATATGTAGATCTAAGTGAAGATAGCAGAGACACATGGAAACAACGTGGGGATAGCATAAACACGTATGTAGATGAACGTGAGGATAGAATAGACACATATGTAGATCTAAGTGAAGATAGCAGAGACACATGGAAACAACGTGGGGATAGTATAAACACGTATGTAGATGAACGTGAGGATAGAATAGACACATATATAGATCTAAGTGAAGATAGCAGAGACACATGGAAACAACATGGGGATAGTATAAACACGTATGTAGATGAACGTGAGGATAGAATAGACACATATATAGATCTAAGTGAAGATAGCAGAGACACATGGAAACAACGTGGGGATAGCATAAACACGTATGTAGATAAACGTGAGGATAGAATAGACACATATGTAGAGACATGTAGAGCAACGTGGGGATAGCATAAACACGTATATAGATCATAGTATGTATAGCATTGACATATATATAGATCAACATGAGGATAACAAACATATATGAAAATCTAAGGTAGATGGTTTGGTTTCTTTGTTTAATGGCATATCAACCCTTGTAGGTTATTTAATGCCAAAGCTAGTCTCATAGAAGAACAGTAGTGGTACTATTTAACCCATAGCTGGGAGGATAAGGGGGTTCATACCTTTCCCAAGGGTATTTGCCCGAAAGTGAACGTAATAGCGCGACTGGAGTACGATTCCGCAGTCCATCGCTTTAAGCATTACACCACGAGGACATCCTCTTCTAAGTTAGAGTGGCATAGACACATGCTTAGACAAAATGAGGATATCATAGTCACATATGTCGATCTAAGTTAGAATAGGATAGACACATATATAGATCAAATTTAGGATAGCATAGACATCGAGTCAACAGCGTTAGGTGATTGCTAATATATATATACATATATATATATATATATATATATATATATATGTGTATGTGTGTGTGTGTGTGTGTGTGTGTGTGTGTGTGTGTGATCTTTTAATTAAAAGCCAAGTCGATCGATGACGTAAGAAATCAGAAGGAAGATGATAGAAATGAAAAGAATGTTGTTTTTTTTCACTCCTAACATCTGAAAAACTAGTAGAAGAACTGGAATTTGCAATAAAAAATTAACTTTTATTTTCTTTTTCTCGTCTTCTCAATAAAAGAAGTTTATAAAAAATAGAATGGAATAATGGAAAACTGTCGGCTGAAAAAAAATTTTTTTTTTAAAGAATAAAGTGAAAATAAAACAAACTCTAACACAAGTTAGTTAGGAAAATATAAGAAAAAAATAGTAAGACATTGAAAAAAAAAAAGAAAAAAAAAAGAAATGGAAAAGATCTCTTATCTGCATATATACGCTTACACACAGACGTATTCATGAGGTTAATAAAAAATCACTTTGAAAATAAATCTGGAAGCAGAAAAAACAGTTCATTGAAGATAAGGGAATGGCTGATTTAAAGACGGAAAAGGAAGTCAGAATGGAAAGAAGTGAAAGACAAAAAAAAAAAAAAAAGAAAAAAAAAAGGAAGGGCATCCATAACGGAAGTAGCGATGAAATACTAATTAGAATTCTTCACTCTTTATAAGATATATGGACGAATATCTTCATGGACCGTTATTACAACGGGTACACAAAGGGTTCGCTCCTTGTCTAGTATCTAATAAAATCCTAGCTGAAAACTGTTTTGTTCGCCAGTTCCTCATTACATCGTGTTAACAGAATAATAAAATATTGATGACGGAGCTTAGACTCCAACATTTCTTTGAGCTGGTGTACAGAAAACACATTGGTCAGGATTTTTGTTCGCGAGAAGTCCCCGTGGCATAGTGGCATAAGTGCTGGATTGCGAAATCGAAGTATGTGAGTTCAAACTACAGTCACGTTATTAAGTTCATTTTTCGAAAGATATAGATCCCTCTATCTTATCTCGGATTAAATTATACCTGTGCTGTTCTTTAAGGCTGGCTTTGTCATTAAATAACCGAAGTTTGATATGCTATTAAACAAGAGAAACCAAGTTGCTGAAGTATCATCACCGTCATTGCTACTGCCACTTCCATCACCGCGTCCAACGACACCCAATTAGTGGTAAAAATTGGATTATTTAAATGGGTGGAAAAAATATGTTTCGCTATTTACTCCCAACAAAACTGAACGGACTATTTTTCGTCAGTTAAAATTGTTTTTGGTTTGGTTTTATGGCATATCAACCATTGTAGATTATGCAAAATCCTTTAAATACATATATATTAAACATATGGCTTCTAAACACATTGTGTAGATAATATTTTTAAACGAGCATTAGCTCATGTTTCTTCCACACAATTAAATGATTTCCTTAACTTCTGTCTAATAAGAAAAATTCAATTTACTTATAATCATTTGTTTGCTCAAATTTTAATGTTTTCAAGTATTGCTATGTATCAAAAACAATACAGTTAAACATTAGTAATTTGCTTGCACACAGTTATATAACCAAGCTGTTCAACTTCAAACAATTCAATTTAACATATTTTCAATTTTTGTTTATATACACTTAAATGTAAAAAGATTTCTATTTCAAACAATTCAGTTTAACATAAATACACGGTTTAGATTTCAAACAGTTCTATTGGACCCATAGATAGGACCCTGTCAGGTGCTACCAGTTCGAGCCGGAGTAGACCTGGGAGCGATGGCAATGAAGAGGTACTCCGCATTCCCCAAAGCTCCAGCATTACTGGAGCCTCACCATGCGATTGTTTAGTGTCCTATCCAGGACACTTTTAGGGGGAGTGTTAGCACTTCGCAGAGATACAGTCGGTGTATTCTGCCGCCCCAGTCGACTGTGCCAATTAAAATTATATATATATATATATATATATATATATATATATATATATATATGTATGTGTGTATACGGGTGTTTGGAATGGTGTTGTATGTGTGTATATACGAGTCATTCAATAAATAAGAGGTATTCTTTGTAAAAAACAAACATTTTTAAGTTTTCTTTTTCATTGATACAAACTTTGCATAGTTTGTAATAAGTTTATTGCAAAAATTATATAAGAATATTTGTTTTGAAGCTATTCAAAATGGTAGCAAATCAAATGAACTTCTCCGAGCTTCTGACGAAATCTGTCTTTAAAAGTTTGGTTGCAAAGAAGTGTAAACCCAATGAAATTTTCAAAAGAATGTGAGATGTATAGGAAAAACCTGTTTTAATAAAAAAGAAAACATCTTTACAAATACGATAAATAACAGACCGGAATCGAAAAGACTGTCCATAAACTGGAAGCACATTCACTATCGGGAAAAAATCGGGGTATAGCAGTAAGAAAAGATGGTGATGTTGATAGTTTTCTGCACGATGAAATGACCCATCACTATAGATTTCTTTTAAAAATGTGCAACTATAAAAGTACTTCCTATTGCTATCTTTTCGTCAGAATTCACTTTACTTATTGAATGACACTTATATATATATATATATATATATGCCAACAAAGTCGGTTGGGGCTGCAGAATACATCGACTGCATCTCTGCAGAGGGGTAAGAATCCCACAACTTGTATCCTGGATATGACATTAAACGATCTGATGGTGAGTATCTCTTCATTGCCATTGCTCCCAGGTTCACTCTGGTCTGAGATGGTAGCAGCTGATAAGGTCATATCTATGGGTCAAATAACCTGTGTACTTATATTAAAATGAATTGTTTGAAATAGAACTGTTTTTGTTTGCTAAACTGAATTGTTGGAAATAGAACTGGTTATATGTATAAAAATGGATTTAGCATTAATATACGGTTGATGCACCATGAAATCAAACCAAACCACACCAAACCAACAGAGTCAAACAAAATCTTTCTGGGTTTCATCTAAACGGATTGTCATGATCGTTCTGACTAAAAAAAAGGCTTGGACCAAACTACATTTTATTGATTAAAAGACTGTAAGAAGGAATAAAATTAGCATATAAATACATACATATATAAATAAATACATGAATATATATATACATACATATATATATATATATATATATATATATATATATATTATAAATGAATAAGATAAAATTAAATTTTAACTTATCTACCCAGTATTCAAATTTTCTTATGTCTGCAAACATTAAGTATTTCCGACCTTTTAGTGAGACCGGGACCGATACAAATGAATGGGTATTCTGCATTCACCAAAGCTCCAGCATCACTGGAACCTTATCATCTGATAGTTTAATGTCATATCTAGGACACTCGTTGGGTTGGTCTTACTGTTATATAATAGCCGAGGGATTTCGGTTCATGCCTTTGAGTTTAGTTAGGCTGAGAACCTTTCGGCTCAGCACATGGGTTAGTTGGGTGCAACATTGAGGCAGGTGTTAACGCGGGCGCGCTGGCGGATGGAGGTGTCACTCAGATGCCATTATAGTCCGAGACGAAACGCCGTAACAGGGTGCGGGTGACGTCAGGCACCGGAAGCGTGCGGAGGTTTGTGTGAGAATTTGAAGAAAGAGAGAGTTGAGCATTAGACTCCAAACGAGAAGGATCGACTTTTGGAGCTCGCAGACGCGAGGCGAACTTGCGCCCTACTGGGGGCCGCTCGAGTTAGGGGCCAAATGAATAAGACAGCATCGAAGATTGTGTCTCTCCTCCTTGCGTCGAAACCTTTAACTCAAATTTAAAGTTAATAAAAAGGTTTCGTACCTGAACAAGAAGTCGTTACGTGTTTTCGAATTCTGAGATTCCTATGTTCTTTATATGTTCTATCGTTATGAACATTATATGTCCATTTCGCACATAGCGTTAATTGCGAATATGGTACATTACTCCTCTGCAGAGAAGCAGTCGGTGTATTCTTCAACCCCAGCCGACTGGGCATTATACTTTGGTCGACTCAGACCCGGAGTTTTAATATATGTTAGGGTCCAATCTATGGCTTAAATAGAACTGTTTAATTATATACTACACTTGAAACCATTTATCCGTGTGCAAATTATTGACATTAAACTGAATTATTACCATGCTTGAAAACATTAAACGTAGTTAATAGTGTAACATATTGACCCCGGCCAGGCTGTCAAAATAGGAAACTACCTGTGTAAATAACTGGTGCATCCGGTCGAGGAATATCAAAATATAACTTTGTCCGTGGACGGGTTGAATGAATGCGATTTGTGACGCCCACAAGAAGAACGTGGACGTCGAACTATTATATAACTCGGTGTACAGGAAGTTCAGTCAGTTGGCGAGAAGATGTGGTAGAGAAAACCAGCACCCAGCGGATGGGGGCCCTCAGGAACCCCGATTGAGCAGTTGAGGTTCAGATTGGTTGGAGAGAAGATGCTGGAATGAAGAACATGTCCCAGAGAGGCTGGGCCCCCAGGCCCCCGGTTGAGCAGCTCAGGAGAACGGGAAAGAAACGCTGTTATGGCCAGAAGAGTGGGGTCAATATGTTGCTGTTCTGTTCGGTCTCCAACTCCGTCTCACAGTAAAATATTTTGTAACCCTTTCGAACCCTTTCAAATAAAGTGAGAGGTATATTTTTCTAAAGAACTGTGTCGCTCGTCTTTATTGTGTCGTCGTTATGATTCTGCATGCAGATGTCTATGTATTATGTGGCTAAACAACAATAGAACTAATAGTGTTAGATAGTTATACTTGAAACCATTTTACTGTGTGCAAACAAATGAACTCTGGCTCGTTTAAAATATGTTGCCCATAAAACATTCACTTAAAAAGTACATGTATGAAGAGAATTTGACATTGAATAAGCTTCAAGTGTTGATATGCCATTAAACCAAAAAATAATTTAACTCAGTAAAAACAAATGATTAATGCTAATTTGAATTCGTTTATTCATATATATTTGATATATTTGATTAGTAAATATAAGTTAACAAATTTAAATAGTCCCCAAGTTCATTTACAATTCCATTAAACATCAAACATTTGTTTACACCCATTTAAATGATCAAACAGTTCTATTTCCAACAATTCAATTTAGCATAAGTCAAATGGTTCCTAGTGTTGCTATGTATCACTAACATCAATCATTTTTACACCCATTTAAATGATCAAACGGTTCTATTTCCAACAATTCAATTTAACATTAGTCAAATGGTTCCAAGTATTGCTTTGTATCACTAACATCAATCATTTTTACACCCATTTAAATGATCAAACGGTTCTATTTCAAATAATTCCGTTTTGCACAAGCCATTTGTTTATACTCAGTTTAAATGTCAAACAATTGTATTTGACCCATAGTTAGGACCTTTTCAGGTGCTACCAGTCCAGACCAGAGTGAACCTGGGATCGATGGCCATGAAAGAGTACTCCGCATTCCCCAAAGCTCCATCATTACCAGAGTCTCACTATCAGATTGCTTAGGGTCATATCTAGGGCACTCGTTGTGGGAAGGGTCTAAACCCTCTGCAGAGATACTGTCACTATATTCTACAGTTCAAACCGATTATGCTACTGCATCTGATGGTGAGGCTCCAA
Source organism: Sepioteuthis lessoniana (assembly GCA_963585895.1). NCBI lineage: Eukaryota > Metazoa > Mollusca > Cephalopoda > Myopsida > Loliginidae > Sepioteuthis > Sepioteuthis lessoniana. Next base: position 58,712,564 of record OY757940.1, read on the forward strand.
TCCTAGAGTTGGGGGGAATGTTAGATATCTTTTCAGTACAATTAGTCAAATGTCCACTATGACCTGAAGTGGTAATACATTTTACGGTCCCTTGTATGAGTCAAAGCGTTACTTTGCTTAGTTTTGGGCAGGGGACTCAGAGAGACTTGAACTCAGTAACAATGGTATGCCAGACAAGCTTATTAACCATTACACTACACGAGGTGGTGAAAATAGAATGTCATAAAAAACAACAGAATCTACATGGAAAGCTAAACTTATAGTGTTCATTGTGAGGGACGAAGAGAATTTTGAGAGATATGACGACAAAAAATGAGATGTGTACCGACATGATAAAGATTAAAAAAAAAAGGCTGAAGGAAACGTTTTAAAAATATAATAAATAAATGAAGTTAAACTCGAAAGCTTATGCTATTATTTTCTTTTATTTTTCATGTAGCTTTTTTGTCTTGTGATTTTCAAATTGACGACAACTCTCGTTTTCATAGCAAGAAAGAAGGAAAAAAAAACGTTATCCAGGTTTTTTTTAAACCAAGAAATGTCAATCCTAAGAGCTTTTTAAATGTGTAAATTAAGAAAAAAGAACGTTCTAAAAACAATATATATATATATATATATATATATATATATATATATATATATGTATATAATATTAGTGAATATCTCTCTCTCTCTATATATATATATATATATATATATAATTCATTAATGTCATTTCATGGTGATATCTTGAATACAGGCAGGGCTGATTTTTTCTGAAAATAATGTAAAACACACACACACACACACACACACACACACACACACACACACACACACACACACACACACATATATATGTGTCTGTGTGTGTGTATTGCTAGCCATGTACTATATTATGACAATAAGCAGTCGCCAGCTGGTTTTACACAAGTCTTTTTGCAGCAACCCACCTGTAATTTGTGTCAATTCTGTGACAAAATATGCCGGTCGAAGCCATATGAAAGTACACAGAATTAATGTCCTCGCCAAAGATTGGTCTTTTGCTAGTCACGTATGCCATAGGGCTTGCAGAGAAGAATTTGGTTTGAGAAGTCACAGACTTATTCATTTGAAGTTATTGAGGAGATGAGCTGTTTCTATAAAGAAATGCCTGTCACTCTCTCTCTCTCTCTTTCTCTCTCTCTCTTTCTCTCTCTCTCTCTATATATATATATATATATACTGTTCTGTCTTTCTGCTTTTCCGGGTCCAATTATAACATAAATTGTATCGTTAAAACAACCACCTTTTCCAACCTCAGTTAAATCTCTCAGGAGTCTGCTATATAAATTCTCAAAATTATTGACTTTTTCAAACCAGGTTAGTAATTTTTGTATTTTTCTAAAAAATAAAAATAATGCAAGAAGATTGCTTGGAAAAAGTGTCTAGAAAGGAAAAACAATAATTTATTATTCGTTATCAATCTCATTTTTCTTTGTAGGGAAGTCATTGAGGGGTTGCAGCTCTACGAATTAGTAGTTAGTGAGTTCAAACTCCAGTCGCTCTATAACATTTACTTTCAGACTTATATCCAAGGGAACGGTATGAATACTCCTATTCTCTCCAACACAGATATGGATTAAATAGTACCATTACTATTCTTCTGCAAGGAGGGCTTTTAATAACCCACGAAGTCTGAAGGAGGGCACCACAGGTGGAGTAATGGTCAGCAAGCTAGACAAGCTAACCTTCACTTGTGAGTTCGAGTCTTATTGGTTGTCCCATTCATTTGGCCTTGTGCCACATCTAAGTACAACACTTAGTAAATTACAACACACAAAGACTGAATAAGGGCACCGCAGGTGGTGTAATGGATAGCAAGCTAGACTAGCCAACCTTCACTTGTGAGTTCGTTGCTTTTTAGTTGCCCCATTTATTTGGCTTTGTGCCACATCTAAGTAAAAAGCTTAGTAAATTACAACCCACAAAGATTGATGTGCCATAATACCAAGAAACTAAAGCGAACCTATACATCTACGTTGATATCTTGTCTTGAAGACCATGTGACGTAGTGGCTAACGTCCTGGACGGTGACTTCTTACTTAGCGAGTTCGAATTTCAGTTACGCTTGTGCATTCACTTTTCTACTAATGCTGTGGCGAAAGGCAAGAACCTCTAATCCCCCAATTATGGGTTGAATTACTATTCTTCAACATGTATGTTTTTGACATTCAATAACCCTCAAATGTTGATATGCCATTAAACTAAGACACCTGACCGAAACCATTTTTTTCTAATTATCTGTCTCCTTTTCTTTTCTCTTTATATATATATATATATATGCAATGATTTTGCCGAGGATTTTTATTATCATTGTCTCCCACAACGGTTTTCTTATCAATATAAACTTTCTGACGAATCGGTAAAATTGGCCTTTTTTATAAATCAAACAATCTCTCATCAAAATAAAAAAAAATTAAATAAGCATATTAAAATACTTACCATTAAGGATTTTCGGACTATTGTCTTCATCTTTATTGTTATTTCCTCAACGTTTCAGTCGATATGTCCTCCGACCTTCTTCAGGTGTTCGTCGAACTCGGGAACCTTCACGGAAATTCGAACTACGTCCTTTATTGAATCCACGGGGGTCACCCGTTCTGATTCCGTTCGTCATAAACGGTACAAGTGTTAAGTATTCCTGCATTGTTACTCGCCTGCAGTCAGTATTGAACCTGTAACCTCCAGATGATTTTCTCCTTAGGAATCAGAACTGGCGACCCCCGTTGATTCAATAAAGGACGTAGTTCGAAGTTTCGTGTAGGTTCCCGAGTTCGACAAACATCTGAAGAAGGCCAGAGGACATATCGGCCAAAACGTTGTAGAAATAACAATAAAGATGAAGACAATCGTCCGAAAATCCTTAATGATAAAAATCACCAAGCTTCGTCTCAGAAATTTAGACAACTAAAAATATTTACTTCCTTATGCAAACTCTTTGTTTAACAAAACTGTATCTTCAGATCTTCTATTCAATTTTCCGTTTTCTTTTTTATTTTTTTAAGGTTATATTTCGGGGTTCGTTGAGTAAATAAAAGCAAATATAAGTTAGATTTATTAAAATATTGATATTTATAATGACATCACCTTTTTCATTTCTACATTTAAAGAAACCTAGGGTTTTCCCCGAAAAAAAAATCTTCGAAAGACCATTTTTTAGTTCTTTCTTTCATTATGGTTGGTTGTTGGGTATTATGGCATTTGATGAAAGAAGACATTGGCATAAGAAGAACAAGTTTTCAGGACGAGAGACACTATGATGACTAGACAACAGAAAAAGGTTGGTTCGTTAGTTGTTTGGGTTTTATGGCATATCAACCTTTGTAGGTTATTTAAAGCAAAATTCATTTTTTTTTAAAAAATAATCAGTTCTATTTCAAGCAATTCGTTTAAGCACGAGTACGCAGTTTAATTGTCAACCATCATTTCTATTTCAAGCTATTCAGTTTAGAAAAACAGTTCAGTTTAGTATCAGTATATTTTTTGTCCACGCACAGTTAAATGTCAAGACAGTTCTATTTCAAACAGTTTAGTTTAGTATAATTATGCTGTTTAAATGTCTAACAGTTCTATTTTAAGTTATTCAGTTTAGCACAAATACACAGTTTAGTTCTATTTCACCTATAGATAGGACCCTATCAGGTGTTACCACTCCGTGCCAGAGTGGACCTGGAGCCGATGGCAATGAAGGGGTACTCCGCATTCCCCAAAGTTCCAGCATTACTGGAACCCCACTATCATTTCTTTTTGAATGTTCTGTTAATTATGAAATATTCTACTGATGGAAACAAATGATATGTTAAATATGGTGAGTTTGGAGGTTGTAGAAGAACGTCCCATCCTAACGATCTTATTTATGTTGAGTTGGTTGGATTGAAGTCGTTAAAGATGAAGAAAATTACCTTTTTTATAGTAATATGGTAATTAAATGAATTAAATTCACATTTCTATTTATGCAGTTGATCATTATCTCAAAAGTTGTTTAACGCCAAAATTTTATTTATTTAAACTCTCGACAATTTATAGATTTTCTATGGTGCGGCATATCAACTCTTTGTGGGTTATTTAATACCGAAAATAATTCCCTTTAATCAGGACAAATTTTAGATTTTTTTTGTTCATTTATTTAACGTCACATCAAATCCTTCTGGGTTAATTAAAAGATTCATTGTATACCGGACCATTTATAGATTTTCTTTATTTGTTTAACGGCATATCAACTCCTTAGGGGTTATTTAATGCCAAAAATGATTTACTTGGATTCTTGAAAAATGTTTAGATGATCTTTGGCATATCAACTCCAAATGGGTTATTTAATGCCAGAAATTGGTAGTGTTGTTAATGTTTAATAATAATCATTACTATTTTTAAATATTCCGTTGATTTTTTTAAATTGAACATTTTAATTCTTTTATTTGTCTGTAATCATGATACAATCGATGATTGTACACCGATGACATACTGCTTCTGGCAAATGCACCCGCCCAAGCTGAAACCCTGCTACATAGTCTGGAACGAGCAGCTGTAGGCATAGGCTCCCATGTAAATGCACAAAAGATAGAATATATGTACTTTAATCAAAGAGGTGACATCTCCACACTAAACAGTAGCTCGCTGGAACAAGTAGACAAGTTCACCTACCTAGGAAGTAGTGTCTCATCAACCATCACAGACATCAACACGTGACTAGCAAAGGCATTGACACCTATCGATAGGCTATCGGTCATATGGAAGTCACACCTGACCGATAAAATAAAATGCAGTTTCTTCCAAGCAGCGGTCGTGTTGATACTGCTATATGGATGCACTACATGGACGCTAACTAAACGAATGTAGAAAAGGCTTGACGGCAACTACCCAATAATGCTCCGAGCAATATTGAACAAGTCATGTAGGGAGCACCCCACAAAGCAGCTGCCGTACGGCCACCTACCACCCATCACGAAAACTATCAAAATTAGACGAACCAGACATGTGGGACACTGCTGAAGAAGTTGGGACGAGCTCATAAGTGATGTACTCTTGTGGACCCCTTCACATGGATGAGCAAAGGCATGATGACCATCTAGAACCAATATACAACAGCTCTGTGCCAATACGGGATGTAGCCCTGAAGACATGCTGGAAGCAATGGATGATAGGGAGGGGTGGCAAGAGAGGATGAGGGATATCCAGGCTGATGGCATGACATGATGATGATGACATGATATCAGAAATTCTTATCTAATAAAAATAATTCAAGAAATGTTATGGTTTCAAGTAACTATTTTATAGTTTCTAGTAACTATTACATTGTTGCTAGTAACTATTATATGGTTTCTAGCAACTATTATATGGTTTCTAGTAAGTAGTATATGGTTTCTAGCAACTATTATATGGTTTCTAATAACTATTATATGGTTTCTAGCAGAGATGCAGTCGGTGTATTCTACATCTCCAGCCGACTGGGCCAAATACAGATAGGAAAATACTACTAAATAAAAAGACAGGAATAGGCAGTCATATATATATAGTCATCCACAGACAGATCTGTTTCGTTCTATCAGAACTCATCAGACATTAGCTTCCCGTAGGCGGGATCGAAACCCTGTTGACTCAAACGTCAAGCCAAACTTCTAACCAGTCAGCCACGAAAAGTAATTTGCTGCGAAGGAAAGTTTAAACGGTTATGAATCACAATTACTATTGTTTACATACATCCGTTCAACGGCTACCGAGACCTCATATATATATATATATATGTGTGTGTGTGTGTGTGTGTGTGTGTGTGTGTGTGTGTGTACTTAGTTGAGTGTGTATATATAGAGAGAAAGAAATAAAGAGAATATGATAGTTGAATAAAATGAATATAGTAAGTTGAACTGATTGATAGATAGATAGATAGTGTTCAATTAGGTGAGAGCTAAAAGCAAAGAAAGAAAGAAAGCCTAGTATTACCAGATTGACGGGAACAGATAGATAGATAGATAGATAGATAGTATTCAATTGGCTGAGAGATAAAAGGAGAGAAAGAAAGAAAGAAAGAAAGGAAGGAAGACAGCCTGGTATCACTAGATCTCTCTATTCTTGACACTCATGAGAATATGTAAATTTAGACAGACAGATTGATTGATAGGTAAATGCAATACATTTGAAAACAAACTGACATGCAAAGATTACGTAAAAAATGTTCGCAAATGTCACAAAAATGTTGAGGCAATTCACACACACACACACACACACACACACATATATATATATATATATATATGATATAAAGATATCCATGCTATTTTTTATAGAGCAATTCAAAATTCTCAAGTTTAGTAAAGTGAAAATGTTTTTTATCAAATTTCCGAAGCCAGGCTAACACGCGCACGTCTTTGCTAAAACCATCTTCCCAAAGAGAAAAAAAAAACTCTTTCACCAAAGAATGCGCGGTCACTTTTTAAAATTCGTGAACCTGACGTAGAAAATAAAATCTTTTTCATGCACGCTACCTGGAAATTTCCATTTACTTATTCGTCTGCACAAAGGCCAACACACACACACACACACACACACACACACACACACACACACACACATACATACACACACACACACATATATATATATATATATATATATATATGTTTCAGTTCAAGACTCCACGACTTCGGCAACTAAATCTGTCGTGATTATTAGTGATAATATTTTTTTTTTATATCGATAATGCGATTGGTGTATTGAACATTAGCACGAAAATTGAAATCGGACTGCAGAGTTCGAATTCCAGTCAGGGCTGTATGCGTTCATTTAACACTTGCTCCAACTATGGCATAAGCAAGATCAGATATCAAGTCTTGATGTGCATTTGGTTTAATAGATTGCTATTCCTGGAGTCAACTTTACTCATTCTTGTTTTTTCGAAAAACCGGTCTAGTAAATAAACCCCAATGAATTTAATACCAACGGCTGAAATCTATAGATTTAAATCTCAGGCCATTGGTGGGTTGGCCAATCTAATAGACAGAAATTTAATAATTAGAGTTTCTTAACTTCACACATTCTAGATTAAGTAGGCGACCAGTTTAGAAGGACATCAGTTTGGAAGATAGACAGCTCCAAACTTATATGCTCAGAGCTCAAGTCCTTATCTGTAACCATTCTAGCCTTAGGAGGCAACTAAAAGAGAGTTGAAGTCGAATTCTTCGCATTTTAGCTCCAGCAGATAAACAATCAAAATGCACATCCTTCAACTATTAATTCTTTTTATCTCTTTCTCTCTATTTATGCACACTCAATTAAGTACATACATAACTAAAGATATATATATATATATATATATATATATATATATATATATATGACAGTCTATTCCTATCGTTTTATTTAGTATATATATATATATATATGTATTGCTCTTACCAAAAATTGAGCACTCCGGATAATCGATAGCGTAGTCAAATATTTCTAATTCAAACAATTCATTTTAGCATAAGTATGCAGTTAGTTCTATTTAACCCATATATAGGGCACTATCAGGTGCTCCGCATTCACAAAAGCTCCAACATCACTGGGACCTCACTATCAGATAGTTTAGTGTCATATCAAGGACACTCATTTGTGGGGGTTTTACTCCTCTGCAGAGGTGCAGTTGGTGTAGTCTACAGCCGAAGCCGACTGGGCAATACACAATGTCAAATGTCAAAACAGTTTTATTTCCGATAATTCAGTTTAGCTTAAGTACTCAGTTTAAAATATCAAAATAGTTCTATTTCAAGCAATTCAGTTCAGCATATGTACGCAGTTTAAATGCAAAAACAGTAAGGTTAAGAAACGAGGGTTTAGTTCTATTTAATTCATTGATAAGACTCTTATCAGGTGTTACCAGTCCGGGCCAGTGCGGACTTGGGAGTGATGGCAATGAAAGGATACTCCACATTCAAGCATCACTGGAACCTTACCATGAGATTGTTTAGTTTCATAACCAGGACACGTGTCGGGGGGCAGGGTCTTACCCCTCTGCAGAGAAGCAGTCGGTATATTCTATAGCCCCAGCCGACTAGGTAAGCAAAGGTTGCACGACCAGCTAGAACTAAAATACAACAGCTCTGTGCCGATACATTATGTAGCCTGGAAAACCTCCCTGGAGCGATGGACGATAGAGGTGGGTGGCGAGAGATGGTTAGGGAGATCCGTGTTTAGCAGAGAGACATGATGATGATGAGCCTATTTACCCAACCCCTCCGCTCGGGCATGATATGACACAAGGTCAATTTTTAAGCGGAGTTTAACAGGTTCGAATTCAGAGTTTTCCTTCTCCTAGACTAGTTGCCTTACCAAGGCTGAAGAACCAAGTCTGTCCTGCTATTTACCCATAGCTGAAGGGAGAATAATTGGATTCATACCTTTCCCAAGGGTATTAGTGCTATGTGAAATGCAATCAGCCTCGTCCAGGATTTGAACTCGTGTGGCCGTGTCCATTTTCTACGACGATAACCATTACACCACGGGCACCTCCATGATGATGATGATGATGAGGATTAGTGTTAGTAATTTTTGAAACAATTTAACGGTTAAACAAAGGATTGATATTAGATAAAAATATTTGAGTTGGATAACAATACGTGGAACCTTTTAAAATTTGCAAACAAATTAGCGCTGGCTCCTTTAAAATCAATGTTAACTACAAACTCTTCGCATACAAATCATTTATGTATACGTGTGTCATTTTGCATTCAGAATTACACAAGGGTTATAAGTCATAACACAAGCAAACCAAATGTATCTTAAGAAGTCCCTACGATGTAATGGCTCACATTCTGGATCGTAACATCAAAGAAAGGGAGTTCGAACGCCAGTCGCGCTATTATGTTAACTTTCCAACTAATACCCTTGGGAAAAGGATGAACACATTCATTTTTATCCAGTAGGGAGGTGCTGTTCAAATTATCAAAATACCCAGGATTAGGATCGCATCATATTTTTGTTTTCTTTGAAGTGAGAGGAAGACGAATAAGATAATTTATACTGATACCATCCTAAAAGTCTAAGAGAGATGATCTTATCCCAGGAAGAGTGTACAAATATTTTATTCGATTAAATCTTATGCACTGAAAAACAAAGAAACAGAAAAAGTTTAATTCCTTATAATAAGTCCATTATATATATATAAATATATATATATATATATATATATATAGAAAGAGAGACACTGAGAGAAAGAGGAAAGAGAGACGTATAGAAAGAGGGAGGGAGAGAGAGTGTCAGAGATAGAAAGAGGGAGGGTGAGAGAGAAAGAGGGAAGGAGAGATTGAGAAAAAGGAGAGAGAGAGAGAGAGAGGGGAAGAGAGAGAGAATGGGGGAGGGAGATAGCAGGAGGGAGAATGAGAGAGTGAAAGAGGGAGGGAGAGAGGGAGATTAGTGGGTATAATAATCAATTAAACTGGAGGCAATCATATTGCTATGGTTAACGTCTTTGAAAATGGGCACAGCAACACGTGTTCAAATCCTGGACGAAGTTATTTGCATTTCCCACAGCATTTATGCACTTGGTAAAGGAATTCATTTATCTCCAGCTAATGGTAAAAAATAAGTCAGACAGGGTTCTTTAGCCTTGGTATGGTAATAGGTCTAGTAGAAGGAATTCAAACTCCACTTAAAAGTGACCTTGTATTGCATCCTTCTCAAATGGAGGGGCTGAGTATGTATATATTTATATATATACTTTCTTTAAAGAAAAAAACAAAGACCTGTTTTTTTAGGATTATAAATTCATTTCCATCCTGTTTTGTGTTTCTGGTGTAAACCGAAAACACGAAGAAAAATATCACTGGACTTCTTCAGATCTTAATAAGATAAAACAGAATAGACACGGTGGGGGTAGGTGAAGAGTTATCTCCTCGTTTTATTAAACTTCCGGTTTTTTATTTACTTATTTATATTATTTATTTTTCTAATTTTACCGTCAGTTGGAATTATGGTAATTTAACTTTTTATTTATTTGCCGAACTTTACCCAATAACAAAAGGTCACTATTAGGGATAAATTGGAACAAAAACCTACTCCATACTTGTAGAAGCGCCGGATCTGGAACATTAGCACTAGATGCAGTTTAATGTCTGACACAAGGCACCCCTATAGTAGGGTCTTTTTCCCCTGCAGGTGTGGCAGTTGACATATTTTCAAGTTCAGAGAGAGAGAGAAGAGAGAGAGAGAGAGAGAGAGAGAGAGAGAGAGAGAGAGAGAGAGAGAGAGAGAGAGATGTTAACAAATTGTGTTGAAGTGATGGACAAAGAATGTTTCATATTTTCATTTAATTTTCTTGTTTCTTTATAAGGGAACATATATTAGGATTAAGGAAATATAAAAAAATCTACATAGTCTTTTCTACAGGGTCCTATCACTTTTCACCATACTTACCCATGTTAGATTAATAGATAGATAGATAGATAGATAGATAGATATGAATAAAATGAGTGATATGAATACTCTGAGATAGACAGATAGAGTGACATGAAATAAAGAGTTTTGGTTTGGTTTCCTTGTTTAATGGCATATCAACCTTCGTGGATATTTAATATCAAAGATATCCACATAGGAGATTAGCAGTAGTACTATTTAACCCATAGATAGATAGATAGGAAGACTATTTGACTGACCGACAGCGAACCAGCGAGTCACAAAGACAGGCAGACTGACAGAAAAAAAAGATAGATAGATAGATAAATAGATTGATTGATAGATAGATAGATAGATACGTATACACATAGATAGATAGATAGATAGATTTCAGACAGAAAGTCTATTTGACTGACCAACTGCGAACAAGCCAGTCACAAAGCTAGACGGACAGAGAGAGAAATAGAGAGAGAGAGAAAGAGAGAGAGAGAGAGATAGAGAGTGTTCGTGAAAGAGAGAGAGAGTGAGAAAGAGAGAGAGAAAGGGAGAGAAATAATAAAAAAAACAGAGAAGAAGAAGAAGAAGAAGAAGAAGAAGAAGAAGAAGAAGAAGAAGAAGAAGAAGAAGAAGAAGAAGAAGAAGAAGAAGAAGAAGAAGAAGAAGAAGAAGAAGAAAGACAAATTCAGAAAACGGAAAAATATTAAGTAAAAAATCCAAAACGATAATCCTAAAAAATAATAATAGTAGTTTAATGTGAATATAAGTACTAAATCTTTTTACTGGACAATCCATTAAGAGGTTCTCTGATTTTGCCCCAAAACCCAAGGTTTATTTTATTTATTGGCAGGATTAGCCAAAACTTTGAGCTTTTGCCTTTTAGCTTTCTGACAAAAAAACCCATTATTATGATTATTATTGTGATTTTTTTCATCAATTGGATAACCAGGATATAAATATAAATATATATATATATATATATATATATAAATACTTTTTCTAAGTGTGCAAAATATACATATACATACATACATTCATACATGCATGCATACATACATGCATATTTATATGTGTGTGTGTGTGTGTGTGTGTGTGTGTGTGTGTGCAAAACCGTATAGGGAAGCGTACAATTCTTTGAATTAATTCGAAAACAAAGCTAAATTTTTTAGACTGAAACAAGAATTCTATTAGGTTAAAATCCAAATTGATATTATTATTATTATTATTATTATTGTTCCTACCTTTTGAGTTTTTTCACACCAGCGTTAGCTGATGTTTTTTTCACTGGAGACTTGAGTGACAGCAAGTCTCCTCAAGTCTCCAGGACCCTTCTCAATATTCTAGCTGATCTCAAAAATGCTGTAGTTTGAATGGTCTCCACTTGTCCTGTTATTTCCAAGTCCCCCAGTCACTGTACCAATCATTTCGTGTCTATACTAAGAGTAAGTCTTACAATTGGTATAACCGTGACTTTGACGTTCCACAGTTTTTTCAAATTCCTTACAAAATCAAGGTACTTGTCTTTCTTTTAATTTTCTTTCAATGTTACTCTATGGTCAGCCAGGACAGCAAAGTCCACAATTCTGTGAGTTTTTTTTTTAACTTGATTATTAAAAGGTCTACTCCTTGTAAATTTTTAACATAAGTTTTAACAGGATGCTTTCACTAAAGTCTGAGTGAAAGCAAATCTCCAGGACTCTTCGCTATGCTATTTTCTGGATGGTCACGATTTTTCCTCAAATTTCTCCAGTCATTTTTTTCAAGCCTTTATTAACATTAATATTATTATTACTATTATCATTATTGTTGTTGCTGTTATTGTCGTTGTGTAATAATGAGCAAAGGTGAAGAAATCTAGCGACAAAAAAAACTTAATAAAATGATCAAAAAGAAATTTTTTTGATTTAACTTTTTGACGTATGTGAAAAATTTATTACACACACACACACACACACACACACACACACACACACACACACACACACACACACACACACACACACATATATATATATATATATATATATATATATTGTCAAATAATGCATTTTAAGATACTTGAAAGATGATCTTCTGTGATGAACAGTTTCCATTGCCGATTTCAGGTTGATAAACATCATATCGGTTCTGACAGCAACCCCAACCTGGGTCCGGAATTCCATGGCCGCCTCCTTCACTGTATTGTGCTTCGTAACTTTTTTTCCTACTGGCATAACTAGTACCTTTATTGTTGTTGCTCTTGTTGCATAAAAATTTGCCTAACTGAAGAAATCTTGCAAGATAATAAGAAAAAAAAACTAAATAAAATTTTCAAAAGGAAACTTTCTTTGAATTTTAACAATATTGACTTATGCGTAAGACTCCTAATATATATATATATATATATATATATATATATATATATGTGTGTGTGTGTGTGTGTGTGTGTGTGTGTGTGTGTGTTTCCTGAGTTTAAAGTGCCTGGTGTAGTATCCACGCCCAGTTAATTATCCATATCTTACTATTTGCGTATTTTTCACACTGGTTTGAACAGGTGATTTTTTTTTATCTCCCCAAGGATCTTCTAAGTATCCTGGCCGATTTTAACCGTTCTGTGGTCTTTTTGGTCTTGAGTCTTCCTCTCTTTTCCAGTTTTCTAAGTCTGTTTTCTGGCGCTACATTTGGTATCACCGTCACCTTCATGATGTTCAACTTTTTCATCTTTCTGGCAAGATCCATGTATTTTCTATTTTGCCCTGGCCCTCTATGCTCTGCCGGAAGAACAAAATCCAGTTGATGAGAAGTTTTCTACTTGGTAATTAAGACTTGGTCAATTCTTCTAGCCGGGACTGAATGTTCCATTTGAGTTTCAAAGGGTTACATCTCATCCCATAAACCATGAACGTAAAACAAACATGACATGCGAGACATTACTGAAAACGAAAAGACGAACTCATTATCGGCATTGTCTTATGGACTTCTCCACCCAGACAAGCCGGTGTTAACTGACCAACAAAGACTTACTTCAAATAGAGGACCTCCTAGGAGCAACTGACGATAAAGACAGATGATAATGATGAGAGAGAGAGAGAGAGAGAGAGAGAGATAAGGAAGAAACAGCAAGACAATTATTATTATTATTATTATATTTCCGCTCGGCAGGATATGACATAAGGTCAATTTTTAAGCGGAGTTTAACAGGTTTGAATTCAGAGTATTCCTTCTCTTAGACTCACCAAAGCTGAAGAACCCAGTCTGCCCTACTATTTATCCATAGCTGGAGGGAGAATAATTGGATTCATACCTTTCCCAAGAGTAGTAGTGCTATGTGAAATTTAATCAGTCTCGTCCAGGATTTGAACTCGTGTCGCCGTGTCCATTTCCCACGACGATAACCATTACACCACAGACACCTCCTATTATTATTATTATTATTATTATTATTATTATAGTGAGTTTTTCATACCAGCGTTAGCGAATGATCTTTCATTGGACTCTGAGTGACTGCAAGTCTATTTCGTTCTTCAGGACTCTTCAAGGTATTCAGATCGATCAGAACAATGCTGTTGAGCCCAGTCGGCTGTAGAATACACCGACTACATCTTTACAGCGGGGTAAGACTCCTCTAATGAGTGTCCTGTTTATGACATTAAACAATCTGATAGTGAGGATCCTGTAATGTTGTGGCTTTGGGGGAATTTATAATAAAGTACAACTTTATCGCCATTGTTTCCAGGTCCACTATGTCCCCGAGTGGTAGCACCTGATAGATTCCTATCTATGGGTCATATAGAAGTAAACTGAGAACTTATGCTAAATTGTATTATTTGAAATAGGATTGTTTTGACATTTAAACTTGCATTGTTATGTTTAACTAATTTTTTTTTAAATAGAAATGTTTATATGAATAAAAATGGATTTGGCATTACAGTAATTACACTGATTGATATGCCATAAAACTAAACTAAACCAAATAATATATTGTTGATATATATATATATATATATGTGTGTAAAGAGGATTTGGTACTAAATAATTTACAGTTGTTGATGTGTCATAAAACCAAATCAAACCAAGTCATGTATATTTAATATATATGTATAAAGAGATTCTACCTTAAATAACGGACAATGGTTGATATGCCATAAAAATAAACCAAACCGAACCCTATTTATTTTATAAATATGTATAGAGAGAAGTTGGCATTAAATAACCAACAATGGTTGATATGCCATAAAATCAAACAAAACCAAATCATATATATTTAGTATATATGTATATATAGAGAGAGGGTTTGGCTTAAATTACCTACTAAGGATACGTAAAAAAAAGTGCGGAGGAAGACAGGATACAGTGATGAGAAACAATACAAAACAAAAATAACCAGAAAACAAAAATAGAAAGAAAAACAACTGCATGGATATTCGAAGCGAGAAGTAAGCGAAATATCACACGAGAAACCTGGACATCACTAAGAAAGGAAACCCTAAGAGAGAAACTGTATCCCTTCTGATAGCAGCACAATACACAATAAGGGCCGATTATATCGAAGCAGGAATAGACAAGACACAACAGAATTGCTTATGTACATTATGTGGCAGTAAAGACGAAATGATCAATCACATAATAAGTGAATTAGAAGAGAAGGAGTATAAGACTTGACACAACTGGGTGAGCAAGGTGACCTACAGGGAATTGGGCAACAAGTTTAAATCAATCCAGAATCCACCCTAGAAAAAAAGTTCCCTGGGATTTTGAGATACAGACGGATCACCAAATCTCGGCCAGACGAACAGACCTAGAGATAGTCAACAAAAAAACAGAACCAGCCGATTAGAGGATTTTGCTGTTCGGGCCCCAGAGTAAAACTGAAAGAAAGCAAAAAGAGAGATAGGTACAAAGACCTTGCTACAGAACTGAAAAAGCTACAGAACATGAAAGTGACGGTGATACCAATTGTAATTGGTGTACTCGGTAGAGTCACCAAAGGGTTGATACAAAGACAGGAGGACTTGGAAATAAAAGGACGAGTGGAGACCATCTAAACTCCAGCATTATCAAGATCGGCTAGAATACCTGGTTTTAAGTAGGTTTTCATAGAGCAAACAATAGTTTTTTGGTGATAGTTGCGCACTTGTTCATGTATGACTGGCGTTGTTACTATATAGTAAGGCTGGGTCGGCGGATGTAACTAGGTAGGGCTCCCTAGAATAACAAAATCCCCTTCGCTTTCAAATTTCTGGGGCTTCATGCTCCCCTAAATTTTGTTATTTTATTACTTTTTTTTGTGGAAATAAAATCAAGATCGTTCTGAATACAGAGAAGAGTCCTGGAGACTTGAGAAGACTGACTCTCTCTCAAACTCTAGTAAGAAATCTCCAGCCAACGCTGGTGTGAAAAAAGTCTTATAAGAGTAAATTAATATAAATAATCAGGGGAAAACTGAAAGAAATCAAAAAGGAAGATAAGAACGAAGACCTTTCAAGAGAACTGAAAAACTATGGAACATAAAAGGGATGGTAATACAAATTATAATCGGTGGGCTCGGTACAGTCACCAAAAGATTGGTAAAAGGACGAGAGGAATTGGAAATAAGAGCACGAAAAGAGACGATGCAAACGACAGAATCATTAAGACAGGCTAGAATACTGAGAAGAGTCCTGGAGACTTAAGGAGGCTTGCTGTCACCCAAACTCCAGTGAGAGACCATCAAGTAATGCTGGAACAAAAAACTCTGAAAGGAGTAACAATAATAGAAATAATATAGAAAAGATTAAATTTGACCCTACGAACAAATGGTATATGCGCAACCTAGCATTTGTCCTCGAGAATGAGACACATAAACTCTTATAGGATTTTAACATACAAACGGATCACCTAAACGACCAGACCTTAGAATAATAAACAACAGAAAGGAGAACTTGCCGAATTGTGAAATTTGCTGTCCCGTAAGAGTAAATTGATAATTATAATCAGGTTAAAACTGAAAGAAAGCGAAAAGATAAGAACCTAGACTTTGCAAGAGAACTGAAAAAACCAGGGAACATAAAAATGATTGTGACGCCAATTGCTATTAGTGCACTTGGTAAAGGGACAGAATAACTTGGAAATAAGAGGACGAATGGAACCCATCCTGACTATTAGGATCAGTAAAAATACTAAGGAGAGTCCTGTAGATTTGAGGAGGTTTACTCTCATTCAAACTTCTATGAGAAACCATCAGCTAACGGTAGTTTGAAAAAGTCGCAAAAGAGTTAAATAATAATAATAATAATAATAATAATATGCGGTGACAGAGATGAAATAATCAGTCACATAGTAAGCGAATGCAGCAAATTGGCACAGAAGGAGTACAAGGCTAGACACGACTGGGGTGGGCAAGGTGATCCACTGGGAAATGTGCAAGAAATTTAAATTTGACCATAACAACAAATGGTATATGCACAACGCAACACCTGTCCTAGAAAATGACACACACAAACTCCTATGGGACTTTGACATTCAAACGGATCACCTAATCTCGGTCAGAAGACCAAATCTGATAATAATCAACAGAAAAAAAAATGAGAATTTGCAAAATTGTCGACTTTGCTGTCCCGGCTGACCACAGAATAAAACTGAAAGAATGTGAAAAGAGAGATAAGTACCTCGACCTTGCTAGAGAATTGAAAAAAACTATGGAACATGAAGGTGACAATTATACCAATTGTGATTTGTACTATTGACACGGTAACTAAAGGATTATTAAAGGACCTGTACGATTTGGAAGTTGGCGGCCGAGTGGAGACTATCAAAACAAAAGCATTATTGAAAACGGCTAGAATACTGAGAAGAGTTCTGGAGACTTGAGGAGACTTGCTGTCACTCAGTCTCATGTGAAAGACCATCAGCTTACGCTGATGTGAAAACCTCTTATGAGTAAATAATAATAATAATAACCCAGCATCTGTCCTGGGGCGAAAAGAGGGACAAATACTTAGACCTTATCAAAGAAAGAAAACGCTGTGGTATCTTGAAAGAGACGGATATATCAATTGCAATAAGAGGGACTGGGACGGTCTCCGAGGGTTTGGAAATGACTGGATGGCCACCCAAACTAGAGCACTGTTGAGAGAGGATAGAATACTGAGAAAAGTCCTGAAGACTTGAGGAGACTTTCTGTTACTGAAACACCAGTGAAAAACCATCAGCTAACTCTGGTGTGGAAGACTCGTTAAGTATAATAATAATAATAATAATTAAGAAGGTTGGATCAGTTGGAAATCAGAGGATAAATCGAAACCATCCAAACTACAGAGTTGTTGTTGAGATCGGCTAGAATACTGAGAGGAGTCCTGGAGACATGAAGTGACTTGCTATCACTTAGACTCTGATGAAAGTCTATTAACTAATGTTGTATAACATATGACCCCGTGTGCTTTGACAAGCTGTCACGTTATGATTAGTAAACAAGGGGATGGCAGTGCATCGGGGCAGGCCAGTCGAGCAGGTGTGTAATCGGAAGGAGACCACGTGATATGAGAACTACGGGTAAGTTTTAGACAGGGCCCAGAGAATCGTGAGTCGAGCCGGGGATAGGCAGCCGATCAGAGTTGTCTCAGACGTCTCTGACGATACGGCTTGCTTAGCAAATGCAAAGATGTAGAGAGGTATATTCCTGGGAGATGCACCCTAACCATTACTATCTGTAATAGCGATGATGCCACTTAACTACATTCTCAAGAAATGCAAAGGCGGATGCAAACTTACTATATCGTCGGAAGAGATCAATCACTTTATGTACATTGATGATATCAAATTGTTTGCTAGAAACGAAAGCGAATTGGAAACTCTAATACATGCAGTGAGATTATACAGTCAGGACATAGGGATGGAATCTGGCATAGAAAAATATGCCATGCTCATAATGAAAATCGGGAAACGGCATATAATGGACTGAATGGAACGACCAGATCAAGAAAAAATAAGAACGTTTGGAGAAAAGGAATCGTACGAATACTTGGGAATATTGGAAGCTGACACCATCAAACATGCTGAGATGAAAAAAAAAATTAAAAAGGGTATCTCAGGAGAACGAGAAAGCTACTCGAAACCAAACTATATAGCAGTAATCTTATAAAAGGGATAAATAGCTGGGCTGTCACCCTTGTAAGATACTCGAGACCAATCTTGAAGTGGACCAGAGAAGAAATAAAACAAATGGATCAGAGAACAAGAAAACAAATGACCATGCATAAGGCATTACATCCCAGAGATAATGTTGACAGACAATATGTGTCAAGAAAGGAAGGAGGAAGAGGACTTGCTAACATTGAGGATAGCGTTAACATATCAATAAAATGACTCGAAGATTAAATGGGACAATGTGGAGGAAGACTGATTACAGCCACCAGAAGCAATACTGACAACACGAGAATCAACAGAACCACAATAACCAGAAAACAAAAATGGGAAGAAAACCAACTTTATGAGCATTTTAAACGACTAATAAGCAACATCTCAAACGTGAAGAATTGGACATTGCTTAAAAAGGGAAACCTTTAGAGAGAAACTGAACCTTTTTTAATTGCAACACAAAACAACACCATAAGAACCAATATTATCAAAGCAAGAATAGATAAGACGCAACAAAACAGCAGATGTAGGTCATGTGGTGATAGAGACGAAACGATCAATCACATAATAAGTGAATGCAGTGATCTAGCACAGAAAGAATATAAGACTTGACACGACTGGGTGGGCTAGGTGATTCACTGGGAATTGTGCCTGAAATTGAAGTTTGATTCTACGAGTAAATGTTATATGTACAACCCAGGATCTGTCCTGACGCAAAAAAAAAACTCTGGGATTTTGATATACAAATGGATCACTTTATCTCGACCAGACGATTAAAACTCAGAATACTGAGAAGAGTCCTGGAGACTTGAGGAGACTTGCTATCACTCAAATTTTCGTGAGAAACCATCGGTTATCGCTGTTATGAAAAACTCTCCAAGGAGTAAAATAATAATGTTGATATTGTTATTCTTGCGTTCTTTTGCTGAAGCATTTATTGTTACGGCGTTTTAAGTGAGGCAATTTTGATTGCGAGATTTCATTTTTTTTTTTATTTGTAAAAAAAAAAAAGAACTTTTTTCTTTCTTTCTTGGCCATCGTAATTCTGTTTCCTTAAAAACTCAAAATCTTTTCTTTTTTAAAACAAAAGAAAAATCCTCTGAAAAATAAATAGATAAAATAGAATAAAATGAAATAAAATAAAAGAAGTAAGCAAAAAAAAAAAAAAAAGCAAAAAAACAAACAAACAAACAAATAAGAACTTACTTTTCTCTCCCACTTAACCGCATAAGATAGATCTGTTTTGTCAAGGAAAATATATTTCTAGATGTGCATTTCTCTTGTTTTGTCCTCGCGTGGAAGACTTTACGGTTTAGCGTGCGCCCATCCCAACCAAGCACTGAGAAGCCGGTCAAAACGAAGTGCACATATTTATGTAAGTCGGAGTAAGAAACTTGAAAGTGTACAACAAATGTGAGTGAATTGATAAGAAGCTCTAAGTCCAGCTTTCTGTCCGATTTTTCTTTTTCTTTTCTTAACACACCTCATCTTAAAACTGCATTTAACTCAAGGCACATCAACTTCTAAATTCATTTTTTTTACCACACTGATTTTCCATGCATGCATATATCTATCTATCTATCTCATACTTTTTATTTTATTTTCTCCTTTCTAATTCATTTCCAAGTCATATGAGGATTTTCTTTTTGCTTTTGTCTTCCTTTCTCCCTATTTTTATTTTTCCGGTTCTATCTATCTATCTATCTATCTATTTCAGTCTGTTCCTATATATCTACCTGTGTTTATTCATGTCTTATTTGTTCTAATTTGCATCTATCTATCTATCCATCTATCTACAGATGTGGGTAAATAGTAGGGCAGGCTGAGCTCTTTAGCTTTTGTATTGTTACCAGTAGGGGAAGAAGGAAACAGCTAAATTCAGACCTGTTTAACTCTGCTTAAAAACTTACCTTAAGTCATATCCTGGTCATCTTAAAGGGTTGGTATCTATCTATCTATCTATCTATCTATCTCATACTTTTTCTTTTTTTTTTTTTCAAATTCATTTCTAAGTCATAGGAGGATTTTCTTTTTTGTCTGTTGTCTTCCTTTCTCACTATTTTTACATTTCCGGTTTTTTCTTTCTATCTATCTATCTATCTATCTCTTCTTTTTTTTGTATTTTTCAATTAATATACACCAAAGAACTTTCTTTCTTTCTCAAGCTACGTGTTTCCATTTTTTTTTTTTTTTTCTCTTTTATACCCATCAGAGGATTTTCTTATCTTTTCATTTATTTCAAATGTATTTGTTTTGCAAGCTAACTTCTTTGCTTATGTGTCTTTCTATATTAAGTCCTTTATCTCTGTCCGAACTGCACGAGTTATATTATATTATATTATATTATAGACACATACGTCTATCTGAGCTTTAGTATTGTTTGCGTACATGTATGTCCATAGTTTGCCTTCCCTTTTTTGGTAGTTTGTATTGAGGCATGCTAATCTATTTTCTATCATGAAATCTGTTAGATATTGCCCATTCCTATTTGACGTGTTGTGGAGGCTGTATTTGTTGTTTCCGTTTTTCCCGATTTGGGCATTCATGTCTCCGCCAATGACTAACATGTTGTGTTTCGGGATGCTACGCACTAATGAGGATAGCTCATCGTAGAAGGTGACTAGTTCAGTTTCTTCACTAACATTGGTAGGGCTGTAGCAAGAGATCATTGTTGCTCTGGGGTTGCCGTTAAAAGTAGCTGCCATCATTCTAGGTTGTATTTTCTCAAGGCTATTTAGCATTTTTACTGCTCTAGGTCCTATAAGTAATCCTACCCCTCCTACTGCGGCGTTGACAGAGTTTTTCATTCGGATACAGTGACGAGCGACCACCCATTGCCAGTTTCGTGATATTTTATGTCTTCGGTGTGCGTGTATCTGTGTTCCTGTATGCATATTATGTCAAAGAAATGGAAAAATAGTGCAATGAATTGCGAGGCATACTCCTCTTTTGAGGGTGTGTCTACCGATCACCGAATAGTCACGGCGAAAATACGGTTAAGCCTACGAAAAAACGCCAAACGAACAGCGACCACCAAACACTATGACTGGGCCCTATCGAACAACAGAGATATAAGAGATAAATGCGTATTAGAATTAAGAAACAGATTCAAACACCACAAGAAAAGACCGAAAAAAGTACACCAAACGACGAATATGAAAATTTCGTCAATGCACACCTCGAGGCAGCAGCGAAATGCATTCCAGCAAAACTCAAAACTAAATATAGAGTCCCATGGGAAACTTTAGCGGTGAGAGAAAAACATGCACTAGTGAAAACAGCCTCCAAAAACTATCGAAAAAAACAAATACAAATGCCTTAAAACTAAAAACGGCACAATATCAATTAGCAGGCATATATAAAAAGGAACAGACAGAATACATTCAAAATCAGATAGATAAGATTAGAGACTCGGTGGAAGATAGACAATCTAGGATAGCCTGGCAAACAATAAACGAAGTGAGTAGAAGAAAGAACACAGCCAAAGCAAAACTGAAAGCAGCAAACCAACAAGGAAGAATAAAACTGTGGAAACAGCACTTCCAAAACCTACTAGGAAACCCACCGAAAATAACACATGAACCAATCACCAGAATAATTAGACATTAAACTAGGACCGTTCACACAAGAAGAACTCGACTTGGTTCTCGGAAAAATTAAAAATAGGAAAGCTGCTGGGCTGGACGAAATTCCCCCGGAAGTATGAAAGACCAGACAATTCGACGACATACTGCTCCGACACTGCAACGCAGTATACAATCAAAATCCGATAGATAGATGGATGAAGGGATGCATACTCCCCTTCCCTAAAAAGGGGGACCTCGGATTAGCCAAAAACTACCGAGGCATAACACTTACATCCATAGCAGCCAAAATCTACAATGCCCTACTACCAAACCGCATAGAACCCAAAAATCGACAACATACTTAGAAAAAACCAAAATGGCTTCCGAAGAAATAGATCCACGACCTCACAAATATTAACCATCCGTAGAATCCTTGAAGGTGTACGGGCAAAAAACCTACAAGCGACATTAATATTTGTCGACTTTACCAAGGCTTTCGATTCCATTCACAGAGGAAAGATGGAACAAATCCTACTAGCATACGGCATACCTAAAGAAACCGTAGCGACAATAACGATTCTCTATAGAAACACTAAAGTAAAAGTACGATCACCAGATGGAGACACAGAATACTTTGACATTGTAGCAGGAATACTACAAGGGGACACGCTGGCTCCGTACCTCTTTATCATTTGTCTAGACTACGTACTTAGAACATCGATTGACAAAATCAAAGAGAATGGCTTCGAACTGACGAAGAAAAGAAGCAGAAGGTACCCTGCAACAACAATTACCGACGCCGATTACGCCGATGACATAGCGATACTGGCAAATACACCTGACCAAGCCGAAACACTACTGCATAGTTTGGGACGAGCAGCAGCAAACATAGGCCTCTATGTAAATGCACACAAAACGGAATATATGTGCTATAATCAAACGGGGGACATCTCCACTCTAGAAGGAACCCCTCTTAAGCTAGTAGACAAATTCACTTACCTAGGAAGCAGCGTCGAATCAACCGAAAAGGACATCGAAACGAGGTTAGCGAAACCATGGACAGCTATCAATAGGCTATCGATTATATGGAAATCAGACCTAACCGATAAAATGAAACGCAGTTTCTTCCAGGCAGCGGTCACATCGATACTGCTATATGGATGCACTAAATGGACGCTAACAAAACGGCTGGAGAAGAAGCAAGACGGCAATTACACAAGAATGCTACGTGCAATCTTAAACAAGTCCTGGTGGCAACACCCCACAAGACACCAACTGCACGGTCACCTGCTCCCTATCACGAAAACTATTCAAGTTAGACGAACCAGACATGCAGGACACTGCTGGAGAAGCAGGGACGAACTCATAAGTGATGTACTCTTATGGACCCCCACACATGGCCGTGCAAAAGCAGGACGACCAGCACAAACATACATTCAGCAGCTATGTAAGGATACGGGATGTTGTCCTGAAGACCTACCTAGGGCGATGAACGATAGGGAAGAGTGGCGAGAGAGGGTCAGGGATATCCGTGCTACCAGCGCGATATGATGATGATGATGATGATATACACATACAGCAGCAAAAAGAGTGGGAAAATATCTGTGCGGCCCTAAAAAATCTCCACTTTGGAGGTCAATCAGGGTTCTGCAGCGAAATCATTATTACCACAGCCCCAGAACACAACTAACATTATGTATATGATTCTTTCAAATGAAGTGATTGTATGGTTGTATTTACGTAAAAACATTCTCTCTCTCTCTCTCTCTCTTTCTATCTATCTATCTATCTCTATTTCTTTCTATCTCTCTCTCTCTCTCTCTCTCTCACGCACGCACGCACATTCACGTTGTCAAAAAAAAAAAACAACAAAAAAACACAACGATAACAAGGACTGCTTTATATTTGCAATATTTGTAGACTTCCCACTGTTGTCAAAAATAAGTGCTATTATCCAGATGAAAGTTTATATTTCAAATACTCATTTTAAAAAACAGCAAAGAGTCCATCATCTGGAAGATTGGCGAAACACAGTCTTCCAAGACTTACTCCAAGCAATCTCTTTTTGTGCTGTATTTTACTAAACTCTGTAAAAATGAAAACAAAGAAAGAAGAATCGTCTATTTCTTTCCAGATTTTACATAAACTCAAAACCAATTTCTACTACAGTAACAAGAATCTTTAAAACCATAGTAGAGTAATGAGCAGTTATTTCACCAGATATTAAAGTGGCCTTGCCGGACTATGCAGAGCTCAGTAAGTCCATAACCTTCACCTGCTTGACAGTTGAATGAGTTGTGCCTTTTACACAAATAGATTTACTCAAATCAATATGTTCAATGTGTACATTTATGACAAGCAGGGAAGATTTTCTCGATGGAAAGTTTAGAACTACAATCTTTCTAAATATTTTGTCTATATATATGATCGCTACTAAATAAATATATCCTAAAGATTTTAATAAAAATTTATTTTCTTCCCAATCAGAGGAACAAGCATTTTAATTCGTTTTTTTTTAAATTTCTAATTGAGCATTATACAATTAATCTAGATATTGTTATTTTACCCCTTTGGGATTTCTTTTTTTTTACACCAGTATTAGCTGATGGTTTCTCACTGGAATTTGAGTGACAGCAAGTCTCCTAAAGTCTCTACGACTCTTCTCAGTATTCTGGCCAATCTCGATAATGCTGTAGTTTCGATGGTCTCCGATTGTCCTCTTATTTCCTTGTCTTTTAGTCCTTGTACCATTCCTTTGGTAATCGTACCAAGAGCACCAATTACAATCGATATCACCGTCAATTCCATGTTCCTTAGTTTTTTCCATTCCTTAGCAAGGTCCAGGTATTTATCTTTCTTTTCACTTTCTTTCAGTTTTACTCTGTGGTCTACTGGGGCAATAAATCGCAAGGTCAAGATAATTCAATTCACAACACGGCAAGTTCTCTCTTTTATTTAGTTATTTATTTATTTTTTTACAATCACTTGGTCTGGTTTTCTGGTCGAGATTAGTTGGTCCATGTGTATCTTAAAATCCCATAGAATTTTGTGTGCTTCATTCTTCAATTACCCAGTCGGCTGGGCTGTAGAACATACTGAATGCACCTCTGCAGAATATCCTAGATATAACACTAAACAATCTGATGGTGAGGTTCCAGTGATGTTGGAGCTTTGGGGAATGCTGATAACTTCATTGCCATCGCTCCCAGGTCCACTCTGGCCCGGAGTGGTAGCACCTGATAGGGCCCTATTTATGGATTAAATAGAAGTAAACTGAGTACTTTTGCAAAACTGAACTGCTTGAATGAGAACTGTTTGACTAAACTGAATAGCTTCAAACAGAACTGTTTTTGACAATTAAAGTGTGCACCTAAATTTAAACTGCAGACTTATGCAACTAAATTGCTTGAAATTGAACTATTTTTGTATGCTAAACTGATATGAATGAAATGGAACTGTTTTTGAGATTGAAACTGTACTCATGAGTTGTTTAATATAGAACAATTCTGACATTTAACTGTGCGCAAATAAATTCTATACTCATACTAAACTGAATAAGTTGAATTAGAACTGTTTGAATAAACTGAATTGCTTTAAACAGAAATGTTTTCGACACTTAAACTGTGTACTAATGCTTAACTACACTGTTTGAAATAGAATTGATTATTTGTATAAAAATGGATTTGGCATTAAATAACCTACAAAGGTTGATATGCCATAAAACCCAAACAGCCTAAGAACCAAACGAAATCATTCTCCACGGTAGATTCTGGGTTGTGCATATACCATTTGTTCGTGACTCTTCTTCTTCTTCTTATTATTATTATTATTATCTCCATTGGAGTTTTTCACAGATGCTGGGTTATTAATATTACTATTATTATTTACTCATAAGAGGTTTTCACATCAGCGTAAGCTGATGGTCTTTCACTGGAGTTTGAGTAACAGCCATTTTCCTCAAGTCTCCCGGACTCTTCTCAGTATTCTGACCGTTCGCAATAATGTTGTAGTTTGGTTGGTCTCCACTCGTCCGCCAACTTCCAAGTCCTCCAGTCCCTTTAATAATCCTTTAGTTACTGTACCAAAAGCACCAATCACAATTAGAATAATTGTCACCTTCATGTTCCACAGTTGTTTCAATTCTCTACCAAGGTCGAGATATTTATCCTTCTTTTCATATTCTTTCAGTTTTATTTTGTGGTCAGCCGGAACAGCAAAGGCGACAATTTTGCAAATTCTCTTTCTTTTATTGATTCTTCTTCTTCTTCTTCTTCTTCTTCTTCTTCTTCTTCTTCTTCTTCTTCTTCTTATTATTATTATTATTATTATTATTATTATTATTATTATTTACTCCTTTAGAGTTTTTCACATCAGTGTTAGCTGATGGGTTGTCACTGAAGTTTGAGTGACAACAAGTCTCCTCAAGTCTCCAGGACTTTTCTCAGTATTTTGGCCGATCTCAATCATGCCATAGTTTGGATGGTCTCCATTAGTCCTCTTATTTCAATGTACTCCAGTCCTTATAATCATATTTATTATTACCATTATTATTAACAAACTACAGCGCTGAATATATTTCCTAAAGTATTAATATGCAGCAGTAAAAAAATGCATGCCGACATCATTAGCTCTCGTTTGGTGTCTCTGTTGAATCGCATATCAAACTATGTGGGTTATTTAATGCCAACGCCATCTTTGTAAAAGAACACTAGGAATACTATTTAACCAATAGCTGGGCGGATAATGGTGTTCATACTTTTTCCAAAGGTATTTGTCTGAAAGTGAACGTAATAGCGTGACTGGAGATCGAACTTGCTATGTACAATATCACATTCAAGCACGGTAGCCACGACGTCACAAGAATTGCCCACAATCAAGACTACATGTGTCCCTCAAAAGTTATAATAGTTATAATATTCCGTGTAGGAGGTGTGTGTCGCGTAATGGTTATGATGGTAGATAATGGAATTGGCTACTAGAGTTCAAATCCTTCAACAGACTGCGTTTCACTTCACGTTAATTTTCTTACCAAAGGCAAGAATCTATCTGTTCTCAACCAAGCCATAGGTTAATAGTTGGGTAGACTAGGTTTCTCACTTTGGATCAGGCAATCCGTCTCCGGAATAAAAACACTAAATTGAAATCAGTTGTACTTGTTGACCTCTCTTTGCGTTCTGCTGATACAAAAGATAATCCAACATGCTCCTCTTTTGATATAAGATTGATTGACCTTTACAAAAATACATATCAAAGTAAAAAAAAAAAAAAGTTATTTTATTTATTTTCGTTTTTATCGCCAATTTCTTATTCTTAAAAAATATAACAATACTAAAATACGGTTTAGGATTTTTCAAATTTTTGGACGTGAATTCACTTCTGTTATCAGTTCGTAAACATTTTTTTATAGCCATTAGGGTATGAATCCAATTATTCTTCCTCCATCTATGGGTAAATAGTAGGGCAGACTAGGTTCATCAGTCTTGGCGAGGCAACTGGTCTAGGAGAAGGAAAACTCTGAATTCAGACCTCATAAACTCCGTTTAAAAATTGACCTTGTGTCATATCCGGTCCGAGCGGAGGGGTTGGGTAAATATGTATATTGCCATTAGGATAGATGTCCGTGTGATATTTTTTGTAGCGAGTAAAGTATAAAATTTTTGCTTTAAAAATATAACATTTTAAGGTTTGAATTACGATCAATTCTAAAGAGGAGTACTGTTATATCCTTGTTGTCAAATCAATCTTAAGAATTAACCTTGTATCATGCATCGAGTGAAGGTAAGTTTAGTATAATATATATATATATATATATATATATATGTGTGTGTGTGTGTGTGTGTGTGTGTGTGTGTGTGTGTGTGTATGGGGGGGCGTTATGAAAATGGTACGTGGATATCCTTGCTTAGTTAACTTAGCCACAGTCGGTGTGTTGGAGGGAAAAAGTTGCTTCATATTTAAGAATTCAGTATATATATATATATATATATATATATATATATATATGTGTGTGTGTGTGTGTGTGTGTATGTATATATATGTGTGGGGGGGCGTTATGAAAATGGTAAGTGGATTTCCTTGCTTAGTTAACTTAGCCACAGTCGGTGTGTTGGAGGGAAAAAGTTGCTTCATATTTAAGAATTCAGTATATATATATATATATATATATATATTATTTCAAAATAATTTTTGGAATGAGACACCATTACCTTGAAAATTTTTTTAAAAACTCAAAATCATTAAACTTTGGTATATTAATCATATATAAGTATATCCATTGGATGTATTGTTCTTTCACACATACACACACACACACACACCCGGGGGGTTGTGTCTAATAACAAAGGCAACTATTCTAGGAGAACTTCAAAATTAAAACTGACGAAGAATGCTCCAACATCAAACCTTTGCTGTCTTGTACACACCCTTTGGCAGGGAAAGTCTAAAAAATTTGACTGTAATAAAATCTGCCGTTTACATAGCCACCATTGTCACAGCCACACCTAAGCCTCATACGTGGTCCCCACAATAAAAATAACCTTGGGTCAAATATGACCAGCAGGGAGGATCCAACCCTCGTACGTTATTTAATGCCAAATGTTTATTCAAACATTGTAAATATATGATTTTGTAACCACTAAACTGTGTACCAACAAAAGATTAATACTAAATAGAATTATTCGTCTTAAATAACAACACTTGTAAATACTTCACTGTGTACAAACAAATGATTAATTTTGAATTGAATTGTGTGTTAGACAGCAATAATTGAAACTATTTAAATATGGGCAAATAAAAACAATTCTCGTGTGCAAACAAATTAGTTCTAACTCATTTAAAAGTGAAATTACCTACAGCATAATCTCTTACATATCATGTATTTAAATGTGGACAAACAAAGGATTGATGTTAAATCGTTACTGTTATATAGCAATACTCGAAACCATTTTATTGTGTGCAAACAAATGATTAATAGTAAATAAAATTATTTGTATTAGATAGCAATACTTGAAACCATTTAAGTTTGCGAGAAAACATGCTCAGGTTCTTTTAATAATGTCAACAAAATGTTTTTACAAGTCATATATTCAATATATATGTATATATGTGTATAAACAGGATTTGACATAAAGTAACCGAAAGTGTTTAATATGTCATAAAAACCAACAAAACCAAAATAAATTTATAATTTGTAAACAAATAGTTTGAAGGTAACAATTTTCAAAAGAGCCAGAGCTTATTTATTTGAACGCAGTTAAATGATTTTAAGTATTGCTAAAACGCTATTTCTTCTAAGCAGTGGTCGTGTCGATACAGCTATATGGATGCACTACATTAACGCTAACTAAACGAATGGAGAAAAAACTTGACAGCAACTACACAAGAATGCTGCGAGCAATACTGAACAAGTTCTGGAGGCAGCACTCTACAAAGCAGCTGCTATACGGCCACCTACCACCGATCACAAAAAACTATCAAAGTTAGACGAACCAGACATGCGGGACACTGCTGGAGAAGTAGAAACGAGCTCAAAAGTGATGTACTCCAGTGGACCCATTCACACTGGACTAGCAAAGGCAAGATGACTAGATAGAACCTTTATACAGAAGCTCTATGTCGATACGGGATGTAGCCCTGAAAACCTGCCGGAAGCAATGGACGATAGGGAGGTGTGTCGAGAGAGGGTCAGGGATATCCGTGCTGATGGTTCGACATGATGATGACTTGGAAGTATTGCTGTGTAATAGTAATAATCCAAATTGCCCAGTCGACTGCAGCTGTAGAATACACTAACTGCACCTCTGTCGAGGGGTAAGACACCTCCTCAACGAATGTTCTTATTATGACACTAAACAATCT
This sequence comes from Sepioteuthis lessoniana, assembly GCA_963585895.1. Classification (NCBI taxonomy): domain Eukaryota; kingdom Metazoa; phylum Mollusca; class Cephalopoda; order Myopsida; family Loliginidae; genus Sepioteuthis; species Sepioteuthis lessoniana. The sequence goes on from OY757940.1 coordinate 58,742,464, forward strand.
GATGGTGAAGTTCCAGTGACACTTGAGCTTCGGGGATTGCGGAATACCCCTTCACTGCCATCGCTCCTTGGTTCACTCTGGCTCAGAGTGGTAGTAACTGATAGGATCCTCTTGATGGGTTGAATAAAAGTAAAATACTTACTTATGCTAAAACTTAGTTGTTTGAAATAGAACTGTTTTTACATTGAACCTGCGTATTGATACTAAACTGAATTGCTTGAAATAGAACTGTTCTGACATGTAAACTGCATACTTATGCCAAACTGAGTTGTTTGAAATAGAACTGTTTTTGATATTGAATCTTTACTTACGCTAAAGTGAATTGTTCGAAATCACACAGTTTTGACATTTAACTGTGTGTAAGCAAAAACTGTACTATACTAAGCTGAACTCTTTGAATTAGAACTATTTGAATAAGCTGAATAGTTTGAAATAGAAATGTTTTTGACAATTTAACTGGAACCTCACCATTAGATTGTTTTATGGCATATGATGGACACTCGTTGGGCGAGTCTTAAAAAGAAGCAAACAGTGTATTCTACGGTCCTAGCCCTCTGGGCAATGCTGTATCTTTACCATCAGATTCAGTTTAATGCCTTACCCGGAATACCCAATTTTAGGGTTTGGGTATTAACCCTCATCATGGTATACAGTCAATATATTCAAAGCCCTGGCTAAGAGATAAAAGAAAATAAATTTCATCGCAGAGGAAATGTATACACTGTATACCTTCTATCATACAAGGCAATGTTTCGAAAATAAAACTATATGGGAAAAGGAAGACGGAGGAAGAGAGAATTATTGTGATTTACGCATTAGAAATTACAAATACTTCCCATTTTAAACGATTTTCTTGTCATTTCTCACATAATAAGGCATATTTCTTCACTTTCATATTTTAAGGCAACGCCTAATTCACAGTTTATTGTTAGTACAAGAACTTCAAATGCTATATATCGCTGTTATCAACATTCTGCTCTTAACTATAATTATCATCTGATTTACGGGTCGAGCAAAGAATAAAACCCAAGTACGTTTCATCCTTACACGCATTCCAGTCGTTAAGTATCAGGTACTTATTACACCTGATCGACACTATCTATTATGCACCCAACCAACCCTCACAATTTGCATCATCATTGAAAAGAAATAATCTTCTATGTACATACGTACAAAACTCGACTAAAATTACATCAAGTTTATACATATATATATATATATATATATATATATGGAATGGGATGAACAATTTATACCTTCATTGAAAAGAAACAATCTTCATTTTACGTACATTTAAAACCTGGCTAAAATTATAACGAGTCACACACACACACACACACACACACACACACTCATATATATATATATATATCATTGAACTAGGGGCGATTTTATTGCTACATAGTATATATATATATATATATATATAAGTCGCAATATATATATATATATATATATATATATATATATACTACGGTTGCTAACATTACTTTTTTTACTATTAAGACTTTGGTGACAGTCAGTTTCTGACTGACACACACACACACACACACACACACACACACACACACACACATATATATATATATATATATATATCGCCTCTGGTAGGTCTTCAGGGCTACATCCCGTATCCTCACATAGCTGCTGAATGTATGTTTGAGCTGGTCGTCCTGCTTTTGCTCAGCCCTATGTGGGGGTCCATTGGTGTACATCACTTATGAGCTCGTTCCTGCTTCTTCAGCAGTGTCTTGCATGCCTGGTTCGTCTAACTTGGATTGTTTTCGTGACGTGAAGCAGGTGGCCTTATAGTTGGTGCCTTGTGGAGTGTTGCCGCCAGGACTTGTTCAATATTGCTCGCAGCTTTCTTGTGTAATTGCCGTCTAGCTTCTTCTCCAGCCGTTTAGTTAGCGTCCAATTAGTGCATCCATACAGCAGTATCGATACAACCGCTGCCTGGAAGAAACTGCGTCTCATTTTATCGGTCAGTTCGGATTTCCATATGATCGATAGCCTATCGATGGCTGTCCATGCCTTCGTTAGCTGCGTGTCGACGTCCTTTTCGGTTGATGAGACGCTGCTTCCTAAGTAGGTGAATTTGTCTACTAGTTTCAGAGGGGTTCCGTCTAATGTGGTGATGTCGCCTGCTTGATTATAGCACATATATTCCGTTTTGTGTGCATTGACATGGAGGCCAATGCCTGCTGCGACTAGTTCCAAGCTATGTAATTGTGTTTCGGCTTGGTTGGTTGTATTTGCCGGTATCGTTGTGTCATCGGCGTAGTCGGCGTCGGTAATTTTCCTTGTCAGCTCGAAGTCGTTTTCTCTTATTTTATCAATCGATGTTCTAAGCATGTAATCTTGACAGATGATAAAGAGGTATGGGGCTAGCGTGTCTCCTTGTAGTACTCCTGCTACAATGTCGATGTATTGTGTCTCCATCTGGTGAACGTACATTCACTTTGGTGTTTCTATAGGGAATCGTCATTGCTACTACGGTTTCTTTAGGTAGGCCGTATGCTATTAGGATTTTTTTCCATATTTCCTCTGAAAATGTCCGAGTTTTTGTCTCTCTTTTCATTTTCTTTGATTTTCTCTCTCCGGTCCGCTGAGAAAGCAAAGTCAACTATGCAGTAAGTTCTCTTTTTTTGCTAACTTATCACTTGGAAGTCAGACCTGACCGATAAAATGAAACGCAGTTTCTTCCAAGCAGCGGTCGTGTCGATACTGCTGTATGGATGCACTACATGGACACTAACAAAACGTATGGAGAAAAAACTTGACGGCAACTTCTCAAGAATGCTGCGAGCAATATTGAACAAGTCCTGGAAGCAGCACTCCACAAAGCAGCAGCCGTATGGCCACTTACCGCCCATCACGAAAACCTTCCAAGTTAGACGAATCAGACATGCGGGACCCCTTCACATGGACAAGCAAAGGCAAGACGAATGGATAGAACCTATATACCGCAGCTCAGTGCAGATACGGTATGTACCCCTGAAGACCGACCGGAAGCAATGGAAGATAGAGAACGGTGTTGAGAATGGGTCAGGGATATCCATGCTGATGGCAATTATAATTATCTTACTTCTTGCGAGGTTTTCGCACCAGCTTTAACCGATGATCTTTCACTAGAGTTTGAGTGACAGAAAGTCTCCTCAAATCTCCAGGACTCTTCTCAGTATTCTGGCCTATCTCAAATATGTTGGATGGTCTCCACTTATTTCCAAATCGTTCAATCTATGTATCAATCCTTTAGTTCTCTTGCAAGGTAAAAAAAAAACTTGTCACTCTTTTCGCTTTCTTTGATTTTCACTGTGTGGTCCGCTGGGAGGGCGATGTCCTCAGTACAGGAAGTTTTCTTTTTCTCGGCTGGAACGGCAAAAATCCACCGGATCCAAAGTTCTTTTTTAGCTTATTAATTAACCCTTGGTCTGGTTGTCTGGCAAGGATTGATTTATCGGTTTGTATCTTAAAGTCTCTGAGAATTTTATGTGTCTCACTTTTTTGGACAGATTCTGCTTTGTGTATTTACCATTTATTAATATGATTGAATTTTGATCCCATTATTATTAATAGTTGTATTTACTCCTTGTGAATTTTTCACATTAGTTTTAGCTGATGGATTTTCACTGGAGTTTGAGTGACAGCAAGTCTCCTCAAATCTCCAGGACTCTTCTCAGTATTATGGCCGTTCTCAATAATGCTGAAGTTTGGATGGTCTCCACTCGACTTCCAATTTCCAAGTCCTCCAGTCCCTTTTATAATGACGATTGGTATAATTGTCACCTTCTTGTTCCACAGTTTTTCAATTCCTAAGCAAGTCTTCAACCACACTTAACTGAGTCAATGAATTAACTGTACTTTGCCATGTCGGCTGGGGTTGTAGAATACATCGACTGCACTTCTACAGAGGGGTAACCACCCACCAACGAGTGTCCTGATATGACACTAAACAATTTAATGGCGAGGTTCGTACCCCTTTATTGCCATTACTCCCAGGTCCTACTTCTTTTCACTTTCTTTCAGTTTCATTTAGTGGTCAGCCCGGACAGCAAAGTCCATAATTTCGAAATTTCTCTTTTTTTGTTGTTGTTGATTTTTATAAGGTCTGGTCTTCTGGCCGAGATTAGGTGTTCTATTTGTATGTCAAAGTTCCATTGGAGTTTATGTGTGTCTCTTTCTAGGACAGATGCTGAACCAGAATTAGCTGGTTGTCTTTCAATCGAACCTGAGTTACAGTAAGTCTCCTCAAGTCTCCTGGACTTTATTGAGTATTCTGGCAGATTTTGTTAATGCAGCAGTCTAGATAGTCTTTTCATTGATTTCCTTTTTCACCTGTCTTTTTTCCAAGTTTTTTTTAACAGTTTCATGCGTAAACAATTACAATTGGTATCATCCTCACTTTTATGTTCTAAAACATTTTCAACTCTCTGAATGAAGATCAAGGTAGTTGTCGATATTCTCACTTTCTTTTAATGTTATTCCCTTATCTACCGAAATGAAAAAATCCCCCCAAAATCTTTTTTCCATTTATTAAAATGGTCCACAAGGAGGGCTATGTCCTCAGTACAGGAAGTTTTCTGTCAGAAATTTACTCCTATTTGAGGTCGTAAGGGAATAATTTCCCCGTAAGATATTAATATTTCTGTGGTGATTTTCCGAGAGTTGTGTCTTTAGTTTTAAAACTCGTTTTGTAAACAGCTAGTCAGATAGCATTTCGTATCATTTAGTCAACGGTAAATTGTTATAACTTTCACCTAAACTCGAATGAAAGCGTAAATAAAAAAAGATTGGTGACCTGAAGGCTCTCTTTTCAATAGCTACTACACCGAGGTGTAGGGGAGAGCACTATTCCTTTCCTTGGATTGCTATAATTTCGTATATCCAATCATCAGAATATTTGCCCCCTCGGTTGGGGCTGTAGAATACACCGACTACAGTGGGGTAGTACCCCCACCCAGTGAGAGTCCTGGATATGACACTAAACTATTTGATGGTGAGGTTCCGGTGATACTGGGGCTTTGGGGAATGCGGAGCACCCCTTCATTGTCATTGCTCCCTGGTCCATTCTGGCTCGGAATGGTAGCACCTTATAGGGTCCTATCTATGTGTTAAATAGAACTAAACGGCATATTTATGCTAAACTGAATTGTCTGAATTTAAACTTTTTGACTAAACTGAATAGCTTGAAATAGAAGTGTTTTTGACAATTAAACTGTGTACTTAGATTTAAACCACGTACTTATGCTAAACTGAATAGTCTGAAATGGAATTCTTCTTACGCTAAACTGAATTGTTTAATATAGAATTGTTTTTACATTTAACTGTGTGTAAAGGAAATCTATACTTATACTAAACTGAATTAGCTGAATTAGAACTGTTTGATTTAACTGAATAGCTTGAAATAGAAATGTTTTTGACAATTAAACTGTGTACTCATGCTAAACTGAATTGTTTGAAATGAACTGATTATTTGTTTAAAAATGGATTTGGCATTAAATAACCTACAAAGGTTAATATGCCATTTCACCCAACCAACCAATTAACCAACCAACCATCAGAATATCTTTTCCCACAAGTGAAGCAAGAATCCTACAAGCAAACGAGCTTATGTACTGGACTGCGACAGTATAGTAACCGATGCCAGATGATAGATAGATAGATAATGTAAAGGGAATGAGCTGGAGGGAATTTGGGTTGGGAGAAAGACAATTAATGAAACATAAAAAGATAGGTTGTTTGTTTGTTTGTTTGTTTTACGGCGTATGAAGCCTTTTCCCGTCATTTAACGCGTAATTAAATAATTTTGATAAAAGTTTCTAAAATTTCACTTATGGATGAGTATAGTTTTTAGGCTTACACACATTTTAAATGTCAAAAATAGTTCTTTTTCAAACAATTCATTTTAGTTAATTTCAAACAATTCAGTTTAGCGTAATTACACAGTTTAGTTCTATTTGGCCACAGACAGGTTCATATCAGATGCTACCACTCCCGGCCAGAGTGCACCTGGGAGCGATGACTTTGAATGGGTACTCCACATTCTCCAAGGCTCAAGCATTACTCGAGCTTCCCTAGATTGTTTAGCGTGATGTGTACGACACTCGTTGGCGGAGTCTTGTCCCTCTGCAGAGATGCAGTCAGTGTATTCTGCTGCCCAAGCTCACCGTGCCAATAAAAAATAGATTTGGTTTGGTTTCTTTGATAAATGGCATATCAATATTTTTGGGTTTTTTAAAGCCAAAGCCATCATTGTTGGAAAAAATTAGTGGTACTTTTAAGACATAACCGAGGCAGGGATAAAGGAGTTCATGCCTTTCTCAAGGGTTCAAAAGAAAACGTAATAACGCGACTGAGGTTCGAACACACTTTAATGTCGTAGTATAGAACGTTAAGCATTATGCCAGGGGTCTTTCTCATGAAGAAATCGAGTGAAAAGAAAAAAAGAAAGAAAGAAAGAAAGAAAGAGTGTTCATTTACGAAAGAGAAAGAAAGAAAGAAAGAAAAGGGGAAGGAATTATGGCGAACTAGTGAATTCCAAAAAGAAAAAGACAAAATATCTAAAATCAGAAAAGAAAAATCCCCGTAATAGAAAGAAAGAAAGAAAGAAATGGAAGAAAGAAAAAAAGAATGAAAGAAAGAAAAGAGGAAGAAATTATGGCGAACTAGTTAATTCCAAAAAGAAAAAGACAAAATATCTAAAATCAGAAAAGAAAAATTTCCGGAATAAGAAAGAAAGAAAGAAAGAAAGAAAGAAAGAAAGAAAGAAAGACGGCGAGCAAGTTAGTTCCAAAGAGAAAAAGACAAAATATCTAAAATCAGAAAAGAAAAAATTCCGGAATAAGAAAGAAAGAAAGAAAGAAAGAAAGAAAGAAGGAAGGAATTATGGCGAACTAGTTAATTTCAAAAAGAAAAAGACAAAATATCTAAAATCAGAAAAGAAAAATCCCCGTAATAGAAAGAAAGAAAGAAAGAAAGACGGTGAGCATGTTACTTACAAAAAAGAAAAAGACAAAATACCAAAAAACAGAGAAGAAAAATTTCCGGAATAGAAAGGAAAGAAAGAAAAAAAGACGGCGAGCAATTTAGTTCCAAAAAGAAAAAGACAAAATACCTAAAATCAGAGAAGAAAAATTTCCGGAATAAAAAAGAAAAAAAGAAAGTAAAAAGAAAGAAAGAAAGTAAAAAGAAAGAAAGAAAGACGGCGAGTAAAAAACAAAATACTTCAAATCAAAGAAGAAAATTCCCGGAATAGAAAGAAAGAATGAAATGAATAACGAGGAAGTCTCTACGTGAGAGCCAACCAGTCAGCCAGTCAGACCAACTTACAGTCGAGCAAGTTCAATCAGAGATTTTTTAATAAAAACCAAAAATGATTACGAATTCTATTTTGGGATTTTCAATGCTCCATTCGTCCTCTAGTCTTTCTTTTAATCCATTAAGTCTGTCTAGTTGATCTGCGTTAAAGACCACCTCTTTTGGTCATTGGCCGGGAGAATTGTTCTCTCATTCAAAAAACAAAAATATAAAAAAAAAAAGAAAAGAAAAAAAAAACTGAACTCATACACACATACATTGCAAATAGAATAGTTTAGAAGACATACCGTATTGCGTTCGCCTTAGAATAAACCTATGATTTCATTTATTAACCAACAGATAAAAATAAAACAGACCAACGAACAAAAAAAAAAAATCTGAAATATACGCGCTTTCTCTTTCAAGGTTTGATTGCTGTTCTGTTTATGTTGTTCTGTTTAAGGTGGTGATGGTGATCGTGGTGGTGATGATGATCGTGGTGGTGGTGATGATGATGATGAGTTCAGTTTATTATTTGTTTTGTTCCTGGCGTTTAAACTCCTTTTTTTTTTTTTGCAATGCATCAGGGACGCCTTGGCGGAATAAATCTAGAAAATAGAAATGTTGGATGTTACGCATCTTGAAAAATCGTATGTTGCTGCCCTGATTATTGAGATTGATTTATTTAACTCTTTTGAATTCAAAATCTTTTCAATCATTGATTTTTACTTTTTCAATCTTTTAAATTTTTGATTGTTTCAATTCTGGATCTTTTAAATTCTGTATCTTTTAAGTTAATGATCTTTGAAAATCTATGTTACGAATTTTTGATCTTTTAGATTCTGTATCTTTTAAGTTGATGATCTTTGAAAATCTGTTAGGAATTTTTGAGCTTTTAAATTCTGTATCTTTTAAGTTGATGATCTTTGAAAATCTGTTACGAATTTTTGATCTTTTAAATTCAGTATCTTTTAAGTTGATGATCTTTGAAAATCTATGTCACGAATTCTTGATCTTTTAAATTCTATATCTTTTAAGTCGATGATCTTTTAAATTTTCAATCTTTGAAAATCTATATAATAAATTCTTGATCTTTTAAAATCATTATCTTTTGCATTAGATCTTAAATTATATTTTTTGTGAAATTCATTTTTTGAATTAGTGATTTTCAAATTTGATCATCTTTTAAAATTTTGATCATTTTAAGTCGTGAACTTTTAACTTCTTGATCGTTTACGTTTTTGAAATTTGAAAATTTTGATCATTTGAATTCATAATTTTTTAAACTCAAGACTTTTTAAATTTATGATCTTTTAAATTCTTGAACTTTAAAATTTTTTATCTTTTTAATTCTAGATCTTTAAAATTCTTAATCATTGGAATTTATGATCTTTTAAATTTTTAATCATTTAAATTCATTACCTTATAAATTTTTGTTCTTTTAAATTTTTTTAAATTCGTGAATTTTAAAGACACGGTCTTACTAATTTGTGATTTTTTAACTAATGATCTTTCATATTATTTTTCTTTCAAATTCATCTTTTAGATTTTTGGTCGTACTACAAGATCTTTAAAATTCCTGATTAAATTCATAATTTTTTAAAATCTATGATCTTTTAAATTCATATTCTTAAATCTTAATTTTACTTGGATATGTGAAATCTTCATCTTTTAAATTCATAATATTTTAAATTTCTAAACTTTTAAATTGTTGATCTTTAAATTCTTGATTTAAATTCGGTATCTTTTAAATTTTTGGCCTTTGAAAATTTTGTTCTTTTACATTCTTGATTTTTTAAAGATCTGTTAAATTAGTGAATCGTTTGAATGTTTCTTTTTTAAAACACTTGATTTTTACATTCATGATTTAAATCTATGATCATTTAAATTCATGATATTTTAAATTGTTGATCTTTTAAATTCTTTTTCTTTTAAATCTATATTTTAAATTCATGATTTAAATTTAAGCTTCTTTTGAATTTATATTTTCAATTCTTGATCTTTTAAAATACATGATCTTTAAAATCTCTATCTTCCAATTCAGACATCTCCTGATCGTAGAAAAACATTTTAGAATATTCTATTTGCACCTTCCTGATTAATCTTACTCACTACAATACGACAGTCTGTTTTCTGCATGTCAATCAAATGCATTCTATAGTGAGGCTCCAGTTCTGTCGCTCTGAGCAATCTATAGTCGTTGCGCTCTGAGGAATGTATGAACGTTCTATGCCATCACTCCTTGGTCCACTTCGACTGTGAGAGTAGAGACTATTAGGTTCTCGTCTATTAGTCAAATAGAACATTTTGAAAATTATTAATGTTATAAAGGGATACTTGAAACCACATAATTGTATGCAAATAATTAGCATCAAGGAGGAATATTTGAAAAAACAGACTTCAACATTAAATAAATAAGGATTAAAATACTGTCACACCTACCAACCAACAAACTGATCAATGATCATCTGTTAGCAAGATCA
>OY757940.1:58752445-58784945 GCA_963585895.1 Sepioteuthis lessoniana
AACTGAATAGCTTGAAATACAAATGTTTTTGACGTCTGTGAACTCATGCTAAATTGATTTATTTGAAAAAGAACTGATTATTTGTATAAAAATGGATTTGGCGTTAAATAACCTACAAAGGCTAGTATGCCATAAAATCCAACCAACCAACCATTTGTCTGTATCATCCATCACATTCGGCAGGTCCTCTAGACTACATCCTGTAGCTGTACAGAGCAGTTGTAGAATAGTTGCAGCCGGACGTCCAACATCTATTCGTCCGTGTGAAGGAATCCACAGGAGAACGTCGCTGATGAGCTCATCCTCACTTCTTCAGCAGTGTCCTGCATGTCTTGTTCCTCTGGGTGATTGGTGACCATAGAGCTGCTGTTATATAACATGCAGGGCTAGATTTAGAAAAAAAATTAACGTAATTCCTCTTTGTTTGATATAAATTAGAATATGTGAAAATCAAAATACGATCTCTTCACCGTTTGCCCATATTCCCACCATATAAGACGCACGTTTTTTTCGAATAATTTTGATCCAAAAATTGCCGTGAGCGTTATTATATCAACGTTTATAGTAAGCCTCTGGGTTGCTGTGCCTCGTAACTAAATACTGGTATTCATTAAAATCCTCTGCAGACGACGACCAAACAATTAAACACATATTTGCAAATCATTACGTAATGGTAGCAAATCAAAAATTACAATGAAACATGAGAAGGAAGGCCACCAACAGTCAGAAGCTAATCATTCGATAGTCAAAGTTTTTTTTCTTTTTTTTTTTTTCCTTTCGAGGTTTGGTATTTCGCACCTGGCAACAGTAAATGATTTGGAATGTGCGTTTATGTATTGGTGCCCAATAAACTCTCTAATTCTTCAGTGCTTGTTTACCATTACATATTCAGACATCATTAAATGATTATTTATCAAGCTTGGTTAAATTTAACGCAAAGTCACGGTAAACGATTTGCTATACTGAAAAGAAAGAAAGAAAGAAAGAAAGAAAGAAATCGAATGAGAGGAAGAAAAGAGAGGAGGAAGGATGGATGAAATAGATTGAAAAAGAAAAAGAGAAAAAAGGAAAACGAAAATGAAAAGAATGAAAGAATGAATAAGTGAAAAAGAAAGAAAGAAAAGGAAAAGAAAAGGAAAGAAAAATGGAATGAGAGGAAGGAAGGAAGGAAGGAAGGATGAAAAAGACAGAAAAATAATCAGAGAAAGAAAGAAAGAAAGAAAGAAAGAAAGAAAGAAAGAAAGAAAATAAAAAGAAAGCGAAAAAAAAATGCAATGAAAGGAAGGAAGGAATGAAGAAAAAAGATTAAAAAATAAAAAGAAAGAAAGAAAGAAAGAAAAAGAAAAATAAAGCGAAAGAAAGAAATGGAATTAAAGGAAGGAAGGAAGGATGAAAAAAGAAAGAAAGAAAGAATTTTTTAAAAAATTAAAAATAAAAAGAAGGCGCAAGGAAAAAATGGAAAGAAAGAAAGAAAGAAAGAAAGAAAAATGAAAATGACTAAAAAAAAAAGAAGAAAGAAATGAAGGAAAGAAGGGAGGGAGAAAGAATAGAAAAATATTGAACAGTAAAAAGAAAGTAAGAATGAATGAAAACGAATAAAAAAGAAAAGAAAAGAAAAAAGAAAATGAAAGAAAAATAAAAAAGAAACGAAAAGACAAGTAAGAAAGAAAACGAAAGAAAGATTGAAAGCAAAAGCGACTTCAACATTTACTAGAGTTACCATTAAGTCACGCTTAAAAGTGCCAATTCCAGTTAAATTGTCAAATTTTGGATTAATAAGCCTACTCAGTACACGAAAAGTCAAAAGTATTTTTTCCCCACTAAAAGTGTTATTTTCAATGAAACAAACACCATAATGGTTTTATTCATTATACAAAATACAAATCTTCCTCAGTAACTTCGAGTTTTGTATTACCAGATATCTTTTGAAAAATTAATTTGAAGATGTTTTTCTTTTTTTCTTTTCTCGAATAAAACGTTTTCGAAAAGTTACATGAGACCACTTGAACTCACAATAGACTATATTGTGTTGAATAACGACTTTCTAGATGCTACCTGTTGTACCTATTTTACCAATGTACCTTGCCCAGTAGTGAAATCTATCATTCTTATTTTGTTAAAGTTAAATTCTTATTTTTTTAAATTAAATTTTGCAACTCTCTTCTGGATCAGAACTTTTTTCTCGACAAAATGCCCAAAACACATTAACTTACACTTGAACAAATAAAAATATCATTTCTTTAAAAAAAAAAAAAGAAAAAGATGTTCAAGAAATTTTATTTTTTAAATTTCCAGAACTACAGTTTGGAGACATCAAAAACGGAACAAAACAATTCCAAAAGTAGGGCTGGTTGACCAAAAGCAACAATAATCGAAGAGGACAATCCCATCAGAGTCACCAGCTTGCGTGACAGAAGTCTGACTGCTCGAAAATCACTGCACAACTGAACCAATGTCGTGAAAAAATATGTCAACATCTTCTTTGAGGAGTTAGACTCTGTAAAGCTAACCTATATGGTAGAATTGCTGTCAAGAAACCATGTTTGAGAAAGAAAAACTATGTGAAAATGCTCCAGTGAGCTAAGGTGCACAAAGTCTGGACAGAAGAGCAGTGCTTTGGACTGAGGACTCAAAATTCGAACTCGCTCGGTTGAAAAGGAGGGTCTCTATGCGGCGAAGAATTGATGAAAGAGTTGCAAAATGCTATATGACACCAACTGAAAATCATGTAGAAGGCTCTGTTATGGTGTAGATGGTGGGGTCGGTGGGGGAAGGCTTTTGCTAATTACAAAATCGGGAATTTTCACCTGATGAAGAGCAAATTGGCTTTCACAGCATATGCAGTGTCATGCGATCCCATCTGAAACGTGGCTTGTGGGTCAAGGGCTTGTATTCATGCCAGATAATGACCCAAAGCACGCTAATGATCTGTCAGAGATACATTCAAAGCAAAAAGGAACAGAAAGCCACAAATGTGGCTCTCCATTGGCAACTCGCGCAGGAGAGCTGGGAAGAACTATTTTCAGTCTACCTCCAGTATTTGGTGGGAAGAATGCCGAGAATCTGTGATGCAGTAATTGCAGCCAAAGGAGGTCGTTTTGATGAATCAAAAGTTTAAGATGTTTTTTTTGTGTTTTTTGGTCTAACCTGTTTTTCATACCAACGTTAGCTGATGATTTCTCACTGGAGTTTGAGTGACAGCAAGTCTCCCAAGTCTCCAGGAATTTTCTAAGCAATCTGCCCGATCTCAACTAAGCCGAAGTTTGGATGGTGTCCACTTGACCTCTTATTTCCAAGTCCTTCAGTCCCTGTACCAATACTTTGAAGACTGTACCAAGTGCACGAATTACAACTTATATCACCGTCACTTTCATGTTCCATAGTTTTGTCAGTTCTCTAGCAAGGTCTAGGTACTTATCTCCCTTTTCACTTTCTTCCAGTTTTACTTTGTAAGTCAGCCCAAACAGCAAAGTCCACTATTCGGCAGGTTCTGTTTTTTTTTTGTTGACAATTACTAGGTCTGGTGGTCTGGCGGTCTGGCAGAGATTAAATGATCCGTTTGTATCTCAAAATCACCGAGAAGTTTGTGCGTCTCATTTTCCTGGACAGATTCTGGGTTGTTCACGTACCATTTGTTTGTAGGTTCAAATTCAAACTTCTTGAACAGTTCCCAGTGGATTATGTAGCCCACCCAGGTATGTCTAGTGTTATACACTTTTTGTGATAATTTACTGCATTAGCTTATTCTGTTATTGATTTTTTTTCGTCTCTATTACCACAATCTTCTGCTATTTTGTTGCGTCTTCTCTAGTCTTTCTTTGACATAGTTCGTCCTTGCGGCGTTGTTTTTTTTCTGCTATCTGCAGAGATTCAGTTTCTTTAATGTTTCCCTTTTTTCTTATTATGTCTAAGTTTTCTCGTGTGAGATTTCGCTTGTTTCTTGCTTGAAATATCCTTACAGTTTTTATTCTTTATAATTAAAATTATTATTTCTTGCGAGTTATTCACACCAATATTTGTTGATGGTTTTTAACTTGAGTCTGAGTGATCACAAGTTTGCTCAAGTCTTCAGGACCCTTCACAGTATACTGGCCGATTTTAATACTTTAGTTTGAATGGTCTCTGCTCGTTCTCCGATTTCCAAGTCTTCACGTCCCCTAACCAAGAATTTGGAGACGTGTCCAAGTGCCACTATTACAAAAGGTATCACCGTCACTTTCGTGTTCTGTTGCTTTTTCAGTTCTCTGGCGATGTCCGAGTACTTATGCTTCTTTTCGTCTTCTCTGATTTTCTCTGTATAGTATGTCGATACGACAAAGTCCACTCATCGGCAGGTTTCATTTTTTTCTTTTTCTTTTCTTTTTTTTTCTTGTTAATTAACACTAGATCTGGTCTTCTGATCAGGATTAGGTGATCCATTCGTATCTAAAAATACCAAAGAACTTTGTGTGTTTCTGTTTTATTCTCCCGGAGAGATACTAGTTTGTGAATATATTGTTGTATGCTCACATGCATATACATCTAGATATTCATGCAGAATCATAACGGCACAATAATAAAGGACGAGCGAAAGCTTCTTTAAAAAATATAACTCTCACTTTATTTGTAATGTTTGTGTGTGAGAGGGAGTTGGAGACCGAACAAAGACTGCAAAATATTGACCTCACCAGCCCCCGCCCCGGACATAGCCGTGTATCGTTCTCGTTCTCCTGGACTGATCAACCGGGGGCCTGGAGGCCTAGCCTCTCTGGGACATGTTCTCATTCCAGCATCTTCTCACCAACTGGTCTCCAAACTCAATCGGGGGTCCCGAGGGCCCCTTTTGCCGGGTGGTGGCTTTCTCTACCACCTCTTTACTCCAGCTTCTTTGGTCCCCCAACTTACTGTTTTCCTGTCTCCGCCAAGTTATATAATAGTTTAATCGCCCACTCAATATATTTGGAATGGCATGTTTATTCGTCATCAAGCGGAAATAACTGTCATGCAGTTCACAGGTCACTCTATTCCGGTGTATCAGTCTATGAGTGTACCAGGGGATTTTTACCTTGTCCCATTTTTTCAGCCAATCCTCCGACGCGATTTCTCCTCATAACTGCCATCGGAATGTGTCACTTCCTTCCGGTGCATCACTTTGGAATGGCATGTTTGGCCGGGTTGAAGGTCAATATACAACAATATAATTTGGTATTATTATTAGTTTACTCTTTTGAGAGTTTTCTCACCAGCGCTAGCTGATCGTTTCTCTCTGGAGTTCGAATCTCAGCAAGTAACCCTAAGTCTCCAGGACGTATATCTCCACTTAACATACACTTGCTATTTTGTTGGTTGTTATCAATTTTGGAGGTGCCCGTGGTGTAATGGTATTCGTTGTAGAAAATGGACACGGCAACACGAGTTCAAAATCCTGGACGAGACTGATTGCATTTCACATAGCACTAATACCCTTGGGAAAGGTAAGAATCCACTAATTCTCCCTCCAGCTATGGGCAAATAGTAGGGCAGACCGTGTTCTTCAGCCTTGGTGAGGCAACTAGTCTAGGAGAAGGAAAACTCTGAATTCAAACCTATTAAACCTCGTTTAAAAATCGACCTTGTGTCATATCCTGCCCGAGCGGAGGGGGTTTGTAAATATGGTTATCAATTTTCGGTTTAATGTAACTGGTCTTTATGATGCTATTATGTGCTGCTATTAAAAGAGATTCAGTTTCTCTCTTGAGGTTTCCTCTGCATAGCCGAATCTAATTTTTTACGTGCACCATCTCTCCAATTATTATTATTATTATTATTATTATTATTTTACAAATGAGAATTTTTCACATCAGCTTTAACTGTTTGTTTCTCACTTGAGTTTGATTGACAGCAATTCTCTTAATTTCTCCAGGACTCTTCTCGGTATTCTGGCCGATCTTAATAGTACTGTAGACTGGATGGTCACCACTTGTCCTCTTATTCCCAAGTCCTCCAGTCCCTTTTCCAATTCTTTTGAGATTGTTCCTAGTGCACCAATTACAGTTGTCTTCACCGTCACCTTTATGCTCCATTGTTTGTTTTTTGTCTTTTTTTTTTAGTTCTCTTGCAAGTTCTTGCTATTTTTCTCTCTTTTCGATTTCAACCTGAGGTTTGCTGAGACGGAAAAGTTCACTATTGAGCAGGTTCTCTTTTTTTTTTACTATCACTTTTTATCATTATAATTATTATTATTGATAGTAGTCATAATAATAATAGTATATGTAGTTAATTTAGTATAACTAATGAGTTGTGTGTTCGCCAGTGGTCCGGGAGACCAAGGTTCAATCCCGGGTCGTGTCATACCAAAGATTAAAAAAAATAGTACTTAATGCCGACTTGCTTAACACTCAGCATTATAAGGTACTATTTACCAACCCCTCCGCTCGGGCAGGATATGGCAGAAGGTCAATTTTTAAGCGGAGTTTAACAGGTTTTGAATTCATAGTTTTCCTTCTCCTAGACTAGTTTCCTCACCAAGGCTGAAGAACCTAGTCCGTCCTACTATTTACCCATAGCTGGAGGGAGAATAAGGGGGTTCATACCTTTCCCAAGGGTATTTGCCCGAAAGTGAACCACGAGGACACCCTCAGCATTATAAGGTAAGGATCAAGGGTAAAGTTGAGCGATCTAGAGAAAGGAGTAGCGTCCTCCCCTGCACCTCGGTGTGGTAGCTATTGAAAAGGGAGCCTTCGGGTCACCCTTGACAAAGGGCGCCAACTTTATTTTACTACTTATTATTAAATTGAAAAATATTGAACACGTTGGAAAGAATATTATAAACGTAGCTCTCTGATGAACATACGCCTTTCACTAAAATGATGCGACTGGACTGGCTGAAGATATGGGTATTCCTTTTTTTCCTTTTACTGATTTATTTTTGTTGATCTTTGTTCTACTCATCTTCACTCATGCCATAAACCCAGCCACGTGACATAAAATACACACTCAAAACTTAATCCTAATGATAACAAGGGTTTCTTTATTTTTCTGTTCTTCTTGTCATTCTTTCCCCTCCATTTTTTTTTTCGTTGATTAAGGCTTTTTTCTTTCTTTTTTTTTTTTTTTTTGCTTTTACTGAAGATAATTGACAATAAGGATGAAGTTAGACTTGAGCCCCAAAATGCCAATAATAGCGTCAAGCGAAAGAAAAGATAACGTTTTCATAATTGCGGTCAAGAAATGATGCCCGACTTTGGTGAAAAAGAAGGAAAACAGAAACGTAAAATAATAAATAAACAGAAATATTGGAAAGGAAAAAGATGAAGACTTGAATGGTGATGAAGAGGAGGTTCCCGAAACGGCATTTTAAATAATAGGTCAACGGAGATGCGCGTCACTTAATTAGACGACTGCTGAATGAACCCAGACATTGATTTGAGAACGCGTGACGTACGTCGGTACGGAAGCCAATGAAATCAATCAATTTGGTATCCCGTGATGCTTTCACAAAAGACGTGGCGTAAGAAGAAAAAGGGACTTTGTGGACTCTTACAGGCTTGGGCGTCGCTGTTTTTCTTTTATCATTTTTCTTTCTTTTTCTTCTCTTCTTTATTTTGTTCTTTTTTCTTTTCATTATTTCTTCTTTTTTCTTTTTTTCTCTTTCTTCTTATCCGTCACTTACGTAATTTTTGCTCTGTTTTCTTCTTTTTTCTTTCTTTTTCTTTTGTTCTTCTCTATTTCGTTCTTTTTTTTTCCTTTTCCTTCTTTCTTCTCTTTTTTTCGCTTTCCTCTTCTTATCAGTCACTTACTTTCTTTTTCCTAGGTTTTTCTTCTTTTTTCTTTCTTTTTCTTCTGTTCTTCTCAATTTTGTTCTTTTTTTCTTCTCCTTCTATCTTCTCTTTTTTCTTTCTTTTTTTTTTATTCGCTTTCATCTTTTTATCAGTCACCTTGTTTTGTAATGTTTTCCTTCTTTCTTCTTTATTTTTTCTGTTCTTCTCTATTTCGTTCTTTTTCATCTTCTCTTTCTTTCTTCTCTTCTTTCTCTTTCTTCCTCTTCTTATCAGTCACTTACTTTATTTTTGTTATATTTTTTCTTCTTTTTTTCTTTCTTTTTTCTGTTCTTCTCTATTTCGTTCTTTTTCATCTTCTCTTTCTTTCTTCTCTTCTTTCTCTTTCTTCCTCTTCTTATCAGTCACTTACTTTGTTTTTGCTAGGTTTTTCCTTCTTCTTCCTTCTTTTTTTTCTGTTCTTCTCTATTTCGTTCTTAATCATCTTCTCTTTCTTTCTTCTCTTCTTTCTCTTTCTTTCTCTTCTTATAAGTCACTTACTTTTTTTTGTTATGTTTTTTCTTCTTTTTTTCTTTCTTTTTCTTCTGTTCTTCTCTGTTTCGTTCTTTTATTATCTTTTCATTATTTCTAATTTTTCTTTCTTGTTTTCGTTTTCTTATTCTCATCACTCACTAACGTTATTTTGCCATATTTTTCTTCCTTTTTCTTGGTTCTTCTCTATTTCGTTTTTTTTTTCTTCTTCTCATTCTTTCTTCTCTTTTCTTTTTCTTTTTCTTCTTTTTATCATTTACGTACTTTATTTTTAGAATTTTTTTGCACAGGCAAAAGATATCTTATAGACCTGCAAGTCACTTAATCCAACCTAGATTTGAGAAAAAAATTTTGATTTTTCCCTCTATATTCCCTGTCGACTGATGTTCAGTAATCTATCCCTCTCCGAAAAAAATCAGAGAAATGTTTGATTTTTTTTTCCTGTCAGGCGATATTTAGTTGTCCAGCCTTCTAATCTGACCTATCTTTGCAAAATAAGTTTGATTTTACCCCCCGACGACCGATATTCAGTAGTCCTGTCTTCTGTGATCCATCCAAAATTCTCTCCATCTTTACTACATATAGACGTTTCGGTAATCCTACCTACATTTAATTCTTTTGGTATTTCATTTTTTTTAATCATTTACTAATGATGATGATCATCATCATGTCCTGCTGTCAGCACAGATCTCCCTGACCTCTCTCGCTACATGTCCCTATCGTCCATCTCACTCCCGGGAGGTCTTCACTTTTTGTTAATTCAAACGAAATCTTTGAATATCTTGCATATAATAGTGATTTCTCAGCTGGGCTATTGTCAGTGAGTTCGATTCTTATGGATATCTCGTCATACCTCAAGTCTTGTACTAAACTGATCCAAATCGATCATATATATATATATATATATATATATGCGTGTGTGTGTGTGTGTGTGTGTGTGTGTGTGTGGCTGTGGAGAGGGGATCTGCCTTATTAATTTTCTATTATTTTTGGAAAAAGCACCTTTCAAATTAGCCGTGACTGACCGTCTACTTCGTTTGTTTATCGGTATGTTTGTGACTGTCCAGTTTTATTACAAGTCAGGAGAGTTTAAGTTTCAAAGTGGGAGCGCCTTTATAAAGAAATTACAGGAAAACTTTTGAATATTTATAAAAGACACCGAATTGAATTGTAGCCTATTCTACCGGGGCTGTAGAATACGCTGACTCCATCTCTGTAGAAGAATATGAGCTCCCCACGAAGAGAGTCTTGATATGATACTAAACTGCATTTGACGGCAAGATTCAGATTGGAGATTTGGGGAATGTGCAGTACCCCTTCATTGCCATTACTCTCAGTTCTACTCTGACCCGGAGTGGTATAAGCAGCTTTTGTCCCATCAATAGATCAAATGAAAATATCTATTCATTTTCTTTGCTTGAAACCATTTAACTGTGGACAAATAAATGACAGTTGAATTATTAGTGTATGACAGTAATATTTGGAATAATTTAGCAAACGAATAAGTAATGTTGAATAGGATTACTAGCTTTAAATAACAATACTTGGAACCATCTATCAATGTACAAATAGAAATATGAGTGTTAGATAGGAATACTTGAAATCATTTAACTGTGTGCAAATAGAATTATTAATATTAGATAGCAATACTTGTGTACAAAAATGAGCTCTTGCTCGTTTAAAAACTGTTACCAAAAAACTAGTCATTTACACATAATTCATATATAATAGATGGACAATATTTTGGCATTCAATAACTGTTATAGTGATATACCCCATAACGTCACAGCATGGACCCTCCCCGACACTAGAAATGGGTTAAGTCTGTTACCGGTAACCGTTCCTGTCTGTATTTTCGGAAATATATACTGCTATAAAGCTTACATATCTTTCTGTTATTCCTTTATGGTCCTTCAAGGCCACAACAATAACCTACAAGGGTTGATATGGCATAAAACATAAACCATTTAGATGTTGATATCGACCAGGATTACATATATATATATATATATATATATATAGTGGCTCATAAATTAGGGGTTTTCTTTCGACAAAAGCAAAATAAATTGTTTTTCAGAATGTTTTTCCGATAAATATAAACTTTCCATCTTTCGGAATTGGCTCATAGCAACAATAATTTTAAGTTAGCCAAACTACTTATTTTGAGGCTATTCAAAATAGCAGCAAACTTAACATAGTACTCCATGTTTGAAAAGAGGTCATCAAATGGTTAGTTGATGAGAATTACAAATAATGTGAAAATTACTGAAGAAGGTTTGATGTGTGCAGAGAAACATGTTTTAGTCCAAAAACTGTTTACAAGTGGGCAAAATATCGATATGCTACAACGAACCTGCTGAGAAAAGATGATCGCTGGAGTGGGAGCACGGAGAATCTTCAGAAAATAAAAAGTCCTGGGCGCAGTGATCAGAAAGAAAGTCCTCCTGACAGTCTTCTGGGACATAAAAGAACTCATCATTATTGTTTTCCTTGAACAAAATTCAGCTGTAAACAGTAATTCCTATTGGCAAGATCTGAGCCATTTCACCTTATTCATTGAAGTACCCTCGGATATATGAGTTCAAAATTGTGAAATCTCTGATCGGCTGGGAGGCAAATACAAGGAGTCAGTCGGGCAATCAGAATCCAAATGGAAAGGTAGGGGCCGGACTAGGTCTTAGAGGAAAAAATCGGACAATCGAGGTCAGACAAAAAAGAGAGAGAGACGAAGCGACAATTCACGATTACTGATAATTTTATTCATTCATTCATTACGATTTCATTCATTCATTCATTCTTTCTTTCTTTCTTTCTTTCTTCTCGTTTAATTGTTTCCTTTCTTCTTCTGTTTCTTTCTTTCATTCTTTCATTTTTCTTTTCCCTCATGTTCCCTTTCTTTCTTTCTTTCTTTCTGTCTGTCTTTCTTTCTTTCATTTTTCTCATAAATTTTAAAACTTTTTCTCAGTTTTTTTCATTCTTTCAGTTTTCTCTTTACTTTGATCTTTTCTTTCTTTCTTTCTTCTCATTAAATTGTTAACTTTCTTCTTTTTCTTTATTTCATTTTTTCTTTACTTTCATCTTCCTTTCCTTTCTTTTTTCTTTCTTTTATTTTTTCAATAATTTTTTTTACTTTATTAGTTTTCATTTCATTCTTTCATGTTTTATTTTACTTTCATCTTTCCTTTCTTTCTTTCTTTCTTCCTTTCTTTTTTACATTTTTCTCATACTTTTTACTTTCTTCTCAGTTTTTATTTCATTTTTTCATTTTTTTTCTTTACTTTCACCTTTTTTCCCCTCTTTCTTCATCTCTTTCTATCTGTCTTCTCCTTAAATTGTTTACTTTCTTCTTTTATTTCTTTATTTCGTTCTTTCATTTTTTCTTTATTCTCATCTTCCATTTCTTTCTTTCTTTCTTTCTTTTTTCTGATTAAACTGTTAACTTTCTTCTTCTTTTTTTTTACTTTTTTCATTTTTTCTTTACTTTCATCTTTTCTTTATTTTTGTTCTTTAATTTTTTTTCTATTTTTTTCTTTCTTTTTAGTTTTGATTTCATTCTTTCATTTTTCTTTTTACTTTCATCTTTCCTTTCTTTCTTTCTTTCTTTCTCGTTTTACTTCCTTCTAAATTTTTTATTTTATTTTTCAATTTCTTTTTACTTTCATCTTTTTTTCTTTCTTTCTTTCTTTCTTTCTTTCTTTCTTTCATTCTTTCTTACTTTCTTTCTTTCTTTCTCATTAAATTGTTTATTTTCTTTCTTCTTCTGTTTCTTTTTTCATTCTTTCATATTTTTTACTCTTATCTTCCCTTTCTTTCTTTCTTTCTTTCTTTCTTTCTTTCTTCCTTCCTTATTTAATTGTTTATTTTCTTCCTCAGTTTTGATTTCATTCTTTCATTTTTTTCTTTTTACTTTCATCTTCCTTTTCTTTCTTTCACTGCATTCACTTATTTCTATTCTTTGTTCTTCACTTTTCGTTTCATCCTTTTCTTCTCGATATTTCCCCCCCGCCACATCGTTACATTTAATTCTTTTTAACTCTTTCCAATTCCATTTTCCCTTCTCGCTGTTTCTTTACGAAGAAAAAAACGTCCTCATCGATATACAAAGACCAAAAATATGGCGCCACAAACTGCTTATTTCCCAGCAAATACTGATCTCCACTCGCTTATTTCAACCTGCGTTGAAGGAGCCTTTGAGAAATGATGAAGAGTCGGAGTGTTTAAAATATTGAACGTTTTCTTTTCTTTTCACTTCCATTGTTTGGCAACTAAACTTAAGTCTAGACAGATTTCAAACAGTAAGCAAGATTTTGTTCGAGACAATTATCTATTCGGATATATGTGAAGACTTCTACTGATGAACAGTTTCCATTATAATGCTAATATATATATATATATATATATATATATATATATATATATATATATATATATATCGGAAAAGTGAGCAAATGATTGAATAAAATACCGATCTACGAATTGATAAATTTTATCTCTTTAAACGGAGTGAAAAACTTGTTGGAAAATAGAAGTTACATAGATTTTTCTTGTGAGAAAAAATGATACTAGTTTGAGTGGAAATATTTAAAGAGAGAAAGTAAAAATTCATGCAAGAAATATAGCAGTGTGCGTTGCCAAACTCTAGTTGATATACTTTGTGAGTGTAAAAGATCTTCGTGTGAGTGTGATACTTTGTAAGTGAGAAAGTATGTTTATGCACGGATGTAGCAAGTAATTTCATCAGCAATGGAAACAATATTGGTATGAGCATTTCTATATAAATAAACTGCCTTAACTAAATTTAGAATAATTGGGCGATTTTGAAATTAAATGCAAACTTGAAGGAATAGAATGTAAGATTTTTAGGTCAAAAGAAATAAAGTAGATATTACAGAATTGATCTATAAATCTACTTGATTGTTAAAGACTTACTCCCTTATTTATCAGATGGAAGTAGGCGCTAAATTGGTAAGTCATCAATTATTCTAATTCGTTGATAATAGTATTTGAAACATTTCTCGGTGGGAGAAGATTTCTTAAATCATTTAAGGTTTTGATCCTTTGAATTTTTCTTGACAAGACAAATATTATCTGCTGATACCAAATGAAATTTCAAACATGCGCATTTGTGCCGATTAAATACAAAATACGGATAAAAATTAAAGCTTCTCAAGCGTACATTTTATACAAAAATTAGTATGGAAATTAGCTGATTTTCCTTTTTCTTGTATGGAAATCAGCTGATTTTCCTTATATATATATATATATATATAGTACAGTTTGTAACCCTGGGTTTCATGCATTCAACAATCTGCCCGACGATTGCTAAATACATGAAACCCAGGGTCACAGACTGTACCATGTAATATATATATATATACACCCCATATATATATATATACATATATACGAGTATATATATATATATATATATATATATATATATATGTGTCTGTGTTTCGATATATATATATATATATATATATATATATATATATATATATCCAGGGAAACGAGTAGCACTATTCCGAACACCTCGGTGTTGTAACGATTGAAAACTGAGCCTTCGGGTCAACTTCGACTACGGTCCTTCAACTTACTAACAACTTATATATATATATATATATATATATATATATAAAACCGCAGTATTACTGTAAGGTTTCACTAGTTAAACACTAATAAAACCTTCTGAAAAACGCTAGATATGATCTATTCATTAATGTTGCGACTTACTTCCCATCTCACAAACCATCCAAGTAAGACGAGCAACACATGCCGGGCACTTGTACAGAAACAAAGACAAACTCATAAGTGATGGTCTCCCATGGGTAATTACACTTCGAGAAGTGAGGACGAACTCATAAATTACGATGCAGCTGTACGGTCACTTACCTCCAATCTCACAAGTTATCCAAGTAAAACGAGCAAGATGTTCTCTCATGGGCTACTTCACATTGAGAGACTAGTGTTGGGTGACTTGCACATCAGGTTAGAGCGGACACTAAATACCGTCTACAGGACTTCCTAGCGCGATAGTAGATAGAGATAGATGGTGATATAGAGTCAAAGGGATCTGTGTAGGCAACAGGAATATATATATATATATATATATATGATTTTTTATAACTATTTCTATATGTGCATTCATCAAGCTAATCGGTGTTAATCTTTGTGCCTATGGTATCCTAACTTATATCGCTATATGCTCTATCACCGATATTGAACACTCCTTCTTTTAAGAATATAGCAAATTCCATCATTAGTATCGATATCATATATGTAACTATAATGGTGATTGTATGTCTGTCTGTAACCGAAGCTATATCACCACCAACGTTAAAATTCCCTTGTTTACTTACGTAATATCCTCAATGATTATCAATTAATCTTTGTATCTTATTAATTAACGATGTCTTTATTAAAGCTTTGCTAAGTTAGATTTACCTGAAACCAGTCTAGACTACTGATATTTATCCGACTTCCCATCAAGCCAAATTTGACACCAGGTCATTTTATTTTTGGAGGCCACACACGATTCGATAGTAATGCATGGACGTCACAAAAAATTGATCCTTTTGGCATTCACAATTTTGTAGCACCTCAGGTGCCAAGCCATGAACACAGCCTCGCAAAGAAGGTACTGCCTGGTGAAAAGAACCCCTGGGACTAGACGATCTACGAATAACATCCATCTGGTCCCAAAAAAACTAAACAGGAAGGGTGTGCAAACCCACATTATTAATATGATTTAACCGACTTCATACCTAGCCGATGGATGATATAAGGTGGTTTTATCGTGGGGAATCAAGCACGAATAAGTCTCATGCATTGCTATCTCAAAAAATGTTTGATTCCTCCGGCATTTACAATATTAGGGGTGCCTCAGGCGCCAAGTTATTGACGGCCCCCAGGGACCGGGTGAATCAAAACAAAATCACCCACTCGACTCCAACGCCATGCAGGCCTATTTTATTTGTATCTATCGGTAGGATAAATATAAATAAAATAGGACTGCATGGCGTTTGGGTCGAGTGGGTGATTTTGTTTTGATTCACCCGGTCCCTGTGACATTCACACCTAAAGCTCCTATACGAAGAATTCTTTATTATTCTTTCTTTCAGTTTTCCTTTTTGCTTGCTCACTTATTATTTCTTTTTTTTTCGTTTTATTAATTTGTTTGTTTGTTTGTTTATTACTTTCTTTCTTTCTTTCTTATCGATCACACTTTAATCTTTCTTGTTTATTTGTTTGTTTGTTTCTTTTCAATCTTTCTTTAATCTTCCTTTGTTTGTTTGCTTCTTTCTTTCTTTCTTTATTTTCAATCTTTCTTTAATCTTCCTTGTTTGTTTGTTTGCTTCTTTCTTTCTTTCTTTCTTTCTTTCATCTTCCTTTGTTTGTTTTTTCTTCTTTCTTTCGTTCTTTCTTTTCAAGCTTTCTTTAATCTACCTTGTTTGTTTGCTTCTTTCTTTCTTTCTTTCTTTCTTTCTTTCTTTCTTTCTTTCTTTCTTTCTTTCTTTTCAGTCTTTCTTTAATCTTCCTTGTTGGTTTGCTTGTTTGTTTACTTCTTTCTTTCTTTCTTTCTTTTTTTCTTTCTTTCTTTCTTTTCAATCTTTCTTTAAAGTTCCTTGTTTGTTTATTTGTTTCTTTTTTTATTAGTTTATACTTTTTTCTTTCATTTTTTTCTTTCTTGCTAACTTACCGTTTCGTTATTGCTTTCTCTTTTCTTTCCCTTCATTTTTTCTTCTTTTCTTACTTTCACTGCTTGAAAATATATTTAATCGTCATTTATTGCTTATTCTTTCTTTCTTTTGCTTTCTACTTCTGAAATTGTGTGTGTGTCTCTGTGTGTGTTTGTGTATTATTGTGTGCGTGTGTGAGTCTTCTAATGTCTGGTAGGCGGCTTTCAGGTAAA
Source organism: Sepioteuthis lessoniana (assembly GCA_963585895.1). Classification (NCBI taxonomy): domain Eukaryota; kingdom Metazoa; phylum Mollusca; class Cephalopoda; order Myopsida; family Loliginidae; genus Sepioteuthis; species Sepioteuthis lessoniana. Next base: position 58,768,625 of record OY757940.1, read on the forward strand.
AGAAAAAGTAATGAGTTGGTGCCATTCTTATCTGCAGCTGTGTTAGTTCTCTTCTTATAGCCCCGCCGTCTCTAAATACGAGTGACCAGTTTCAAGTGTATTGAAAACACCACCCGGTAACAGCTTTTTGTTTGGCAATTGTTACTGAATAAAATTATTTTGAAGAGACTGTCAAAGATCGAGCGAGAGAGAGAGAGAGAGAGAGAGAGGAGGGGGCGTGTGTGTATTTACCAACCCTTCTGCTTGTTTGTGTGTTTCTTTGTTTTAATGGTATATCAACCTTTGTAGGTTATTTAATGCCAAAGCCATTCTCCTAAAAGAACAGTTATGGTACTATTTAACCCGTAGCTGGGAGGTTGCCCGAAAGTGAACGTAATAGCGCGACTGGAATGCGAAATCGCTTACTACGATTCCGTAATCCATCGCTTTAACCGTTACCCCACGAGGACACCCCCAGTAACCCTTCTGCACACATTTAAATGATTTCAAGTATTGCGATGTATCACTACCCATTCAATAAAACTTCAGTCATTTGTTTGCACACCGGTAAAGGATCCAAGTGAACTAGTTTTAATAATTCAATTTAGCATGTCGTTTGTAAAAGCACATTTAAAAGATCAAACAGTTCTATTTATTACATTTCAATTTAACAAAAGTCATTTGTTTGCACGTAGTTTCAATTTGACCCATAGATAGGACTATGTCATGTGCTGCCACTCCAAGTCTGAGTGGACCCGGGAGCAATGGTAATGGAGGGGTACTCCACATTCCCCAGAGTTCCAGGACTAGAGACTCGCCATCAGATTTTTTAGTGTCATGTACAGGACCGTCAATGGGGGAGGGTCTTACTCCTCTACAGAGATGCAGTCGGTGTATTCAATAGGCCCAGTCGATTGGGCTAAAGAGAGAGAGAGAGAGAGTGGGGGTAAGATGAGACATTATTGTGATTGAGCTTATTCATACACGAGGAGAAGCTAAAACCAGTTCTCCTCGAGCTTCAGAGGGGCCTTCCCTCACCCAGGTTTTAACACTCTCCCTAGGGGCTAGGTTCATAGTCTGACGCATGAGGTGCTCCTTTTTAGGGGAATGCCGACGGGGCTCGAGGCATTTTGGGAAATGTTGGGCGTGTCTGGGCTATGGCTCTGCGCCCAGACCAATCTTAAATCTTGTGCCGTACTCGTCCGGTCGATGGGATTTATGACAAATACCAGCGAAGAGAAGCAGGTAGTCAATATTTATCTTGGACCGAGACTAAGAATGTGTTGTCTGTATTCCTCTGCCGAGGGACGAAGCCTCACCTGAAGATATGTTGTCTGTTATATGAAACTCAACTGCATTTGATTGTTAAGCCTTAGTGCTAGAACTCTGGTTAAGTAGACAATCTCTTGAGCGCTGTTAATCCCTGGTCCACTCTGACGCGGAGAGGCAGTAACTTTTGTGGCTTCGTCTATGCGCCAAATAGATCTGTTTGTAAATTATTTGTATTAGAAAGGAATGATTGATACGTTTGGTTTAGTTTGCTTTATGATATATCAACCATTGTTGTTATTTAATGCGTAACAATATTTTTACAATTTAGCATATGTCATTTGTTTACACACAGTTAAATGATCCAACAGTTCTATTTCAAATAATCCAATTTAGCATGTGTCATTTGTTTGCTCTCAGTTTAAATGTCAAATATTTTCATTTTACTCATAGATTGAACCTTGTCAGGTACTACCACTCCAGGCCTGAGTGGACCTGTGAGCAATGGCATTAAAGGGGTACTATAGACATATTGATTGACAGATATATATATATCAACAGACTAAAAAACATTTGAAGAGATTGGCAAGATAGATGGTTAGATAGATTGATTGATAGATAGATGTACAATGGTTAATCAAGTCCTTTGCAGCAGCCTGATATTTGTCGGGATTTTAATTTAACATCCACAAATGAATTGCGTTGACAAGGAACTGTTATATAGTCATTTACACGTTCATGCAGCATCATTACGACGCAGTGACAACAGACGCAAGAATAAAGGACGCAGGAAGGAAGACGCAGGAAGGATAAAAACGCAAGAAGACTTCTTTAACAACATTTTACCTCTCATTTTATTGCAAGGGTTCGAAAGGGTTGTTCAAGGTTTGCATGTGAGAGGGTGCTGGAGACTGAACATAAACTTCATATTTTGACCCGACTGTTATGACCGTCACATTGTGTCTTTCTTGTTCTCCTGATGTTGGGGTCAACTCCATCGGGGCTTTCCGAGGGCCCCCTCGGTCGGGTGTGGCTTTCCCTACCACATCTGGTCTCTAGCTGTCTGGAATTCGACTGGCAACTGCTTTGGCACCCAACTCAACTCAATTATATAATAATTCAACGCCCACACGATCGCCCACTGGATCTTTGAAATCGAATGTTTAATCGTCATCAAGCGGAAATAACTGTCATGCAGTTCAGAGGTTACTCTCTTCCGGTGCATCACTGTAGTGGCACAGCGGGACCTTCACCTTGTCCCATATCATAAGCCTTAATCCGCCCACGCGATCTCTTTCGATTACTGGCCATTGGAATGTGTCACTTCCTTCCGCTGTATTACCTTGGAATAGCATCTTTGGGCCGGGGCTGGGGTCAAAATATAACAGAACGAGATTATGTTTAAAACTAAAGAGTGCAAATTAGATACTTTTTCGTTTTCAGCTTAAGGACTTCTTGCAGTATTTTGCACATCTTTTAAAGCTGCAACGTATGTTTGGCGTCGAATGAATGCACACTAGACTGCAATTCAATCCGTCTGGATAACAGACATAGAATTTGGGCGATTTTCGTAATGGTAGCTGCTAATGAAAGAAATATTTTTACAATAGTGGGCTTTAGCTCCATCCCCGCCTATCACCCTATTCCTCGTTTCATTTTTTTATAAATTCTGACCCCTGATCTCCATCAAGCCAAACTTTCCGAACTATTTGATAAACAAAGAAAGAAAATCAATTTGAAATGAACTTAACTCATTAAATCATGTCATTATTTAGCCAGAAAGCGTGTAGACTGATTCGTTTCCATTTCGTGGAGTAATGGTTAAAGCGACGGACAGTGGAATAGTAGTGAGCGAATTCGAACTCCAGTTGCGCTATTATGTTCACTTTCGGACAAATAACCTTGGGAAAAGTATGAACCCCCTTACCCTCCCAGCTACGTGTCAAATAGTAGCACTTGTTCTAAAAGGACAGCCTTGGTTTGCCCAGTCGGCTGGGGCTGTAGAATACACCAACTGCTTCTCTGCAGAGGGGTAAGACCCCCACAACGAGTGTCCTGCATATGACACTAAACAATCTGATGGTAAAGTTCCATCAGTGCTGGAGCTTTAGGGAATGCAGAGTACCCCTTCATTGCCATTGCTCCCAGGTCCACACTGGCCCGGAGTGGTAGCACCTGATAGGGTACTATCTATGGGTTAAATAGAACTAACAGCATACTTATGCTAAACTGAATTGTTTGAGTAAACTGAATAGCTTAAAATAGAAATGTTTTTGACAGTTGAACCGTACTTACATTTAAACTGCGTGCTTATTATTAACTGAATTTTTTCAAATAGAACTGTTTTTCGACATTAAACCTGTATTTTCACTTAACTGAATTGTTATATATAACTGCTTGAATAGTTTGAAATAGAAATTTTTTTACAAATTAACCTGTGTACTTATTCTAAACTAAATTGTTTAAATTAGAACTGTTTGACTAAACTGAAGAGCTTGAAATAAAAATGTTTTTGACAACTGTGAACTCATGCTAAACTGAAATGTTTGAAATTGAACAGATAATTTACATGAAAATGGATTTGGTGTTAAATAACCTATAAAGGTTGATATGCCATAAAACCCAACACACCAAACCAAACCAAACCAAACCAAACCACGGTTTTGGTATTAAATAATCTACAAAAGTTGATATGCTCTTAAGACAAAGAAACCAAATTTCTTTCTTTTTTTTTTACACTAACTTTTTATGAGAAAGATCCCTGGCATAATTTTCCTTGACATTTAAGAACTTAAATATTTTATTCATTCATTTTTTAGTCGGAACTATTAGACCTTGATTTTAGGTTGCACCACGAACTTTTTTGCCCTCTTTTCTTCCTCCTTCCTTCTATATATATATATATATATATATATATATATATATATATATATGCACTTACAAAAACACACGGGCACTTACACACACTTATGTATATCCCAATGATGAGATAAAAAAAGACAATTAAAAACTTGGTGTTTCCAGAAAACAGGTCTGAATTCTATGGAGCACAGTAACCGTCTAACTTGATGCGACTGTTTTATCTTACATTGAATTATACGATATATATATATATATATATATATATATATATATATATATAAAGAGGGAGAGAGGGAGAGAGAGAAAGAGAAAGAGAGGGAGAGAGTATTTCAATAGATAACATGAATGGTGCAAAATAATTACTCACATTTTAGCCAAGCAAAAATGCTTTGATTTTTAATATAATCTCCATTTCTAAAAAAAAGAAACATTTTCACATCAAAAATTGCAGAATGCTTATTTTGATTTTTTTAAAAATTCATTTCTAAACAAATTAATTGTGATATTTCATAAAATAATATCTCCTGAAAATCAATTAATTCGTTACTTATCTAAAAAAAAATCTCTAACAGATGAATGTAAATTGCACTTGATTTGTTTGCAAGGAAGGGAATAAAGAGGAAAAATGAGAACCGATAATATATAAACTTATATCACAAAACTTATATCACTAGTGAATTCAGATTCAAAGTATTTTTTTTTTAAATTTTTAAAAGAAGAAAAAAAAAACAAGATAAAATATTGTAATTTCATGGGTAGTGCTAGTTGTTGATATTATTATTATTATTATTTATTCATTGAGAGTTTTTCACATCAGTCTTAGCTATTGATCTTTCACTGGAGCCTGAGTGAAAGCAAGTCTCCTCAAGTCTCCAGGCTTCTTTATTATTATTATTATTATTATTATTATTATTATTATTATTATTATTATTATTATTATTCACTCATTTGAGCTTTTCACATCAGCGTTAGCCGATGGTTTTTCACTGGAGTCTGAGTGGCAGCAAGTCTCAAGTCTCCAGGACTCTTCTTAGTATTCTGGCCGTTTTCAATAATGCTGTCGTTTGGATGGTCTCCACCTGTCCTCCAACTTCCAAGTTCTCCAGTCCCTTTAGTAATCCTTTAGTAACTGTTCCAAACGCACCCATTACAATTGGTATAATTGTCACCTGCATGTTCCACAGTTTTTTCAATTCCCTAGCAAGGATGAGGTACTTTTCACATTCTTTCAGTTTTATTCTGTGGTCAGCCGGGACAGCAAAGTCAACCATTTTGCAAGTTCTCTTTTTTTTTTGTTGATTATTATTAAGTCTGGTCTTCTGACCGGGATTAGTTGATCCGTTTGTATGTTAAAGCCCCATAGGAGTTTATGCGTGGAATTTTCTAGGACAGGTGAAGGATTGTGCATATACCATTTGTTAGTATGTTCGAATTTAAATTTATTTCACATTTCCTAGTGAATCACCTTGCCGACCCAATCATGTCTCGCCTTATTTGCTGCATTCGCTTATAATATGATGGATGCTTTCATCTCTGTCACCACATAGCCTGCATTTGCTATTTTGTTGAGTCTTATCTATTCTCGCTTTGATATGATTGGTTCTTAGGGCGCTGTCTTGTGCTGCTATTAGGAAAGATTCTGTTTCTCTCTTCAAGTTTCCTTTTCTTAGCCATGTCCAAGTTTTGTCGTGTGAGATATTGTTTATTAGTCATTTAAACCGCCCATAGAGTTGTTTTCCTTCCCATTTTTGTTATTATTATTATTATTATTATTATTATTATTATTATTATTATTATTATTATTATCAGCAGTATCTAGAACATTGTCTATAAAAGAAGCTTTTGTATATCTTCGTATCTGGACAGAATTTTAACCACTTGCCCATGGTACTCTTTACTTTATCACGATGTTACATGTGGATATTCTTTCGGAGAGTCAAACAAGAGGGGTCAGATCATGACAGTCAGAAGGATATGACAACTGTCCCTGACGAAATAAAACCGTGGCTTCGTCAGCTGAGACAGTAGAATAGACCAACTGCTTCTCTGCAGAGCAGTAAACCTCCTACAACTATTGTCCTGGTGATGGTAAGACCAGGGCTTTGGGGACAGTGGAACACCCCTTCATTGCCATTGCTCCCAGGTCAATTCTGGCGTGGAGTAGTTGCAGCTGATAGGGTCCTATCTATTGGTCAAATACAACTGCTTAACATTTAAACTGTGCAATTTGACATTTAAATGCAGTGCAAACAAATGAATTAACTGAATTGCTTGAAATAGAACTGTTCAATGATTTGACTGTGAGTAAACATATGATTAATGTTTAATTGAATTGTTAGTGATTTAATTGAATGGTTAGCGATACATAGCAATACTAGAAAACATTTAACTGTGTATAAGCAAATGATAAATAGTAAATAAATTATTTGTATTTGATGGAAATAAGTGAAACCATTTAACTGTGAAAAAATGAGCTCAGGCTCGTTCAAAAATATTATCGACTGAATGTGTTTAAAAATCATATATCTAATATATATGTATAAAAGGATTTAGCATTAAATAACCTACAATGGTTGATATGCTATGAAACCAAACCAAACCAAACCAAAACCAAGCCAAAACCAAACCAAACCAAACCAAACAAACTGATAGTTTCCTCTGTTCTTGCAGCAGTATTGTGGTGAAACTCAATGACAACTGACCTTAGAGAAGGAAAGCTCATCATGCGGAATTTTGTGTGCAGTACCTACAGAAATCCCTAGTCGTTAAAAATGTTCTCTATTGTTTGACAAAATGATGCATTAACTGAATCCACCATTCCAGGTGTGCCCTCCAATTAAGGCTTACCTGGCTTGTCTTAATGTCGATCTTTATAAAACAATTTAGCCTATTTATAAGTTTCTTCGTAACTATCTTTGGTTGTAGAATACACCGAATGCATCTCTGCAGAGGGATAAGTCTCCCCCAATGAGTGTCCTGTTATGACACGAAACAATCTGATTCTGAGAGTACAGTGATGCTTGAGTTTTAGGGAATGTGAATTACCCCTTTATTGCCATCACACTCAGGTCTGCACTGGCCCGGAGTGATAGAACCTGATAGGGTCTTATCTATGCATTAAATAGAAGGAAACTGTGTACTTACGCTAAACTAAACTGTTTGAAATAGAACCGATTTGACATTTAACCTGCGCACTCATGCTAAACTGAATTGTTTATAATAGGACTGTTTATATGTATAAAAATGGGTTTGGCATTTAATAACCTACAATGGTTGATATGCCATTAAACAAAACCGAACCAAACCAATCAATTTTAGTAATAGACCGGATGTTCATCCAAGATGGGTGCAGATGGATTCATTGGTGCCATGGGTCACTATGACAGTGTAAGGTTCATTATTCTAGGAAAAAGGTCTGAGTTCTGTAGTTGTCTGAAAAAAAGACACCAATGTGGTAAATCGATGCATGCATAAATGCATGAATATATGTAAATTGTGACGACTTTCACTGATCTGAAGCCCAAAGGAAACGCTGTTTTGCAGGGAGGGGGGGTCTGTGTTAGTGACCATTTGTAATATGATTCCTGCGCTTGCGCAAGTTCGACTCCTTAATATGTGCATTCACAAGTGATAATAATAAGTTGTGAACATAAATGACCGGTTCAAAAGCGACAATGAGGCAGTTCGTTAACGACCTGCGTGGAGCAGCGATAGAATGAGGAAGAAAAAGCGTTTTGTCTGCGTTTTTCTGAAAGAGAAAATGAAAATCATACTTTGCTTTGGAAGAACTGTTTCGAAACCAGCCAGATAGTCATGACCTGCAGCGGAGGATAAACAAGCAAGTAGAAAAGTTAGCGACCTTAGTCGAGGGTGACTCTAAGGCTCCTTTTTCAATACCTACTACACAGAGTTGTCGGGGAGAGCGCTACTCCTTTCCCTGGATTGCTCCACTTTACCTTAGATCCTTACCTTATAATGCTGAGTGTTTAGCAAGGCGGAATATTTTTGAGTCTTTGGTATGACTCGACCTGGGATTGAACCCCTGTCTTCCCGACTATTAACGAACACTCTACTCATTAAGTATCTCCATATTTATCGTTGCATATACAATAGCTATAAATACTTACCTTATGACGAGAAAAACATTAATTTTATTCAAAGAATATACATTATTAAGCATTATACTCTTATTTGTCAAGGGAGCTAATTCACTTGCGAATATGAATCACAAAGAGAACATTAAAAAAGGACACGATGGTAAACTCTTACCTAATTTACGTAAACATCAAAATAACTCAGATATCTAATTTTATCCGATATATTTACCAAAATTTTATGAAAATCTCTTAAAATACTATAGATTGAATTTATTTAAAGGAATCGCCATTGGCTCCAACCACGGTCTTCCAATGACTATAGAATCTTCGAGAATGCTTTTGAACAATGACCTTATCTGAATTAGGAAATACTGCTGTTCTCCTTGCCTTCAGTTCATCTTTGGTGTTGCAAGGAATTTTTTAGGTTTCTCGCACAGCCGCACCACATTCAGCTGATTATAATCTTAGGAGTTTGGCTGCCCGATGTGGGAGATAATGCGATTACAAAAAATTTCAAACAACCAGCATTGGGTTCTCCTGATTCTGTAGTATGATGTAGAGATCAGTTACCAGATGGAGGTGCCCGTGGAGTAATGGTTATCGTCGTCGGAATTGGACGAGACTGATTGCATTTCACATAGCACTAATACCCTTGGGAAAGGTATGAATCCAATTATTCTCCCTCCAGCTATGGGTAAATAGTTGGACAGACTAGGTTCTTCAGCCTTGGTGAGGCAATTAGTCTAGGAGAAGGAAAACTCTGAATTCAAACCTGTTGAACCCGCTTAAAAATTGACCTTGTGTCATGTCCAGCCCGAGCAGAGGGGTTGGTAAATAGGATCTGTTACCAGATGTAGGGTCTTCTAGCAACCAACCCTTCGATTCACGTTAACACTACATTGTCCAAGTATTTGATGAAGTCCTCAGCGTTGAATGTGTAGGAAGATAAATGGAGGTATTATGACAACATCGTCAGTGACCATCCTAAACACTATGATGTAGACTGGGGGTTTGGTTTTCATCATGATGAATGTGAATTTGTTCTCTGTTTGACCGCAAAAAAAAACCCCTCTGAAATCTAAGTAATGAATGCATAGAATGCTTGAATCCTAAGCATTCCACCGGGCCATTTCCTAATTTCTGGAGAAGTGGATTTTATCGCAATGTTTCTTTCCTCAAAGATAGTTACTCTAGCTTACTTCACAGTATGCAAAACCTGATAAAACTAAGTCCATGGGCGAAATTAATAATTTAAAATGGAGACAGTAACCCCAATAATAACCAGTACATACAAATTTCCAATTACCACGTTTCAGGCTTTAGATTTACCTTGGTATATCACTGCTGTTCAGGACTGTGTATGTTTACCTGTATATTAATCTGTACCTCTCTTTTTGGGTACATATTTTGTTTTGCTTCCATATGTTCCTTCACAATACCTCTACGAACTCTGTCTCACTTTCTTTCTTAATTTCTTTCCTTTTTTCACTTTTTTCCCAAGTTCCCACTGATTTTGTAATGATCAAACGAAGCATAATCCACATTATTACGGTCCGACAACTTTCGGCCATCTTAATAATACGTCTTTTTTTGAAAAGTCTTATTTTCTTTTACTGAAGAGTGCCTAGACGCACGTAGAGTGGTGAGTATGCACGGATACACTGATCAGACGTGTTCTCAGTACCCATGGGAATCTTTATTCATTCAACATTGAAAAGAAAATAGAGAAGAGGCTTATATATATATATATATATATAAATTCGTTAGAGCATCTTCGTGTCATATTGGCGCTGAAATCAAACGTCACCTGCTATTGTTTATAATTCAGAGAAGAGTCATTATCATTCAAAAAATTATACGGCCAATTGAACCTTGTTTTATTTATGTTGTTCTCTCACGGTTTCACCTGGTAAGTTCTTATTTGGTCGAACATTGCTCTTCTTTTTTTCTGTTCGAGTACAAAACAGTTTATTGGAATCTTTTATAAAAAAAAAAACATTGCTTAAAAATCTGTATAAACAGTTATCGTTTAAATGTCTAGTTTCTAGTTAAAATAAAATACCTGTACAAATTCCATTACATAAAATTTTACGCTTGAAATCATATCAACTAAATCAAGAAGTCTACGCTTACTCTATAATATAAAAGCTTACACTATAATATAAAAGCTTACTCTATAATATAAAAGCTTACTCTATAATATAAAAGCTTACTCTATAATATAAAAGCTTACTCTATAATATAAAAGCTTACACTATAATATAAAAGTCTACGCTTACACTATAATATAAAAGCAAAAGAAAAAAGGCTATTATGAGTCATCGAGAAAAAGACAAGCTTTTTCTGTCATCTCAGGAAAAAATGGGTGGTTTGATTGATTGATTTTAAGAGCATGTCAATTCGTCCGGGTTTATCGAATGCCAAGTCCTTAGAGAATTGCGTACGTTCATTTTTTTCAAAGGTGACTCATATATTTTGCAATATTTTGTTAGCATGGAGCACAATTCGGCAGCCGCAAATGCTTTTGCCGAGGTTGGGATGTTTATGAACCTCACTGGACTATGAGATGCCGAGCTCGCTTGATACTCTCCGAGTGCTACTCGTCTGATTTTCGTCTATGACTTTGAGCAAGGCCTTGAAATAAAAGTTTTTATGCTTAATTGATCTGGCCTGATCACTGAGGTTCTTGCAACCCGAGCGAAATATCTTGAATTATCTGCTTATTGTAATGTGATCAACTGAACCTTCATATTTCATATAACAAATGTCTTTGATTGCTTCCGTGACATTATGGCCGAGTTCGAACTCGTAAATCATAAGTTCCCGATTTAAACAAAAGAACACGTCCATTTGTGTTGCTTTCTAATCACACACTAATGGCCCAGTCAAGTAGGGCGGTAGAATCCACCGAATGCTGCTCTGCTGAGGGGTAAGACCCCCCTAATGACTCTCCTGTGTCACAGTCGGCTGGAGCTGTAGAATATAACGACGGCATCTCAACAGAGGGGTACGATCCTCCAACGAGTGTCCGTGTCATGACGAAATAGATCTGATTGTGATGCTCCAGTAATGCTGAAGCTTGGGAGGATGCGGAGTTCTCCTTTATCATATTTACCCAACCCCTCCGCTCGGGCAGGATATGACACAAGGTCAATTTTTAAGCGGAGTTTAACAGGTTTGAATTCAGAGTTTTCCTTCTCCTAGACTAGTTGCCTAACCAAGGCTGAAGAACCTAGTCTGTCCTACTATTTACCCATAGCTGGAGGGAGAAGTATTGGATTTATGCCTTTCCCAAGGGTATTAGTGCTATGTGAAATGCAATCAGTCTCGTCCAGGAATTGCACTCGTGTCGTCGTGTTCAATTCCTAAGACGATAACCATTACACCACGGGCACCTCCTTTATTGCCATTGCTCCCAGGCCTACGCAAGCCCGGAGTGGTAGCACCTGATTGGGTCCTATTTATAAGTCAAATAGAACTGTTTGACATTTAAATGTATGTAAACCAAAAAAAAAAAAGACTATTCTCATACTAAGCTGAATTGTTTTGAAATAAAACTTATTTTAACATTTAAACTGTGTACTTAAGCTAAATTGAATTATTTGAAATAGATCTGTTTTGAAATTTGTCTGTGAGTAAACAAAAAACTATATTTTTACTAAACTAGATAGTTTGAAATATAACTGTTTATCTGTATAAAAATGGATTTGGCATTAAATAACCAACAATAGTTGATGAGCCGTAAAACCAAACGCAAAATACAAAAAAACTCACTCATAATGAAGGAGTCCATAAGGTGTCTGCTTACTAACTACCACTATACTACCAACCACAGCGGCTACGTATGACGGCTTTAACTGCCTTTATTACGTAATATACGTTCTGCTAAGACATCGCAAAATAAGGCAAAACTTTTGACTCACTCTTATAAAATACCATTATAACCTTCGTTCCATTAAGTTTTTAGCATGATATCGTAAATGTTTACTCAAAATATTCGCTTACATTATGATATAAAACAAGTCCAGTTCGAACTGTTCAACAGCAAAAAGATCAGACTTTGTTTTTAGTCATCACAATACAAATACGGTTGTTTTTTATATCGATTGACCGATTGATTGATTTTAAGGGCATTGAACCCACGTGGGTTTATTTCATACCAAGAGGTTAGAGAATTGCGTACGTCGATATGTTCATTTTTTGAGTAGTTTCTTAACAGTTTTTGGCACATGGTTATGTGATATTGTTGGATAGCGACAGAAAGATTCCTTTGACATACTACATACATTCTGTGGGTGGCATGGCAGGATGTCCTCCTGTCTCCTAAGGTAAACAGGAGGCAGATGTTTTGACTCAGCGGAAGTCCGACCGACGCAAGTTGCGTAGTGGCATGATTGACAGGAGGCGTGTCCACGTGCAACACATAGGCAAAAAGTTCGACCACGTAGGTTGCGTGGGCGTCCGGAAAATTATATAAACCAGGAAGATCTCGATCCCAGCAGGGACGAACAGAGAACGGAGCAGAAAGGCTGAGGTTTCACCGAAAAACGGCACTGTCACCCCAGTGTGGATTTCAGTCATCTCCGACTCGCTTTACCCATACGTTCATTTCGAATAATAAAAATAATGCAAAGAAAGAAATGATTTATATTTCTATACATGAACGTTGTTGTTCTTTATCTCTGTATACAGATAATGGGAAAAAAAAATTAACGTACCTTCCACGCCAAACATCATAATCCTTAAAGAAATTTTTGTAAAAAAGTGAAAAGTCGCAAACTCACCTTTAAATAGAATAAGCCGAGCGTACGATTGGCTGGTTCCAACAGCCAATCGAATGCTCGGCCTGGTCTAAGGGATTATTTATTTCGAGCCGTCTAAGCCATAATTTTGTCTAGCGTTGTATACGGTAGGTGACTCAAAAATTGATCATCTCTGAGGGGGTCATTCTGGTGAGGGGAGTATGATGTTGAAAGATCCGAAATTCCCCAATGACCCAGAAGATTAAAACATCACTGACGACACCTACTGGCACTGGTTTAAGCCCGTCTATTCAAGGTATGTTACTATCTTATACAAGTAATTTGCAAACATCGATTTGATCCATAGATGTGACGCTAATAGGTACTACAGCTCCATCATCGATTGTAAATTTCCAGGTAAAATGCCGAATAAAAGAAAAGAACTCGGTATTATATATTCTCTGTCTGAATTTTTGAGACGAGGCTTGCTGTGCAGTATTTTGGGTGCTATTTTTTCAGACTGTTATCCTTATCTTTATTGCCATTATTTGTAAAACAACGTTTCGGCCGCTGTATATGTTTGGCCAAGTTGACCTCTTGAGTAAACCAAGTATGGAAATGAACACAGTCTAGGAACCAATAATTGAAAAGGCTGAATCAAAATGTTTTTAAAGAAAATTATTTAGAAAATATAAAGAATAACTGATGCCATTGGATTTTACGTTTTGAATTCATTTCATGTCGCTTGTCGGATGGATGGCCATTAAAAAGCAATGAAGTCATTATTTGAATCATCATCATCATCATCATCATGTCGTACCGCCAGCACGGATATCCTTGACCCTCTCTCGCCACTTCTCCCTATAATTCATCGCCTCCGGCAGGTCTTCTGTGTTACATCCTGTGTCCTCACATAGCTGCTGTATGTAAGTTCGGGCTGGTCGTCCTGCTTTTGCTTGGCCATATGTGGGGGTCCCTAGGAGTACGTCACTTACGAGCTCGTCCTTGCTTCTCTAGCAGTGTTCGGCGTGTCTGGCTCGTCTAACCTGTATAGTTTTCGTAATGAGAGGCAAGTGACCGTACAGTTGGCGTCTCGTGGGGTGTTGTCGCCAGGACTTGTTCAATATTGCTCTCAACATTCTTGTGTAGTTGCCGTCAAGTTTCTTCTCCTGCCGTTTAGTTAGCGTCCATGTAGTGCATCCATATGGCAGTATCGATACAACCACTGCCTGGAAGAAACTGCGCTTCATTTCATCGGTCAGGTCTGATTTCCATATGATTGAGAGCCTATCTATAGCCGTCCATGCTTTCGTCAGTCGTGTGTCGATGTCGTTTTCTGTTGATGAGACGCTACTTCCTTGGTAGGTGAATTTGTCCATTAGCCTCAGAGAGGCTCCGTCTAGTGTGGTAGAATAGCATATTCAAATTTCTTGAACACCTTTTTGACCAACAGTCAAACTTTAAAAATGATTTCCCATGTTAAATCATTTCCATAACCAGATAAACAAGGGACACCTGAGGACACAGCGGCCAAAACGTTGTGTTACAAATAACAAACAGTTCGAAAAATAATGCTCAAAATATCAAAATAATCTTGGTGAAGGAATGAATGACTATATCACTTGATTTAACCATACTTCCATATTCATGGCCACATTTAGCACTTTGTCGGGTGGGGGCTGCTATGGTATGGGCAGTCGGATCTCTTGACTGCTCGAACGTGTCCCAGAGACATCTGACCATATATGCCGTGGGTACCTGCATATATGATTCCACCACGCCTACGCATTTCTGGTTCGTCCTTCTGTCAGTCAACCTATTCTGCCTATTTTCACAAGTGCATCCTGAGTAGAGAAATCCCTGATTGACGACTCTGTTAAAGTTTATATGTAACATCCGTTCTAAGTGCAGACACGAGAAGACATACCTACTAGAAATACTAAAGAAAAACCAAAATCATAAAGAAATATAGCGAACTAACAGACATGGTGAAGAGATGAAAACGACAAATTCGTTACAGTCGCTATTACATAAAACCAGGAGAGGTGCTCGTAGTGTAATGGTTATCGTCGTTGAAAATGGATACGACGGAAAGAATTCAAATCCTGGACGAAGTTGATTGCATTTCACAAAGCTATCTTACCCTTGGTAAAGGTAAACATCCGCTTATTCTCCCTCCAGTTAAATCGTGGGGCAAACTAGGTTCTTCAACTTTGGTTAGGCAACCAGTCTAGGAGATGGAAAATTTTGAATTCATACCGGTTAAACTCTGCTAAAAAATTGACACCGTGTCACATCCTGCCCAGGTGGAAGGGTTGGGTATATACAAACAACCAGTCCTGACGATTGATTTATTCACAGAACATCGATACTGTCTATGCACATAAATTACTTATCATCATCATCATGTCGCACCAACAGCGCAGATCTCCCTGATTCTCTCTTGCCACCCTTCACTATCGTCCATCGCTCCCAATTGGTCTTCAGGGCGACATCCTGTATCAGCACAGAGCTGTTGTGTGTAATTTCTAGCTGGTCGTCCAACCTTTGCTCGTCCATGTGAAGGGGGTCACAGGAGTATCTCACTTATGAGTTCGTCCCAACTTCTCCGGCAGTGTCTCGTTTGTCTGGTTCGTCTAACTTGGGTAGTTTTCGTGATGGGTGGTAAATGGCCGTACAGCTGCTGTTTTGTGGGGGTGTACCCCTTTATTGCCATCCCAAGTCCACTCTGGCCCAGAGTGGTAGCACCTGATTGGGTCCCATGTAAGGACCAAATAGAATTAAATTGCGTACATAAAATAAACTGAATTGTTCGAAATAGACTGTTTTGACATTTAAAGTGCGTATTTATTTTAAACTGAATTGTTTGAAATAAAACTGTTTTGACATTTAAATTGCGTACTTAAGCCAAACTTGATGGAAATATAACTGTTTTTACATTTAATACTGTGTAAACAATAACTCATGTTTAATTGAATTGTTAGGGATACATAGCAACACTTGGAACCAGTGAACTTTGTGGACTAAACTGAACAGTTTGAAATAGAACGGTTTTTGACATTCAAACTGCGAACCCATGCTTAACTGAATTGTTTGAAATTGAACTGTTTATATGTATAAGATGGATTGGTCATTCAATATACTATAATAATCTATAATAGTTGATATGCCATAAAATCAAACCAAACCAAAGCTACACACACACACACACACACACACACACATATATATATATATATATAATTCTTATGAAGGTCTGCTGATTCCCTAAATTTTCTCTCGCCATCAATCCCAATCAGCTATCAACTTTGGTGAGTCTAATAGGCGACATCCATTGTTAGCCCAGATCTGATCAATGTAAATTGTTACTGG
>OY757940.1:58789945-58894945 GCA_963585895.1 Sepioteuthis lessoniana
AAAGTTTTAAAATAAAGCTGTTCCGTTGTTTTCTTTAGGTCGACAATTTTTTTCTTTCCGCCCCGTATTTGATATTTAATGGATGCTTTATCAATTCAAATACATAGTCACATATGTACATACATTCAAGACATTCCTGGATAGTGTCGTAATAAATGGATAGGGTGACACGAGTTCAAATCCTAGACGAGTCTGTTTTCATTTTAAATAGCGCTAATACCCTTGGGAAAAGTACGAATAGGATTGTTCTCCTTCGGGCTATGAGCAAAATAGGACAAGCTGGGCTCTTGAGCCTTGGTGAGGCAACTGGTCTTTCAAAAGGAAAACTGAATTAAAACCTGTTAAACTTCGCTTAAAAATTGACCATTTTCACATCCTGTCAGTAAGTGGGGATATATGCATAAATACATCTATACATATAGGTCTCAATTCATCTGTGCCTACCCAAGTTACTGGAACACATTAGGACAAGGAGTGTTCTTTAGCCTTAGTTTGGTAACCAATCTAGAAGAAGGAAAACACTGATTTCAAACCAGATTAATACGCTTAGTAATTTAACTTGCGTCAAACACACACACACACACACACACACACACATATATATATATATATATATATGACTCGGTTTAAGGGCAGAAGTAGTTAGGCTCTTATAAGAAATAGTATAAGTACCTTACAATACATACACGTACACTTATAAATTCATAAGCTTGGCCATATCTGTAGGGTTTGTTAAATACATTTTGAAACAGAATGACACTTTAAAAATAAATTCAAAATAATTCAGAAAATACAACATCACATATTAACTGCCCTGATGATGGTTTACCGTAAACATCGAAACGTTTTACCTCGGCAAAGAATTCAAATGTAAATGAAATTATTCACTGAATACCTCGTTTTTTCATATCTTTTACTTTTAAACATGCACACACACACACACACACATATATATATATATATATATACAGGATTGGGTTAAAATTTTTCTTAGTTTCAACTCGAAAGAAGAGTATATCTAAACACTTATAAAACTAGGAAAACAAACAAGTACACACATACACACACACCCACACACACACACACACACACACACATATATATATATATATATATATATATATATATACGATTTTAGTTCGAAATTTTCCAATCTTCAACTAGAAAGAGCAAATCTTAACATTTATAAAACTAGGAAAGCACACACACACACATACACTCTCTATCACACACCCATACATACATATATATATATATATATATATATATATATATATATATATATATATATATATGTGTGTGTGTGAGTGTGTCTGCTTTATAAACAGATATGCTCTTCTTTCTAGTCGAAGTTTACAAAACTAGGAAAACTTATCTATATTATTCTATTTTTAAAAGTTGTAGCTTGTTGCCATAACAAAAATGTCGAGTAATATATGTATATATATATGTGTGTGTGTGTGTGTGTGTGTGTGTGTGTGTGTGTATGTATGTGTGTGTGTGTGTGTGTGTGTGTGTGTGTGTGTATGTGCGAGAGACTGAGAGACAGACAGTCAGGCAGACAGGCAGAACCTGATAGACAAAATGAACCTTTGATCTCTAAAACAAAAATTGCTCAACCGAAAAAGAGGCGGAATAAAACACTTTGAATTAAACAGATCAAAATTGTCATCGATTGCTAATTCATAAGTTGTATGAATGTTTTCCACAGGATTTTAAAGAAAAGATTTCTAAAAAAATCTTAAATGAATATATTGAATAACGTAGTTAAAAAAGCAGCAGCAGTTGGTGACAGTCAGTTACTCACATATGCAATTATAAAAGCAAAAGAACTTTGCACTAGACGCCGTTTAATGTATGTCTACTTTATTCTAAGATCTCTGTCTGTCTCTCTCTCTATATATATATATATATGTGTATGTGTGTGTGTGTGTGTGTGTGTGTGTATACATATATATATATATATCATACCTACGATATATATATATATATCTTTTATATAAAGATTAAAGAAAAAGTTCAATTTCTGAGTATCATTATAATGATTCAAGAAAATGAACATTTTTCTTTTGTCTTTATATAAAAGATTTATTAGCTCTACACGTTGAGTGTTGGTATATCGTTAATCCCAAATTAATTATAAATCAATGGCCGTTGGTATTGAGTAGTAATATAGGATAGGCATACCCCTTGGATTTCCTCCTAGTATCTTTTAATGTATATATATATATATATATATATTGATAGAGAGAGCATACGGAGATCTAAGTCTGGGCTGCATACGATACTACCCGGAATCTTTCTTTTGCTATTTTGTTGTTCAAATATTGTTGTGTTGTCTGTAAGAATTTTCCGAAATTCAATTTTAGGGCAGGAATGTTTTTCAGATGTTGTGCTATTGAGCTTGTGTCGGAAAAATGCATAGTAAATAGCCTCGACTAAAACTCGATTACAGATACTTGAAGCTCTACATGTTAGAAATAAAAGTCCCAACCTCAACAAAATTAAATCGGAAAACAAAGCTACTGTTCTCAAATGTGTTCAGGTATTGTTACCATATATAGAACTAAATGTGAAAAATAAGCTACACCAGTAAGTATATATCAATCCCTCAGCACGGGCAGGATGTTACACAAGGTCAGTTTTTTAAGCAAAGTTTAACTGGTTTTAATTCAGAGTTTTCCTAAATTGGTTGCCTACCCAAGGCTAAAGAACCCAGTCTGCTCTACTATTTATCCATTGCTGAAGAGAGAATAATTGGATTCATACCTTTTCCAAGGATATTAGTGCTATGTGAAATGTAATCAGCCATGTCCATTTCCTACGATGGTAGTCATTACATTACAAACACCAACATAAATAAAATTCTGTATTTAATGTTTTATATTGTTTTCATTCATTTGTAGAACTCCCATTCACTGGAAAAAAAGATGTCATTCAAATATCAACGTTTGAATTTTGCGCGATTTCTTCTACTGTCTTTAAAGTTTCAGTTCATTTGAATATAAATGGTTGAGTTATTAAAAGATGAAATTATATAATTTCTTTAAAAAAAATTATCTGTCTGTCTGTCTGTCTGTCTATTTCGGCGTAAATATGAGACTAATGCGTGATGAAGCTCTAATTTTTTAGCTCTGGTAAATGTGACGTCATCTTGCTGGTTTCCATTACTCCCAGATCCACTCTGACGCAAAGTGTTAGTACCTACTATGTTCTCATCTGTAGGTCATATAGCTCGATTGAAAAATTATCAAAATTTAAAAGAAATGTTGAAACCATATAACAAAAAAATTCATTGATATAAAAAGTTACTTGACGTTATAATTGTTTTATTTAAGCATAAGTATTTGTGTGTTATTATTTGTTTCTTATTACTGTTTAATCCTTTGTGTGTTATTGTTTGTGTGTTATTACATGTGTTTTTTATTTGTGTGTTATAATTTGTGTGTAATTAATTGTTGTTGTTAATTGTGTTTTTACTTGTGTGTTATTATATGTTATTATTTGTGCTATATTATTTGTGTTATAATTTGTACGTTATTGTTTGTGTGTAATAATTTGGGTTTCATTACTGTTTTTGTATTATTACTGTGTTATTACTTGAGTATTATTACTTGAAACCATATAATTACGAGTCAAAATCTAATTTTGTTATTAGATGACCCACCAACAGTTGACATGCCGCAAAACCAACCAACCAACCAACCAACCAACGAAACAAACATTCAAAAAACAAATAAACAAAAACAACTTGACAAAATCATATATTATAAAACAATAATAAGGTGAGATTGTCTTTGCTTTGAGTTTATATATATATATATATATATATATATATATATATATATATATATATTAGCTAAATCAGCCATTCATGTACATCGAGTAAGAGACAAAGACTTTGATCGTTGTTTGTTGTTCTTAGAAGGAAATATATTTAGACATTTAAGTAAATGAATTTTGGTTCATTTAACGATATTTTTTCTGGCTTATTTTTATCCCAGCAATGATAAAACTACAATGAAATTATTTTATAACTCCTGGTTAAAGAACTAATTACAAACTATATTTCACATGAATCCTTGAATGTAATATGTCTGAAAACTGTCAATGAATGCCAGTTGCTCAGGAGCTTTTAATTTATATATCATAAAAACTATTCCAAATCTGTGTTGCGATATGCCGTTATTTAAAATATATAACTAAAGATTATCATTAAAAGTAATAGGATTTGTTTATTACTAATAATACTAAATATTATAACAGAAGATTATCTATTTGTGTGTATGTTGTGTGTCTGCTTGTGCATGTATATTCTCACTGTCATCTTTTACACTATTAATGATCCATTTTTTTTCTTCAACAAACCACTACGAAACTACATCCTCATCAATTTTGTTTCAGAATTCTCTCCATTGTCGGTTCCACACTCAAAACGGCCTACCATTGAGTGTCTTCATCGTTCATTCCAGCCCTTGCTATAAACTATTGCCTTGTCGTCTCCCTTTCCACGTCTCTTGTGGTATAAAATGCGCTTTGGGGCGTATCGGCCTCTCATCATAAATACGACTTTTCAAGTCGAGAGCTATTGGCCATCATCAGTCAGTTCATCGAATAGTTTGCCTCGGGTTCTCCACGTCACGTTTTCAAAGTCTGCGATGATGCCTGATGTACAAGACGAAAGTCAAGTATGTGAAGAGACGATTATGAGCGCGAAAAGAGAAACGTCTCCTGTCGCCGGGGAGGGATTGTTTGGTTACAAATGATTTTGTATTTATAATTCGTTGGCGAAACATATTTCTATAAGGTGTGTCTGGATTGTGGACACCCACGTCTATGTAGATGTGTTTGCGTGTCCTTTTGTAAGCTTCAATCAAAAATGAACTCTTCTTTTTCAATAGTGAATTTCGTTAATGTGACGAATAAGTGCTTTTTGAGAGCAACTTTCCTATTGTTTATATTAATTTACTATATTCATATTTTCCATTGTATTTTCACCGAAATTATAGGGGGGTGTCCTCGTGGTGTAATGGTTAAAGCGATGGACTGCGGAATCGTAGTACGCGAGTTCGTACTCCAGTCGTGCTATTACGTTCACTTTCGGGCAAATACCATTGGGAAAGGTATGAACCCCCTTATCCTCCCATCTATGTGTTAAATAGTACCACTACTGTTCTTCTAGAAAAATGGCTTTGGCATTAAATAACCTAAAAAGAGTTGATATGCCATTAAACAAAGAAACCAAACCAAACCGAAATTATATATATATTTCATTGAACATAATAGACATTTTTTGTCTACATATTTTTTTGTTAATCCTTTCGAATTGCTGAATTGATCTTATGATATTCGGCGGGAATTGCTTAATAAATCTTCCATAATTTGTTATTTCCCAATCACTTTCTGCCCGACTTTGGGCCTTCATCAGGGGACGATGTATTACAAAAGTGATGTAACTTTTGTATGTACATTACTACTTTGTAAGAATGAGCGTTTATACTGTTGTATTGTGTAGCGTTTACTTTTCAAATTTGTTTGTATAAATAGCGTCAGTTGCTAAAGATATTTAAGTACATTAGCACTGATTTTAAAATTAATTCTGTTAAGTTTGGGTTGTATGTTTTTAATATGTAGTGCCCCGAGAATCTGTAGTTTTTGCATGTTATTTTGATGTTCTAATACTCAAGCAATTCGAAAGGATTAACAAAAAAATATGTAGCCAAAAAATGTCTATTATGTTCAAAGAAATATGTATTAATGAAGAAATGCGGCCAAAATACACACACACACACACACGTATATATATATATATATATATGGTCCGGGAGACCTGGGTTCAATCCCAGGTCGCGTCATATCATAGACTTTAAAATGGTACTTGATACCTCCTTGCTTAAAGCTCAGCAATATAAGGTACGTATCATGGGTAAAGTGGAGCAATCCAGGGAAAGGAGTAGCGTCCTCCCCAACACCTCGGTGTAGAAGCTATTGGAAAGGGAGCCTTCTGGTCACCCTCGACTACGGTCGCCAACCAACTATATATATATATATATATATATATATATATATATATATAAGCGTCGTTCAATGAATAAGGTGAAATTTTGCGAAAAGAGCAAAATAATATTTTTTTCAGATTTTTTTCCCTTAAATGTAAATTCTGCATTTCCTGGAATTGGCTACTTGAAAAAATACGTTAATCTCACAAAAATATTTCTTTTCAAGCAATTCCAAGAATTGGTAAATCAAACAGAGTGCTCCATGTTCGATATAAAATCTTTGGTTGCTGAAATATGCAAACTATACTAAATTTACCGAAAAATGTGGGATGTGTATGAAGAAGCAATTTGTGACAAAAAATGGATACAAATGGGCTAAAAATATCTTAGTCGAAAAGATAGTCCATGGAGTGAAAATGTACACACTCTCGGTTAAAGAAGAAGTACCTGGCACAGCTCTCAGTAAAAAGAATGTTCTGCTGACTGTCTACAGGGACATGAAAGGTCCCATCAAAACTATTCTTTTTTTAAATGTGTAACTGTAAGCAGATTTTTGTAATAGAAACGGATCACCGAATCCCAACAAGAAAACCAGACTTAGTTTTAATTAACAAAAATAAAAAAAACCCTGTCATCTTACTTATTTAGCTTTTCCAGATGACCAAAGTGAAAAAATAAACAAATACTTGGGTTATGCCTGAGTGTTGAAAAAGCTATGGAACATGAAGTTGATGGTGATCCCTATTGTAGTGTGTGCACTTGTAATGATCCCGAAGTCTTTGATAAGAGACTGGAAGAATTAGATGGTTTGGTTTGGTTTGGTTTCTTTGTTTAATGGCATATCAACCTTTGTAAGTTATTTAATGCCAAAGCCATTCTCCTAGAAGAACAGTAATGGTACTATTTAACACATAGATGGGAGGATAAGGGGGTTCATACCTTTCCCAAGAGTATTTGTCCGAAAGTGAAAGAATTAGAGTTAAATAAGATCGTCTAGAATACTTAGCAAAGTTCGGGAAATCCAATGAAACTTATTGTTACTCAGACTCCAGTGAAAGAACAACCAGTTAGAGTTGGTGCCAAAATTCACTGTGTAACTCAAGATACACACACACACACACACATAAATATATATATATATATATATATATGGAGAGAGAGAGAGACAGAGAGAGAGAGTGACAGAGGGAGAGGGAGAGAGAGGACGCTTATCAGGTGCTACCACTCTGGGCCAGAGTGAACCTGGGGGCGATGGCGATAAAGGGGTACTCCACTTTCCCCAAAGTTCCAGCATTACTGGAACCTCACTATTAGATTGTTTAGAGTCATATCAGGACTCACTTTCGTGGGTGGGGGTCTTACTCGGCTGAAATGAAGTAGTCGGTGTTTTCTACAGCCTCAGCCGATTGGGCAAACGTTATAAGTATTCGCTCTAGTGTTTGTTAACAAACAAAAAGCAAACTTGCCATTTTGCCGTTCCACCGGCCAACCGAATGAGAATAAAAATAAAACAAAGCGAAAAGATAGATAAACACTGAATCACTACCAGAGATAAAAAAAAAAAAAAGTAACCCTCCCTTCGCAAAAAATTGAAAAAACAAAACCGAGGGACAAGAAGATGGCGATGATATCAATTTTATTTCGTGTGCTGAGAACGGTCCCAAAAACTGGCGCTACTCCTTTCCCTGGATTGCTCCACTTTACCCTTAATACGTACCTTATATTGCTGAGTGTTAAGCAAGGAGGTATCAAGTACCATTTTCAAAGTCTTTTGTAAGACGCGACCCGGGATTGAAGCTAGGTCTCCTGGACCATTTGCGAATACTCTACCCACTTGGCCAAAGAGCCGGTTAACCTGTTCATTGGTCTCGTTTTTAACCGAATAATAATAATAATAATAATAATAATAATAATAATAATAATAATAACATTCCTGATATATAGTAAGAAACACACAAACTTTGAGATCTAAGTGGATCACCTAATTAGTCTGCTGTTCCTACAAACAACAGATTAGAAAAAACGCAAAAACTCGATAAGTATCTTGTTTGTTCTTTTTAGAGGAATGAAAAAAATAGATCAATAAGGACATAAAGATGATAATAACTCTAATCGATATTGGAGCCATGGGAACAGTCCAAGAGAAAGTTGAAAGAACTGGAAATGCGATTAAAAATCGAGACCATCGAGACAAGGACTTTTCTAAAAGCATCTTGAATACTAAGGAGAGTAGATATGAGCAGAATAACATAAAAAACTCAGATATATATATATATATATACATATATATATATATAATATATATACGAAGAGATAGATAGATAGATAGATAGATTCAGAGAGATGCATACGTGCGAAGCGATTAAGAGAGATAGATACAATCGGCGAGGTATATACATACGAAGAGATAGATAGATAGATAGATTCTGAGAGATGTATAGATACGAATTGATAGATAGATAGATACATAGATAGATGGATAGATAGATAGATTCAGAGAGATGCATACATGTGAAGCGATTGAGATAGATAGATAGATAGATAGATAGATAGAATCAGTGATGTATATACATACGAAGCGACGGAGATAGATAGACTCGTGGAGATATGCATACGAGCGATGGGGATAGATAGATTCTAAGAGATGTATAGATACGAGTAGATAGATAGATAGATAGATTCAGAGAGATGCATACATGCGAAGCGATTGAGATAGATAGATAGATAGATAGATTCGGAGTGATATGCAAGCGAAGCGATGGAGATAGATAGATAGATAGATAGATAAAAGTGATTGGGTTTGATATTAATAGACTGTTATACATAAAAGATAAATAAATGTGAAGTGACGTATATATACACATATATATATATATATATATATATATATGAGAAAAAAGAGGAACAGTTGATGAACTGAAACACAGACAATGGATGAAAAAAAATGATATTTCGTCTTTATTTCAAAAAGACTTCATCGGAGAAGAAATATCATTTTTGAATCAGTTGACAGTGTTTTGGTTTATGAACTTTTCCACTGATTTGTCTCATCTTGTCGGATTTACCAGATCTATCTATCTATCTATCAATCTATCTATCTATAACTTTTTATATATACACACATATATATATATATATATATATATATATATATATATATATATATATATATTGGGAGGTACCCGGGGTGTAATGGTTATCGTCGTAGGAAATGAGCACGAGTTCCAATCCTGGACGAGACTGTTTGAATTTCACATAGCACTAATACCCTTGGGAAAGGTATGAATCCAATTATTCTCCCTCCAGCTCTGGGTAAATAGTAGGACAGACTAGGTTCTTCAGCCTTGGTAAAGCAACTAGTCAAGGAGAAAGAAAACTCTGAATTCAAACGTGTTAAACTCCGCTTAAAAAATTGACCTTGTGTTATATCCTGCCCGAGGTGAGTGGTTGGGTAAATATATATATATATATATATATATATATAATATATATATATATATGAAGAGATAAATAGATCAATAGATAGATAGATAGATAGATAGGCACGAAGCGAAGAGGATAGATTGATAGTTATAAAGACATTTGGATATATATATATATATATATATATATAGAGAGAGAGAGACCAATGAAAGAGGGAGATACATAAATAGATACGAAGCGATTGAGATATGAAGAAAAAGAGATAGATCGATATATAGATCCAGAGGGGGTATTTGCTGTCACTTGATCTCAAGTAAAAGCCAACAATCTTGAATAGTGTGAAAAGGATCACAGATAGATATTTCCTAACTCATGACACCTACCAAGCAATCAACGAAACGCAACCATGTCATTAGAACTCTAAGATTTACTCGTCGATTCAGCAACTACTTTATATTAAGAATTGCCACACTGCTACATATTCCCACGAATACATACACTTTTATTACACCACCGACACAGGCTTCTTCATCCACTCCATCTTTCTTGGCACACCGACCAGACTTACGTGCTTACCTCCCTTGTCTTATTTCATCAATTTCTTCAGATGTAAAAGAATTAGAAAAAAAAAGGTGGCAAAAACCTTTAGACTTTATTAACATTGATTGAATTCACTAGCTTTGTTGCGAAGACAAAATCACAACGTAACTTGTGGTGGTTCTAATTTTGTTTGTTTGTTTGTTTGTTTGTTTGCTTTAGTTTTCCTCCCTCTGGTGTGGGAGGGACGAGCGCTGATTTCATCTCGTTCAATTTTGGGACTGTGGACGTCGACATACAAGTGTAAGACCCGTACATAAACAAGCAAATCAAATAGAGCAAAATAGACAGTCACGTATGGAAACATATGATACAAATCATATCTATCTACCTATCTATCTATCTACATAAGTTTGGTATATATATATATATATATACGTATACGTATATATATACGTATATATATATATATATATATATATATATATATATATATATATATATATATATATATATTCACGGAGAGAAAGGAACGGAAAGAGATGTTAAGATAGATATATTATGTACATATATTTACACTCACACACACACACACGCACACGCATATATATATATATATATATATTATATATATATATATATATATATATATATATATCACTTTGTTTGTTTTTGCTCGTTCTATCTACCGATCTTTATTTCTGTTTCAGTTTATGTACATCTAGTGAAATAAAATATGTATGTATGTATATATGTATGTATCTATCTATCTATCTGAAGAGTACCACATTAGCGTCCATTAGCATGCAAGTGAATGTGATTCTCAATATCTGCTCTAATGTCTTGACTATTCACCAGATTAAGTTAGGCTTTACATATAACGCTGCACTTCTCTCTTTCTCTTTCTCTCTCTTCCTCTCTCTTCTTTTTTCTATCTATCTATCTATCTATCTATCGCATTTTTATGTCCGTATGCATGTATAAATATGTATAAATGTATCTATCAATCTATATATCTATCTATATATCTATATATCAATCTATCTGAGATCTCTCCCCACGCTGTAGACCATTAGTGCACAAATGAGTTTGATTCGCACTGTTTACTCTATTGCACGGGCTTTTTGCCAGATTAAGTAATGTTTTAGGCATTACACTGTACTTCTCTCTCTCTCTCACTCTCTCTCTCTCTCTCTCTCTCTCTATCTATCTATCTTAGTATCCATTTTGTGATAAAGGTCTGTATGTATCTATGTATATGTCTTTATAACTGAAGCTCACCTCTGCATAAATTTGTACTTAGCATGGTAGTTTCAAACTCCATTAGCGCTTAAGTGTGCGCTTTATTGTTCTTACTTTTTGTCAGACTAAATTACGTTTTATATGTTACCTTGGAGAATAGCAGTTAGCAATCTTGGGTTCAATCCCAATTGGATGGCAGTCGTGTGAGTAGGCCTGAAATTTAATACTCGCTAACACATTGAAAAAATACATACATGCATACATACATATATAAAATTAAATAACTTACTGAATAATAGCACTTACGTTAAGGGAAAAAACTGCGAAAATTCGAAGATAAAAATATACAACGAATCACTGTAGATTAGTTCCTGACTCACGAAATAATTTTTGTCACTATATATATATATAATATATAATGCGAGGAAAAAATCCAAGAGTTAGGAGTATCAAGATAGAGTGCTTACTGTCAACAGCTATCGACTGTATAATTAATTTGGGATTAAAAATACATCAAAACGCACGAGCAGAGCCAAAATAATTTTATATAAAAATAGAAATAAAGATATAATTTTTTGGTGTCATTATAAATTTATTTCAGGTTTAGGATGACCCTCTTCAGATGGCGAATGAAATTAATGTTTATTATTTGAATATCATTTAGGTATGATTATATTGCTTCCGGCGAGAAGAAAATTTTAAAAAATTGATAGTTTTTAATTAGAATTTTTTAATTTTTTAATTAAGAAAATGTTCAACAGTGGGAATATTATGTATTTGGTTTTCATATATATATATATATATATATATATATATATATATATATATATATATATACACTCCCCCATGGGGGTTGAGCGCTCTGGCGAAGGAATTGTTGGCCGCTGTTCGCATAATGCAAAGCTCTTCGAAAGAATTGAGCACTCTGGTAGCCGATAGGGTAAAAAATGTAAACAAACGGACGCTGCTGCTGTTGCTACATAGATACCTTAAAAATTCCCTTAGCCAACGTAGTCCGCTTGTTGGTCGAGCGGTCTGAGACTTCGTCTAACGTAAAGTTGGATGGCTTTCGATCCCAGCTTCGAACGTCCTGCGTGTCTAGCCAAACTGAAGAGAGTCCTGATAGAACGAAACAGTCTGTCTGTGGATGACAATATATATATATATATATATATATAACTATATATATATATAATACTATATATATATTGTATTTGAAAAAATATAAGAGTCACGGTGATAGTCATAAAAAAATGGAATCAGCGACCCGAGTTCAAGTTCTGGACGAAGGTATTTGAGTTTGACTTCGTTCTAATGCTCTTGAGAGTGGCGAGAATCAATTTATTCTCATACCTGCTGAGTATAAATAGTTAGACGAACAGGGTTAGTCAACCACAATAGGAGATGGAAAACTCAAAATTAAAGCAGTTTTATTTCGCTTAAAAATTGACAGTGGGCCAGATCCTGTCCATCGCTGAGGGGTTGGGAAAATACCTTTACGAAGATATAAACATATTCTACCATTTTAGAACAGAAAATAATTATAGACGAGGTCGGATCAATAATTTAGTAGCTTCAGAAGTATTAGCTGAATTCAATTATTTTTTTCTCTATAAAGTTTGATCAATGTTATTAAATTTCGATTGGATAGATAAATAGATATAAACAGACAGAAATCGATAGATAATTGAATGCATATACATACATATATACATGGATTGATTGATTGATATAAACAGACTGGGATAGATAGATAGATTGATAGATTGATAAATAGATAGATAGATAGATAGATATTCAAATTCAAGGAGATTATCTTGGAAATTAAATATTTGTCGTTTAAAGATGATTTTCTTAACTGGGATGAGATCTTATCAACATAAATAATCTTTTTGAAAAACCTGACGACGAGTCAATTTCTTTAGGGCCCATCTAGACAGTTTCATGGATCACTGACTGCGAAAGATCAAGTCTCACGGCCATATCACAAAGTTTATGCATTCCCTCATCCTTAATCAAAGTTTGAATTTGTGCAATATTGTCAACAGTAGAAGTTCTCATTATATGCATCACATCTTTTATTCAGTACGTTAGGGGGCACAAATTTTGTCATATCATATTTACCCACCCCTCCGCTCAGGCAGCAATATGACACAAGGTCAATTTTTAAGCGGAGTTTAACAGGTTTGAATTCAGAGTTTTCCTTCTCCTAGACTAGTTGCCTCACCAAGGGCTGAAGAACCTAGTCTGCCTACTATTTACCCATCGCTGGAAGGAGAATGATTGGATTCATACCTTTCCCAAGGGTATTAGTGCTATGTGAAATGCAATCAGTCTCGTCCAGGATTTGAACTCGTGTCGCCGTGTCCATTTCCTACGACGATAACCAATTACACCACGGGTACCTCCACTCTTGTGATAAGGCTGTGGGAACTAAGTCTCTCAGAGACGATGGTCCATGAGATTGTCCACGAGAAGTTGGGATATCAGAAAGAGTCTTCATGTTTGGTCGCAAAGAAATGACTAAAGAACAGTTCAGTTGACAGTCTAAAGTTTTGAGATGAAGCTTGAAAATCTTTATCATTTAGAGTATTGTGACTATGATCTTCATCCTTATTGTTATATTGAAAACGTGTCAGCTGCTGGACACAAAGCGTAACATAAGTAGCCGTTAGTTTAATTTACTTCTTAGTGAATAATCTAGAGGTTGCAGCTTCAATCCCGACTACAAGTTGAAATAAGGTATATTTGTCTCTGCCTCCCACCAGACAGAACATGACTCAAGGTCAATGACCCCGAAGGTCGATTATAGTTAAAATTTGGGGAGGGGAAGGTCAGGCACAAGCCCGAGGCTCGAGCACTGATGGTCCATGTTGGTCATTGGCCCGCTTAGTGCAATGTGGGCCTGAGGTTGCAGTTTCAATCCCGAACTACAAGTTGAAATAAGGTATATTTGTCTCTGCCTCCCCACCAGACAGAACATGACTCAAGGTCAATGACCCGAAGGTCGATTATAGTTAAAATTTGGGGAGGGGAAGGTCAGGCACGAGCCGAGGCTCGAGCGCTGATGGTCCATGTTGGTCATCGGCCCGCTTAGTGCAATGTGGGCCTGATGAGCCTAGATGGACTTGGACCCAAACCTGGGTCCAGGCACGTATGCCTGATTATAGCTTAAACTGGACAGCAAGTTCCAGAGAGCTATACAAGGGTGAAAAGGTGTCAATTGAAGCAACATGTGCCTACCTTGAAGGTGGCCCAATCAGAAGCCGGGAACCATAACGACCTCAAGTCTGCCTTTGTTAGACAGTACTCGCTAGCATCAAAACCAACAGCAATTACTGCTGTCGGCCTCGACGCCGGGAGCAAAGAGAAATAACAAGGAATACTTACGATAGCTTTAAAATCGTACCGGTAACTGTTAACAGAATTAAAATAGCCAACCTACCTGGATTAAATAAAGAGTTCTGTTTCGAAGTTCAGTGTAGGGGTCTCTGAGTTCATCAAAAAATACCTGAAGAAAGCCAAAGGCCGCATCGGCCGAACCGTTGTATGTATAACAATAAAGTTAAAGTCCATAGTCTGAACTAAACTAAATTTAAGAATTGAGTGGATAGCCACGATCTTCGAGGAGGTTATTCTTATTCTTGATCACAGAAGGAACAACGGCATAAATTTTATCAACAGCATTGTGACCTCAAGGTATTAAGGATTCTATAAGTCTAGTTATAAAGATATTGGATTAGTAGATGTTTGTAACTGATTTTCCAGACATGTTTCGGAGAAGAGAATTAAAAGTAAAACAATTTCTTGGTCATTTCGAGAGTATAGTTTGGTTTGATTTTATGGCATATCAACCACGTTATGTTATCCTTTTCGATAGCTACTACACCAAGGTGTAGGGGAGGGCGCTACTCCATTCCCAGGATTGCTCCACTTTACCCTTGAACCGTACCTTATAATGCTGAGTGTTAAGCAAGGTGGTATCAAGTACCATTTTTAAAGTCTTTGGTATGACTCGACCTGGGATTGAACCCAGGTCTCCCGGGTCATTGGCGAACACTCAAACAGTTCTGTTTCAAACAATTCAGTTTAGCATTAGTACACAGTTAAAACGTCAAAAACAGTTCTGTTTCAAACTATTTAGTTTAGTCAAATAGAGTTAAATGGTTCCAAGAACTGGTATGTATCAGAAACAATTCAATTAAACCCCAGTCATTTATTTACACACCGTTAAATGTAGAGAGTTCAGTTTAGTGTAAGTACGGCTGATTGGCCTAGTTGGTAGAGTGTTAACCAATGGCCCTGGAGACCCGAGTTTCAATCTCAGGTCGCGTTATACCAAAGACTTAAAAAAATGGTACTTGACACCTCCTTGCTTAACTCTCAGAAATATAAGGTACGTATCAAGGGTAAAGTGGAGCAATCCAGGAAAGAAGTAGCGCGCTCCCCTTCACTTCAGTGTTGTAGCTATTGAAAAGGGAGCCTTCTGGTCACCCTCGACTACAGTTGCCAACTTTACTTTTACTTACAGAGTTTAAATGACAAAGAGTTCTATTTCAAGCAATTCAGTTTAGCATAAGCACATAGTTTACTTCTATTTCACCCATAGATAGGACCCTCTCAGGTGCTACAACTCCGGGCAAAAGAAGACCTGTAAGCGATGGCAATAAAGCGGTACTCAGCATTCCCCAAAGCTCCAGCATTACTGGAATCTCACCATCAGATTGTTTAGTATGATATCCAGGACACTCGCTGGAGGAGTCTTACCCCTCTTCAGAGATGTAGTCAGTATATTCTACAGGCCCGGCACACAGGGCCAAATTTTGAAAGACATATTGAAGGAATTGCAGATGAGGACACGGGAATATGTGCAGAGGACATCTCAAAAGATGCTTGATTAATAATGGCGTACAATAATCTACGACTGATTGATTGATTTTAACGGCATTTCAACCAATGTAGGATCATCTTATTCCATAAAAGTTAGGGAATTCCGTTCATTGTAGGTTCTTATTTACATTTTATATACTGTTATTTTTTAAAGAGGTTTTACACCTTTCTCCATGAGCAGGATATGATACAAGGTCAATTTTAAACGGATTTCAACAGTTTTGAATTCGGAATGTTCCTTATCTTAGACCAGTTATCGTATAATTGTTAAAGAGTCATTTAACAATATTCCTTATCTAATAATAATAATTTGTTCACAGTTATATGGTTTCAAGTATTCCTATCTAATACTAATATAAAGGTGGCCCAGCCGAAGCCGGCGGCTTTTCGGCCCCGAATCTGCCATTGATTTCAATACCCCATCCGGCACGAATGTTAGACAGCCCAGCTAAGGTCAAGTAAGTATTTCCCAAGGGTATTTGTCCAAAAGTCATAGTAATAGCGCGACTGGAGTTCGAACTCGCTTACTACGATTCTGCAGTCCAGAGCGTTAACCATTACACCATGAAGACACCTCCTTTCAGACAGTGAAGTGGTTTTAAATATTTCTGTTTAACACTAATTATTCTGTTGAACACTATTCATTCCTTTGCACAAATTTTCTAACAGTTCTATTTCTAACAATTCAATTTAGTTGTTTATTTGCACACAGTTTAAATAGTCAAACAGTTCTATTTGACCCATAGCTAGGGCCCTATTATGTGCTACTTCTCCGGACCAGAGTGAACCTAGTAGCAATGGGAAGGAAGGGGTATTCCACATCCCCCAAAGCTCTAAGGCTGGTGCCTTACGTTCGTATCGGTTAATGTCATATCCTGGACAATCGTAAGGGAAGTCTTACCCCTCTGCAGAAATGTAGTCGGTGTATTTTAAAACCCCAGCCGACTGGGCCACTGGATACTCGTTGGAGGAGTCTTACCCCTCAGCAGAGATACAGTCGTTGTATTATACAGCTCCCACCAACTTGGCTAAACAGTTTCGAGGTGACTCTACAGAGACTCATCACCAGGGTCTGTTTGGTGTCATAACTTGGATACAACGTTCTGATGTAAGACCTCCAAAGAATAATCAATAAAGAAAGCCACATACAAATTAATAATAAACATTCACAAAGAAATTATAATGATATTTGAATCTTAATTTGATAAAATTTCTTCCTCTGTATTTTATTACGATTTTTAGCCTTTTGTTTTTTCAATGTCTAAAACAACTTCTAATCGAAAAAAAAATCTCAAATGTTGGTTACTATGGATTTAGGCTGAATTTTAAATATTCGATATTTTCACAAATCTAATTACTATAAACAATCTCCCTGAACAAAATTGAAATAACAGTCATCATTTAAAGCCCTCCGCCTCCTCCTTATATATATATATATATATATATATATATATATATATATATATATATATATATATATGTGCGTGTGTGTGTGTTAGTGTCTGTTAGAATACCAAAAGCGAAAATCTGTCACAAAACACTAACTTAACTTACATATACATTCTTTGTTCCTATTTACCCAACCCCACCGCTTGGACAGGATATGACACAAGGTCAATTTTTAAGCGGAGTTTAACAGGTTTGAATTCAGAGTTTTCCTTCTCCTAGACTACTTGCCTCACCAAGGCTTAAGAACCTAGTCTGTCCTACTATTTACCCATAGCTGGAGGGAGAATAATTGGATTCATACCTTTCCCAAGGGTATTAGTGCTATGTGAAATGCAATCAGTCTCGTCCAGGATTTGAACTCGTGTCGCCGTGTCCAATTCCTGCGACAATAACAATTACACCACGGGCACCTCCAATATACATTCTTTGTTACTGACATTGAGCACGCTTTATTTATAAATATAGCAAACTATATATATATATATATATATATATATATATATATATATATATATATATATATATATATATATATATATATATATATATATATATATATATATATATATATATATATATATATATATATATATATATATATATATATATATATATATACATATATATATATATATATATACATATATATATACATATATATATATATATATACATATATATATACATATATATATATATACATATATACATATATACATATATATATATATATATATACATATATATATATATATATATATATATATATATATATACATATATATATATATATATATATATATATATATATATATATATATCACTAGATTGCCACGTTGTCCTCATAGTAATACATAAAGTGCAAAAATCTAATCTTTTCGAATTTATCAAAGACATGGATATTCATTAAAATGATATTTCTGAGGAGGATTTTATTAATCCTGTACAACATTCAACAACGTTTGTTTTGGTTGTCTTAAGTTTTGTCTGTATTTACTAACCCCTCCACCCGAGGAGGAAGAAACAGAAGGACGATTTTTTCAGCTTTGAATTTAGAGTTTTCCATCGGTTAGTCCGCTTTCCATAGCAAGGTTGAAGAACTTACTCTCCCTACTATTTGCCAATTGATGGAGGGAACATAGCTAGATTCATACCTTTCCCAAGAGTTTAACCCTATTTGAAATGCAAGCACTTTCGTTCTGGATTTGAACTCAGGTCGCCGTGTCCATTTCTAACGTCTATAACTATTACCCCACGGGCACCTCAAAAGTCTTGTGAGTCAGCAGCTGGGCTTGAGAGCCCAGGAATCGGTATTAATTATTAATATGGTTGTTTGAATAATAATGTGCATGGTAAGGAGGGTTATTATCTCTTAAGATGTGGTAGCCATCATGTATGTATGTACGTATGTATGTATGTATTTCCGTTGCCATTGCTATTTTCAGAACATTTGATTGCTTGATAATCGTAAAAGCATGAAAATTAATTGAAATTTTGGCTTTAATTGCTATGTTATACTACGTATAAATGCGAGCAGGAAATGGGCGCAGCAATCCGTGCTTAAATCCTTGACGAGATTGTTTGTATTTCACATAGCGCTAATACCACTGGAAAATGTATGCATCCTAATATTCTCTCTCTAGCTATCGGGTTTCTCACCTGTCGGTTTGGCAGCCAATCTAGGAGAAAGAAAACTAAGAATCCAAACCAGTTAAACTCAAAAAAAAAAAAAAAAAAAAGACTGAACTTGTGTCATATCTTGCTCGTGCGGAGAAGTAAGTTAATATATATAGAGAGATATATAGATCTTAACTATTTTAGATATCCAGCCACTTTTTCTATATACAATGCAAACTAATATAGATATATCGCAAAGAGTGATATATATATATATATATATGTATATATATATATATATATCCTTTGAGATTCCATTTGCCCGATCGGCTGTCGAGTAAAACTTATTTGGGCGATTAAAATTATTTTTCTTGTCGTCCCCGATTCAATCCCAGGTCGAGTCGTATCAAAGACTCAAAGAATGGTACTTGATGCCTCCTTGCTTAACACTCTGCAATATAAGGTAGAGATCAAGGGTAAAGTGGATAAATCCTGGGAAAAGAGTAGCGCCTTCACCTACGCCATGGTTTAGAAGCTATCGAAAAGAGAGCCCTCGGGACACCCTCGACTAAAGTCGTCAACTTTAATTTTACTTTCTAGTCACCCGGCGGTCGATCAAAAATCGCCATGAAACGAGTCTTCAAATTTAGAAAAAAGAAAACTGATACTTTTCGGAACACAAATATTCATAAGTTACTTAGAATGACCTACAAAGACATTATGGAGGTGCCCGTGGTGTAATAGTTATCGTCGTTGGAAATGGACACGGCGACACGAGTTCAAATCCTGGACCAGGCTAATTGCATTTCACATAGCACTAATACCCTTGGAAAATGTATGAATCCAATTATTCTCCTTCCAGCTATGAGTAAATAGTAGGATAGACTAGGTTCTTCAGCCTTGGTGAGGCAACTAGTCTAGAAAAAGGAAAACTCTGAATTCAAACCTGTTAAACTCCGCTTAAAAATTGACCTTGTGTCATATCCTGTCCGAGCGGAGGAGTTGGTAAATATATACAAAGATATTATTGAATTCTTTGGTCTAATGCCTGGCGACGGTCGAAATGTCTGGTTAAAGAATAGGGAGTCGCATTCCCAAAATATACCGCAATCATCAAAAGATCTGACAAATGGAATTTAGAATGACCAGGTCCTTTCTCTCTCTCTCTCTCTCTACATATATATATATATATATATATCTTGGGACGCCCGGTCATTGTAAACATTTGTATGATTAACACTTCCATAGTGGAACCAAAATGTCTCCATTGTCCATATTGAAGACTCTTACAGATTTTTAGAAATTCATTCGGAAAAAATTATCCTTGACTCAAAATTTATATTCGCTCTCTGCTTACGAAAAAGGAAAACGAACATTTTAAAGAAAGAAAAAAAAATGCATACTTCTGTCAAATACACACCGAAAAACAAATTATGTAAGTAAGTTATATTCATATTTTCTTCTCTTATTTCTTACCTTCGAGAATGCCTGGACTTACTGTAAAATCATTGACTATAATTGACTGAAAATGGAGTCGGTCGAGTAAAATGATTTGAGGTCGAGTAAATTTTTACTCACTCTCGATCGCCAGTCAAGCGCTTTCTTTTTCAAATCTCAAAGGCTATATATATATATATATATATATATAACTCCTTGCAAGTTTTTCTCACCAGCGTTGGCAGATGATCTTTCGTAGAGTCCAAGTGACGGTAAGTCTCCACAAGTCACCAGGACTCTTCTCAGTATTCTGATCGATCTTAGCAATGCCGTATTTTTATGGTCTCTGCTCATCCAACTCTTCCATCCCTTTGCGACGCCTTTGTGTATCGTTCCAAGGGCACAAATTATAATTGGTTTTACCGCTACTTTCATGTTCCATGGCTATTTTCAGCTCTCTGGCAAAATCTAAGTACTTGCGTCTCTTTTGCTTGTCTTTGATTTTCACTCCTTGGTTCACCGGGAGGGCAAAATTCATTATTCTCTTTTTTGTTTTAACTCTTTGGTTATACGCTTTAGTGGGTGTTGTGGTTTTGAGTTTAAAAGATCCGAAAACTCTGATGAACTCAGAAATATCACTGACATTTCGTTCCAGTATTTCTTGAGATTTTCTGACGAAGAAAAGAAGCAAAAGGTACCCCGCAACAACAATTACCGACGTCGACTACGCCGATGACATAGCGATACTGGCAAATACACCTGACCAAGCCGAAACACTACTGCATAGTTTGGAACGAGCAGCAGCAAGCATAGGCCTCTATGTTAATGCACACAAAACGGAATATATGTGCTATAACCAAACGGGGGGACATCTCCACTCTAGAAGGAACCCCACTTAAACTAGTTGACAAATTCACCTACCTAGGAAGCAGCGTCGAATCAACCGAAAAGGACATCGAAACGAGGTTAACGAAAGCATGGACAGCTATCAATAGGCTATCGATTATATGGAAATCAGACCTAACCGATAAAATGAAACGCAGTTTCTTCCAGGCAACGGTCACATCGATACTGCTATATGGCTGCACTACATGGACGCTAACAAAACGGCTGGAGAAGAAGCTAGATGGCAATTCCACAAGAATGCTGCGTGCAATCCTGAACAAGTCCTGGCAGCAACACCCCACAAGACACCAACTGTACGGCCACCTGCCCCCTATCACGAAAACTATTCAAGTTAGAAGAACCAGACATGCAGGACACTGCTGGAGAAGTAGGGACGAACTCATAAGAGATGTACTCTTATGGATACCCACACATAGCCGCGCAAAAGCAGGACGACCAGCACGAACATACATTCAGCAGCTATGTGAGGATACAGGATGTTGCCCTGAAGACCTACCTAGGGCGATGAACGATAAGGAGGAGTGGCGAGAGAGGGTCAGGGATATCCGTGCTACCAGCGCGATATGATGATGATGATGATGATTTCTTGAGAGATGTTTCCGTAAACACAGTTATCTAGTTGTATATCTGTTCAGTTTGTTTGCCAATGGTCCGGGAGACCAGGGTTCAATCCCAGGTCGAGTCAGACCAAAGACTCAAAAAATAGTTCTTGATGCCTCCTTGCTTAGCATTCAGCACTATAAGGTGAGGATAGAGGATAAAGTGGAGCAATCCTGGGAATGGAGTAGCGCCCTCCCCGACACCACTAACTTTACTTACTACGATAAAGGTGTGATTATTATCATTATCATTATTATCATACCATGGATTCGTTGTTTAGTTTTTAAGTAATTGTCAATAATAAAATTCGTCCTTAGACACCCACTGAATGGTGATTGTTTTATCAACATACTTATTTATATAAACTTTTTTGTGTATGCATCCAAGATTATCTATCTATCTATCAATCTATAGTTCTCTTTTCATTTTGAGATAATCATATTTACAAAGGTTAGATTAGTTCAGTTTCTCTCTCTCTTCTTCCCCCTCTCTCTCTCTCTCTATATATATATATATATACAAAGTGTATATATATATATATATATATATATATAGGGGTAGAGGCTTAGATTGGCGTTTGAGTCAACCGGGTTTCGATCCCAGCTACGGGAAGCTAGTATGTCTAGCCACACTGATGAGTTCTGATAGAACGAAACAGATCTGTCTGTGGATGACTATATATATATATATATATATGTCTTTGTACATATCGATCAAAGTCTAATCGTGTTTTCATGTCCATCTTTTTATCATCAATGTAAATCTATATTAGTCTATACATATCGATTTAATGCGATTCGTGTTTGTTGGTATGTCCCTCTTTCTATCTATCATCCATTTCTTCTTATACCTATCTATGCCTCTGTCTTTTTCTGTATTCATAAATCTCTTTATCTAGCTCTTTATCTATCAATCTTTCTTGTACAATACTTTCATGTCAGTCTTATATTATCCGTCTCTATCTTTCTTTTTCGATATGACTATGATACCAAAAAAGGGTTGATTAATACATCATATAATCTATCTATCTATCTATCTATCTATCTATCTATCTTTCAATTTTCATTTATACATATCGATTCTTCCAAATAGCAGTCGTATCGGTACTGCTATATGGATGCACTTCTTGGACGCTAACTAAACGGCTGGAGAAAAAGAGAGACGGCAATTACACAAAAATGCTGCAAGCGATATGGAACTAGTCATGGAGGCAACACCCAACAAAGCATCAACTATACGGCCACTTGCCTCCCATCACGAAAACTATTCAAGTTAGACGGACCAGACATGCAGGGCACTGCTGGAGAAGTAAAGACGAGCTCATAAGTGATGTACTCCTATGGACCCTCATATGGCCAAACAAAAGCAGGATGACCAGCTCGAACATACATACAGCAGCTCTGTGAGAATACGGGATGTAGTCCTGAAGATCTGCCAGCGGCGATGAACGATAGGGAGGAGTGGCGAGAGAGGGTAAGGGATATCCTCTTGCGGCACGACATGATGATGATGATGATGATGATCATGTATTCCACTCAATCTGGCCGTCCGAGTGTTTTCGTTTGGTTTATTTAGTTTTCGTTTATTTAACAGCATATCAATCTCCTACGGAATATTTAATACCGAAATTCGATCCCTTTGTAAATGATTGATCATAATTATATCTATGCATATTTTCAAAGTGTCCGTGCAATCAGTTTATAATCAAACTTTTTTATTCGTCTATAATCATATTATCGTAGTCTTTCTTTGGTTGTTTATTGTTGCGTTCTGGTTAGTGAACGCTTGTAATATTAAATAAAGGACAAACCACGATATCAGAGGAAATAGAGATATATTCTCGGGAAAAAGTATATACAATAGAGAGACTATTAGTTAACAAGAACATAGTATTAGTGAATTCAGAATAAAGATATAGTCCAACGATAGTATTGGCCTCCGTTATTACGGTAGCAAGTAAGGTGATCTAGTGCGATCTCCAGTCTCCAACGCTCTAATACTATTCCTATAAGAAGCTGCTCTTCACCTTCTCGTCTGCTATGGTATTAATAGCTTCTGCTATATATGGCAGATGTACTAGTTCATAGTGTGGAGAACATTTATTATACCCAACATTTATTTAAGACGAGCTCGACGTGTGGGACACTGCTGGAAAAGCAATGGCGAACTCGTTAGTGTCGTTCTCTAATGGACCCCTACACATGAACGTGCCAAAGTTCGTCGCCTATCAATAACGTACCTACGAGTTAAAATCCTGGACGATACTGATTGCATTTCACATAGCACTAATACCCTTGGGAAAGGTATGAATCCAATTATTCTCCCTCCAGCTATGGGTAAATAGTAGGGCAGACTAGGTTCTTCAGCCTTGGTTAGGCAACTAGTCAAGGAGAAGGAAAACTCTGAATTCAAACCTGTTAAACTCCGCTTAAAAATTGACCTTGTATCATATCCTGCCCGAGCGGAGGGGTTGGTAAATAGTATTAATAACGTACCTACAACAGCTCTGACCAGACACAGAATGCACTTTAGAGAACTTACAGGTAGCAATGGAATATAGGGATGGAGGGAGAGAGGGAGTCTGGAAAATCCGTTCCATCAGCGCGACTTGATGATGAGGACAATGATATGAAATTGTTTTCAAAAATTTCTCTGTTTTCAATTATTCCTAGCTAATACAAATAACTTGTGTACATTTATATGCTTTCAAGTATTCAAATACAATGCAAATAATTTTCCAAGGGTTCCATAGATAGACCCCTGGCATGTCCTCCCTCACTTGGCCAGACTGAACCGTATACAACACTGCAAAGAGCTTCAGAACTAAAGAATCACTATAGAATTCTCTTTAGTGTCCTACCTGAGACACCTTCTTGGTGTAGGAGAGTCTTAGGCTTCTGCAAAGCATCCAGTTGCCGAATTCAACACATCACCGACAGAGGGATTCTCAGTTAATGTGATCACTTAACTTTTTTCGACAATATTGTTTAAACAACAGCTAAGATATTC
The DNA here is from genome assembly GCA_963585895.1 of Sepioteuthis lessoniana. Taxonomy (NCBI): domain Eukaryota; kingdom Metazoa; phylum Mollusca; class Cephalopoda; order Myopsida; family Loliginidae; genus Sepioteuthis; species Sepioteuthis lessoniana. Next base: position 58,815,055 of record OY757940.1, read on the forward strand.
GTAAATCCATACGAATATACACATCCATACGAATATACACATCCTAGACAGAAAATTTGGAGAATGTAGAGTCACCTCTTTGTTGGTATTACTCCCAGGTCCACTCTGGCAAGGAGAAGTAGTATCTGTTAGATTCAAATATAGGTGATAAACATGTTTGAAATTATGTTTAAAATGATTGTAAACTTTGTTGGCTTTAAAAACACTGATATTGCAGCTAATTATGAAGTGTAGACTGGGACATTGGCCCAGCGGTTAGAGTGTTCGCCAATGGCCCGGGAGACCTGGGTTTAATCCCAGGTCGAGTCATACCAAAGACTTTAAAAATGGAACTTGATACCACCTTGCTTAACACTCAGCATTATAAGGTACGGTTCAAGGGTAAAGTGGAGCAATCCTGGGAATGGAGTAGCGCCCTCCCCTACACCTTGGTGTAGTAGCTATCGAAAAGGGAGCCTTCGGGTCATCCTCGACTATGGTAACTACTTACCAACTTAGAATTATTGTAAATACACATTTTTGTACTGTATATAATTGGAGACCATAATTGTTAAAATAACATTGGCATAAAATAACCCAACAAGGGTTGACATGCCGTAAAACTAAAAAAAGTAAAAAAGCAAACCAAACAAGGATTTTATATATTTTCAAATGATGATTTTGCCGTTTCAGCTGACCACAGGGTAAAACTCAAAGAAAGCGAAAAGAGAGATAATTACCTAGAACTTCCTAAAGAACTGAAAAAAATTATTATATTTACCAGCCCCTCCGCTTGCGCAGGATATGACACAAAGTCAATTTTTAAGCGAAGTTTACCAGGTTTCAATTCAGAGTTTTCCTTCTCCTAGACTTGTTGCCTCATCAAGGCTGAAGAACACAGTCTGCCCTACTATTTACCCATAGCTGGAAGGAGAGTAATTGGATTCATACCTTTCCCAAGGGTATTAGTGCTATGTGAAATTCAATCAGTCTCGTCCAGGATTTGAACTCGTGTTGCCGTGTCCATTTCCTACGACGATAACCATTACACCACGGGCACCTCTGAGAACTGAAAAAAAATTATGGACCATGAAAGTAACGGCCATACCGATTGTAATAGGCGTGCTCGGTGCAATCACCAAAATATTGGCAAAAGGACTGGAAGACATGGAAATAAGAGGCCGAGTGGAGACCATCCAAATTACACAATTATTAAGATCGTCCAGAATACTGAGAGGAGTCCTGGAGACTTGAGGAGACTTGCTGTCACTAAAACTCTCGTGAGAAACCATCAGCTAACGCTGGTGTGAAAAACTCTTATCATAAAATTATAAAAGAGAACCTGCCTAATAGTGGATTTAGCGGTTTCGGCAGACCATACAGGAAAAAACAAAGAAAATGAAAAGAGAAACATGTACTTAGATCTTGCCAGAGAACTAAAAATTGCAATGGATCATGAAACGAACGTTGAGATCAGTTATAACAGGTGCCCTCGGAACAAAGCTTGGTCAGAGGACTGGAAGAACTAGAAATTGGAGGACGAGCCGAGACCATCCAAACTACAGCATTACTCTCAAGGACTAAAAACAATAAACTCCTATGGGATTTTGGCATACAAACGGATCACCTAATCTAGGCCAGATGACCACACCATAAGATAATCAACAACAACAAAAATGAAGAGAACTTAAAAAATTGTGGAATTAGCTTTCCTAAGTGACCATAGAGTAAAATTGAAAGAAAATGAAAAAAAGAACAAACACCTTGCCTTTGCTAGGGAATTGAAAAAAAAACTATTGAACATGAAAGTGGCGTTTATACCGATTGTAATTGGTGCTCTTGTTACAGTCACGGAAGGATTATGAAAGGGACTGGAAGACTTGGAAATAAGAAGACGAGTGGAGACCATCCAAACTACAGAATGATTGAGATCGGCCAGAACACTGAAGACTTGGAAATAAGACTTGGAAATAAGAAGACGAGTGGAGACCATCCAAACTACAGAATGATTGAGATCGGCCAGAACACTGAAGACTTGGAAATAAGACTTGGAAATAAGAAGACGAGTGGAGACCATCCAAACTACAGAATGATTGAGATCGGCCAGAACACTGGAGACTTGGGGAGACTTGCTGTCACTTAGACTCAACGGAAACACCCATCTGGAGAGAAAAACTCGCAAGAAGGAAAAATAATAACAATAATAATGATTCAAATGATTTTGAACTTTATAGTCTCTTCCAAAGAATGATTTTGAATCCGTGTTTATCTCTCTCACTATCTATCTTATCCGCTAAATCTAATTATATCTGTCTGTCTCTTTTTATACCTTGTATCGATGGTCTATTTCGTGGCCAAGTTTGGGATTCTCTTTGGTGTTGTAGTTAACGTGCTACGCTGCAACATTGCAGTAAGTGAGTTCGAACTCCAGTCGCGCTATTTCATTCACTTTATGACTGATCCCACTAGAAAGGGTATGAATCTCCTGATCCTCCCAGCTCTTGGTAGTATTTTACTACTACTGTTCTTCTACAAGGGTGGGGTTAGCATCGAATAACCCACGAGAGTTGATATGTCACTTAACAGAGAAAACCAGTTTAATCTAGGTAACTGGTAATAGAGTTCTTGTAGGGGTTTATTCATTTTCTTCACTACGAGCAGGATTTGACACAAGGTCAATTATAAAACGGAATACAGCTGGTTTGAATTCCTTCTTTTGCTTCTCATAGACTGGTTGCTTCAAGGCGAATGAACATAGATTGTACTATAATTTATGCCTGAGTGGATAACAAATCGATTCCTGCCTTTCCCAAGAGTGTTAGTGCAAAGTGAAATGTAAACAGCCTCTGAAATATAATGGCCGAGGGATTTCGCTTTATATATCTTGCCTTGGGTTTAGTTCGGTTGAGAACCTTTCGGCTGAGTACATGGGTTAGTTAAGTGCAAACTTGAGTGCAGATGTTGACGCGCGTGCGGGGAGGATGTGTCGTTCACAGATGTCAAAAAAACCCTAGAGAGAGGATGTGAATGACGGCATGCACCGGAAGCGTGAGCGGAGGATTTTGGAAGATTTGAAAAAGTCAGTGAGTTGAGTCTTGCGGTCCGAAGAAGAAGGGTGACCTTCGCTAGCTCGCAGTGCGGGTGCCACACGTGTTGGGGGGCAGATGGAAAAGCCAGCTTAGAAAGATTTTGCCTTTCTCCTTATATCGAAGTACCTTTAAACTCAAAGGTAATAAAAAGTTTCGTAAGTGTTTTTCGTGTTTCGGGACTCCTATGTTCTATGTATATATGTTATGAACATTCTATGTATGTTTTACACATATCCGTATCATGGGTGTGGTACACCTCGTCCAATATTTTGAACAAGTATCACCGATTTTATTTCCTACCATGATGAACGTGCCGGACAACAGCATGGTAATCAGTGAGATCGAACTCCAATCGCCCTATTACGTTCAATTTCGAAATAATTCAATTCGGGAAAGATATGAATCTTTTTATTCCCCAAAGCTATAGGTTAAAAGGTAGAACTTCTGTTCTACAAAGGTTGATATCCATTAAAAAAAAAAAAGAAAACGACGATAAATTGGAATTGTAATTGTAGGTAGGTTGGTTGGTTTGGTTTTATAGCATATCAACCATTGTAGATAATTTAAATCCAAATCCTTTTTATTCATATATATTAAATATATGATTTCGTAGATACATATCAACCATTGTAGATAATTTAATACCAAATCCTTTTTATTCATATATATTAGATATATGATTTTGTAGATATTTTTAAACGAACCTAAAGTCATTTTTTTTTTTGCACACAGTTAAATGGTTTCACTTATTTCTATCTAATACGAATAATTCTATTTACTATTAATCATTTGTTTGCACACAGTTTAATGTTTTCAAGAATTGTTATGTATCACTAACAATTCAATTAAACATCTGTCATTTGCTTACACACAGATGAATGATCACACAGTTCCATTTACAATAATTCAGTTCAACATAAGTACACGGTTTTTTTGTTTACACACAGTTAAATGTAAAAACAGTTCTATTTCAAACAATTCTTTTTGGCATGAGTACACAGTTTAAATGTCAAACAGTTTTACTTGTACCACGTTTCGGCCAAATTTCACCTCTGGCCTTCTTCAGGTGATTTTACCGCGACCTCGGATAGGAATGCTGAGTCTTGTAACCTTATCCCCAGTAATTACTGCCTTCCATAGTTGTTGTCTATCGCACCACGTTTTTTGCACCACGTGAAATTTGGCCGAAACGTAGTCAAAGAAGAAACAACACGAAAACTTCCAAGATTAGGACAAAAAGTCCGCAATAAATAAAAATTAATTCTTAAAGCTGTGGTAGTACATGTTAAGGTCATATATACGGTTTAAATAGAATTATTAGTGCTAAATTGCAATTCTTGAATACATTTAACTGTGTGTGGGATAACAAAGGATTAATATTAAAAATAATTATTAGTGTTGTGTAACAATACTTGAATCCATATAACTGTGTGTGGGGTAACAAAGGATCAATATTAAAAATTATTATTAATGTTGGGTAACAATACTTGAATCCATTTAACTGTTTGTGGAGTAACAAAGGATTGATATTAAAAATAATTTTAGTTTTGGGTAACAATACTTGAATCCATTTAACTGTGTGTGGGGTAACAAAAGATTAATATTGAAAATAATTATTTGTGTAGGGTAACATTACTTGAAACCATTTAACTGTTTATGGAGTAACAAAGGATTGATATTAAAAATAATTTTAGTTTTGGGTAACAATACTTGAATCCATTTAACTGTGTGTGGGGTAACAAAGGATTAATATTAAAAAATAATTATTAGAATTGGGTCACAATAGTTGAAACCATTTAACTAAATGCAAACAAATGAGCTCTGGCTCGATTATGAATAAAGTTGCTAACAAACTGTTCGCTTAAAAAAATCATGAATAAATACATGTGTATAAACAGGATTTAGAGTTAAATTACCCCCAAAGGCTGATATGCCATAAAACACAACCAAACCAAATCAAACTTAAAGAAATTCTTAGTCTGAGCGCTAAACCAAATTCACTTTCCAGAATCGGTACAATTTTTGAGTTGGAATTTTCATATATGTCTTTTCCTAGAATTAACAGTTCAGATTGACTGAGAGATACACTGATAGACATATAAATAATGCCTGGGAAAATTAAATATAAAATGTAAAAATGATAATTTTTTTTTAGATTGTTTTCATATTTTTTTGCAAAAACTTATAACAATCCTACAGCCGTGTTTAAAGAACTGCTGACAGACACACACCCATTCTCTGGCATTTTTTTTTCATTTGCGCCGTACTATTTATTCATTATTAAAAGTAAAGATAGAAAAGAAGACTGGAAGATCATATATATATATATATATATATATATATATATATATATATATATATATATATCAGAAAAGTGAATCACCAAATATGAATTATGGGAGAAAACAAATATTAATAGAAAAAATACATAAAATCTGCAAGTTTCTTTTCTAAAAATGTCTACTCATCTTTTTTTTTTTCCTTTAAGTGTATATTTTCTTTTTATTTATTTTTTGTTTCGTCTGACGAATTTATTTCTCTTGTTTCGACAACAGCCAATTTCCTGTTTTGCATTTGATTTTCATTTCTTTTTGTTTTTCTCATTTGTTTCCTGGTCTTGCATTTGTTATTTTGTCTCTCGTGTTCTTTCTTTTTCTTTCTAATCTTCACGGTCAAAATAATATGCGCAAACGTGTGAATTTGTATATCGTTGCGCATGTGCATTTGGACGTCATCAATATATATATATATATATACATATATATATATATAGAGAGAGAGAGAGAGAGACAGAAGGAGAGTGCGGGAGAGGGAAAGAAGGAGAGAGAGAAGATATAAACAAAACGATAGACACATAAGCCTTGTTAGAATATATACAAACAGAAACTTATATATATATATATATATATATGGGGGTGTTGTTATTAACGATATATTAAGGCCTTCGACCATCACTAGAACTTGATTATGAAAAAGTTAATTTTCTTCCATTATTTTTTATTTGTTTTTGTCTATTGCGTTCTTTCTTTTTCTTTCCCATCTTCATGGTCAAAATAATATGCGCAGCCGTATGAATTTTCGTATCATGTGCATTTAGACGCCAAGAATATATATATATATATATACAAAGAGAGAGGGAGACTGACAGACAGAGCGAGAGACAGAGACGGAGAGACAGAGACAGATGAGGGGATTATGAACCGAACAAAAGACACATACGGGTTGGTAGAATATAAACGTACATATATATATATATATATATATATATATATATATATATATTCGCTAATGGTCCGGGAAAACGGAGTTCAATCATCGGTCGAGTTATACCTAAGATTCAAAAAATGGTACTTGTTGCATTCCTTTACTGGAAATGGTACTTGATGCATCCCTGGCTTGCTCCTCTTACCCTTAAAAGGATAATGGGAGCCATTCAAGGAAAGGAGAAGCGACCACCCCTACAACTTGGCGTAGTAGCTATTGAAAATGAAACCCTCGTGTCACCCTCGACTCCTGTCGGCCAACTTTTATATATATATATATATATATATGTGTGTGTGTGTGTGTGTGTGCATGTTATTTCCGACCGGTTAAGACCTTCGACTATCACTAGAAACTGTTTATGAAAACGTTAATTTTTTTTCAAATTCAGGATGCCAGATTTTTATCATTTCTCATGGCACTTATTACAATATACACATATATAAGTTAGTAATGTTGGTGACCTTAGTCGAGGGTGACCCAAAGGCTCCATTCACCGAGGTGTAGGGGAAGGCGCTACTCCATTCCCTGGATTGCTCCACTTAAACCTTGATCCTTACCTAATAGCGTTGAGTGCTAATCAAGACGGCATTAAGTACCATTTTTGAGTGTTTGGTATGACTCGACCTGGGATTGAAACCCGCTCATCCGGACCATTGGCGAACACTCTACTCATTAGGCCAGTGGCCCGGTTCAAACATATATACTTAGGTATTAATTATAAATACCCAAATTATTATTAATTATTAATACCCAAATTATATAGTATTGAAGCTTGAATAAAATATAAACTGCAACACCTCTGTAATCAAAAAATAAAATTAATTAATATAATTACATATTTTTATGTTGGTATGTCAGGTTTGATTGATTGCGTTTAATCAATTGTGTTTAACGGCATATCAACCCGTCTAATGTTATTTAATGCCTGAGGGTTAGGGAATCGTATTCGTTGTACATTTGTATTTGCATTTTTCGCGTACTTATGGTTTGGTTTGGTTTTATGACATATCAACCATAGTAGATTATCTAATTCCAAATCCTTCTTAAACATTAGATATATATGACTTGGTTTGGTTACATTTTGTTAGGTTTTATGGCATATCGACCTTTGAAGGTCATTTAATGCCAAATCCTTTTTATACGTATATTAAATATATGATTTCTAAACACATTTTAAAGGTAACATTTTAAAAGAAGGCTGAGCTCTGTTTTTATTCACTCAGTTAAATGGTTTCATTTAATTTCAAACAATTCAGTCTTTTGTTTACAGACAGTTAGTCATTGGTTTAAATACAGTGTTTTGTTTACACAAAGTTGAATGTCAAAATAATCCTATTTTAATCAATTCAGTTTAGCTTAAGTACACAGTTCTTTGTTTACACACAGTTAAATGTAAAAATAGTTCTATTTTAAACAATTTAGTTTAGCCAAGTACACAGGTTTTGTTTTTTTTCTTTTTGTTTACACACAATTGAACGATCAATTAGTTCTATTTAAAACAATTCAATTTTACGTAAGAACACAGTTTTATGTTTACACACTATTAAATGTAAATAAATTTATTTTCAAACAATTCAGTTTAGCGTAATTACAGTTTATTTCTATTTGACTCATAGATAAGACCCTATCAGGTGCTACCACTCCGGTCAGAGTGGACCTGGGAGCGATGGCAATGAAGGAGTACTCCACATTCGCCCAAACTCCAGCATTACTGAAGGCTCGCCATCAGATTGCTTAGTATCGTATCATATCATATCCAGGACACTTGTTTGTAGGGGAGTCTTACCCCTCTGCAGTGATGCAGTCAGTGTATTTTGCAGCCCCTACCGACTGTCTTAAAAGTTTTGCACGCAGTTATATCAAATATCCCTATCTAATAGAAATAATTTTGCGCACCGTTGTATGCATTCAAGTAATCCCATCTAATAATACTAATACTAATTACTAATTCAAGTAATTTTTCCAATTGAACATTAATCATTTGTTGGCACACAGTTATATGGTTTCAATTAATTAATAATGTTCCTAAATAAGCAATTATAGCTTCAAGTAACAATTCTTAATTAAAATAATTTACATTTTATGCTATCTAGTATTCTTACCAATTACGAACAATTTTTAAACGTTTCTACTTGATCTATTGATGGAACCTTAGCAGGTACAATTACTCCGAGTCAGAGTGGAGCTGGGAGTAATGGTAATGGTGCCTTGTATTTAGAAGAAAATTAACTTGTTCAAATGATCACATAAACATTTATACACTACAGTTGGCTAACCAGCAAAAGCTAATATTAACAGATCACGAAAAAGACAATGGGTGCTCTCTAGGGGATTGATCTAGTGTTATCGGGACGGATGGTGAAAGAGTGAGAGAGATCCTCGAAACTAAAATTAATTTGTGATACAAATCCAGAAGTAACTACGAGAGAATCGAACTCACAAACAATGGTTTGATAGCCTAATTTATTGACTATTACAGTCATCAGGTGCTCTCCTTTCTTCATTCGGATTCATCGACTTTTTTAAGGTACTCTAAAAAGAAAATATACCAGTTTATACTCTAACTACTCATTCAAATAGGGAAAAGAAACTGACCAATGAAAAATGGTTTTTAGCATAAGAAATGGTAAAGCAAACAGGAAAAAAAAAAGGGAAAAGAAGAAAACAACTTTGCTCTCCACATGATTTCAATTTGTCGGGGCGTTTTTATGAAGCTTCTTCTAATAACATGACACAAGGTAAAGGCCAGTGTGAACGCTTCCGGAGCATCTGTCTGTCGGTCTGTCTGTCTGTCAGTCAGCAGTCACTGGGGGAAGAGTAGGAGGGTCTTGAGGAGGTGTTGGGTTGGCTCGTCTTCGGAACTGTTTCGACAAACGACCACATCAAGATGCTTATCGACGGATCGGCGTTAATTCGGGGAAAAATATCATTTGGTCTTGTAGGGCAATTTGTGTTGGTCGCTTAAACGCCACCCTGCCGCCCCCCCTCCTCACACACACAACAGTTGCCCGGAGCGATATACGCTTCTGGGGGTGTGTGGGGGGTCGTGGTTAGAAGAGAGGAGTGTATCGCATCCCGGTAAAGTGACGACCGTGCTGTGTTTGCACCCGCGGGCTATGGCGTTTATATTCATGAGTACCGGCTTAGAGAACAAACTTTACAAATATTGTCGCTTCTGAGACGTAAAGGAAAGAGAAGCAAACAACTGGAAAAGGTTGGGGTGGGGCAGCAAGTGGGGTGTGTCGACCAAGAGGGGTCGGGGTTTGCTACCATCGAACATTCAGGAACAGCAGGAAGCTTGATTGGGTAAGTTAGTTGACGGGTTGCGCGTGGAGAGTGGATGGAGCTATTCGGTCCTGTGCGTTAGTTCATTGATTGATTGGCATCTGTCAAGGTTGAATAAGGGAGTAACAGCTTTTTTCCATTTTCTTGCATGGGTAGATAGGATATTAATGGGAGAGTGGTTTGAATGTTTACTAACACATTACCCAACATGATGTGACATAAAGCCCATTTTTAAGGATTTTAAATGAAAAACTTAACAGAGGGTCCTCAGTTTTATTTACTATCTATGACATTAAATAACACATATTCTATGCTCACAGGATCATCAAATGGTCAGGTGCCCATACCACACGGGAAACTTTTAGGCATAGGCAATATATGAATTTAGGAATCTTTCTTTGAAGTTTTTACGATTTTATATATATATATATATATATATATATATATATATATTGTCATCCACAGACCGACTGTTTTGTTGTATCACAACTCTTCAGTGTGGCTAGGCACGTTGGACGCTGCAAGCTGGGACCGAAACCCGCCTAACTTTACGCTAGACACGATATCTAACCACTCAGCCATTTCTGTGTAATACGTTAGCTCAGGAATTATAACGCATTTGTATTAGCTTTCGATTGTTTTCATTTTGCGCTATCGGATACCATAGTGCTAAATTCGTTTGAAGAGCTTTGCATTACGCGGGTAGCAGCAATGACTCCATTTGCCAGCGTGCATATATATATATGTGTGTGTGTGTGTGTGTGTGTGTGTTTAACCATCACATCCACACGATTAGGATGTCACAGAAGGTCAATTTTTATGCGGGATTTAATAGTCTTGAAATCAAGGTTTTCCTTCTCCTAGACTCGTTGTCATACCAAGGTTTAAGAACCCAGTCTGTTCTGCTGTTTCCCTATTGATGGAAGAAGTATAGTTAAACGCATAGCTTTCTCAAGGGTTTTATGTGAAATGCAAATAGAATTTTAACAATATAAATAGGGTGCGGAAGCAAAATTAGGAATAATAAACGACTCTATAATAAAAAAGATAAATTTTGATTAAAAAATAAGCAACAAAAAAAAGAGGATTGTCACAAAACATCACAGGATGCGGAAGCAAAATTAGGAACATTCTTATATAATAATAAACGACTCTATTATAAAAAAGATCAATTTTGATTAAGAAAAATAAACAACAAAAAAAGAGGATTGTCAGAAAACAGCACAGGGTGCGGAAGCAAAATTAGGAATATTCTTATATGATAATAAACGACTCTGTTATAAAAAAGATCAATTTTAATTAAGAAAAATAAACAACAAAAGAAAAAGAAGATAATCACAAAACAGTACAGGGTGGGGAAGTAAAATTTGGAATATTCTACAGAGTGAGGAAACAAAATTAGAAATATGCAAGTATAATGATAGTAATAAACGACTCTATTATAAAAAAAAATGATTAATTTTAATTAAAAAAAAAATAAACAACAAAAAAATGAAGATAGACACAAAACAGTAAATTTCCTCAATTTGGCTCCTTTTTATATTATTTCATCAACTTTCCTTCGAAACAATTTGCATGCCTTCAAAATAAATTCTTCAAGAATTTCAATTCATTCCTTTGCCCAGTCGGCTGGGGCTGTAGAATACACCGACTGCTTCTCTGCAGAAGGGTAAGACCCCCCGCCAACGAGTGTCCTGATATGACACTAAACAATCTGATGGTGAGGTTCCAGCAATGCTGGAGCTTTGGGGAATGCGGAGTACTCCTTCATTGCCATCGCTCCCAGGTCCACTCTGGCCCGGAGTGGTAGCACCTGATAGGGTCCTATCTATAGGTTAAATAGAACTAAAAGCATACTTATGCTAAAATGAATTGAGTAAACTGAATAGCTTGAAATAGAAACGATTTTGACAATTAAACCGTACTTACACTTAAACTGCGTCCTTATGCTTAACTGAATTATTTCAAAAAGAACTGTTTTTCGACATTAAAACTGTATTTACACTTAACTGAAATGTTACATATAACTGCTTGAATAGTTTGAAATAGAAATGTTTTTGACAATTAAACTGTGTACTAATGCTAAACTGAACTCTTTTCAATAGAACAGATTATTTACATAAAAATGGATTTGGCGTTAAATAACCTACAAACTACAAATGCCATAAATAACCTACAAACTACAAATGCCATAAAACCATACAAACCAAACCAAACCAATTCATTCCTCTTCAATAGCAGTTTTTAGCGAACCAATATTTGGATGGGAAGTTGCATTTGTTTTGTTTTCTAAAACGCCTCATACAACGTAATCAAGGGAGTTAAAGACTCGGCTTAAATATTGTTTAATTGCTGTCCACACAATTTTCCCGTGGACTTTCAATTCATTCGCGTGCTTTCTTATTGACGTTGTGGGTTCTTTCTTTATCGTCGTAACTAAAGCCTTCTTTACGTCTTTTGTTCAATCCTCAAATCCCACTTTTCCTTAAAAAGCTCTTTTTCTTTGAAAAATTTTCCTTGGTATCTGTACAGTAGACAAATAAACGTTAGCTTGGTTTCGGCGTTATGTAAATCATAGATTCTTTGTCGTTCCTTTTCTTGCTCACTCAAACTGGACTGAATATTTATGATAATAATAATAATAGAAATGATAATAAAGGGTTGGAATAATAGAGCTAATCATAAAAATTTAGATTTATCGCGTTTTTTAAAAGATTGGACTAATCAAACAAAAAAATAAACATCTTAAAAATCATTCCATATTTTGCTTCCACACTCACTCTCTCTCTCTCTTTCTCTCTCTCTCTCTCTCTCTATATATATATATATATCTATATATATGATTTTATTAAAGTGCATATGTATTTACTTATCTCCTCTAATACGAGCTTGCCTAGTCGGCTTGGGCTTTAGAATGCTCCGACTGCAAGACCCCATTAACGAGTGTCCTGGATATGACACTAAGCAATCTGATGGTGAGGTTCAAGTAATGCTAGAGCTTTTGGGAATGCGGAGTACCCCTTCATTCCCATCGCTCCAAGGTCCACTGTGGCTCGAAGTGGTAGCACCTGATAGGATCCAATCACATGGGTCAAATAGAACTAAAATGCGTACTTATGCTTAACTGAATTGCTTGAAATAGAACTGCTTTTGTATTCTAAACTGATTTGTTTGAAATGGAATTGTTTTTGACATTGAAACTGTACTTAGGCTAAATCTACTACGTGCAGGATGTGACACAAAGCAAATTTTTAATTTGTGCCTGTTTGTTTTCAGAGTTTTCTTTCTGCTAGATTTGTTGTTTGACTCAAACTCTATAACCAGTCTGCTCATTATGAGATATATATGATTTGTAAACGAATACTTTATAGATGATTTTGAAGTTGGATTGGTGATCAAGTAAAATCTGAGACGAAGAAGGGATTCTCACAGACATGCATTTGATTGGCTGAGTAGTCAAAAAGTAGTTTAAGAAAAAGTTGGATTCATGCCTTTTCCAAATGGTATTAACGTGATGTAAAACGCATATAGGTTTGTTCAAGATTTGTTGTCAAGTCACAGAATCCATTTCTTTCGTCGATAACCGTTAAGCTAAGCACGTCGCTAATGAAGAATTTTTCTCATAATCATTTTTTTTGTTGTTGGGTTAGGTTTTATGGCATATCAACCATTGTAGGATATTTAATGCCAAATCCTGTTTATACATATACATTTAATATAATTGATTTGTAAACATATGCTGTAGGCACTCAGTCTGCTGGGGATGTATTTTACAACTCCAGTTGACTACATCTCTACTGATGGAAAAGATCCCACCAACGAGTGTCCTGTTTATGACACGAAACCATCTGATAGAAAGGCTCCACTACTGGGGTTTGGGGGAATGTGGAGTACGTCTTCATTGCCATTACCCCCAGGTCCACTCTGTCTGGAGTGGCAACACCCGAGAGATTCATATCAATGGATCAAATAGAACTGTTTGACATTTAAACTCTGTGCAAACGAATAACATATTATATTGAATTGTTAGAAATTCAACTGTTTGACCATTTAACTGGTCAACCTTTCTCTGGGATTTTTTTTTTGACATCTATGAACGATACATCCTCCCCGCACGCGCGTTAACACCTGCACTCAAGTTTCCACCTAGCTAACCCATGCACTGAGCCGAAAGGTTCTCAGCCTAACTAAACCCAAAGGCATAAAACGAAATCCCTCGGCCATTATATTACACCTGAACTCATTTTTCACACACAGTAAAATGTTTCGAAATATTTCTTTTTACAATTAACCATCTGTTTGCAAACAATTAAATGGATCTATATATATTATTTTTAAATGACTAGTTGGTATGAAGTTTTATTTTTAAATGAGTTAGATTTTATTTGTTTGTACAATAGTTTTGCTATTGTTTCTACACAGTTAAATGGTTTAAATAATTGCTATCAAACAGTAATAATTCTATTCAATATTAATGAATTATTTGAAGACTGTGAAAGGTTACAAGTATTGCTATGTAATACCAATAATTCAATTCATGTACGTAGTTAAATAGTTTTAAGTATTGCTTTTTAACACTTACAGTTCTAATCAACAATACTCGTTCGTTCTAAAAGTTAAATTTAATATAAGTCTTTTGTTTGCACATAGTTTAAATATCAAACTTTTCTATTCAAACCATAGATTGGACTTTATCAGGTGCTACCACATTGGGTCAGAGTAGACCTGGGAGCAATGTCAATGACACATTCCCCAAAGTTTCAGGACTGTAGCCTCACCATAAGATTATTCAGTGTCATATTTAGGACCGTTGATGGGTGGGGGTCTTACTATTCAGCAAAGATCCAATTGGTGTATTCTACAGCCCTACCCGACTGGGCTATCAAAATCATGGATTGTAGGGAAAAGTGGATGCATGCCTTTATGTAACGTAAAGGCCACTAGGTTCCTCATTATATCATCTGTTTGCAAAATCACTCGGTGACGTAAGGTGTTTAAAAACCTAAATAGGATTTGGTTTCTCTGCTTTTAATGGCAAATCTACCTTTGTGGGATATCTAAAGCCAAAGCCATCTTTGTAGAGGTAAGTAAGTAAAGTTGGCGACCTTTGTCGAGGGTGATCCGAAGGCTCCCTTTTCGATAGCTACAACACCGAGGTGTCGGGGAGGACGCTACTCCTTTTCTTGGATTGCTCCACTTTACTCTTGATCCCTGCCTTATATTGCTCAGTGTTAAGCAAGGAGGCATCAAGTACCATTTTCGAGTCTTTGGTATGAATTGACCTGGGATTGAACCTAGGTCTCCCGCGCCATTAGGCGAACACTCTAACCATCACGCCAATTTCCAGAGTGGTAATATTTAATCCATAGCTGGGATAAAGTTTTTCATATCTATATCGAGAGTATTTGTCCCAATTCACTTACATCGATATCGCAATCCGGCAATTTAACAACTACGCCACGGGGAATCCCTCCCCCATGAATGTCAAGAGCATTGTAGAATAGAGAGAATCAGCAGGCCTTATAAGTATCTGAAGGTGAGGGAAGCATTTAGAGAATCTCGAACACAGCTAAAGAAACTGGATTCCAACACAAATCATGCCATGGTTGCAAAAACAAGAGAGAGAGAGAGAGGGGGGAGCACCTCTGGGTTAAATAGCACCACTGGTGTTCTTCGACAAGGAGGTCTTTCGCATTAAATAACCCATGAATGTGAATACCATTGGACAAAGAAATCATAAATAGCACCACTACTGTTCTTCTAAAAGGATGACCTTAGCATTAAATAACCTATAATGATTTATATGCCAGTGAACAAAGAAACCTTGAATATCACCAATACTGTTCTAAAAGGATGGCTTTGGCATTAGATATTGCAAGAAGGTTGATATACAACTAAACAAAGAAACCTTAAATATCGCCACTACTGTCTTTCTAAAAAGATGGCTTTGGCATTGAATATCCCATGAAGGTTGATATGCACAAAGAAAGTGAAACATATACTCAGCTTGAAGCGTCCAACGTGTCTTGCCACACTGAAGCGTTGTAATACTACGAAACAGTCTGTGTGTGCATTACAATATATACGCTCCTATCCCGGGGGTTGAACATTAGCAAAAGAATTAACGCCTACCACCCACGTAATTGAAGACTCTTATTACTAATTGAGTATTCCGGAATCCAACGGCGTAAAATGTTAATAAACGAAAGATAGATATAAAATACGTTTAATTCCCGAGCAGACGTCCGTCAAAGAAATGACGGAGCGGTAAGTTACGTAAAACTTAGGCAGGTTTCAATCCAAGCTCGAAGCGTCGAACGTGTCTAGAAACTGTCTGTGGATGACAATATATATATATATATATATATATATATATATATATATATATATATATATATATATATATATACCGTATTTGGTGGCATATGATTCGCATGGGTGTATCAGACGCACCCCAATTTCAGTAGGGCAAATCAAGAAAAAACAAAGGACTAATATTAACGTGACGAAATTAACACACACACACACACACACACACACACACACACACACACACACACACACACACATATATATATATATATATATTATATATATATTATATATATATATATATATGTAAAATATATATGAAATATATGTACATGTATATATGATATATACATGTATTATATATATATGTAATATATATATGTAAAATATAATATATATATAATATATATTTTAAAAATATTTGTGCATATGAATATATATATATATATATATATATATATATATATATATATATATATGTTTTCTTATTTGGTGAAAACTCGAAAACTAACCTTTGTTATTTTGTTTCGTTCTCCGAACCAACTCCATTCGAATATCGAGCAATTTCCAAATATTAAATTGTTTGAGGCTTTCTCGGCTTTTCCTTTCTTTTTTTGTGAAGATTCAATTTCTTTATACAAAATAGTAACCGCGCATCTATTTATCTATGTATGTATCTCTTTAATAATAATAATATATATATATATATATATATAGCTTCATCGGATTATTGTATTTTCTATTCTATGTTGTTACATGAAACGGTAGTCAGAAAGTGAGATTTGGATATATATACAGTAGCGGCCATAAGTTTAGGAACAGAACAACAAAAAATATTTAAATGATTTTTACTTGAAAAAAATTGCATATACGTTTATGAAAATTTCACAACATATACTTGGAACATAGATGAATTTATTGCATATAAAATTCTCTAAAGTTTCTTTTACAGTAAATTAATAGTCAACTGAAAAACAAAAATATACATTTTTCCCTGGTCAAAAGTTAAGGAATGCATCATAAGTCCCAGTTAGATCAATATATAAACTAAAGAAAAATTCAATATTAAGTGAGTTTTCCTTTGCATTAAATTACCTTATTACATCTTCAACCACATGAGCCAATTAACTTCTTACAAAAGTTGTTGAGGATCATTTTCTATTATTCTTTCATAAAACCGTATAAATCATCAATATTTTGAAGATTTCTTTTCTGAGCTTTCTCTGCTATAACATCCCATCCCATACATTCCTAATAGGATTGATATCTGGGCTATTCCTTCCTCTTCAAGAAAACTCAACAGTTTTAGCTTTGTGGCAAGGCGCGTTGACTTGCATAAATATTGGAGTTTCAACTGTCCCGTTGCATAAATGAGGAAGAGCATGCTGTCGAGGAAGTTCTTTATAAACACTGGCTTTAATATTACCATGAAAACAAACAATAGGTCCTACTCCCGCTGAAGAAATTATCCCCCGCACCATTACGGTTCTCCCTCCAAATTTCAATTTTCTTAACGCATTGACGAGATAAGCGTTCCTCATTTTTACGTCTTACCATCAGATCTAAACAAGTTGAATTTAGATTCATCACTAAAATAAACCATATTCCCTTGTTCCTCTGTCCACACGAAGTCAAGACGAACCTTTTGATTTTTCTTTGAAATGAAAGTTTTGTGACACGGAATCCGAACAACTAATCCAACCTACGAGAAAAAGTGTTCCTAGAAATTGGCTTTCCAGTTTGCTCAAAAAATGCACGAGAAATAGACGTTACTGTAACGAAACGGTTTTTAAAAACAGTTTAAGAATCACCAAATCTTCCAGTTTAGTAGTCAGAGGAGTCCTGCCAGTTCTAAGTTTTGGTTCAAGCGTCTTGTCAGCCTTAAATCTACTGATTACACGATAAACAACGCTTTTTGACCTTTGTACAATGCCAGCAATTTCAGAATACGGTCTGCGTTCCTCATGATTTGCTAAAATGAGCTCTTTTTCGAGTTAAACAATTACATGCTATCACGTATGGAACGTATGGAACGCTTCAGACTGCTTTTCGACCATCTTGTATGAATCGAGCATGAGTTTTTGAGTGGTATAAGAGATTCAAGGAAGGCAGGGAGTCTATGAGGGATGATGAGAGGTGTGGGAGGAGTAAGGAAGTCAATACACCAGAGTTGATTGGCCAAAGGTTTAGGGTTAGGGTTACTATGTTGGGGTTTTAAGGGAGTTTAGGAAGAGATTCCGTCCGAAGAGGCCAGCACTCTTCAAATCGGGTCAGTAGCATTTCCACCAGGACAATGCACCAGTCCACAACTCCATCCTTGTCACAGACTATTTGACCAAGATGGGCATCAAGACAGTTCGTCACCCTCCCTATAGTCCAGACCTTGCTCCCTTGTGACTTTTAGTTATTCTCTAAGCTCAGAGGCTGTCGTTATGAGACAATTGAGGAGATGAAAGAAGCCGTGACGAAGGTCATTGACACGCTCACACAAGAGGACTTCCATGGGGCCTTCCAGAATTTGTTGGAACGGTGCAATGCAGCAGGAGGAGATTAGTTCGAAGGGGACTAGAGTTTCATGTGTGTACTATCAATAAGAGTGCCAATATGAAAAAGGTCTGGAAACCTATCTAATTATCCTCGTATATATATATATATTTAAAGTGATTTTAATATACATTAATAAAACAGATCTCAAAACATTGATATTAAAACTAAACAATTCTTTACCTGTTTAAAATGATTGTGACCTTAACATGTTGTTTCTTAAAATATTGATATTACATTGATATTATTTAAATTATATATATATATATATATATATATATATATATATATATATATATATATAATGTAATAGCTTAAAAGAGAGTCAGCAATTTGATATGCAACCTATGACATTAAGTTTCACGTGTGCAATGACCACATGTTTATTTTTGTCCAGTCGGCTGGTGTGGGGGCTGCAGAATACACCGACTGTTTCTCTGCAGAATGGTAAGACCCTGCACAATGAGTGTCCTGGATATCACACTAAACAACCTGATGGTGAGATTCCAGTAATGCTGGAGCTATGGGGAATGCAGAGTACCCCTTTATTGCCATCGCTCCCAGATGCAATCTGGGTGGAGTAGTAGCACCAGATAGCTGGCCTGCAGAATCGTCGTAATCCAGTTCGAACACTTGTCGCGATATTACGATCACTTTCGAACAAATAACCTTGGGAAAGGTATGAACCCTCTTATCCTCCCAGCTGAGGGATAAATTGTACCACCACTGTCTTTCTAGAAGGATGGATTTGGCATTAAATAACCCAAGATGGTTGATATGCCATTAAACAAAGAAACTAAACAAAATAAAATCGATGTCAATATGAGTAGGAGAATTGCATGAACAACTGCTGAGAGACGATCAATCCTATGGAAAGCTGATCTCTTTGAAAAAATATAACGGGTATTCTCCCAAGTCATAACTTTGCCCAGTCGGCTAGGGCTGTAGAATGTACCAACTGAACCTCTGCAGAGGGGTACAAATCTTCACTCAATGAGTGTCCTGCATATGACACTAAACAATCTGATAGTGAGGCTCCAGTACTTCATCATTACCATCGCTCTCAGGTCCAATTTGGCCCGGATCGGTAGGACCTGATAGGGTCCTATCTTTGGACTAAAGAGATCAAAAATTCGTCCTTGCGCTAAATTGAATTATTAGATATAGAACTGTTTTCACATGTAAACTGCGTATTTAAGCTAAACTGAATTGATGGAAATATAACTCTTTTGGTTTGGTTTGGTTTGGTTTGGTTCATTGGGTTTTATGGTATATAAACCTTTGTAGGTTATTTAACGCTAAATCCACTTTTATGCAAATAATCAGTTCTACTTCCAATAATCCAGCCTAGCACGAGTGCACATCCCAACTGTCAAAAACATTTCTATTTCAAACTATTCAATAACATATGTGGTCATTCGATCAAGAAAAACTGGTCTAAGGATCACATAGTTGAGAAACTAACAGCCACCAAGTGACTTTGACTCCGTGTCAATACTATTTAAACTTAGATCTCTCTTCATCGCTCTCTCTCTCTATATATATACACCTATGTATTGACCTTGTGTCACCACCTACTTGTTAGGTGGAGTAGCTTAATTCACACACACACGCACACACACATATACATATATATATATATATATATATATATATATTAAATCGCGAGTTGCGACTATCCTACTATATATATATATATATATATATGAGAGAAGGTAGGATCGAATTCCAACCTTCAGTGGGGTGTCCTGGTGGTGTAATGGTTAAAGTGAAGGACTGCAGGATCGTTGTAAGCGAGTTCAAACTCCATTTGCGCTATTACGTTCACTTTCTCGCAAATACTCTTGGGAAAGGCATGAACCCCCTTATCCTCCCAGCTATGGGTTAAATACTACCACTTCTGTTCTTCTATGAGAATAGCTTTGGCATTAAATAACCTACAAAGATTGATATGCCATTAAACAAAGAAACCAAACCAAACCAAACCAACCTTCAATTACGGGAAATATTCCGATATATTTCCAACAGTACTACTTTATCCAAACATGTAGAGCACCAGAAGGACGTAACGGGCATAGCTCCCGAAATAATATAGAATATTATAGAACAAGCCCAAGCTTATTATGGAGGAGATTATGACTTCCAAAACTATGCACCCTGGAGCTTGTTTAGACCAGTTTGCAAATGAATTAGAATGTAAATATTGACACATCAACAAATATGTATCATGTCATCCACCGCCTGTCACTGTCTAATACTTTAGTTTATTCTAAGCTATTTTAAATTGCCAAAGATAAAGAAAAAGAGAATATTCTTTTCTCGTTTGAATGTAACGTTATTACGAAATTCAGTCCTTGTAAATCATTCGTGTAAATATCTCATGCAATAAAATATCACATTGCTAAACCTCTCACGAAATAGATGCTAAACAGACCACTTTTAATACCCACCGATTGAAGATTATTTAAAACAGATGAAACTTAATTAACAGTCTCATTGTGTTCATAATCATGATATTTTTAGGTTCATTCCTGGTTTGTCATAATCACATCAAGCATTCTTTTCATACAAAAGCTTTTCTTCTATCTTTATATATATAATTATGAATGGAGGAATTGATATATATATTAAGTTAGAAATTACCATGACAAGAAAATCCGGCACACATCTACATGTGACATACGGGGCACTGAACAGCTTAATAGGTCTCATCATCAGCACACACCGTGATCTCCACCACTGGAGATCGAACCAACAACCACAGTATGCAGAAGCCGAAACTCTACCACTGGGCCACCGGTTCATGGCAAGACTTGTTGGTTCACTGGTTCATACCATGACTTGTTGATTCGGCATCGCTTATACGTGGCATGTACCAGTGGCCCATGGAAGAAATGGTGGAAATGCCACTGACCCAATTAAAAGAGTGCTGGCCTCTTCCGACGGAATCTCTTCATGAACCTCAACAAAGTAACCGTAACCCTTTGACCAATCAACTCTGGTGTATTGACTTCCTTACTCCTCCCACACCTGTCATCCTCCTTCACAGACTCCCTGCCTTCCTTGAATCTCTTATGCCACTCAAAAACTGATGCTCGATTCGTGCAAGATGCTCCAAAAGCAGTCTGAAACATTCCATACGTTTCTGTGGCATTTTTTGCAAGTTTAAAACAGAATTTTATTGCATATCTTTCTTCTATAGTGTCAGATTAGATTTTTGAAATTCACCAGCTGTGACAATCAGGCCTTAGTAGGATGTATTCCAATTCCTGCAGTGGCTGTTGATTTGAAATTGAAATCATAAAAATTGGTCAGTCATCTCATAAGATGTATAACAATAACATAGTGAATTTTCAAGAGTCTACGACAATTTTAAATGCCCATACGAAAGAAGTCTGGAAACTTATTGAATGCCCCACGTATATATATATATATATATATATATATATATATATATATATATATTTTCACCCTTCAGACAGACTGTTTCGTTGTCTCACAACTCTTCAGTGTGGCTAGACATGTAGGACGCTTGAAGCTGGAATCGAATCCCGCCCAACTTTACGTTAGACTTAATATCATACCGCTCAGCCAACAAGCATACCACGTCAGCTTGGGAAACCCCACCGTACGAGTGGGATGTGGCACTAAGTCAGTGGTTTAAACAGAGTTTAACAGGTTTGAATCCAGAGTTTTGCTTCTAGTTAGGTTGCCATACAAAGGTTAAAGAACAGTGTCTGCCCCGCTATTTAGCCATAGCTGGACGGAAAATAATTGGATGCATACCCAATGCAGTTTTTGCTATGTGAAAGGCAAACAGCTTGTCCAGAATCAGTCCTTAAGTCACCATGACTGTTTTCATTGATGGTAACCGTTACATTAAGAGTGCTTCCTTCTCTCTCTCTCTCTCTCTCTCTCTCTCTCTCTCTCTCTCTCTCTCTCCTATATATATGTACATGTATATATATATATGTATATAAAATAATTGTTTACGTATATGCACCCAGAGATATTAAAGAGGACACATATATACATACAAATATTTGGACTTCTTTTTTAAATCCTCAACTTATTTTTCAAATAGAGGTTAGATGTATTTTTGTATCTACGTTTACCACGTTTGGTTATTTTTGGTTTGGTTTTCTATCTTTGCTTCATGGCAAAACACATTTCGTCGGTTATCTAGTGCCAAAACCATCCTTGTAGAAGAACAGCTGTGATATGATTTATCTCATAGCAAGGGATTAGGGGGTTTCATGCTTTTCCAGAGATTATTAGTCCGAAAGTGAACGGAGTAGCTCGTGTCGAGGTCGAACTCACAACAATGTCACGATTTAGCGCATTAGCAACAAGACCATGGAGATTTTTTCTTATATATATCTTATATAGTATGCTGAAGCAAAATTAGGAAGGTTCTAGGATAATAATAAGTAAAGTTGGTGACTGTAGTAGAGGGTGACCAGAAGGCTTCATTTTCAATTGCTACTACGCCAAGGTATAGGGGAGGGCGCTACTCCATTCCCTGGGTTGCTCCGCTTTACACTTGATCCTAACCTTATACTGCTGAGTGTTAAACAAGGATGTATCAAGTACCATTTTTAAAGTCTTTGGTATGACGAAACCTGGGATTGAACCCAGGTCTCCCGGACCATTGGCGAGCACTCTACCAACTAGATCAATGAGCCAATCTTTAAAGATAAACTACAAAATAAGGCGATAGATGCAAAACAGTAAATTTACTCAATATGGCCACCATTTTTTTTTTTTTTTTCAGTTATTTTATCAATACCCCTTCGAAACGATTTGCATGCCTTCAAAATAAATTCTTATTCAATTTTTCCTCTATAGAATTGACGTTGTGGGCTCTTTCTTAAACGTCGTGACGAAAGCCTTCTTTTCGTTTTGTGTTCAATCCTTCACTCACGTTTTCCTTAAAATGTTCTTTTTCGGTAATTTTTTTTTCTTTGCTTTGTATACAGTAGACAAATGAAATTTTGCTTAGTCGTAGCGTTAAGCAAATCATAAATTCTTCGTTGTTTCTTTTCTTGTTCACTAATATTTTAATCTTAAAAAAAAGGGTTTGAATAATTAAGCTAATCATAAAAATTTACATTTATCACGTTTTTTCAAAAATTGGACTAATTAGACAAAAAAATGTTGGCAACCGTAGTCGAGGGCTACCAGAAAGCTACTTTTTCAATAGCTACTACACCGAGGTTTACGGGATGGGCGCTACTCCTTTCCCTGGATTGCTCCACTTTACCCTTGAAACGTACCTTATATGTTGAATGTAAAGAAAAGAGATATCAAGTACCATTTTTTGATCCTTTGGTATGACTTGACCTCAGATTGAACCCCGGTCTCCAGGGCCATTAGCAAACAATCTACCACTCTTCTGTACTCTGTATGATTTGATTCTTTTGGATACCCTGAACTCGTCTTTACCTCATATCAATTGAACCATCTTTATTTCATATACCTTGAATCGTTTTGCATTCCCCGCCGTCAACATTTCCATGTATTTTCCGTCTTACCTTTTGTTTAACATTCAACTTAACTTACCAGACCTCAAGTGAGAATTCGGACTTCCTGATCATCTTCAGAGTCTCCTGAGCAAAACTGAAAATGAATAAAAATGTGGGGCCAACGTAAGGTGTGTGAGGATACCGGTCGAATTGATAATTAACAATTATGCTGATGTGGGCATTTATTTATCATGCATATATGTATAACTAAAAAGGGAGAAGGGGGCTGGGGAAGGCAGAGATTTACTTGGATTTAGAGACTGATAGACGTATTAGCATATAAAGAGATACGTTGGTAAATTATCATAAATACATGCATTTGTTATCAGTAGAAATGTACAAATTAATATGTTAGTAATCATTTGCTAATATATATATATGTATGTATATATTTAATCTATATATATATATATATATATATATATATATATATAAGCTTGATTATGAATATATACCTATGTATATATATTTGCAAATGATGACTACAATATTAATTTGTACTTTTCATTTATATATATATATATATATATGTATATATATATATTATCAAACGTATTTATATATATATATATATATATATATATGTAAATGAAATGTACAAAATAACATACAAGTAATCATTTGCAAATATATGTACATGAATATATATATATATATATATATATATATGTATATATATAATCACACCTACTTATATATATATATATATATATATATATATATATATATATTAGAAATGTACCGATTGATAAGCTAATGTTCATATCTATCTATCTATCTATCTTATACTAGAGATCATATATATATATATAGTTAGACGAACCAGGCATGCAGGACACTGCTGGAGAAGCAAGGACGAGCTCATAAGTGATACACTTCTCTGGACCCCAACATATGGCCGGGCAAAAGCAGGAGGACCAGCTCGAACATACATTCAGCAGCTATGTGAGGATACGGGATATAGCCCTGAAGACCTGCCAGAGTCGATGAACGATAGGGAGAAGTGGCGAGAGAGGGCCAGGGATATCCCTGCAAGCGGCACGACATGATGATGATATATATATATATATATATATATATATATATATATATATATTAACACAAACATACATACGGGATTGACCTCGTGTTATCATGGTTAAAGCGCTAGACGATGGTTGTACGCTAGTTCGAACTCTAGTCGCGCTATTGCCTTTACCCTTGGGAAAGGTATGAACCTCTTTATCCTCCCATCTATGGGATAATAGTACTACTACTCTCCTTCTAAAAGGGTCGATTCGGCATTAAATAATCCGAGAAGGTTGATATACCATTAGATAATAAACATAAAAATCAAAACATGTTCGGTTAAAGACCTCGGATTTTTTCCCTTTTTAAAATTTTAAAGTGAAGATGTTCGAATTTTGTTATTTTTCTTGTCTAGGTCAAGATGGTGAAGAAAGTAGCCGATACTAGTCCAAGTGCTTTCGACCATTTCGCTGGTCACCCTAAGGGGCTGTGTTAGTTTGTTTGTTGCTGTGTGTTTTTTTTATTTGGAGTGTTTTTAAAAAAATATTTTCAATAACTAACCACCCACCCTAAAAGAATTATCCAACCCCGTCTCTTTTACAAAAAACACCGCAATAAATAAACGATAATAAATAAAGCGTGAATATGTTCATATATATATATATATATGTGTGTGTGTGTGTGTGTGTGTGTGTTTGTGTGTGATATAGTTCCCCAACAATTCAGTTTAGCAAAAGTACACAGTTTAGTTCTATTTGACCCATAGATAGGACCCTATCAGGTACTAACTCTCCGGGAGAGAAGTGACCTGGAAGCGATGGCAATGAAAGGGCACTCTGCATTCTCTAAACTTCCTCATAACTTGAGCGTGACCAACAAATTGCATAGTGTCATATCCAGGATACTTATTTGGGGAAGCTTACCCTTCTGCAGAGAAGCAGTCGTCGTATTCTACAGCCCCAGCCGAATTAGCCACATTGGGGTAAGTAGTCCCCGTGGTGTAACGGTTAAAATTCTTAAGTTCGGCCTCGAAGTAAGTACGAACTAACTCAGATCCCCCTATTACATTACTTATGATTAATAAACTTAGGAAAGGTATATAACCTGTTATTTTTCAGCAGGACACATGGCGTAACGGTTATAGGCGTTGGTTCCCTAAGCTTCTAAGGAGACAATCATCTAGAGGTTGCAGGTTCAATCCTCACTACAGGCGAATAACAATACAGGAATACTTAACACTTGTACCCGATTATGGCGACCCCCGTGGTTTCAATAATGGACATCGTTCGAAGTTCCGTGAAGGTTCCCGAGTTCGACAAACACCTGAAGAAGGCCGGTGGACATATCGACCGAAACGCTATGGAAATAACAATAAAGTTGAAGACAATAGCCCGAAAACCCTTAATGATAAAAATCAACAAGCTTCGTCACAGAAATTTAGACAACTAATAGAGGTAAACGCTTTAAAATATTCCATACGAACAGTTTTATTTGCACACAGTTGAATGGTTCTTTTTGGTTGGGTTATATGGCATATCAACCTTTGTAGGTCAATTAACGCCAAATCCATTTTTATGCAAACAGTCTGCTCTATTTCAAACAATTCAGTTTTGCATGAGTACACAGTTTAATTGTCAAAACAGTTCTAATTCAGCTAATTGAGTTTAGTAAAAGTACAGATTTTGTTTACACACAGTTAAATGTCACAACAGTTCTATATTAAACGATTCAATTTAGTGTAAGTACAGTTTCAAGGTCAAAAACAGTTCCATTTCAAACAATTCAGTTTATTATAAGCTCGCTGTTTAAATTTAAGTACGGTTTAATTGTCAAAGGCATTTCTATTTCAAGCTATACAGTTTAGTCAAACAGCTCTAATTCAGTTTAGCATAAATATGCTGTTTGTTCTATTTAACCCATAGATAGGGCCCAATCAGGTGCTACCATTCCAGGCAAGAGTGGACCTGGGAGCAATAGCAATGAAGGAGTGCTCCGCATTCCCCAAAGCTCCAGTATTGTTTAGTGTCAAATCCAGTACCCTCGTTTGGCGGGGTCTTACCCCTCTGCAGATAAGCAGTCGGTGTATTCAACAACCTCAGCCGAATGGGCAATGAATGGTTCTAAGAATTGCCTTGTATCACAAACAATTCAATAAAACAGTCATTTATTTACACAGTTAAATGGTCACACAGTTTCATTTCTCACAATTTCATTTTATATCAGCCACTTATTTGCACACATTTTAAATGTCAAACGTTTCTATTTTAACCATAGATAAGGGCTCTATCAAGAGCGTACACTTCGGGTCAGAGTGGAGCTGGGAGCATTGTCAATGAAGGAATATTCCAGAATCCTCAAAGCTCCAGATCCGGAGCCACACCATCAGATTGCTTAGATAAAGTCGGTGTATTCTACAGCTTCCCCCCTCCAGTTGACGGGGCTACATGAAACTATTAGTGATGGTTTGTGCGGACAGCATTTGATGTCTTTTACTTTGTTAAAACCGACTCATTGGCCCAGTAGTTCAATCCCCGGTCTCGTCATACCAAAGACTTTAAAAATGGTAGTTGATACTTCATTGCTTAACACTCAGCAATATAAAGTACTTACCAAATGTAAAGTAGAGCAATCTTGGGAAAGGAGTTGCGCCCTCTCCAACACCTCGGTGTAGTAGCTATAGAAAAGAGAGCCTTCTGGTCGCCCTCGACTACGGTCGCCAACTGCTTTGTTAAACTAATTTTAAACGATTGCTTATTGTTATCGTTTCACCACACACACACACACACACACACACACACACATATATATATATATATATATATATATATATATATATATATATTAATCCATTTCTAAGAACGCTGCCTAGTTTTCTGAAGACGTGAAAAAATGACCTTCTTTAGTTAACTTAAAACAAAGATATATATTAACATGGAATCATGTCTTCTTTGATTTTGAGTATATTCAAATATGTATGGCTGGTAGCGCATTTTGAGTACTGGGTAGGGGCAAAGAAATTACAGCAAACTTCGAAATAACATACCTTGAGGCAGACATTATGTAGAAGAGGGGACATAGACGAAGAAAGGGTGAGAGAGAGTAAAAGAAAGAGAAAGAGATAGAGGAAGGAAGGGTAGAGAATGAAGAGTTGTCTGGCGAGAAAATTAAGCATAAAAAACGGCCCTCTCTTTAAATAATAATAATAATAATAATAATAATAATAATAATAATAAGAAGAAGAAGAAGAAGAAGAAGAAGAAAAGGGAAATAGAAGCTAATAATAATAATAATAATAATAATAATAAAAAGAAGAAGAAGAAAAAAGAAGAAAGAAAGGAATAATAATTATAACAATAATAGAAGAAGAAGAAGAAGAAGAAGAAGAGGGAAATAGAAGCAAATAATAATAATGATAATAATAATAAAAAGAAGAAAAAGAAGAAAGAAATGAATAATAATTATAACAATAATAGAAGAAGAAGAAGAAGAAGAAACGAATAATAATGATAATAATAATAAGATAGCTAATAATAATAATAATAATAATAATAATAATAAGAAGAAGAAGAAGAAGAAGAAGAAGAAGAAGAAGAAGCGAATAATAATGATAATAATAAGAAAAAAGCAAAAAATAATAATAATAATAATAATAATAAGAAGAAGAAGAAGAAGAAGAAGAAGAAATAATAATAATAATAATAATAATAATAATAATCAGTAGAAGAAGAAGAATGAAGAGAAAAAAAATAGATAGAAGTAAGAATTTGGACCATCATTCCAGTGCCTCTTCAGAAATGGCACCCATTTCAGGCGACAAAGCGAAATGAGTATTTCTCCAGATTCTCCTGGCAGAGGAAGTGATTACATCAGCAAACGACACTTCGCATGCGCCGATTGTAACCTTTCCGTTTTTGCACATATTCTGTTTATTTACTTTTTTAAACTATTTTTTCCCATTATTCTTGCAATTATCATAATTTTCCCCCTACTCCACGCTTCTTCTCAGTATTAATAGTTATGATATAAAGTAACCAGTTTTGTCCTAAGTTATATTTTCCTTTTGAATGATTCGTATTATCATTACTGTTTTTATACGGCTGCTTTTGTGGATGAACTTTGTTCAAGTGGACTGGATCCCCCTGCCGACGCGGCTTGGAATTAGATCACTCTATCCCCTTTTAGGTTGATAAGACCCACCCCACAAAAAAGGGTTACTTGAGTACGACACTAAACTAAATCTGAGGGTGAGGCTCCAGTTCTGGTGATGTAGGAAATGCGGTTTATCTCTTCATGACATGGTCAGGAATTAACTTTTAAGTTTCCTATGTTTTTATTAACCAACCCCTCCGCACGGGCAGGATGTGACACGAGGTCAGTATTTGAGCGGAGTTTAACAGGTTTTAGTTCAGACATTTCTTTCTCATAGACTAGTTGCCACGGCGAAAGAACTCAGTTTGCCCTAATATTTACCCATAGCTGTAGGGAGAATAAATTGGATTCATACCTTTCCCAAGGGTATTATTGCTATGTTAAATGCAATCAGCCACATCCAGGATTTGAACTCATGTCGTCGTGTCTATTTCCTACGCCTATAACCTTTACACCATGGGGACTTCTTTTGGTTCCCCTTGAACGGTTTAAATTGATCTGTTTAAAAATCACTCGTATTCGACTGGAACACTTGATACCATATAACAGTAAATCATTTGTATTAAGAATAGTTTTTCGTGGCTAGAATTGTTTACTAAGGATTACTATTATTACTAGCCACTGCACCACGGAGAATCTCCCAGAATTCTCTCTCGTTCACATTCGTACGATCAAATCTTTCTATTGGACAAAACTCATACAATATAAAGACAGTACTGCACGTAGATATTTGAACGTTATTCATATACTTCCATTTTCTATTCAAAACTCTTCTTCATCTACTCTTTTCCTGTTTGCCACCAGTCTCTTGCTCCTTCGATGCAAAACATTTCCTATTGTTTTTCCCTCTGTCCCACTCTTTGTCTTCAATAACCTGTTAAGCGTTTCATTCAGAAAACGGAGCGGGCTGTTGCCACTAATGTAACAGCGTTTACTTGGAGGAAGAACTTCAATATGTTTCAATATTGAACTTCTTCCTCCAAGTAAACGAGTTCGAACTCCAGTCACGTTAATATGTTCACTTTGGGACAAATACCCTTGGGAGAGGTATGAACCCCCTTTATTCCCCCAGCTGTGGGTTAAATAGTATTCTCCAACAAAGATTGCTTTGGCCTTAAATATTCTGTGAAGGTTGATATTGCCATTAAACGAAATAAAATGAAACCGAAATATAATAAATGTTTGCGAACAGATGACTGCTATTAAGTAGAAATGATTATTTGAAAACATTTTATTAGTATTAGATAAAAATACTTGATACCATACAACTGTGAGCAAACGATTTGTAATAGATAAGAATATTTTATATCATTTAACTGTGTGCAAAAAATAAGAAAATACTCTTCAGAAAGAAATTCACAAAAATGCCCAATGAAAGCAATTCTCTAACCTCTTGGCATAAAATTACTCTAAATGGGTTGACATGCTATTAAAATCTAACCAATAAATCATATTCAAAATTCCTAAAGAGTCTAACCATCTTAATTAATAAAAATTAGTATCCGTTCTCTTGTTTGGCTCTTATTTCTTTGTTTTTATATCATATCAACCTTCGTGGGTTATTTGATATCAAAGCCGAAAAGTAGTGGTACTGTTTAGCCTATACAAGGAGGTAGGATAAAGAGGTTCATGCCTGTTTGAATGTTATTATGAAAATGAACGTAATTGCGTGACTAGAATTTAAACTCGCTTAATACGAGGCTGCAGTCGGCTGGGGCTGGAGAATACACCGATTTCATCTCTACAGAGAGGTAAGAAACCACCGATGAGTGTCCTGGATATGACACTAAATAATCTGATTGTGAGGCTCCAGTAATACTGGAGCTTTGGAGAATCTGGAGTACCCCTTCAATGTCATCGCTCCCAGATCCACTCGAGCCCAGAGTGGTAACACCAGATAGGGTCCTAACAATGGGTCAAATAGAACTATTTGGCATTTAAACTGATTGTAAATAAATTAATTATGCTAAATTGTTAGAAATAGAACTGTTTTGATCATTTAACTGTGGTTAAACAAAAGACTGATGTTTAATTGAATTGTTAGCAATTCTTAGACGCATGCTTAAATAAATTCTTAAAAACAGAACTGTTTAGATCATTTGTTCATAAATCATATGTATTTAGTATATATGTAAAAACAAGATTTGGTATTAAATAACCAACAATGGTTGTTATGCCGTAAAACCAAACTAAACCAAACCATCGGTCACGTTAGCCACTGCGCCACGGAGAATCTCCCAGAATTCTCTCTCGTTCACATTCTTACGATCAAATCTTTCTACTGGACAAAACTTATAAAATATAAAGACAGTACTGCACGTAGATATTTGAACGTTATTCATATATAGATACTTCCATTTTCTATTCAAAACTCTTCTTCATCTACTCTTTTCCTGTTTGCCACCAGTCTCTTGCTCCTTCGATGCAAAACATTTCCTATTGTTTTTCCCTCTGTCCCACTCTTTGTCTTCAATAACCTGTTAAGCGTTTCATTCAGAAAACGGAGGGAGGTGTTGCCACTTATGTAAGAGCATTTCCTACCTCCACCCGCCGCAGATTCATATAGTTATTAACAAACAGAAATTACTTCCGTCAACTGTCTGTCCTCCCTTAAAAGTTTTTCTTTGTTTTTCCTTTGTTTATTTATCTCATATAATTCTTATAATCGATACGGTTCATTCTTGACAGTGTGCATCACTAAAGCCCGCAAGCAAATCTTTGATAACAAGATGGCTGATTTTTTTTCTTAATACCTGCCAATTTTGGGGGTGGGTAGAGATTGTTGGAAATTTCTTTATTATTTTTGAGGGGGTGTTTATTGTTATATTTTCTTTCTTTCTTATTCTGATCCTCAACTTTATTCATATATTTTTTATTCTTCTCAATACCTACCTTCTTTCTTTCTTTCTTTCTTTGGAGGACTGCTTATTCCCTTACGTTCTTCTTTCTTTCTTATTTGGGCTTTATTCTTTTATTTCAATCATTTTTCCTTCATCCCTTTTCATTCTGGTTCTATTCTTTATTTATATACTTCTTTCCACAAACTATTTTTTTCTTTCTACACTGTCGGCTAGGGTTTTAGAATACGCCAACTACTCCTCCCCAGGAGGTAGAACTTCCCCAACGAGGCCATCGGTTGACATCTGGTGGTCACCCGAAATCCCAGTGAGTGAGCAATCCTTGACTCGGCAACTGAAGTGGTCAAGTAAATTACAACACCAATTTTTAAACCCTTACTGAGCTAGACGAACAGCTGAAGAGGCCCATTCCAATCAGTCGATTGATCATATTAAGCTATTCCGAACGTATTCTTTAAAAGCCAAGTCGGCTAAGGTTGTAAAATACACGAACTGCATCTCAGCAAAGAGGTAAGTCCGCATCCCGACAACGAGTGTTCTAGATATGAGAGTAAACAATCTGATAGCGATACTCTAGCCTTTGGGGCTTTTAAGAATACGGAGTACCCCTTCATTGTCATTGCTCCCAAGTCTACTCTGACCCAGTGAGATAACACCTGATACGGTTATACCTATGGATCAAATAGAACAATCTATGTGTGGAAACAAATAACCGATGTTAAATTGTGACTGTTATATTACAATACTTGAAAGTATTCAACTGTGTCCAAAAAAAGATCTCAGGATCGTTTAAGAATGTTATCAACAAAATGTGGTTACAAACCATATATAAATTTTTATAAAAGTATAAACAGGATTTAGAATTAAATAACCTGCAATGTTGATATGCCATAAAACCAAACCAAACCAAACCAAACCAAAACAAACCTATTTTCCAAGATATTTTTGTGGCAATCAACTACCCTACCCGATTTTATCTTAAAGAGGTTTGAAAGCAGGGGCTGGGGGGCCCAATTGCACAGTGATTGCAATTCTCAAAACCATTTAAGATCCTTAAAGAGTCCAGTCATCAAGACTAAAAAATAAATAACCCGTTCTCTGGTTTGGTTCTTATTTCTTTGTTTTGATATCATATTAACCTTTGAGGGTTATTTATTTTCAAAGCCAACTTTGTAGAAGAACAATAATGATATCATTTAGCCTATACCAGGGGTTGCGGATAAAGGGGTTCATGCCTGTTTCAATGTTATCATTACGAAAGTGAACTTAATAATTAAACTAGAGTCTAAACTCGCTTAATACGACGATGCAGTCTTGCATGTCAGCCCCTGCGCTATGGCGACTCATTGAATTCCTTCTCGTTCACATACTTACGATCAATATTTTTTTAGGACAAAGCTTATCAAATACTTTAACAGAACAGCACATTTGAAAACAAAATATTCATATTAATTTGAAACCAATTCACGATGAGCAAGTGAATCAATCAAGTTAGATAAAAACATCAGAGTTAGATAGCAATACTTTAAAACATTAATGTCCTGGGTATTATATTAAACTATATTTGATAGTCAGGCTCCAGTCTTGAATTTCAGGCAATGTAAAGTGCCCTTCGTTACCATTAGTTTCAGTCCACTCTGATCCTGAGTGGTAGTACCAGTTAGGTTCCCATTTATGGGTCAAATAGAATTGTTCAGTCTCTTGCTCTGGATTATTATTAGTCGTTTTTTAATGATTCAGCCGTGTGCAAATTGTTCCTATTAGATTGGATTAGTTGATAGATAGTATTATTAATATTAAATAGTAATACTCAAAACCGTTTAATGGTGTGCAAATAAATGATTAATATCAAAAAGAATTATTCGTGTCCCTTATACTTGTAATCATTTAACTGTTTGTAAGCAAATAAGATCTAACAAGTTTGAAAATAAAGTTATCGACTAATTATTCACTTACAAATCATGCGAGAGAAAAGTAAATATTTCAAAATGTGAATTTAAGATTTTACGTTTTTATTATTTCATATATTTGTCTTCTGAAGTCTGAGAAAAATGTCTTTAATAATCTTTTATGGCTTTAAATTCTAAAATATATTTATTTCTTTGAATACTAAAAATTTTATAAAAATCCGATGATCAATCGAGTTTCATGGAATTTTTTGAATAAAAGCAGGTGCGTATTTTTGGACACTAATATGTATAATTAAAAAGGATCCTATTCCTAAGAAAACAATCTTCACCCTAAAAGGGAGTAACAAATTATTAAGCTTCAAATAGACGTAATTTGGGAAACATTTGTAGAGCGCAAATATATAAAAACATTAAAAACCTAAAATACCAAATTC
Organism: Sepioteuthis lessoniana; assembly: GCA_963585895.1. Classification (NCBI taxonomy): domain Eukaryota; kingdom Metazoa; phylum Mollusca; class Cephalopoda; order Myopsida; family Loliginidae; genus Sepioteuthis; species Sepioteuthis lessoniana. Next base: position 58,849,412 of record OY757940.1, read on the forward strand.
AGATTCATTTGCGCACCTATTCATTTAATATATATGAAGCAGGCGACGTTTCATTAAATAATACACTGAAATATAGCGAAGGGCACTTTGGTACGAGTCGACATGAGAAAAGCAGGACGACCAGCTAGAACATACATACAGCAGCTATGTGAGGATACGGGATGTAGCCCTTAAGACCTGCTTGAGGCGATGAACGATAGGGAAAAGTGGCGAAAGAGGGCCAGGGATATCCGTGCTAGCGGCACGACATGATGATGATGATGATGATATATATATATATATATATATATATATGATAATGTAATAACCAAGACTACAAAATCCGGCAAACACTCACATGCAACATCCAGAACACTGTATAGCTGTTTCGACTTTATTTGGTCTCATCAGCAGTGTATACTGGGATGTCCACCAGTGGAGATCGAATCAACAACCACAGGATGTAAAGCCAAAAATCTACCACTGGGCCACCGGTCCATGCCGCATATAAGCGATGCCAAATAAACCAAGGCAGACAGACCTTGGAGCTAGCAGGACCCATATTGTTAAGATGCTGTGCAATAACTATGACTGGTTTATTTGTCATTGCTTTGAAACTTGATTTAAATTATATATATATATATATATATATATATATATATATATATATATAAGTAAATAATGGAAAAGAATCCGACACTATGAAATTGACAAAGTAGTGAAAAAATTTATATATATAAATTCCCCTTATGCAATGAATGACACTTGTATATATATATATATATATACATATATAAATTTTCCGAGGGACATGCATTTGAAAAAGCCAGACTTATAGGATTAGAAGTTTGTCGAAAACAAGGAATGATTCAAAATCTTTCTCGATAAACAAACATAAATTGGATACAATATTTCTAATAAGTCAAATGATGTAATTTAAAACAAAAAACGCTGATTCATTAATCAAGCACCCAAATTTTTCTTGTCATAAACGACCAACTTTTTCTTGTTATACAAAAATTTTCACTGGGTTTTTATATTTTGCCCTCTTTACATATCCATCGTTGATTTAACATCTCTAATATCATCCCTCATAATCCTGATGATGATTCATTAGAACCGAAACGCTGTAGTGTCGACTTTGCTTCTCAATAAATCTCTCGTTCTACTTGGATTATCTTGTCATCATTTTTTCTTTATATATATATATATATATATATATATATATATATATATATATATAATGGAAAAAGTCAACAACCTATCCTTTGGTTATTATAAATTTATTTCAGCTGGTCACTACATAAGATCATCATCATCATCATCATATCGTGCTGGTAGCACGGATATTTCGATAGCCATCACACAACGTAGAGAAAAAAATTAAGACTTACAAAATTATTCTTTCAATGGATTCTTACTCGTTAAAAAGATAAAGAGGGACAACATGTTATTCAGAATAAAAGATATATAAACTTATAAAAAATTAAATTGAGACGAAATTTCGATCTTAAATGGAAATCAAATAAAACTTATAAAACTTTTTAACTAAAAAAAATATGTTGGAGATTTATAATACAGTCTATCGCCATGGTTTTTCCTTGATAAATTAGTAGAGAGATTTTTCTTAAAATAAAATAGTCAATTTATTGACAAGATTTTAGTTGCTGAAGATTTTGGGAATTGTGTTAAAAGCTTTTATTTTAGATACATAAGAATACATGACAACAGACGATGACAGCATCCGATTTTGAAACCAAATTCCGGCCCATATCTTTTCTTTTTTTCTTATTTTTAGGGAAATGTTCATTTAGGTACATTAATCTATAAAAAAAATCATTATATATATATATATATATATATGGAAGTGAATAGTGGAAAAGAATTTGACAGTATGGAAAAAAATTGACCGAGTAGTCCAAAAGTGTTGAATTTCTTAAGTAAGTCGACGCTATAACGTTTCGGTATTGATATATCATCATAAGGACTTCAAAAGGTGACATATAGTGTTGAAAGAATAACGATATGTTTACAAATTTCCTCTATTATTTCCTGTAGTTTATTAAACATCCATCATTATTCCTTCAACACTTGATGTCACCTTTTAAGGTCTTGACGATGGTATACAAAAACCGAAACGTTATCGCGTCAACTTTCTTGCTTTACAAATTCCTCTCTTTTGGACAACTCTGATTGAAAAGTAAATAAAGGATTGTAATCCGACAATATGTAGAAAAATTGATTACAACGATCCAAGTGGAAGGAGAGATTTATTGAGGTCGACACTATAGCGTTTCGATTCTACTGAACCATCATCAGGACCATGAGGGGTGATATTAGCGATTTTAAATCAACGATGGATGTTTAAAATGAATAATACAAAAACCTAGCAGGAAATTTATATAATAAGAGAAAGTTGGCCGTTTAATTTGTGAATCAGCGTTTGTTGTTTTAAATTACGTCATTTGATGTATTAGGAATATTGTATAGAATTTATGTTACGTATAACTTATAACTCGAAATCTTTCTCGGTAAACATACGTAACATAAATTCTATATTTTGTATTTTAAACATCCATTGTTGACTTAAAATCGCTAATATCACCCCTTATGGTCCTGATGATGGTTCAGTAGAACCGAAACGCTATAGTGTCGACCTCAATAAATATCTCCTTCCACTTGGATCGTTGTTATCAATTTTTCTACACACGACTCAAATTTTCCCCATACGGTTGAATTCTTTTCCACTATATATATATATATATATATATATATATAAGTAAATAAGTATATATATATTTATATATATATATACATTAGCTTTACTAGGAAGCATGCATCGAAATACATGCATTATACAAAGTTAAACATTCCTTGAGAAATCATCGTCGATTTTTTATTTCTGAGTTTATTTATACTAGTGGATTTATCCATAGATGCTTGGTTGTCAAATATGTTGAATATGATCATCAACATTATCTATTCCGGGACACTATTGGAGAAGCAAGGACGAACTTTTCCTAGTAACTGACACAAAATTATTTCATGTCATCTTATAATTCATTCCACGTTTGAAATTACGCTATCAAAATATTTGTAATCAATTGAAATGCTGGCTCTTTAATGGTAGTTTTTGAGTTAAAAAATGAATGATTTCTGTATCATTTATGTAACACTCGAGACTGCCCCAAAAGTGTTTCAATTGATTTTGAGTTTCCTTTAATGTTGAAATATCGCAATTACAATATTTTAACTCAGTAGAAACACTATTGTTTTAGCCGGTAGTATACAATTTAAAAATATGTCCTTTCTGCACTGCCAATTAGAAAATCAAGATTGCCGCAATTGTATTTCCTATCAGCTTGAGTTTTACCACAAAATTGAAATTTTAAAAGATAATTTAGAATAACATGTCCTTTCTGAAGTGCAAACTACAACATTGTATTATCCAAGAAACTGCCAAAAATATTATATGATGTCAATTTGAAGTTCATCACAATATTAATTCAAAATTAAATGTCCTTTCTGCTTGCGAACTACGACAGTGTAGAGTATAAGAAACTGCCAAAAATGTTATATGATGTCAATTTGAAGTTCATGACAATATTGAATTTCACAGTCACGATACTTAATGGAAATATTTTAACGTTTTTTTTTTTTTTGTCATTGATTTTATTGGGATTTTAAAATTAAATTGTAAGCCAATTTCAAAATTGGAAACAAAAACTGTACTTAACCCAAACTGAATTGTTTTTAATGGAACTTTTTGCTTATTTAACCATAAACAAATGATTGATGATTAATTGAATTGTTGACGATACATAGCAATACTTTGAACCATTAAGCTTTGTAGACAAACTAAATAGAATTGTTTGAATTAGAAGTGTTGACATTTAAACTGTACTTAGGCTAAATTGAAATGTTTGAAATAAAAATGTTTTTACATTCAACTGTGTATAAATAAAAAAAACTGTATTGAAACCAATGACAAAATGTGTGTAAACAAAAATCTGTATTTATGATAAAATGAATTATTTGAAAATAAGTGAGACCATTTAACTGTATGCAAAAAAAAAAAATAAAAATAAACAAAAATAGATAAATAAATAAATAAATAAAATGAGCTCAGTCTCGTTTTAAAATGCTATCTAAAAATGTGTTTAGAAATCATATATTCGATATGCGTATAAAAAAGATTTGGTATTAAATGACCTAAAATTGTTGATATGCCATAAAACTTTACGAAACCAAACCAAACCATTGCGAAGTCAATTCTGATTCAAATTTCAATGCAACATTATTGGAGATCCAGCTTTTAGTTCAATTACATGTACAGATAGTCCAGGTGATTCCAGTGAATTTAATAACTTAGACATTTAGTTTATTATCTCATCAGCATTAACAACAGTGTCCATAGATTTAAGAATATGTGATATGATTGGAATAGCTTAAGATCTATCCTCGAGGTGAATGGTATTCAGAGAAGAATGAGAGCTTGATATATTTATTGAGCACCAGTATCCGGTGCTAACAGATACATAAAAAAAAAACAGTACTATAAGTTACAAACAATTAAGAAAGAGAATTTACAAGAAATAAAGGAGGGTCAAAATACTGTATAGCCAAATGTAAGATCAACCCGAATATTAATCAGCTTTATTAAATTAACGGTATTTGTCGCACACCCCATTAAATGTACAAGTGTGACACAAGGCCTTTTTAAGGTGGGTCCGTGGGCAGTGCCGTTGCCCAGACACGTCTGGCATTCCCAAAAAAGGAAGACTTGAGGAATGTCAGTCTTAGCTGCGTGAAGTGAATGCTAGGCCTCCCCGGCACCCCGCCAGGCAGCCTAGGATGACTACCACATCTAGAGACGTGACACACCTGAACAGATCCGTGCCACTGATACCACTGCCGTCCGAAGTGTACCCCATCTACTGGATCCAGCTAGTTAAATCAACGTTATCTGTCCTCCGTCCCACCAACAGGACTAGTGTGGCACGAGGGCTTTTTAAGGTGGGTCCGGTCGTAGGACCGTAGCCAACACGCGCTCGGCATTCCCAAAAATACCTCGGGCCCTGTCGGTAATCACCTAAAAAGGAGAGCCTCAGACGCCAATCGATTAACCTAACCCCTCCAAAGAGGGTTAAAGCCTGAGGGGACGGCCCTCTGAGACCCGAGGTATGTCCAGAAGAAGGGACACACCCAACCAGAGCCGTGCCGTTGATACTACGGCCGTCTGAAGTGTACTCCATCTACTGTATCCAGCTTATTAAATCAACAATCGAATTTTTTAATCGTAGGCCATTTATGGCTTTGAGCCAGTACATCTGGTAAAGTACTGATGGGGTGTTTAGCCACTACAACACCTTATGATTAGGATTTTTTGGTACCAGCACAAGTCTGACATAACCAATTAAGATTCGTACAATGATTAAAAGAAGTATGAAATACTAACTGTTCCAAGACTTAAACTGTCACCAATGTGCTTATTGGAGCTGGTTAAAATGTACCATAAATATCAAGCACAATACATCCTTCACCAAGTTGTTACAAATTAGGGGCAAACTGATGCGGTAGTTGGTGTCCAGAAAGAATGACTCTCGTAGATAGAGGAGCATGCTGCCACTGACTGGATAATTTAATGCAAGCATGAATCTTAGCAGTTTTTCTGCTTAGTAGACAGCTCTTCATAAATTTCCCTAAATGAGATTTTTATTTTGTTTATTTTTTTTATATTGAATATTCTATTTATAATTTCATTAATGCTAAAAGTCATATATTGCTCATAGGGCTGGGGCTGTAGAATACACCGACTGCGTCTCTGCAGAGGAGTAAGACGTTCCCCCAATGAGTGTCCAGGTTTATGACATTAAACATTCTGATGGTGAGCTCTAGTATTGCTGGGGCTTTGGCTCGGAGTGGTAGCATCTGATAGGGTTCTATCTATGGGTCAAAAAGAACTAAACTGTGTACTTATGCTAAGCTGAATTGTTTGAAACAGAACTGTTTTTGACATTGAAACTGTACTTACGCTCCACTGAATTGCTTGAAATAGAACTATTTTAACATTCAACTGTGTGTAAAAAAAAGCTATACTTATACGAAACTAAATCATTTGAATTAGAAATGTTTGACTAAATTGACTTGCTCAAAATAGAAATATTTTTGTCAATTAAACTGTGTACTTATGCAAAACTGGATTATAAAGATTTATTTCTAAGAAAAAAAATCTAGCCGACCACGTGATGCACTTGATTTAGCCAGAGTTGAAAAGGGAGAAGGAATCCTAGACAATACGGCACCAAATCTGCCTCCCACTTTTTGTCGAGAACTTCTACTGAGACCCTCAATACGAATTCGGGGACCAAACTGGCGACAGTATAAATTAGCCAGTAGATGTGTTTCGTCACTCACTTCTTAAATAGCCGGCACATATTTTAAACAGGATTCCCAATAAATAAAAGTAAAATTAAATGAAAGTCGACTAATGAAAAGTTAAACAACGGAAAGAAAATTTAACTGAGAATTCTACTGAAAAGAACCTTAAAGAAGACTCGAAAATAAATGAACACTGAAACATTTCGACAAAACTAAAAAGAAAAGAAAAATACTCACATTCAAAGAACTTTGTTTCCCGGATATTCTCTCAGAAGAGTTCCTGCAAATTGCATAAAAATTTGCAACACTTTATCTTTTCCATCCCTTTCTTTCTTGTTTCTTTTGTATAAAATTCTTTTTTAAAAACTTTATTGTCTGTGTTATCTTTTCCAATCAGTATCCGAACTAGAAAGCAGCGGAACTTACTGTTTGAACTTACTGCTTGAACTTATCATTTGATATTGCACACTAAAGCCCCCTAAAAACATTATCCAGTTAAATACTAAACTTGGCCTTAATGTCATTCTCCTACAAAATTTATTCTCTTAAATTCCTTTATATTGCAAATTTTTGCTGTAACGTTCGGATACCTGGTTTAAGAAGTTAGCAACAGTATATTAACTTGTCTGTGAGATAGGTGTTGGGTTAAACACAAATTAATTAAGGAGACTTAAACATTCAATATGAAAAAATTAAAACTAATCAAAGACGTTAAGACTTTAAGAGAGGCGAGACAAAGTCATAAAAGAAGTGTAAACACTATGCTGCACATTATAGCTAATAATAAAAACTTGTTAGTGTCTATGTTCAAACCCAGTGAACCTATAATTAATGAATGGTTAAGTGAAATTAACAAATTAAATGTAAAAATTGCGGACTCGAGCTGTCAGTACTCTATTCAAAAGAAAGTGGCTTAAAATAAAATGAAATTGAAGAAAGCACGTTCACCTCTAAAATGCAAGATATGTTGCATGCTTTAGAGAAAGTTAATATTAGCAGAACTCCTACAGATGATAAAATAGAAAAAAAATCTACAACCGTAGAAAGTTCACAAAGGTATATACAATGCACAAAATTTAGCGGGAAAAATATGACTAAAATATCCGAATCGCCTCATCCCTTGAAAAAATTCCGACTTTTGAAAAAAAAAAAAAAAATCTGTAGCAGAGAAAAAAGTTACTGTTTCTATTTTAGAAAACTTTGCTACGAACGCTCGCCAAAAAACTCCCTACTGCAAACTCTTTTATTGTGATAGACACAAAATTAGTTATTGCAGTGAGTATCCAAATGTTGTGCCCAGAAAAGCTATGTGCAGAGAATTGAATTTTTGTATTCTATGTTCTACTGCTCGACACAAAAGCGAAAGCTGTCAAGGAAAATTTAATAAATTACCCATTCAATGTGACCAATGTAAAGCCAAGACATGTCACTCCCTTATGCAAGCAGACAACTAAGATAACCCCGCTACCTTTTCGATTGTATACACCAATCTGCAATTACCAGATCCACCATACAATTTGCCTATAGTCAGTGTTTCGATAACCAAAGGAAAAGAAAATCCAAAGTTTAACTGTTCGTTTGAAACTGGAAGTCAGAGATCTTATTTCTCTAAATGTGTCATTAATAAATTAGGTTGTAATTAATATGTCTATGCTCCAGTAGAATTCTCGGTTAAATTTTCTTTCAGTTATTTAACTTGGTAAAATTTCAGTTGTCGACTTTCGTTTAATTTTACTTTTATTTCTTGGGAAGCTTCTGCCTGTTTAAAATATGTGCCGGATATTCGAGAAGCGAGTGACGAAACACATCAGCTGGCTAATTTATCCTGTCGCCAGTTTGGTCCCCGAATTGATACTGAGGGTCTCAATAGTAGTTCTCGACAAAAAGTGGGAGGAAGCTTTTGGTACCGTATTGTGTAGGATTCCTTCTCCCTTTTCAACTTTGTCCAAATTAAGTACCGCACGTGGTCGGCTAGATTTTTTTCTTAGAAATAAATCTTTATAGAATAGTTTGAAATAGAACTGTTTATTTGTATAAAAATCGATTTGGTATTAAATAACCTACAAATGTTGATATGCCATAACACTCAAACAAACAAAAAAAGTCAAATAAATAAATTACACTTTATCAATATTATCATTCATGTAAAAAATTCTGAAATTCAGTTCTAAAATTTTAATTAATATGCAGTTATTTATGATACTATAATTTAAATTACTTTTTATTTAGTAAGTTAACAAGAACGAAATAAAATATTTTGTGAAAATCTTTGAAATGAACAAGCATAACGATTTTTTTAAATTCAATTTTTGTATCAATTTTTTGTATCTACTTTTTAGATGGTTTCGTCTAATCGGTTTAATAAATAAATTCCAAAATAATCTTTTAAATTCAAACAGATCAGCAGTCGTCATCGTCGTCTTCGTCGTCGACGTAGTAGTAGTAGTAGTAGTACTTGTAGTTTTAGTAGTACAAGTAGTTGTCCCAGTAGTCGTACTAGTAGTAGTAGTAGCAGCACACTTATTCTAATTTCGAATTTAAAATTATCTAATTACGAATACCAGAGATTTTGTGAAGCACTTTTTTTAAAAAACGTAAGCATTTTATGGATCAGCCCAAAAGCAGTGTGGGTAGATTGTTCGCCTAATGGTCTGGGAGACTGGTGTTCAATTCCAAATGCAGTCTGAAGGAGAAAATGGTACTTGATGGCTCTTTGCTTAACACTTATTATTTAAGGTAAGGATCAAGAGTAAGAGGAGTAATCCAGGAAAAGAAGTTGCGTCCTCTACTACACCCCAGTCTAGTAGCTATTGAAAAGGAAGCTTTCAGTTTAACCTCTATTACGGTTTGTAAATTTATATATATCTTTATTTTCAAAAAATGATGAAGCCGAAAAAGACTTTTCAACAAAGGAAAACATATTTATCAAAATAAATATTTGTTCTTCAAAAAATACTTAAGTAAATAAATCAAATCATGAAGTGGTAAGTAAAGTTGGCGACCGTAGTTGAAGGCGACCCGAAATCTCTCTTTTCAATAGCTACTATACCGAGGGGTAGGGGAAGGCGCTACTCCTTTCCCTGGATTGCTCCACTCTACCCTTGATACGTACCTTATATTGCTGAGTGTTAAACAAGAAGGTATCATGTACCATTTTTAAAGCCTTTGGTATTACGCGATCTGGGATTGAACCCAGGGCTCACGGACCATTGGCGAACACTCTACCCACTAGACAATGAGCCGTTTAAATCGAATCGCAAATGTCTACTTTATTAACGAAATTAATATCAATCTTCTTATTTATTTTTTTGAAAATTATTTTGAATGCTTTTTTCTAAATACTTCATCTTATATAATATTTCGCTTCAGATATAGTTTTTGTATGGCAATGATAGAGATATTCTATCTGCAACCATATTTATTTTTATTGCGGACGAACACTGACACTTTTCTTGAATAAAGAAGATAGATATGTATATTTACCAAATCCTTCGAATGAGCAGGCATGTTTTCTTTAAACGGATATTAACATTTTTGAATTAAGTGTTTTCCTTCTCGTAGACTGGTTGCCATAACAAGGTTAAAGAGAACAATCTGCCCTACTACTAACCCATTGCTCAAGGGAGAATAGTTGGATGCCTATCTTTTCCAATGGTATTAGTGCTTTTTGAAATATAAACAATCTCGTCCAGGATTTTGAACTCAGGTCACCGAATCCCTTTTCTGCGACAATAACCCTTACACTATGAACACCACAATATATATATATATATATATATATATATGGGGGGGGCGAGAAGGACAGAATCATAGAGAGACAGACTGATACATATATATATATATATATATAGAGAGAGAGAGAGAGAGCGTGGATGTGTGGCAATAAATGATGTGATAGATTCAGAAGCGACTGATAGCAGTTTCGATCCTCAATGGGTATAGTAAAATTCATTATCTGGCACCAGAATTTTACCATATTTTAAAAGCGTCTTTAAGCTTGCCAATCTTGTTTGACCCTTCTTCTTTCCTTCCCTCCCTCTTTTTATACGTGGCATTTACAGAATCAGGTCCAAATTTCCTTAGGCTGTCTGTTAATTCCGCCGTTTCTTGTACGCTTCACCCTCTCCCCTGCGAGACAGACGGCCCAAGAGACGATTAGCGTTAATCTTTGCAAGGCACCGGGAATTGCAGCTCTTCCATTGGATATTGTCCCTTCACCAGTGTAGATGCTGATCCCTCTAAAACCGCCAACAACGTCGGATCTCCAATCAATCACGGGATAGTATTAATGAAGGAAGGACAGAAGCGGGAATTATCGTGTCGGGGTCAGCACACAAAGCCGATAATAGACAAAGTAAAAATAACAGAGAAGAAGATCGGAGAGAAGGAAGAGGAGAGCAAGAAGAAGAAGATGAAGATGGGAGGAAGGGAAAAGTGAATAAAATAAAGATGAGAGCATTACTACTTCTACAAATATTACTTCTACAACGACTACTACTATTATAATGATGATGATCATAATAACAACATGAGGAAGATGGACTTAGACGATATAAAGATAGAGAGAGGGGGTTGATAATCAGGGCAATATTGATAATTATGATAATAATGATAATTAGAAGCAGAAGGAAGAGAATGAATAAGAAACATGCAACATATGAGGAATCTCATCATAGGGATAAACACGTGGGTTGTCCCCCTTGCAAGATACTCGAAGCCATTCTTGGAATGAACGAGAGAAAAACTTCAACAAACGGAAAAAAAAAAACAAGAAAGGAAATGACGATGCATAAGGCCTTACACCCGAGAAATGACATAAACAGACTGTATGTGTCAAGAAAAGAAGGAGGAAGAGGATTCACCGGCTATGAAGATAGTATCGAGGCCTCCACACAAGGATACGAAAACCATATGAAAAAGAGCAAAGAAAGACTTATGACTGCGACCAGAAACAGCTCAGGCAACGTAAAGATGAAGAGAACATCAATAACTTGGCTGGGGCTGCCGAATACACCGATTGCATCTCTTCAGAGGAGTAAAACTCCCCCAAAGACTGTCCTGGTGGCTCAGTTGACTGGGGCTGCAGAATACTCTGATCGCGTCTCTTCAGAGGGGCAAGATTCACCCTACAAGTGTCCGAGATATATCACTAAACAATCTGGTGATGGGGATTCAGTAATGCTGGAGCTTTATGGAATGTGGACTATCTCTTCATTGTCATCGCTCCCAGGTCGACTCTGGTCTGGAGTGGTAGCACCTGATAGGGTCCTCTCTAAGCGTCAAATAGAAATAAACTGTGTACGTATGCTAAGCTGAACTGTCCGAAATAGAACGGTTTTGAGATTTAAACTGCGTACTTACACAAAACTGAATAACAGAAATGGAACTGTTTTTGTATACTAAACTGAACATTTTGAAATAGAACTGTTTTCACTTTTAACTGGGTGTAAACAAAAAGACTATACTCATGCTAAACTGAATTGTTTTAAATATAATTGTTTATATGTATAAAAATGGATCTGGAATTAAATAACGTACAATAGTTGATATGCCATAAAACCAAAACAAACCAAACCAAACCAAACCAAACCAAAATAAATCAATAATTTGGGGACAACAATGGAAGGAAAAATAACTATATGGATACTTCAAGCGACAAACTAACGAAATCTCACTCAAGGTGACTTGGACATCGCTAAAAAATGGAAACATTAAGAGAGGGAGAGAGAGAGAGATTGAATCTTTTCTGAGGAGATCAGAAAATATCACCTTAAGGATCAAGAATGTAAAAGCGAAAATAGATAAGACAAAACAGAATAATTAGTGTATGATGTGTGGTGTTTGAGATGAAAATATTAATCAAATTATAAGTGAATACTGCAAACAAGAGCAAAAGGAGAACAAGTCTAAACATAACTGTGTAGGAAACGTGATCCAGTGGAGAAAGAAATTTACAAAATTCTCTTGAACTTTGAGATACTAACAGATCACTTAATCTCGGCCAGACGACCAGACATAGTGATTCTTAAAAAAAAGGAAATAAAAAAAAATGAATTTGCTGTCTACGGGACTTTGACATCTCAGCGGACGACAGAGTGAAAATCAAAGAAAACTGAAAGAGAAACAGGTATTTAGCACTTGCCAGAGAACTAAAAAAGCTATGGAGCATGAGGGCAACGAAAATACCAATGATAATCAGAGCACTTGGCAAATAGGCTAGAAGAGTTGGAAATCGGAGGGCGAGTGGAGACCATCCTAACTACATCATTACTAAGATCCACTAGAATACTTGAGACTTGAAGAGACTTGTTGTTATCCGGACTCCTGTGAAAGACCATCAGCTAAATCTGGTGTGAAAATATCACAACACATAGTAATAGTGATAACAATAGGAAAAAGAAGATAGAAAACAAGAAGAGAGAAAGATGGGAATTAGAACAATAATAGTAATAGTAATAATAATAATAATAATACTAAGAAGAAGAGGGAGAAATAGAAAATAGAGGAAAATGTGAAAAAATAGACAGGATAAAAGAAATTGAAGAGTAAGGAGAAAAAAAAATAAAAGTAACAACAAAAACGGCAATAATAATGATAATAATAATAAGAAGAAGAAGAAGAAGAAGAAGAAGAAAAAGAAGAAGAAGAAGAAGAAGAAGGAGAAAAAAAAATAAAAGTAACAACAAAAACGGCAATAATAATAATAATAATAATAATAATAATAATAATAATAATAATAAGAAGAAGAAGAAGAAGAAGAAGAAGAAGATGAAGAAGAAAAAGGAAAGGATAATAGAGGAAAATGTGAACAAGAGAGAGTATAAAAGAAATTGAAGAGTAAGGAGAAAAAACAAAAGTAACAACAACAACAAAAACGGCAATAATAATAATAATAATAATAATAATAATAATAAGATGAAGAAGAAGATGAAGAAGAAGAAGGAAAGGAAAATAGAGGAAAATGTGAAAAACAGAGAGCATAAAAGAAATTGAAGAGTAAGGAGAAAAACAAGTAACAACAACAACAACAACAACGACGACGACGACGACAATAATAATAATAATAATAATAATAATAATAATAATAATAATTAGAAGAAGAAGAAGAAGAAGAAGAAGAAGAATGTGTAAAACTGGATAAAAGAAATTGAAGGTTAAGGAGAAAATAAGATAAAAGTAATAATAACAACAACAACGACGACGACAATAATAATAATGATAATAATAATAATAATAATAATAATAATAAGAAGAAGAAGAAGAAGAAGAAGAAGAAGAAGAAGAAGAAGGAAAGTAAAATGGAGGAAAATTTGAAAACCTGAGAGGATGAAAGAAATTGAGGGCAAATAAAATAAAAAACAAACAAAGTACTGATATTAAACGTGATGAAATGAATATAATGAATATTATCAATGATAACACTTGCAATTTTCATTATAACCTTTTAGATCAGGACAATTGGTACATGAAAGTTATTCAAACAATTAAGCTAATAGGAATTGCCGGGTAGTTAATTTCCGCTGACTATCGCAAATTTTAACAGTATCTCTATACTTTAAAATACTAAATTTTTATCAAGTTATAAATTACATCTACCATGTAATCTACTTGTAGCAGATGAATTTTTCAAAATTTCCCAATTTATTATTCGGGTTAATCTTTGATTGAAAGGGAAAAAATATTCAAAACCATCTGAAGATTCCGTCAATGACGGATGAAATGAATTTATAATACAATATACTTATTAATTTTCTTGTTTCTTCATGATATTTTGCACTGCATATACTTCTTTATTTGTGTTTACATATATTATAAGCTTTGTATTGAGCACCTTATTTGGATGATTCTGTTTAAGTATATCTATAGGCTTAATTGATACACACACACACACACACACACACACACACACACATATATATATATATATATATATATAAATGTATTGTCATCCAGAGACGGGCTGTTTTGTTGTATCACAACTCTTGAGTGTGGGAAGAGACGTGAGAATCTTTAGGCTGGAATCGAAACCCGTCTGACTTATATATATATACATATATATGGATTGAGGGAGAAAGAGGGGGTAGTTGAGGGAGAGGTTGTGTACTGATTATTTTCGAACGAAATGGACAGGGCGTCTAAAGTTCGAGTTGTGGACGGGGCTGTTTGCATTTTAGAAGCGTTAATAACCTGGGTTATGCATTCAACCCTTCTCTCTTCGGTTATAGATTAATGGTGGAGCAGATTGAATTCTTTAACTTTGGTAGGGTAATCTGTCTACGAGACTTTCGAGCGAATAAAAAGAGCGCATTCTAAGCCAACCACGGACTGAACATTTATATGGTTTCAAGTATGGTTTATTTTTATATGGTTTCAAGTATGGTTTATTTTTATATGGTTTCAAGTATGGTTTATTTTTATATGGTTTCAAGTATGGTTTATTTTTATATGGTTTCAAGTATGGTTTATTTGAAGTATGGTTTATTTCAAGTATGGTTTCATTTATATGGTTTCAAGTATGGTTTACTTTTATATGGTTTCAAGTATGGTTTATTTTTATATGGTTTCAAGTATGGTTTATTTTTATATGGTTTATTTCAAGTATGGTTTATTTCAAGTATGGTTTATTTCAAGTATGGTTTCATTTATATGGTTTCAAGTATGGTTTACTTTTATATGGTTTCAAGTATGGTTTATTTCAAGTATGGTTTATTTCAAGTATGGTTTATTTCAAGTATGGTTTCATTTATATGGTTTCAAGTACGGTTTATTTCAAGTATGGTTTATTTCAAGTATGGTTTATTTTTATATGGTTTCAAGTATGGTTTATTTCAAGTATGGTTTATTTCAAGTATGGTTTCATTTATATGGTTTCAAGTATGGTTTATTTTTATATGGTTTCAAGTATGGTTTATTTCAAGTATGGCTTATTTCAAGTATGGTTTCATTTATATGGTTTCAAGTTTGGTTTATTTTTATATGGTTTCAAGTACGGTTTATTTTTATATGGTTTCAAGTATGGTTTGTTTCAAGTATGGTTTATTTCAAGTATGGTTTCATTTATATGGTTTCAAGTATGGTTTATTTTTATATGGTTTCAAGTATGGTTTATTTCAAGTATGGTTTATTTCAAGTATGGTTTCATTTATATGGTTTCAAGTATGGTTTATTTTTATATGGTTTCAAGTATGGTTTATTTCAAGTATAGTTTATTTCAAGTATGGTTTCATTTATATGGTTTCAAGTATGGTTTATTTTTATATGGTTTCAAGTATGGTTTATTTTTATATGGTTTCAAGTATGGTTTATTTCAAGTATGGTTTATTTCAAGTATGGTTTCATTTATATGGTTTCAAGTATGGTTTATTTTCTATGGTTTCAAGTATGGTTTATTTCAAGTATGGTTTATTTCAAGTATGGTTTATTTCAAGTATGGTTTCATTTATATGGTTTCAAGTATGGTTTATTTTTATATGGTTTCAAGTATGGTTTATTTTTATATGGTTTCAGGTATGGTTTATTTTTAATAACAATCATAAGTTTGTGCAGTAATATGGTTTCTTCAAAATGACGAGTAAAATCTATTACAAACCCTTATAAAAGTAAGTAAAGATGGCGACCCTAGTCAAAGATAAGCCGAAAGCTTCTGTAACATTGGTATGGTACTATTTACCCAACCCCTCCGCTCGGGCAGGATATGACACAAGGTCAATTTTTAAGCGGAGTTTAACAGGTTTCAGTTCAGAGTTTTCCTTCTCCTAGACTAATTGGCTCACCAAGGCTGAAGAACCTAGTCCGTCCTACTATTTACCCATAGCTGGAGGGAGAATAAAGGGGTTCATACCTTTCCCTCTGTAACTTTGGTATGGTAATCAGTCTACGAGAAGGACTACCGTGAATTCAAACCAATTTAAAAATAAACTTTTGTCACATTTGTTTTATCACACACACGCCACAGATAGATAGATAGAGAGATAGATAGATCGTTCGTTTATTCGTGGTGTAACGGTTACAGTCGTAGGAAATTGACACGACGACGCGGGTTCAAATCATGGACAAGGCTGTTTGCATTTCACATAGCACTATTACTCTTGGGAAAGGGATGGATCCCCTAATCCTCCTTTCAGCTATGGGTGAATAATAGGTTAGACTAAGGTCGTTAACCATTATATAGCAATCCGTCAAGGAGAAAGAAATCTCTAAATTCAAAACTGTTTAACTCCGTATAAAATTGACATCCTGCACGCGTGAAGGGGTAGGCAAATCCACATACACACATATCTATCTATCTATCTATCTATGTATATATATATATATATATATGATGCCGAATCCCTGCCGGTCTGGAGCAGGCATTAGGAGGCATTTGCCTCCACGTGAATGCAGAGAAAAAAAGGCACATGGGTTTTAATCAAGGAACTATCTCCACTCAAAAAAGTGGCCCTCTAAAATTAACACATCACTCTATAATTCCCGGGCCTAACTAATAAGAAAACAAGTTTTAGGAAAATTCGACTTTATTCATCGACATGGTCTCCTAGAGTAATACATTAATTCCATCGCTTCTCTAACAATTCGATGCATTTTTTGTTGAACGATTTGTCTTTGGCCTCAAATTACACCTTAGTTTCCGACACTTCTTCTTCATTGGAGCCAGTCTTATTCCTTAGATCATTTTTTTTAGGTCTACAAACAGTCAGTTGTCACAGAGGGCCAGATCTGGAGAATAGAGTTGGTGCAGAAGCAATTCGAAGTGCAATTTATGCAGTTTTGCCATCGTTGCGATCGATACATTATCTTAGTGAAAGAACACATTTTTTCTTCATTTGTGGCCGTTTTTTGGCGATTTCTTTTATCAAAGACACCAATACTGCTATATAGAATTCGCTATTGATGGTTCTTCCTTTATCAAGATAATCGATGAACAAAATACCGTGCGCATCCCAAAATACCGAAGCTAAAACCTTACCTGCTAATGTTTGCTTCTTTGATCACTTTGTACAGCTTTCAGCGGCTGCTAACCACTCAGCTTACTGCTGATTTGACTGCGGAGTGAAGTGGTGGATCCAGGTTTCATCCATTGTCACATATTTACGCATATTTTGTTGCGTTGAAACAGTTGCAAACAACGTTCTGAATCGCCAAGTCGTTGTTGTTTTGATTGACTGTGAGCAAACGTAACAACACTCGCTTTGAATACAGCTTTTCCATTGACAAATGTTCATGCAAAATGGTGCATACACTGCCTTCTGATATCTCTAACTCCTCTGTTATGTCACGCAACTTCAATTTACGATCGGCCAAAACGAATTTATGGATTTTTTTTTTTTAGTGTTTTCCGAGACAACTGCTGAATTTGTGCGACCAGAGCGTTCAGCGTCATTTGTGTTTGTACGACTGCGTTTAAAGTCGGCATACCACCTATTAACCGTTGTTTCCGATGGATCAGAGTCCGGATAACACTTATCAAGCCATTGTTTTGCTTGAACGGTATTTTTCCCATCAGAAAGCAATGCTTTATCAACACTCCAAATTTAGATTTTTTCCATTATTTTGAAAATTTTCAACTGTAAGTAAAGTTGGTGACCATAGTCGAGGGCGACCAGAAGGCTTGATACGTACCTTATACTGCTGAGTGCTAAGCAAGGCAGCATCAATTACCATTTCTTGAGTCTTTGGTATGACTCGACCAGAAATTGAACCCTGGTCGTCACCCTCGACTATGGTCGCCAACTTTACTTTTTGCAACTGTAAGTAAAATGTTGGCGATCTTAGTCGAGGGTGTCCCGAAGGCTCCCTTTTCGATAGCTACTTCACCACGGTGTAGGGGAGGGCACTACTCCCTTCCCTGGATTGCTCCACTTTACCCTAGATCTCTACCTTATATTGCTGAGTGTTAAGCAAGGAGGCATCAAGTACCATTTTTTATTCTTTGGCATGACTCGACCTGGGATTGAACCCAGGTCTCCAGGGTTATTGTTGAATACTCTAAACATTATGTCAATATCCGGTTTCTTTTGTAAACTAATAATCAGACTGGGCTTAAATTTCGACACGTGTCATTTGAAGGTTAGTACTTTATCAAAATCATATGGATTTTTTTTATTAGTGACGCAATATATGTGTTAGGTCCGGGACTTATTGAGAGATACTTCGCAATTAAATAAACCAAAAAAGATTGATCTTCCATAAATACCTTATACGTCTCATCTGCTGAAAGTGATATTAATATGCGCCTAGCAAATTCGTGGTCGGCAATCGATAAACTATCGATCATATGGAAGTCTGATCCATCCGATAAAAGAAAACGGGATTTCTTCTACACTTCAGTTGTGTCACTACTACTGTACAGATGCACCACTTGGACGGTGACAAAACGTATTGAGATAAAGCTTGACGGAAACTCCACAAGAAGGCTACGTGTTGTATTGAACAAATGTTGGAAGCAACACCTTATGAAACAACAGCTGTACAGCCCCTTACTTCCTATCTCTAAAACCATCCGAATAGAACGAACAAGACATGCGGGACACTGCAAGAAAAAGTAAGCAAGAAATCATAAATGACGTTCTTCTATCGACACTTTCATATAGACGTGCCGGTGAAGGCCGACCAACAAAACTTACCTACACCAACTCAGCGGACTCTGAATGTAATCTTGCAAACCTGCAATGGATGTTAGGTACCGATGGAGAGAGAGACAGAGACAGTGAAAGACAGAGAGAGAGAGAGAGAGAGAGAGAGAGAGAGACTCAGGGAAAACTTATGCAAGCAGCATGACATGATGATATATATATATATATATATGTATAGAGTGAGAGAGAGAGAGTTTTGTGTGCATGCCCGGCCTCCACTGATCTGAGAACACACCTTTAGTGAGCCATAATTTGAAGATATTCTCGCGTAAAGTCACGTGACAGACGCCGAAGTTTAGCATTTTGGTCTATCTTACCAACGCGTCGAATGTATTAAAATGACAGTTTGCAATCTGACTAAGGAAATGTAAAGATACGCCGTGCTCGAAAAAATACCCACGAAACATCCAAACTTGTAGATAGTGAAATTCTTAAAAGTGGCCATGACAATAATCACTTCAAGCACCCACGTGATATCGTCATTGACTGGTTAGATTAAGTTACTTTGTTCGGCATATAAACATTCACGGATTATCTAATGCGAAAATCATCCTTGTGGAATAAGGGTGTTCATCCTATTTACCCAACCCCTCCGCTCGGGCAGGATATGACACAAGGTCAATTTTTAAGCGGAGTTTAACAAGTTTGAATTCAGAGTTTCCCTTTTCCTAGACTAGTTGCCTCACCAAGGCTGAAGAACCAGTCTGCCCTACTATTTACCTATAGCTGGAGAGAGAATAATCGGATTCATACCGTTCCCAAGGGTATTAGTGCTATGTGAAATGCAATCAGTCTCGTCCAGGACTTGAACTCGTGTCACCGTGTCCATTTTCTACGAAGATAACCATTACACCACGGGCACCTCCATGTGATAAGGAGGTTCATAACTTTTCCAAGGGTATTTGCCCGAAAGTGAACCTAATAGCGCGACTGGAATACGAACTCGCTTACTACGATTCCGCAGTCCATCGCTTTAACCATTACACCACGAGGACATCCCCTCCCGTTGATTGGCATATACATACATGCGTATGTAAATCAATCAATTTTTTTCAACATGATTTAATTCTGGTAATATTATTCTAGTTTGGCTATTTGTTTAATGGCATATCAACCTTATTGGGTTAGTTAATGCCAAACCCATCCTTCTAGAATAACAGCAGTGATGCTATTTAACTCATAGCTGAGAGGATAAGGGGATTTATACCTTTTCCAAGGGTATTTAACCGAAAAAGAACGTAATAGCACTACTGGAGTTCAAACTCGCGTACTACGATTCCGCAGTCCATCGCTTTAACAATTACACCACGAGGACATCCCACCTCCAGTTGATTGGCATATACATACATGCGTATGTAAATCAATCAATTTTTTTCAACATGATTTAATTCTGGTAATATTATTCTAGTTTGGCTACATTGTTTAATGGCATATCAACCCTAGTGGGTTAGTTAATGCCAAACCTATCCTTCTAGAATAACAGCAGTGATGCTATTTAACCCATAGCTGGGAGGATAAGGAGGTTATTACCTTTCCCAAGGGTATTTGCCCGAAAGTGAACCTAATAGCGCGACTGGAGTTCGAACTCGTTTACTACGATTCCGCAGTCCATCGCTTTAACCATTACACCACGAGAACACCCCTTAGGAATGTTCGTGTCTTTCTGAGGAGTAATATTTCGAGTAAAAAAAAAGTAGTAAAGAAAATGGGATCCAAACTTGCTGACTACGATATTACCCTATTTACCAACCCCTCCGTTCGGGCAGGATATGACACAAGGTCCATTTTTAAGCGGAGTTTAACAGGTTTGAATTCAGAGGATTTCTTCTCCTAGACTAGTTGCCTCACCAAAGCTGAAGAACCCAGTCTGTCCTACTATTTACCCATAGCTGGAGGGAGAATAATTGGATTCATACTTTTCCCAATGGTATTAGTGCTATGTGAAATACAATCATTCTTGTCCAGGATTTGAACTTGTGTCGCCGTGTTCATTTCCTACGGCTATAACAATTACACCACGGGCACCTGACTACGATATTACAATCCATAGTTTCGCCACCGCGTCACGGCGATACCACCGAAATTGGCGTGAGGAATATGATTGAAAAATCAAAAGAAAGTAGTTGAAATATGAAATGTATGAGTATGACATTAATTCGTGACTTGGAAGAACGTTATATCATTTATTTTAAATAATTAATCTAGTTTTTTTTTTAAGGAATATTTTATAAAGCAAGGATGTTCAACTATCAAAGAAAAATTGTTTTACATCTTATTTTTATTAGTTTATTTACTGCTAAGTAAAAAAAAAATCGAGGTAAACACCCTCTCAGTGTGTGTTGCAGAGGTGATGAATTTGTTGATCCTTTTAATGTTTGAAATGAATGACAACAGCTATGGCAAGGAGAATTAAAGGCAAAGCGGTTATGTTAAAAGAGCCAATTTTTATTTGGCAAGAAATTAAAAAAAAAAAAGAGAAATTCCTGTTTATGTTGAAAACATTGGTTAATGGTTCTTGATGACAGTGAATCTGGATGATACTTGAACAGGGTGCTCGTGCAGCTATATGGCCAGGTAATTTGCAAAGGGCCCATGGTTTAGACGCGTCAGGTCATTGAGGTAAGCTAGTAGATGACCTTGTGGTTAAATCGGCAGTTAATCTGGAGTTTGATTGGAATTAGCTGTAAGCAAACTGATAAAATCATCATTGGTCAAAGGAGTGTCCATCTCTCGTGGACTGGTGTTATCAATATATGAGGCTAGTGATACATTGGCAAGGGAATAAAATCTGAGTTGTGAGTTGTCACTGCACTGGGCTGGCTCTGGGCTGCTATGTCGAGTGCTGCTACCTAGAGCTGGTTAGTCTAGAACTGGGTTGATGAGTTGCTAATCCGTCATCATCATTGTCAGTGTTGGCTCCGAACAGTGGTTGACTTATAATTTCATCTGATCATTTAAAAAAGTGATAACAGAATGATCGGCGTTTAGTAATAATAGCATATATTGACCCACCCCCTCTACCACGAGCAATATGTGGCACAAGGTCAGACTTTTAGTTTAGAGTTTTTCTACTCCTCGAGTTGTTACCTAAGCAATGATAAAACTACACATTTGCCCGACAGTTTACTCATAACTACTGGAGCGAAGAACAGCTGGATTCATGCCTCTCTCGGTGAAACACACAGCATCGCTCAGGTTTTTGAAATCTGGTCACCGATTTCAGTTCTGATGAGGATAACAGTTTCGCTGTTTGGCTTTTGGTTTATGTCGATTTAGTTTAATAACTTTCCGTGTCATTAATTTGAAAAGGAAAACAAAAGTTGTTAAAAAAAGTTTAAACGAAAAAAACAACAAAAAACAACTAATATACAAGTATTTAATGAAACTGCACATATGACATAAGTTATACGTACAATTTGGTTTCATATTTTAGTCATATTTAGTGTCCTGGTACATATATATATATACATATATATATATATATATATATATATATATATATATATATATACATATGCGTGTGTGTGTGTGTGTGTGTGTGTGTGTGTGTACCTATACAAAAAAGGGATTCAGAGGATTAATTTATATATATATATATATATATATATATATATATATATATACGGTGTTTCAAAAAAGAAGCAAACCAATAATATGATAATTCAAGTTATCTCTCATCTGAGTCATAAAAAGCAATCATATCAGTTCAGAAAGATCAAACCAGATGGCAAGGGCAAAAATTGATTGTCTTTATCATACCATGCTTGTAAAAGTTCTTAGGAACGTCTTTGGAGGGACTTTTTTGGACTCCTTCCGACAGATTCTCTCTCTCCGCATTTACAGTGTCAGGACATCTTGCAGTCAAATTCCTGTCAAATCATTAATTTTCTGCTTTCTTATTGCGGTTGTTTACTGACCCCGAGGTTTTAAATTTGTGGACCCAAGGATAAATTTAGCTTTTCTAAGGATAATTGTTAAGTTAAACTTCTTGAGAAATTTTTGCTTGCAAAGTTTTAAATGATTTTGTCTACAAATAACAAGTGACGCAAAATATTTTTTCTCTCTTGTCCAAGACATTTTGATCAAGGATTAATAGTTCTTATAATAGACTATTTTCAAATAAGAACACAACTTGAGGTGAAACTTTAGTAGGAGAATTCCGACTCCCAATTTAAGTTAATTTTTCGTAATTGGCTCTACTTCGTATTGAGCACTCTTGTAATTGTAGCATTGTGGTATTTTACGGTGGGTTTTATTTTTCTTTTGACCAACTGACTGCACATCTCTTGATTTTTTTCAACTGGCGTGACGAAGTTGGCCTTTTCTTTTTTTTTTTTTTTTGTCCTATGATATTTTTTCTTTTTTCCTCCGGGCGGTGATTAGAGGTTATGTTTTATCTCTTGTTCCAGGCGGGTTTTTTTTCTTTTTTCCTGGTAACCGTGAATACTGGCAGATAGTAGGTTAGTAAATATATATATATGTATAGTGTCACGTGATATCCCACTGGGAGGAGAAAGATAAAATTACTACTACTCGTATTTGAATTGACAGTATCAAGCCGTCAAAAAAAGTGACCGTTAAGGAAGGAATGTGGGTCACACAGGGGAGACCAGGTGTTGGCACTTAGTAACCTCAGGTCGGCGGACACCGGAAGGGGAAAGAGAGAGAAGCCAAATGATTGGCTGGGACCCCAAAACGGAAGTGGGGCTCCCTTCCCCTCAGCGGAAGTAAAGGGTAAGAAAGATTAGTTTTGGAGCAGGGTTCGTAGCGAGCGGACGAACCATAGCCATTTTACTCCGGGTGGAAGACAAAAGAATTACTGAGACACAAAGGACCCCAAGTCCTTCAAGCCAGTATTAAAAAAAGAACAAAGTCTATTAGCCTGTGAAAGAAGAACGATTCTCCAGTGGAACCCCGTCGAGAAAAAGATAAGTAACTTTGGGGACATTTTTCCTTTATACCCAAATTTTATATACCACTCTCTCTCTCTCTCAATTTGAAGAAAGATAAAAGTCAAAAAAAGACATTTATATTCGTGGACTGTCAATTTATTATATGTTTTTGACACTGTGAAAGTGTACATAACTGTAGTAAAGGAGTTCAGGTATTTTTATGTTACCATGTGGTCTATGTTGTTATTTCATGCTTCTTTTCAGCTTCTATTCGCCTTATGTTATCTTGCTTAGAATTGTCCTATTAATTCCTAAAATATCTCACGGGAAACCGGAGTTGCCGACTACTACAATATTAATATTATTACGACTAAAACCTATAGGCTCATTATCTTCCATTGTCTCGGGGGAGGAAGAAAGCGGCCTGGTGGGTGTGTGATAGTGTGAAATTTTGAACCCCTTGCCAGCGGCGGTCAGTCTGGTCCTAAATTATTCCCTCACGTAATATGCCAGTTCTTATATGCCCGAGAGAAAAACTCTGAACGAGGACTTATTCTATAGGGGATCAAGTGCCAACCTGCCCCGTCTTCACACGTGCGAAAATAAAGTCCCGTTTTGGGATTTTAGTCAATTTGCCGTCACAATAGAAAGAGAGAAATGAAGTGTGTAATATTTATCGCTATATGAAATGAAATCGGTGATCTAAGTTCAAATCCTGTTTGTGTTTCACCAAGATGCTTTTGTTGAAGGTATGAATTCATCTGCTCCAACTCCAGTTATGGGAAAATTTTAGGATACAATAGATTCTTTAGTCTTGGTACGGCAACCTGTCTTGAAGAAGTAAAACTGAATTTTAATCAGATTTAATCTCTTAAAAATTGCCTTTCTATCATATCTAGCCCATAGTGAATGGGTTAAGTAAATAAACAACCACACACGCACACACACACACTCGCACACACACACACACACACACACACACACTCGCACACACACCCACATACACACACACACATATATATATATAAGTATAAATGCTGTCTATCGACCTTAGTATCGATTTGTCTTAGTAGACTTTTATATCGATATTCACCCATCCTATGGAGAGCTGTGACAGTTCGCTTTGCTTAGAATATGTTCCGTGTCCAAATAAGAAAATGCGCATCCTATAAAAGACACAGATATGGAACGACGCGAGACCTTTGAACTTCTCATCATCTTGATACAGACAGAGCCAAAGTAAATTCATAGCACACCTAACTTTGCCACATAACGCTTTAGAGGATGACATCAGTTATTTATACGGAAAATAAGGCGGATATATATATATATATATATATATATATATATATATATATGTGTGTGTGTGTGTGTGTGTGTGTACCCAACCCAATGCACGAGCCAGATTCGACACAAGGTCACATTAAAGCATAGTATAACAAGTTTAGATGAAAGCATCTAAATTTTATATTATTTATCGGAAAAAAGTTTTTTAAAGAATTATAAAAACCTGAAAAAAATTTACAATGATACCACGATAGATTATCTATAGACAGGAATCGTTGTGGTGTAAGAGGAAGCCACTAAAGGTTCCCGCCCAATAACACTTAAGTCATGAGTTCAATCCTAATTACATTCTCCTTAATTACGCCTTGGTCATTTGCTCGTTAATTTTAATTTTTTTTTTTTTTAGCGGCACCCTTTTCATCGAGCTAGTCTTGTAAATTACGATTTTTAATATCACTGTGTGGCACATGTTTCTTCAGTTGTACAGAACTCAGCAAAGCATACAGCATATGCCTATGTACGTCTGTTTATGCCAATGTATAGGGGAAGGCCGGCTGAAAAGTTCGTAGGCTGACAAAGATATGTTACGTTCCGCCCTCTGGTCAAACAAACGACAACTCAGAATTTGTATATAACAATATATATTTATTTTCTCGACGGACGCTTGTGTGAAGTAGAAGCAGTCAGGAGAGGAATTAGGATCGTTCGTCGATGAGGCTTGAACTTTTCGATGTCAGGAGACGATGGCCGAGACAACGCACAACGAGAGAGGTTTCGTGAACAGCGGGATACTTTTTCTCTATCTTCTTCTGTTCAATTCGTCGGCCTTATATTACTTTCAAACTCCCACGCAGGGATAAAGACACGCCTCTACGCCTCTGCAATCTTCCTGATCTCAGGCGATTGGGATGTGTTACTTCCGCTCATTTGGAATGGCCTGTGTGATCGTCGTCGAGCGGAAATAACTGTCATACAGTTCACAGGTCACTCTCTTCCGGTGCATCATTGAAGTGGGACCTTCACCTTGTCCCATATTATCAGCCGAGCACACCTGCGCGCTTTCTTTCGATTATTGGCCATTGGGATGTGTCACATCCGCTATCTTCGGAATTGAAGGTGTGATCATCATCGAGCGGAAATAACTATCATGCAGTTCATAGGTCAATCTCTTCCGGCGCATCACTTTTTTTACGGCACAGTGAGAATTTTTACCTTGTCTCATATTGTGAGCCAAGCTGTATTTTACAGATACTCCCATAGTTTATTTTTCAGCATCGTCCCTCTTGCAGTCCAGATCCTTCTTATAATGGTGTTACAGTGCTTGGATCTAATTGCTCGAAAATGTCATCATCAATAGATATGATGTCATCATCTGAACATTTCAGCCTATTAACTTTCTTGTTTCGTTTTCGTTCGCTTTATCTTAAGAGCATACTAACCTTCGTAGGTTATTTAATGCCAAAGTTATCTTTGGTGAATAGTTTTTATTACTATTCAACCCATAGGAAGATAAGGGTGTTGATACTATTCCAAAGGGTATATCCTATTTACCCAACCCCTCCGCTCGGGCAGGATATGACACAAGGTCAATTTTTTAGCGGAGTTCAACAGGTTTGAATTAAGAGTTTTTCCTTCTCCTAGACTAGTTGCCTCACCTAGGATGAAGAACTCAGTCTGCCCTACTATTCCAAAGGGTATATGTTCGAAAATAAACTTAATAGAGCGACTAGAATTCGAACTCGCTTACAATCTTATCATAGTTCTGCACATTAACCACTATACCTCATGTTTTTCTCGCTCTTCCACGAAATTGCCCAGTCGGCTGGTGCTCTAGAATACACCGACTGTTTCTCTGCAGAGGGGTAGGACCCCACTAACGAGAGTCCTAGATATGACTCTAAACAATCTGATGGTGAGGTTCCAGTGATGCTGGACCTTTGGGGAATGCAGAGCACTCCTTTAGTGCCATTGCTCCCATGTACACTCTGGCCCGGAATGGTAGCATCTGATAGAGCCCTCTCTATGGGTTTAATGGAACTAACTGAATACTTATGCCAAACTGAAATGTTGGAATTAGAACTGTTTGACTAAACTGAATAGCTTAAAAAGAAATGTTTTTTGACAATTAAACTGTACTTACATTTAAACAGCTTGCTTGTGCTAAATTGAATTGTTTGGAATGGAAGTGTTTTTGACATTGAAACTGTACTTACCCCAAATTGAATTGTTTAATATAGAACTGTTTTGACATTCAACTGTGTGTAAAAAAATATATAATTTTATTAAACTGAATTAGCTGAATTAGAATTCTTTTGACAATTTAACTGTGTACTCGTGCTAAGATGAATTGTTTGAAATAGAGCTGAGTATTTGCATAAAAATTGATTTGACGTTAAATAACCTACAAAGGTTGGTATGCCATAAAAATCAACCAACCAACTAACCAACCAAAATCGACCACAAAATGTTACCCAGCCACGCTAATAGGGATTTTGAGTTATCTTTCTACTTGACCGATTATGTTTAAAAAGGTTAGAGAGCTCAGGATACCCAACTATTTACATGAATTGCGGTGAGAAGAGATGAGTTCATGTCTTTAAAACTAAGTCCATCTTTACGATAGTAATCATTACAAAATAAGTGCCTCAACAAGCAAATTCATATTCGAATCTAAAAAAGTCCTCAAAATAACGTAAATGTCCTAAGCTCTTGAAGAGATGGAGTTACAGCCACACCATTTTTGTGATGGTGCTGGTATTTGTTTAGGGATTAAGCTGCTAGATCTATGATCCCAAGTAGTGAATTCCGGTAGTAACGATTCAATTCTGCCCTACAATTAACCCGTAGCTCGAGAAAGAAAAGAATAATTCATAACTCTCCTAAGGATATGACCGCAAAATTTAAACGAAGAACCCTTGACCAAGAATTTGAACACGGATCACCGAGTCCATTTCCTCAGAGAATAACCATTACGATACGCACTTGAATTTTTCTTTAATAATAAAAAGTTAAAAAGAGCAAAAAATGAAAGATAAAGAAAGAAAGAAGAAAAAGACCAAAAGAAATGACTAAGAGAGAGAGAGAGAGAGAGAGAGAGATAGAGATAGAGAGAGAGATAGAGAGATAGGTATCCATAAGAGAAAGACGCAAACCAATAAATGAAAGAAAGAGAAATCGAGCAAACATGGGAGAAAAAGAAAAAGCACAAAAAACACACCCAATGTAAAAAGAAAGAAAGAAAGAAAGAAAGAAAGGAAGGAAAGAAGAAAGAAAGACTTTGGAAAATATGGGGAAAAAAGAACAAGAGAAACCTAAAAACAAGCAAAAAAACACACCCAATGTAAAAAGAAAGAAAGAAAGAAAGAAAGAAAGAAAGGAAGGAAGAAAGAAAGACTTTGGAAAATATGGGGAAAAAAGAACAAGATAAACCTAAAAACAAGCAAAAAGAAAGAAAGATTGATAGAAAGAACAAACAAACAAACAAACAAATAAAGAAAGAAGCAAAGACAGATACAGATAACTATAGGAAAGAAATTAACAAAGAAACGACTTAAGAAAGAAAGAAAGAAAGAAAGAAAGAAAGAAAGAAAGAAAGACTTGGTTAAATATCGGAAAAAAAGAAAAAGAAAAAGAAAAACGCAAAAAGAAAAACAAATAAGTAAAAGAAAGAAAGAAAGAAAGAAAGAAGCAAACAAATCAACAAACAGCAAATAAAAGGAAAGCATTCCGGGTAAAGAAAAAAGGGAAAGAAAAGAAAAAAACAAAAAAAAAAAAAAAAACAACGCTAAAAGGAAAAAGGAAAAGAAGAAAGAAAGAAGGTCGGAGGTAAAAGAAAGAAAGAAAGAAAGAAAGAAAGAAAGAAAGAAAGAAAGAAGCAAACAAATCAACAAACAGCAAATAAAAGGAAAGCATTCCGGGTAAAGAAAAAAGGGAAAGAAAAGAAAAAAACAAAAACAAAAAAAAAAACAACGCTAAAAAGAAAAAGGAAAAGAAGAAAGAAAGAAGGTCGGAGGTAAAAGAAAGAAAGAAAGAAAGAAAGAAAGAAAGAAAGAAGCAAACAAATCAACAAACAGCAAATAAAAGGAAAGCATTCCGGGTAAAGAAAAAAGGGAAAGAAAAGAAAAAAACAAAAACAAAAAAAAAAAACAACGCTAAAAGGAAAAAGGAAAAGAAGAAAGAAAGAAGGTCGGAGGTAAAAGAAAGAAAGAAAGAAAGAAAGAAAGAAACAAAAGGTTTTGGTTTCTTTGTTTAATGGCATATCAATCTTTGTAGGTTATTTAAAACCGAAGCCATCCTTTTAGAAGGACAGTGATGGTACTATTTAACCCATAGCTGGGAGGATAAAGGGGTTCATACCATTCCCAAGGGTATTTGCCTGAAAGTGAACGCAATAGCGCCAGTGGAGTACGAACTCGCTTACTACGATTCTGCAGTCCATCGCTTTGGCGGCACCCCCAAAGAAGGAAGGAAAATTAATGAAAACTTAGCAGACACAAGTAAATTAAATACAACGAAATAAATAATTTTGGAAAACAAGTAAAAACATAAAAACAACGAAAATAAAAATCTCTCAATTAAAACAGAGAACAAACAAACAAACAAACAAACGAGCAAACAAAAACAAAAACAGATAAACAAACCATCGTATTCATCCTTCCTAAAACAATAACAAAAACAAACAAAATTGCAAGTACGAAGCATTTAAAACCTTCAATTTTATAAGTCAATAATCGTTGTGCGATTTCAAAAGAATTGGCGTACTTCATGATTAGCGTGACTGACGTGGCAACAATAGGCGCGAACAGCAGGTGACCGCCATTTTGTGAGTCCCAACGGGTGACGATGGTCACATGTACCCCTCAGGGGGTGACATCATTTCTCACATCTAGAGATTACGTAGGGAACAGCCCATCACCATCTGTGACAAATTGCACTCTCTTCCTTATGGTATTAAGGAAACTCAGCGGGGGGACTGAACTGCTCTGATGCGGGGGTAAGGGAAACGGCAGAGAAGAGAGAGAAGTGACCCTGACTGGTGTTGCCGTCAACTTTGACACTATTGCCGTTACCGGAGCTTAACTCTACATTTTTCTTTCTTTCGTTCTCTCTTTCTTACTTTCTTTCTGTTTCGATATCCTTTCGGTCACTGTATTTTCTTTCTTTCTTTCTTTCTTTCTTTCTATCTTTCTTACATTTCCGATCGACTATTCCTCTCAAACATCGTATTTCTTTTTTATAGTCACTGTATATTTGTATGGAAAATATGACGGTAGTAGAAGTGACCTTGTTTCTAATAGTCATCAACAGTCAAACTATCGGCGTGATGAAAACGTTACGGCGGCAGAACTTTGTTATATATAAGTAAAAGTAAAGTGGGCGACCATAGTCGAGGGTAACCCGAAGGCTCCCTTTTCGATAGCTACTACACCAAGGTGTAGGGGAGGGCGCTACTCCTTCCCTGGTTGTTATATATATATATATATATATATATATATATATATATATATATATATATATATATAAAATGAAAATAATTCCTACATGACCAAGAGTGAGTCTATCTCGGCTTCACCAAACGGCTCTTCAAGATCTAACTCTTTTCATTTTTTTACGAAATTCTTTGTAGAATTTGCAAATTGTACAATCTGGGTTTTCTTCACATCAACAGAATTATAGATTAGATATAAAGATCAATATATATATATATATATATATATATATATATATATATATATATATATATATATATATATATATATATATATATATAGATATATAGTATCAATTAAGTCTGTGAATAGACTTAAACAGAATAATCCAAAGGGTGTGTTAAATACTGATTAAAGTCAGATTAATAAATATATTAAGAAGACATAACAGAGGGAAATACAGCTAATTTTTTTTAATTTTTAAAAAAACGAAAACAATTGAGTAGAGTTGAATTAGAAATAAGATATGCTGCTAGACTGCTAAAAAGATAAATATTAAGTATGAAAAAATTTATCAAATTCTTTAAAATAAATTTATAATTCAAAATTTTGAATAAAATTCGATTAAAAATTCAAGAAACGTAAATAGGTTTGTTCACAGTAAATAATAAAAATTAATAAGGAAGGGAACATCAAATGAATTACCTATTGTGCATTGGAAGATTTCATAAGCCGGTATTTATGTATATAGATATAAGATTTTTTATTCATATATATATATATATATATATATATATATATATATATATATATATATTATGACCACTGGAACCGTAATGAAATATATTCCCAGGGGCTAGCGATCACAAAAATGAATCTAAGTTCAAATCCATCCGAAGAATCCGTTTTAAACAGATGAAATAAATTTATAATGGAAAATACTCTTTTCTTGTTCTTAATTATATATATATATATATATATATATATATATATATATATATATATATATATATATATATGTGTGTGTGTGTGTGTGTGTGTGTGTGTGTGTAATATGAAAAAGCAAAGTATTCCGTTGATGATTTCATTTATAGTTGAATTATTTTCCAATTTAGAATGTTTAGGTTTTATATAAACACCTTCGTCAAGGCATTATTGTTTTGTTTTTCATACTTGAACATTTACTTCTCTTTTCATATATATATATATATATATATATATATATATATATATATATATATATATATATATATATATATATACTACCCGACCCCAGAATCTGTTAGATTTTCATTGTAACCACTGTCAATGATTATAATGATGCTTCATTTCAACGGTATGTCTGCTCTATCCAGAATTAGAATAATTAAAACTTGATTTTGGCTCAAATCAGACGCCTACAAAAGAATATCTTTCAGTTCCAATCCATAATAGAAAAAGTTTATTTTCAAAGTATTTTGTACTTTTAACATCCACGATGTTTTCTATGAATATCCACCATAGAAATTCTAGTATTATATATATATATATATATATATATATATACATATTTTGTATACTTATGTAGCAAGTCGTTATCTAAACATGTTCGGTTAAATATCAAGGGAAGATGTTCGAGTCTTTATGTTATTTATCTGATGTCTGGGCCACGATGGTGAAAATGCCCAAACATAACAAAGATTGTAAAGAACTTAAATCCCCGGATATAAGAATTACCTTATTACCAATACAGAAATCACACATTAGATTGTTTTTTTGTTTTAATGTCATATCAACCTTTGTAGGTTATTTAATGCCAAATCTATTCTCCTAGAAGAACAGTAGTGGTACTATTTAACCCATAGCTGGGAAGATATGGGGGTTCATACCTTTCCCAAGGGTATTTGCCCGAAAGTGAACGTAATAGCGCGACTGGAGTACGAACTCGCGTACTACGATTCCGCAGTCCATCGATTTAACTATTACACCACGAGGACACCCTCCTCACATTAAAATTACAATAAAAACCGTTTACAAATCCTCGAAACAATAACTGAAAAATTAAAGAAATACTTACGATAAATAAAATAGCATTCAACAAAGGTGTTAACATATCTAACATATTCAATAACTAACCCACCCCAACAGAATGAGCCGACCCAATAAAAAACAAAAAAGCAAAATAAAAACAAAAAAAAAAAACCTACTCCAAATAAACATAAATATCACAGCAACAAACAACCTAACACAACTGAGGATGACCACCAAAATAGTCAAAAGCACTTGGACTAGATGGGGTACTTTCTTCACCATCTTGACCCAGACAGAAGAAAAATAACAAGAAGACTCGAACGTCTTTACTTGAGGATATTTTTTAAAGGAAAAACTCCGTATTCTTTTACTGAACAAGTTTATATATGTCTTCAGACAATTAAATGTAAAAGCAGTTTATTTCAAATGATTCAGGGAAAGCGTAAGAACAGTTTAGTTCTATTTAACTCATTGATAGTATGCTATCAGCTGGTACCACTCTGAAACAGAGTGGGCCTGGGAGCGATGGCAATAACGAGGTACTCCTCATTCCCAAAAGCTCAGCAGGAATTCGAATACACCCTGCTAAAGCCTGATTGTCACAGCTGGTGAATTTCAAAAATGCCATCTGGACGTGAGGACACTTTAGAAGAACGATATGCAATAAAATTATGTTTTAAACTTGGAAATGTGATACCACAGAAACGTATGAAATTCTTCAGACTGCTTTTAGACCATCTTGCATGAATGGTGCATCAGTTTTTGCGTGGCATAAGAGATTCAAGTACGGGATGAGAGGTGTGGGAGGAGTAAGGAAGTCAATACACCAGAGTTGATTGGATAAAGAGTTAGGGTTAGGGTTACTATGTTGAGGTTTCAAGGGAGTTCAGAAAGAGATTCCGTCGGAAGAGGATAGCACTCTTCAAATCGGGTCAGTGGCTTTTTCACCGGGACAATGCACCAGTCCACAACTCCATCCTTGTCACAGACTATTTGACCAAGATGGGCATCAAAACAATTCCTCTGCCTCCCGATAGTCGAGACGTTGCTCCCTGTGACTTTTGGTTATTCCCTTACCTCAGAGGCTGTCGCTATGAGACAATTAAGGAGATGAAAGAAGCCGTGACGAAGGTAATTGACACGCTCACACAAGAGGACTTCCATGGGGCCTTCCAGAAGTTGTTTGAATGGTACAACAAATGCATTGTAGCCGAAGTCGATTACTTTGAAGGGTACTAGAGTTTCTTGTGTATACTATCAATAAAATTTCCCATACGAAAAAAGTCTGGAAACTTATTTAATGATCCTCGTACATTACTTCTTTGTAAAAGTTAAGCGTTTATTATTTATAATAGTGTGTTGTAGCGTTTATTTTCAATTTTGGTTCAATAAATAGCAACAGTTGCTAAAGACATTCAGGTACAATAGTTCTGGTTTCAAAATGAATTCTATTGAGTTTAGGTTGTTACTTTCTGACGTGGAGTGCTTCTAGAATCTGGAGGGGGGTGTCCTCGTGGTGTAATGGTTAAAGCGATGGACTGCAGAATCGTAGTAAGCGAGTTCGAACTCCAGTCGCGCTATTACGTTTACTTTTGGGCAAATACCCTTGGGAAAGGTATGAACCCCCTTTTCCTCCCAGCTCTGGGTTAAATAATACTAATACTGTTCTTCTAGGAAAATAGCTTTGGCATTAAATAACCTACGAAGGTTGATATGCCATTAAACAAAGAAACCAACCTAAAAAAACAATTTCTAGAATCTGTAATTTTTGTTTTGTATTTTGTTGTTCTAATACTGTGCTATATTTTCCGTGTGAAATGTCCCTTCGGTATAATTACTCCCAGATCTACTCAGACCTGTTAGGTATGTGTTGGTTTTGATAGTTTATCAACCTTCTTGGGTTATGTAATTCCAAAACCATCCTTGTAAAAGAACAGTAGTGCCGCTGTTAAATGCACAACTGGAGGATAAGTCTGTTCATACAATTCTAAAGGATATTAGTCCGATAGTGAACTTCATAGAGTGATTGGAGTTCGTTGACCAGAAAGTTAACCACAATGCTAGGATGACTTCCGGTACCTGTTAGGATCCCGCCTATGGATCAAAAAGACATCTTTGAAAATTATTTGTATCTGATAAACAACTATGGAAGTAGATAAGGGAATAAAATCCGACAGTTTGAAGAAAAATTGAAAAAACAAAAATAATCCAAAATTTGATAAATTTATTATGAAAGCTGACGTTGAATATTTCACTTATTTAAATTGCGAAAGATATTTGACGAAATAACAGGTGGAAAGAAAGAGTGTATTGATAATAATTTTGGACTATTTTGATTTTTCAACTTTTTCTTAATAAACAACTTACTATACGAAATCATCATCATGATGTCGCGCCATCAGCACGGATATCACTGACCCTCTCCCACCACCCTTCTCTATCGTCCATCGCTTCCAGTAGGTCTTCAAGCCTACATCCTGTATCGGCACCGAGCTGTTGTATGCAGGTTCCACCTGGTCGTCCTGCCTTTACTCGTCCATGTGAAGAGATCCACATGAGTACGTCACTTATGAGTTTGTCCTTACTTTCATCATTGTTAATAATCTTTCTAAACCTGTAGATGCTGGGAATAGATATTTCAGTTGAAATGAAATAAAATTAATAATACACTGGAGTCTGATAAACTGCAAGTCTCCACAAATCTCCAGAACACTTCTCAGTATTCTGTTGATCTTAATAATGCTGCCGTCTGAATAGTCTCCGTTCATCCTCTTGTTTTTAAGTCTTCCTATTCTTCAACCACCGCTTCCGGTAGCTCTTCAAGCATACATCCTGTATCGGCACAGAGCTGTTGTATGTAGGTTCTACCTGGTCGTCCTGCCTTTATTCGTCCATATGAAGGGATCCACAGGAGTACGTCACTTATGTGTTCGTCCCTACTTCTCCAGCAGTGTCCCGCATGTCTGGTTCGTCTAACTGGGATAGTTTTTGTGATAGGTGGTAAGTGGCCTTACAACTGCTGCTTTGTAGAGTGCTGCCTCGAGGACTTGTTCAATATTGCTCGCAGCATTCTTGTGTTGATGCTGTCAAGCTTTTTCTCCATACGTTTCGTATGGGTCCATGTAGTGCATCCATACAGCAGTATCGACACGACCGCTGCTTGGAAAAGGCAGCGTTTTATTTTATCGATCAGGTTTGACTTCCATATGACCGATAGCTTATCGATAGCTTTCCATGCCTTTGCTAGTCGCGTGTTGATGCCTGTCTCAGTTGATGAAACACTGCTTCCTTGGTAGGTGAGCTTGTCTACTAGGTTCACAGAGCTACCGTTTATTGTGGAGATGTTTCCTAAATACATAAATAAATATGAATACAATAAACGCGATTTTCTAGCCTCTAAGCTAAAAATATCCTTAGACCGGTTGAAATGCCGTAAAAATCATTTAATCAGTAATACATAAACGAATATGGAGATTGGCTAAAACAGTCCGGCTTACATGCCTATGCTTACAAGCACACCCGAATATAACAGTATAAACTTATGCTACAAAATTTATATTTCTAATATCCGTTTCCTTTTTCATAATTCTTTTTTTTTTTCCTTTCCCATAAAGATCACTCGTTCCTTGGTGATAAATTGTTATGTCTTTTCAGCTCATAGAATTATCTCCACATTCACTGTCCTGTTATCCTCGTTGTCTCGCGAGAACTTCTATTTGACGCTAACGAAGTCACGCTGTAGTAACTTTGTATAACGTTATTTTATTCTTGTTTTAATCATAAAAATAGATAAATAAATAAATAAGGGGAAGCGAAATAAATCACACAAGAAAAATGACGACCAATTTCGGGTGAGTGACTGACAGGCTTACACACATAATCGCAACACGGGTCTGGGTGGAGACCGGAGATGCCGGTGGGAATATTAGGCATGTAAATTTAGTAACCAGAGATGAATCCAATCAATTGGAATTTACCCATGTAGTAGGAGGGGGGTCGTTTTTGTCTTTTTTTTTTCTACGTTAGACCCCCGTCCTGATGAGCCAGATGAAGAGGGCGGAGATGACGATGTTGGACACTGCGGAACACAATAGCAAAGTGAACGGGGTCTGGTCGGCAGGCAGATTATCGTGCTGACGAACAAACCGTACTGACAGACGCAGAGACTCGTCATGCCCAGTGAATAATAATAATATTAATAATAATAATAATAATAATAATAATAATAATAATAATAATAATAATAATAAATGAAACAAAAGATATTTAAGCGGGGTGGGGTTTATTTAGTCAGATTTAAATATTATCATTGGTGGACGTTTTTGCAATGGTTTTGAATGGACGGAGCTGGTTGGGGAAAGGGATATCTCTCCAATGTCAGGAGTTATAGATTACAGCTTCGAAAATGATGCTAATGGTGTATTTAAACGTAATTGTGTTCAACATCTAACTTTTTTTCTCCCTCCTTGCGTTGTTCGCCATGTTTGTTAGCACTTCGCCAACCCAACTCATTCAATATTTATTGCCCGATGAAAGTTTCTCTTAGTTTTACTATGCACAGGCGCCACCGCCTTCTTACAAGCAGTCGTTATTTGGCATTTTATCTATCTATCTATCTATCTATCTATCTATCTATCTATCTATGTTTTTTTCTATGTATGTATGTATGTATGTATGTATGTATGTATGTATCTATCTATCTATCTATCTATCTATCTTTATTTTTCTTTTCTTTTCTATGTATGCATCTATCTATCTATCTATCTATCTATCTATCAATGCTGTTTATTTCTACCCGTCTCTTTCTTTTTTCTCTCTCTTTCGCGCTCTATCTATCTATCTATCTATCTATCTATCTATCTATTTCTTATACATGAGCGTATATTGCTATATTGTTTTTATTCCGTATATCACCTATTAGTTGTTACAGTTAAGTATACTTTAATTCATTGGTAACAATATATCATGGCATCGAGTATCAGCCAAAAATAAGAAAACACCAATTTTTATTTGATTATTGCGTAAAATGTTACTTTTTTCAAAGCCAAAGATAAGAAGATGTTATTAATTCCAGAAGCACAAAATCACCATTGTGCCTAATACCATGATTGTACACATGAAGAGGAATACCAACCTCAAACTGCATCTGTTGATGAGACCCTAATTGGCACTATCATTCCGAGTCAAAATGTACCTGATACTAATGTCATTGAACGGTTATTCTAGACTTCCCAAATTTCCAGAACTGAAGCCTTACCATCAGGTGAATTTCGGTGTTCAAACCTCGGACTCTCCATTATAGGAGTGGAGGTCTCATGCCCCTTCAAGGGCTACAGTCAATTTACTCTAAGCGAAAAAGTGATCAAGAAGAGTATCCAAGGATACACTTTGAAGCGGCATTGCCCTCGACAGGCGCGGCTTTTATTCGTTAATATTAAATAGTTGGATACTTTACGGACAGACATTGTAAAGCTTGTTATTGTTCTTCTCATGAGGAACTTTATGAAAAAACGCTTAGAATTGAGCGCTCGCTTGTTGCTATTAGATGAGTGTATGAAAAATTTATAAGTTTGGAAGATCTTCCTCATCCGCATGTGATAGCCGATGCCTCACGATAAAAACGAGATAAAGAAAAAGAAAGCATTCTTCAGTTCGGATTTTTTTCCTAATTGAGATAGCATCGCGAGCTATTAATTATTGATATAGTTGGGTTATACTCATCCGGCTCGCAATGCACCATAAGAACAATGAGCAAGAAAATAGGTTTGGTTGATTGGTTGTGTTTGATGGCATATCAACCATTGTAGGTTATTTAATGTTAAATCCTCTTTAATATATATTCATTAGATATATAGGATTTGGTTTATTTTGAGGTTTTATGGCGTATCAACCATTGTAGGTTATTTAATGTCAAATCCTCTTTGTACATATACATTAAATATATAGGATTTGGTTTGGTTGGGTTTTATGACATATCAACCATTGTAGGTAATTTGATACCAAATCCTCTTTATACATATCTATTAAATCTATACGATTTGGTTTATTTTGGGGTTTTATGACATATCAACCATTGTAGGTAATTTGATACCAAATCCTCTTTATACATATCTATTAAATCTATACGATTTGGTTTATTTTGAGGTTTTATGACATATCAACCATTGTAGGTAATTTGATACCAA
Source organism: Sepioteuthis lessoniana (assembly GCA_963585895.1). Lineage (NCBI taxonomy): Eukaryota > Metazoa > Mollusca > Cephalopoda > Myopsida > Loliginidae > Sepioteuthis > Sepioteuthis lessoniana. The sequence continues at coordinate 58,888,207 of OY757940.1, forward strand.
ATCCTCTTTATACATATCTATTAAATCTATACGATTTGGTTTATTTTGGGGTTTTATGACATATCAACCATTGTAGGTAATTTGATACCAAATCCTCTTTATACATATCTATTAAATCTATACGATTTGGTTTATTTTGAGGTTTTATGACATATCAACCATTGTAGGTTATTCAATACCAAATACTCTTCATACATATCTATTAAATCTATACGATTCGGTTTATTTTGAGGTTTTATGGAGTATCAACCATTGTAGGCTATTTGATACCAAATACTCTTTATACACACACACACACACACATATATATATATATATATATATATATATATTATATATATAGTATTTGGTTTGTTTTGGGGTTTATGGCATATCAACTATTGTAGGCTATTTAATGCCAAATCATCTTTATACATATATATTAAATATATATGATTTGGTTTGGTTTTATGGCAGATCAACTATTGTAGGTTATTTAAAGTCAAATCCTATTTAAACATATATATTAAACTTATGATTGGAAAACATGTTTTCTTCTTGACATTTTTAGATAAATGAATTCATTTTTTTTTCACACAGAATTTCTATCCTACACAAACAATTCTGTTTACTAATAATCATTTGTTTGCGCATTGTAACGTGGTTACAAGTATCGCAATTTAACACTAATTATTCAATTCAACATTACTCATACGGTCGTACACAGTGAAATGGACCCATGTGTTGCTATATATAACTAACAATTCAATTAAACATTCGTTAGATTATTAAACAGTTCTATTTCTATCAATTCAACTCAGCATTATTCATTTGTTTGCACTCAGTTTAAATTTTAAACAAATCTATTTGACCTATCAATAGGACCCTATAGGGTGCTACCACTCCAGGTTCGAGTGGACCTAGGAGTGATGGCATTGAAGGGCATTACTGGGGCCTCACTTCATATTGTTTAGTGTCATATCGAAGGCATTCGTTGTGAGGTGAAGAGATGCAGTTACTGTATTCTGTAGCCCTAACCGACTGGGCTAGAGCGAGAGAATTATAAAACAGACTGTTTATTTTAAACTTCAAGCATACAAAGACCCAGATTAAAAGAGATACGTATTTGTTATGAAACTACTAGTTACAGTTGTAAGCAAAAGAAATGGGCCACGTAGCAACAAAAATCAAATTTTATTTAACTTTAACTACGAAACTGTGGCTATTCAATGATTATTTCCGGGATCGGAGGGAATCTATTGATTAGAGGCGGGGGATCTCCAAAAATGCAGCCAACGATCTACTTTTCTCTGGCCCTGGGGACAAGTTTCGTCACTGATATTTTCCTAAAACTTGGTAATTTTTCCCTTGCCCCAGCCCATATTTCTCTCTAGAAAAGGGTGAAATTTACTTTCATGTTTCAGTCGAATTTACTTCAAAATCAAAAGCTTGACCAATTCATGTTTGTAATAATATCGTTTCACCGTCTTTAACACTTATCTTGTCACGGTGACAAATGTAATAATATGGCTGGCACCGACACCAAATGTAACACTACCTTGGGCGCGGTTATCGATCCCAGATGTGATATGTAATACCACAATTGTCACGGTACGTTTACTTTGACTCCAAATGTGATACTATAGCTGATAACGGTTCTTTATTGCGGCCTTCGTTCCGTGACTACCAAATGCGTTTCCAGGTAGTTTGATTATCAATCCCCTCTGTGCCCACGTTGTGTTTGAAAGATCCACAAATAGGGAATGACACAATTTATCCAGAACTTCTAATGGTCGAGGTGTTTCTTTAGAGCAATTTGCCTCGGTGTTGGCAAACCAAAGGCAAGAAGAACCCTCCGTCGGCAATCCTATTTACCCAAACCCTCCGCTCGGGTAGGATATGACACAAGGTCAATTCTTAAGCGGAGTTTAACAGGTTTCAATTCAGAGTTTTCCTTCTCCTAGACTAGTTGCCTCACCAAGGCTGAAAAACCTAGTCTACCCTACTATTTACCCATAGCTGGAGGGAGAATATTTAGATTTATACCTTTCCCAAGGGTATTAGTGCTATGTGAAATGCAATCAGTCTCGTCCAGGATTTGAACTCGTGTCACTGTGTCCATATCCTGCGACGATAACCATTACACCACGGGCACCTACTTAACAATCATTTAATGGAACGTATTGGTGTAACAGTAATACATTCATATCCCAGTCGGCTCGGGCTATAGAATACACTGACTGCTTCTCTGCATAGGGGTAACGAGTGTCCTGGATATGACACTAAACAATCTGACGGTGAGGTTCTTGTGATGCTGGAGCTTTAGGGAATGCTGAGTACCCCTTCATCACCATTGCTCTCAGGTCCACTCTGGCGTGGTAGCAACTGATAGGGCGCTATCTATGGGTTAAATAGAACTAAACTGAATTGTTTGAATAAGGAACTCTTTAACTAAACTGAATAGCTTGAAATAGAAATGTTTTTGACAATTAAACTGTGTACTTAGGCTAAACTGAATTGTTTGAAATAGAACAGACTATTTGCATAAAAATGGATTTGGCGTTAAATAACCTACAAATGTTGATATACCATAAAACCCAACAAACTAACCAAACAACCCACCGACCAGTAATGCATCCAACACACTTATAGAAATTGTTGCCTTATTATCCAGAGTACGAGAGAGAGAGAGAGAGAGAGAGAGAGAGAATATGTGTGGGGTTATGAACAGAGACTCAAAGAGACACCCCTCCTCTCCCCGACCAACGTCGAACCCCAAATGACTCCAACTGCTTTCATCTGAAATCTCTGAACGCCAAACTTCTAACTGACACCTTTTTCGAAATTCGCTAATTTTTATACATCTCATCATCATCATCATGTCGCGCCGCCAGCACGGATATCCCTGACCCTCTCTCGCCATTGGGGAGATGAAAGGCGTTGTTAAGAATTGAGGACACGTGACAGATGACGTCACACCAATGATATCCTGAATTTAGATTCAGGATATCATTAGATTTCTGCTAAAAGATTTTCAGCTAACTTTAACAGCTAACAGAACAACTCGCGGCCTGACCAACCCTAATAATAAAATCATTACCGGTATTCAATCCCGGCTAAGGTCATACCAAAGAATAAAAAAATGGTACTTGATGCCACCTTGCTTAATGCTCAGCATTATAAGGTACGGATGCAGCGTAAAGCGGAGCAATCATGGGAATGGAGTGGCGCCTTCCCCGACACCTCGGTGTAGTAGCTAATGAAAAGGGTACCTTCGGTCACCCTCGATTACGGTTATTGTAATGTAAGGGTGACTGAGATTATAGACAACGAACACAGCAGAACATAAAGAATGTTTCTATTTTGTTTCGTTTTGTTTAATTAACGTGAGGAGGTGAAGATTTGACAATTCATACTGGCATGGAGAGTGTACTTGAGATTATACAATACTTAATCAGAAAATCATGGAACATGTTTAAGAGCTGATTGTTCAATAAAATGAAATTGTATCTGCTGTTTCTTTAATTGTGTTTTCCCCTTTCAGCTGGGACTATAGAACACGACAATTGCACCTCTACCGAGGAATGATACAGCACCAGCCCCCCCCCCCGTCTAACAAGTGTTCTGACTAAATAAACAGCATCTAATGGTGAGGTTCCAATTCTAGAATAATGAAGAATGTAGAGTACATTTTTCCTTGCAATTACTCCTAGGTCAACTTTGACCCGGACTGAAAGTATAGCCCTCTAGATTTTTTGATGAAATGAATAAAAGATTAACTATACTTGACTTCACTTTTGTTTATTTTATCTTTCTCAATAAAATGAAATCCACGGTACACAACAAAATAATATTATATTAAAAAAAACACACCGTGAAAAAAAAAAGAGTTTTTTTTTTAAATTAGTTTGTTGGGGGTTGGCCTCCTTCTCCTACTCTCACAACCATCGGAGTTTGACTAAGGCAGATTTCGTCTCAAAGCATCACCACTATTATTGCTCCAGTCAAATCACTGTCGCGAGCAGTTTTAATATAAGCATGGTTAGTATATTTCACCATCATCTGACCGCTGGCATTGGTCGAAGTCGAAACTTACAAAAGACCCGGTTGACAAATGTCAACATCAATTACACCCACACCAACACTACAAAGTTTATATTCAAGATCACATTCGTTGTCATCATTTGGTTTTTCGACTTCAATATTCCACGTACTGTTCTTAGGAGTGGCACTTTTCGACACGATGACAAGTGATGTCGCAATAATTGCCGAGTAACAAGGCATTAGGCGTGATTAGATCGTTTGTGTTGTTCTCAAAGTTATAGGGTAAATGGGGAGAGCTTAAAGAGAAACAGACGAGAAAAAAGAAGAAAAGAAGTGAAATAAATAACAAAGAGTGAAAACGAATGACTTAGCAATATTACGTGTATGGGGTGGTATTTAAAGACTGGAGCAGTTGAAGAAACAAGAAAGGAGAGCATCCCCCCGTTCAAAAAAAAAAAAAAAATAGGAAAGGGACTGAAAATAAAGTGTGGCCTTGCTCCCTACAACGAACAAAACGGATAATTTTAAATTTTGAAGGAGGCGCTAGGGAGAGAGGGCGAATTATGAAGGGAGAATTCGGAGAGAACTAGAGAGGAGATCGTTTACTTGGGAAACGTAAAGAAATGGGAGAGAGAAATGTATGAAAAAAAAAAAAAAGAAAGAAAGAAAGAAAGAAGTTAAAGAATAAAGTAAGTAAGAAAGTAAGAACAAAAAAATGGACAAAGAAAAATCCAGAAGGAATGAATGAAAAAAGAATTAGGAAAGTAAAAGAAACAAATAAATAAGAAAAAAGACGTGAATAAAAAAAACAAGAGACAAAAGAAGGAAAAGTGAAATAATGACAAGAAAAAACCGTAAACGAAAAAAGGAAGAAAGTAAAAAGAAAACGAAAAAGTAAATGAAAAGAAAGAAAGAAAGAAAGAAAGAAAGAAAGAAAATAGAAAAGAAAAAAGTTTTAAAAAGTAAGAAAAACAATAAAAACGAACGAAGAAAGAAAACTCTAGAAGAAAAGAATGAAGAAAAGAAAAGAAAAAAGAAAAAAAAAACAGAAATGCAAAGAAAAGAAAGAAGGAAAAAGAAAGAATAAACAAGTGAAAAATAAAAGTTGAAAAGAAAGAACGAAGAAAGAAAAAGGAAGGAAAAATCAAGAAAGTAAGAAAAAGAAATACATTAGCAAAAACGATATTCGAAAGAAAAATATAAAAAATGAATAAAGAAATATAGAAAGAAATAGATAAATAATCAAAAATAAATTGAATAAAAAAATGATCAAAGAAAGACAAAGAAAGGATAAAGAAATGAGAACAAACAAAAAAGTAAAAAAAAAAAAAAGAAAGAAGAAAAGGAAAGGCGAAAGTAGAAAATAAGAAAGAAAAATGAAAAAGAATGAAGAAAGACAGGGGAATAAAGAAAGAATGAAGAAATAAATTCGTTAAAAAAGAAATAAAAAGTAAAGAAAAAAATGAAAAAGGGGAAAAAATAATGAAAAGGAAAAAGAAATAAAAGAAATAAAGAATCAAAGAACGAAATTCTAAGAAATTCAAAAAGGAAGACGAAGAATTTAAAAAAGAAAAAGAAATAAGAAAGAAAAAATTAAAAAGTTGCATAACGAATGAAAGAAAAAAAAAAGATAGAAAAGAAGAAAGATAGAAAAAAAAAAAGAAAAAAAAACATTGAAAGAAAGAAGGAAAAGAAAAAAGAAAGAAAAGAACATTTTTAAAGAGCAACATTTTTAGAAGTAAAAAAAAAAAGAAAGTTTTGTTTTTGAAGAAGAAGATATCGGAGGAAAAAATAAAACAATAAAAAGAAGTTAATTAAAGAAAAGTTAACTGAACAGTCTTTGATGGTTGGTTTTTGGTTTTTATGGCATATCAACATTTGTTTAAAAATGGATTTAGGATTTAATAAATGTTAAATCCATTATTAAACAAATAATCAGTTATATTTCAAACAGTTCAGTTTGGCATGAGTACTCAGTTTAATTATAAAAAACATTTATATTTCAAGCTATTCAGTTTAGTTAAACAGTTCTAATTCAGCTAATTCGGTTTAGAATGAGTATAGATTTTCTTTACACACAGTTAATTATCAAAACAGTTCTATATTAAACAATTCAGTTTAGCCTAAGTACAGTTTCAATGTCAAAAACAGTTCCATTTCAAACAATTCAGTTTAGCATAAGTACACAGTTTAAATGTAAGTAGACAGTTTAATTGTCAAAAACATTTCTATTTCAAGCTATTCATTTTAGTCAAACAGTTCTAATTCAAACGATTCGGTTTAGCATAATTATACCGTTTAGTTCTATTTAAATCATAGATAGGGCCCAATCAGGTGCTACCATTCCAGGCCAGAGAGAACCTGGGAGCGATGACAAAGTTTCAGCATTACTGGAACCTCACTATGAGATTGTTTAGTGTCATATCAAGGACATCCGTTGGGGGGTGGGGGACTTATTCCTCTGCAGAGGTGCAATCGGTGTATTCTATAGCCCCAGCCGACTTTGCAATACTGAGTTAAATGTCAAAACAGTTTAATTTCAGATAATTCAGCTTAGCATAAGTACATAGTTTAAATGTCAAAACAGTTCTATTTTAAATGATTCAGTTTAGTATAAATAAGCAGTTTAAATACAAAAAACAAAACAAAAAAAAACAGTAAACTTTATTTCGAACAATTCAGTTAAGCATGATTACACAGTTTAGTTCTATTTGAC
>OY757940.1:58899945-58992445 GCA_963585895.1 Sepioteuthis lessoniana
TATATATATATATATATATATATATATATATATATATATATATATTATATATATATAATATATATATATATATATATATATATATATATATATATATATATATATATATATATATATATATATATATATATTGAGGTGCCCGTGGTGTAATGGTTATCGTCGTAGGAAATGGACACGACGACACGAGTTCAAAGCCTGGATGAGACTGATTGCATTTCACATAGCTCTAATACCCTTGGGAAAGGTATGAATCCAATTATTCTCCCTCCAGCCCTGGGTAAATAGTAGGACAGACTGGTTTCTTTAGCCTTGGTTCGGCAACTCGTCTAGGAGAAGAAAAACTCTGAATTGAAACCTGTTAAACTTCGCTTAAAAATTGACCTTGTGTCATATCCTGCCCGGGCGGAGGGGTTGGTAAATAGGATATATATATATATATATATATATATATATATATATATTCAAACAAATATACATACATAGGTATAAGTAAAAAGAGTCAAGTTGGCGACCGTAGTCCAGGGTGACCAGAAGGCTCCCTTTTCAATAGCTACTACACCGATGTGTAGGGGAGGGCGCTACTCCTTTCCCTGGATTGCTCCACTTTACCCTTGATACGTACCTTGTATTGCTGAGTGTTAAGCAAGGAGGTATCAAGTAACATTTTTAAGTCTTTGGTATGACGTGACCTGGGATTGAACCAAGGATCTGTATAAATGCGTATATTTAAAGTACTCTTAAAATATACGCACATAGACATCTTCACGGCACACGTGCACACACACACACACACACACATATATATATATATATATAATCTCTTACGAAATTCCCTCGTCCGCGTTCGACGATCAGGTATTACCTACTTTGTTTCTTTCTTCCGTCTCACTGTCTCATTGAGCGTTGCCGGTGTTCGTTAAATCCTGAATCCTCTAAAATAATCTTTGCCAAGATCGCAAACATCAAACGCCTTAAATTCCTCGCTTGGCTTCTCTAATCAAAGCCGGTCTCAAAATCGAAGCCAATCGAGCAGCCGATTTCGCCCGCGTCAAGTCACCGCCTCGCCCTCTCGACCAGCCACTTAGACGGCATTTATACACCGGTGTGTAGCCATGCGAGACTTGATTAGCGATAAGCCCGAAACGAGTTCGCGATAATTCCGAAACAGATTGACAGCTTGGAACAAAAACGGAACGAAATGAACTGGGATCCGGTAGAATGGAGGGTATTTTCTTTTGTTATCTGTTTAAGGAGTTAGGCGTCTGGGTAGGAGTACTGTTTGGAGAAAACGTTGCCTCTTCCTTTTACTTTTTTTTTTCTTTCGTTTTTCCAATTTTTCTTTTGAATAATCTATGAATAAATCAGTCTGTATTTTTCGAGGAATATGCAAGTGTAAGATTTTTATAATGTCGGAGGGTCTGAACACGTTTTATCTTTCTAAATTCGTATGTATTTACCTAACCCGCACATCACCACGGGCAAGATGTAACACAAAGTCAATTTTTGTTTTAAACGGAGGGCAGCTGGTTTGAATTCAGGGTTTCACTTTATCAAGACCAGTTGCCGTGCCAAGATCAAAGAACCCAGTTTGCACCATTCCTTACCAACAGCTGGGAGAAGAAGAGGTGGATGAATATCTTTCCAAAGATGTTTCCCATCATCATCATAATCATGACGTGCGGCTAGCACGGATATCCCTGACCCTCTCTCTCCGCGTCTTCCTATCATTCATCACCTTCGGCAGGTCTTCGGGGTTACATCCCGTATCATCACATAGCTACTGTATGAATGTTCGAGCTGGTCGTCCTGCTTTGATTGGTCATATGTGGGGGTCCACAGGAGCACATCACTTACGATCTCGTCTTTGCTTCTCCAGCAGTGCCCAGCATGTCTGGTTCGTCTAGCTTGTATAGTTTTCGTGATAGGTGGTAGGTGGCCGTACAGTTGGCGCCGTGTGGGGTGTTGCTGCCAGGACCTGTTCAATATTGCTCGCAACATTCTTGTATAATTGCCGTCGAGCTTCTTCTCCAACAGTTTAGTCAGCGTCCAAGTAGTGCATCCATATAACAGTACCGACACGACCGCAGCCTGGAAGAAAATGCGTTTCATTTTATCGGTCAGGTTTGATTTCCATATGATCGATAGCTGACCATGCCTTCGTTAGCCGTGTGTCGATGTCTTTTTCGGTTGATGAGACGCTGCTTCCTAGGTAGGTGAATTTGTCAACCAGTTTCAGGGAGGTTCCGTCTAGTGTGGAGATGTCGCCTTTCTGATTAAAGCACATAAATTCAGTTTTGTGTGCATTGACATGGAGTCCATATTCAGTGATAAATTCTGTTAAAAACGTATTGAACTTTTGTAGAACATTAGAACTGACAAATTTTTAAAAATATTAATTGTTAGAAAAGAAAAAAGTCCATTCATAATAAAATATACCTTATTTACACATTATACAACGGAAAATGGTGTTAAATATATGCAACATTAACGTCGCTACAGAAATTTGCAGAACGAGATTAAACACTACGTCACTCGACATAACTGAATTCCAATCTAACTTTACTACTACACTTTCTGACATTAAGTAACTCTCAGAGGTTGATATGCCGCTAAACAAAACTCAAAATCCACCGTGTCAAATAACCCTGGCACGCTGCTAGGACGTTTCAAAAGAGTCTTCCTTGTAAACCAGTTGCCTCTAGCGAGGCTAAAAAGCCCAACCTTTCCTACTATTAAATGTCTGTTAGATATATCTTGAAGAAATTGGTTTGGTTTGGTTTATTTGTTTAATGGCATATAAACATTTTTAGGTTATTTAATGCCTAGCCATTCTTCAGAAGAACCGGAGTGGTACTATTTAACCCCTAGCTGGTGAGTATAAGTGGGTTCATACCTTTCCCAAGAGTATTTGTCCGAAAGTGAACGTAATTGCACGACTGGAGTTCAACTCGATTAATACAATTCCCCAGTTCATTGCTTTAATCATTTGTTGCGTTCTGGTTAGTGAACACTTGTAATATTAAATAAAGGACAAACGACGGTATGAGAGGAAATAGATATATTCTCAGGAAAAAGTATATACAATAGAGAGACTATTTGTAGACAAGAACATAGGATTAGTGAATACAGAATAAATATATAGTCCAACGATAGTATTAGCTTCCGTTATTACGGTAGCAAGTAAGGTGATCTAGTGCGACCTCCAGTCTCCAAACACTCTAATACTATTTCTATAAGAAGCTGCTCTTCACCTTCTAGTCTGTCTTGGTATTATTAGCTACTACTATATTTGGCAGATGGACTAGTTCATTGTGTGGAAAAAGGTGTTTGCTACCCAACACCATTACACAACGAAGACAGCCCCTGAAGAAACTGGAGGTGCCCGTGGTGTAATGGTTATCGTCGTTTGAAATTGACAAGGAGACACGAGTTGAAATCCTGGACGAGGCTGAATGTATTTAGCATAGCAGTAATATTCTTTGGAAAGGTAGGAATCCAATTACTCTCCCTCTAGTCATGGATGAATAGTTGGACAGATTGGGTTCTTTAGCCTTGGTTTGGCAACTTGTCTCGGAGAAGGAAAACTCTGAATTCAAACCTGTTAAACCCTGCTTATAAAAACTGACCTTGTGTCAGAGCCTGCTCATGCGGAAGGGGTCGGTGAATACTTACAGCTTGAAGAAATTGGATTTCATTTGGCATAGAATAGATTAGGATAAACTAATCTCAAATAATTATTAATTAAAATTGACCTAGTGGGTAGAATGGTCACCAATGGTCCGGGAGACCTGGGTTCAATCCAAGGTCGTGTCATACCAAAGACTTTAAAAATGGTACTTGATACCTCCTTGCTTAACACTCAGCAATATAAGGTACGTATCAAGAGTAAAGATAAGCAATTCAGGGAAAGAAGTAGAACCCTTCCCTTACACTTCAGTATTGTAGCTATTGAAAAGGGAGCTTTCTGGTCTCCTTCGGCTATGTTTGCCAACTTTATTAACTTTTTACTTATTAAGTCTACGGGCCGATTGGGACTTATTGGGTAGAGTGTTCGCAAATGGCCCGGGAACCAGATTACTAAAGATTCTAAAAATAGTACTTAATATCTCCTTGCTAAACACTCCGCGATATAAAGTACGGATCAAGGGTAAAATTAAGCAATCAAGGGAAAAGCTTGGTTGGTTATTTTGTTTTACCAACCCTTTTCACGTTATTCGACATCAAATTAATTCATTTTGATAAAAGTTTCAAACAATTCATTTTAGTATATTTTTTGTTTACATAAAGTTAAATGTCAAAATAGTTCTATTTCAAAGAATTCTGTTGAGAATAAGTACACAGTTTAGTTCTATTTGACCCGTAGATTGGACCACATCAGGTGCTACCACTACCCGCCAGAGTGGACCTGGGAGCGATGGCAATAAAGGGATACTCCGCATTCCCTAAAGTTCCCGCATTACTGGAGCCTCACCATCAGATTGTTTAGTGTCATATCCAGGACACTTGTTAGGAGAGTCTAACCCCTTGGCAGATATGCAGTCGGTGTATTTTAAAGCCCTAGCCGACTGGGCCACAAGGAAAAAGAGTAGCACTCTCCCCTCCACTTTGGTTTAGTAGCTACTGAAAAGGAGATTACGATCGCTAAGTATTTTTTATTAACTTAATTTTTTTTTAATAATATATTACTTCAAACATAACAATGATAGCTTAAAATCTTAGTGAGAGAAATACCCGGGGTTGACCTGGGAGTAATGGGAATGAAGGGGTACGCCATACACTCTATATCTCCAAAACTGGCGCCTCACCATCTTATTCAGTTTAGTGTCATACCCAAGATACCCCTGTTTTTTTATAGCCAGGTTTGGTTTGGTTTGGTTAGGTTAGGTTTATGGCATATAAATCTTTGTAGGTTATTTAATGCCAAATCCATTTTTATACAATTAAGCAGTTCTTTTTCAAATAATTCAGTTTAACATAAGTACACTGTTTAAATGTAAAAAGAAATCTATTTCAAGCTATTCAGTTTAGTCAAACAGTTCTAATTCCGACAATTCAGTTTAGTAAAAGTATAGTTTTTGTTTACACCCAGTTAAGTGTCAAAAAAATTCTATTTCAAACATTTCAGTTTTAAAGTCAAAAACAGTTATATTTCAGACATCCATTTTACCATACAAAAATACTTCTATTTCAAACAATTCAGTTTAGCATAAGTCGGCAGTTTAAATGTCAAAACAGTCCTCTTTCAAGCAATTCAGTTTAGTTTTATTTGATCCATTGATACGACAGTATTAGGTGCTACCACTCCGCGTAAGAGTGGACCTGGGAGTGATGGCAATGAAGAGGTACTCTGCATTCCTCAATTCCTCAAAGCTCCAGCATTATTGGAAACTCACCAGCAGATTGTTTAGTGTCATAGGCAGGACACTCATTTGAGGGGATATCTTACCCCACTGCAGATATATAGTCGGTGTATTCTACAGCTCCGGCCAACTGGGCAATTATTAGTCAGAGATACAGTCAGCGTATTTATAAGAAACAACTAACCTCTAGGCATAAACCTTCTAAGCTTTTGGTTTCAAACTGCTGTATAACAGTTGAAGTGCCATTAAAATCAATCAATCTATGTAAGATGTTTGCTTAGCTGGAGTATGTACTGTAAGCCATGTCGAAACTGTTTGGCAAAGCTTAGTTCGTAATAACAAAGATACAAAATCAGAATCCAAGAATTTAGTTAAGATTTTCAAAAATGATTTTCCAAAGAATGTTTCCTTGACTAAATACTTAAGTGCGCTTTGAACAAAGCACAAGCTATCAACACTGTCAAAGAACCCTGAATAACGTACATGGATTTAAGGACACGTAGAGTCAGTGCTTTGCTAGAAAAAAAAAGCCACCCAGCCCACAACATAACTCCTATCTCAATCGTTTGTTCTGTTTGTCTATTACACCCCACCCACGCAACTACGTTGAATCTTCGTCGAGTGCCCGCACGAGAGAGAGAGAAAGAAAGAGAGAGAGACAGAGAGAGAGTGTGTGTGTGTGTAAAAGAATGAGAGTGTGTGTATGAGGGAGAGAATGAGAGAGAGAGAGTAAGTGTGTGTAAAAGAGAAAGTGTGTGTGTATGTGTGTGAGAGAGAGAAAGCGAGAAAGAGAGAGAGAGAGAGTGTGTGTGTGTGTGTGTACGTGTGTGTGAGTGTGTAAAAGAATGAGAGTATGGGTGTGAGAGAAGGAATGAGTGAGAGTGTGTCTATGCGCGTAAAAGAGAAAGTGTGTGTGTGTGTGAGAGAGAGAGAAAGAGAGAGAGAAAGAGAGTGTGTGTGTGTGTGTTATGAAAGAGAGAGAAAGAAAGAAAGAAAGAAAGAAAGAAAGAGAGAGAGAGAGAGAGAAAGTGTGTGTAAGAGAGTGTGTGTGTATAAGAAAAAAAAGTGGGGGTATCTGTGCGCGTAAGAAAAAGAGAGAGAGAGAGAGAGAGAGCGAAAGTGTGTGTGTATGTAAGAGAAAGTGAGAGAGAGAGAGAGAGAGAGAGAGAGAGAGTATGTGTATGTGTGTGTATGAAAGAAAAAGAGAGTGAGAGCGAGATAGAGAGAGAGCAGAGTGTAGTATGATTATCCACGTGTTTATGTACTTCCTAAGGTAGATATAAGAATTTGGCATGTTAGCAACGATGGTGGGTGGATGGGTGGCTGGTTGGCTGGCTGAAAGCGTACCTGCGCTGGTGTATATAAGGTTGCAATAAATCGCGTCACTACTTATGACTTGAGAACGTTGTTACGATAAATCAGAGATTTACCGAAGCCGTATGGCGGTCGGGTTGTCGGGGGAATGGGAAAAGATAGGTTAAAGTTATGAAACATGTAAGTTCTTAAGACAGATCAACTTTAGGAACGCAAGGAATTCAAGAAATAGTCCTGCTCCCTTGTCTTTTCGCCGTTTTCCCAACGTTCGTCTTTGGGCATGAAAAGCAACTACCGGACACCCATAATTCACATACATATACACACTCACGCTCGCACATACACATACGAGTGCATATTCACGAATGTTCACACACACACATACGCATATCTATATATGCGTATATATAGACACATTCCATTGTGTGTGCGTATATATATATATATATATATAGTCTGATATACTTTCGCATATATCCAGATATACATGAAGATGATAAAGCATATTCAACCCTGCTCAAGCTGTGGGTCAACTTGTATCATGGGTCTTCTACAAGCATGAATAACACACCTGATTGGTTTGGTTTGGTTTGGTTTGGTTTTACGGCATTTCAACCATTGTAGGTTATTTAAAGCCAATTCTGGTTTATTCAAATATATTATATATATAGTATTTGTAAATATAAACCGACAAAGTTAAATGGTTCTAAGTATTGCTGTATATCGCTAACCATTCGTTTAAACATCAGTCATTTGTTTATCTATAGTTAAATGATCGAACAGTTTTATTTCTAACAATTCAATTTAGCATAAGCCATTTGTTTGCAAACAGGTTAAATGTCAAACAGATCTATTTAATCTATAGATAGGATTCTACCAGGTGCTACCACTCCGGACCAGAGTGGACCTGGGAGCGATGACAATGAAGGGGTACTCAGCATTTATCAAATCTCCTGCATTGCTGAAGCCTCACCATCAGATTGTTTAGTGTCATATCTAGGATGCTCGTTTCGGGGTACCAGATATGCAGTCAGTTTATTTTACAGCCCCAGCCGACAAGGCTGAGACTCACCAGATGATAGGTGACGTGAAACTCAAAATTGTGATTTTTCCCCTTCTTTTTATTGATATCTCTCTGTATACATAAATATACGTCAATATATGTATGTATATCCGTGTGTATATGTATATATGAATATACGTGCGCATGCGTGCATAAGTATTTGTTCAAAATTAATATTAATAAAACATTTTAAATTAATTTAAAATTAATTAATTGATATTAATCAATAAATTAATTGATAATAATTAATTGATAATAATTGATATCAATATTAATTGATTGATATTAATTTGCCATAATTTATCTGAAAAATTAGGAAAACTGTGCAGTGTTAAATTTATAGGTATGAATTGTGTGCTTATTCCAAAATCCAACACATAAAATCCTGGCCTATAGTTATACTCGAATTCTGCTTATGAGCAGCACGAACGCATGATCAACGGTCTCGCCTTTTGGGCAGTCCACATTCCTCTTTCTCGGTGAATTATTCTTATGTTAACCAGGGTCAGCAAACTATCTCTCAAGTTTGATTTGGAAACATCATGTTACCAAGGTAACTAGTATGCGTTTGAATGGTTGAAAAGAATCTATAAACTGTATTTTCAGTATATTTTACGGTTAATGACACCAGAAATTCGTACTTTTGACATTGAAGCACCTGATGGAAAGGTCTACCCAGGGCGCAATTACTGGGTGACAATTGTAACGAAGAGAGGTAGGGGAAGTTTGGCTTGTATGACTGATCGTCCGTTAGTGTCAACTACTAATTGGAACACCCTCAACTATTTTGCACGGAACGACCCTCATTTAAGTAAATAATACACACACACACACACATATATATATATATATATATATATATATATTAGGATGTCCAGGAAGAGTACGGTGTTATTAGATTCTTTTTCATAAGTGAAGTTGATGGAGGGTTCAACATTGTTAAGTTTTTTCTGCGAAGCCACTCTAATCAAACCCATACATTGCAAAAAGTCCCGCAGACAACTGGAATCTACAGTCATTTCCAAAATAAAGCATATATATATATATATATATATATATATATATATATATACTTTATATATATATATATATGTGTGTGTGTGTGTGTGTGTGTGTGCGTGTGCGTGTGTGTTGTAGAAAGAAAATGGAAAGAAAAATAAGTGTAAATGGATGAGGAAAGATTTATTGATTAATTACCTCCACCTTAACTGGTCATGATAACATAATTCCAACCCTGATGACGACAGAAACACTTTCTACCAGAAATGTTCGTAATGTCATATCTTAAACAATCCTGTCGAAACGCGTCGGTGGAACTAATTAATTGATAAATCTTTTCTCATCTATTTATATGTATTTTTGTTTCCGTTTTCTTTACACAACATATCTGTCAGATTAAACCAGATACACACACACACACACATACACACAAACATATATATATATATATATATATATAAATTATTTCAGATATATCCATTTTATACATGTCATGATATAGTATCCATCCATACGACTAAAAGAGAAAGTTTATTGGTTTTTATCAGCATAGAAACGAATATGTTAGCAAATAGAATATCTCTATTCGTACCATTTGGGTAAGTTTCACGAGAAAAGTATTGACCATATCAATATCTCAGTTTGAGCTCATATGGGTTCAGTAAAATTATTTTATCGAACATTGTATAACGATTATGCAAGAACTAAATCCTCATTTCGTTACAGAAATCCGAAACTTAATATTTTGCTTCGGTTTCATCGTCTTTTTTAAATGTATATATAATTATCAAATGATTATCTATTTCTCTTAGCAAAAACATCCTTTGCAATAAAAAATCACTACCTCAAGAAAATGTCTGATGTTCGTAACAAAATATTTTTGAATTCTAATTAAATAAAATCAACGAAAAATGGTTATCCCTAGCTACTACTACTACTACTACTAAAAAAATAATAATAATAGTAATAATAAAAAAAGTTAGCGACCATAGTCGAGGGTGACCCGAAGGCTCCCTTTTCGATAGCTACTACACCAAGGTGTAGGGGAGGGCGCTACTCCATTCCCAGGATTGCTCCACTTTACCCTCGAACCGTACCTTATAATGCTGAGTGTTAAGCAAGGTGGTATCGAGTACCATTTTTAAAGTCTTTGGTATGACTCGACCTGGGATTGAACCCAGGTCTCCCGGGCCATTGGCGAACACTCTAACCGCTGGGCCAATAATAACAATAATAATAATGATAATAATAATACCAATCGTGATTGGGGTTTTTGGTACCGAAAGGGACGGGAGGAATGGGAGGTTGGAGGACGAGTGAAGACCATCCAAACTCCAGCATTATTGAGAACGGCCAGAATACTAAGAAGGGCCCTGGAGACTAGAGAAGACTTGCTGTCATTCAGACTCCAGTGAAAAACCATCGGCTAACGCTGATGTGAAAATCTCTAATGAGTGAATTATAATAATAATAATAATTTTGCATTCAATACATAAAGAAGATTGTTTGTTTCTTTGGAGAATTTACTTAATTCAAAAATGATTTAATTGGAATAATTCTTCATTTTATGAGACTCAAAATGACATAAAATTCATTAGTGGCCATAGTGAATTTATATATTGCCATTCCAGAAAGGAATTATTATTCCGTCGAAAAACTCCTTTTAAAATAACTGCTTCACCATCAAATATTGTGATTTTGAAATTTCAGCATTGTGATAAAACTCAAAATGACATAAAATATTATTACTTTTGGTAGTTTTTAGGACTATACATTGATGTAACTTGCAACGCAGGATGGAAATATCAATTAATTTTAAATTTTCTTTGAAAAAAACATGGTTTCCATTTAATTGAAATATTGTTATTGTAAAATTTCAACATTCTGATGAAACTCAAGATAACAGGAAATACATTTGTGGCAATATTGAATTTATTGCCGAAAAGAATTATTTACTAATCTTAAACTCTTTCAATTGAATCGAAATATTGTGAAATATTGTGATTGTCATCATCATCATCATGTCGCGCTAGTAGTACGGATATCCCTGACCCTCTCGCGCCACTTTTCCCTATCGTTCATCATCCTAGGCAGGTCTTCAGGACAACATCCCGTATCCTCACATAGCTGCTGAATGTATGTTCGTGCCGGTCGTCCTGCTTTTGCACGGCCATGTGTGGGGGTCCATAAGAGTACATCTCTTATTAGTTCGTCCCTGCTTCTCCAGCAGTGTCCTGCATGTCTGGTTCGTCTAACTTGAATAGTTTTCGTGATAGGAGGCAGGTGGCCGTACAGTTGGTGTCTTGTGGGGTGTTGCCGCCAGGACTTGTTCAAGATTGCACGCAGCATTCTTGTGTAATTGCCGTCTAGCTTCTTCTCCAGCCGTTTTGTTAGCGTCCATGTAGTGCACCCATATAGCAGTATCGATGTGACCACTGCCTGGAAGAAATTGCATTTCATTTTATCGGTTAGGTCTGATTTCGATATAATCGATAGCCTATTGATAGCTGTCATTTTAATAATTTTATGAAACTCGAGATAATAGAATATACATTTGTATAAAGCATAAATTTTGAAATTTGTACAATAGAAAAGAATTACATTTGTGGCAATATTGAATTTTTGACTTGACCATACGCAAATGTTTTATTTAATTGAAAACCACAAACCAAATCAAAATAAAAATGGTTTGGTTTTCTAGCATATCAACCATTGTTGGTTATTTAACACCAAATCCTGTTTTTACATATATTTTTACTTATATATTAAAAATACGATCGTACGATTAAATATATAAATCGAATGATTTTTTAACACATTTTGTAGATACACACGGTTAAATAATTAATATTAAAATATTGTGATTGTGGTAGTCCAAAATTTAAGTTCAAAATACCATGAAATATTTTTGAGACGATCTTTTTTAAATTACTAATACAGAAATGACCAACATTTATAATTTGAAAACATGATACATAAAAAATTGTAAAAACTAATCTAAAAGTTTCACCTATTTTCAGATGGGAGTGTGATAAAAGTGGTAAGTCAGGTACAGTCAAGGGTTAAGACGTTATTTCACGAGACATCTCGAGACGAAAGAATAAAATGCTTTGGTGTTAGTATATGTGACATTCAAGTGAGAAAACATTTTTTCGTTGGCATGCTAGAATATAGGGGACTAAATAACCGGATTAATAACGGTCATTTAATTGATGCGTTGAAACCAAACAAAAGGTTACTGAATGAGAAATAACCAAAACAGACGTTGGAAATTAGATGAAAATCTTGATAACATGAACAAAATACAATACTTACCAGCGGCGTGAAGAAGGTAAACCATTGCTTGTGGTGTACTAAAACCCCTCACAATAGAGTCCGACGTATTTATGAGGAATGGGACAGACACATTAATATTCATAGGCGTGGTATATAACAGGATGATACAAGAGATATTTTATTGTCATGTCAACACTTAGATATTAATTTGCTTCTTTTGTTTAGTATATTGTTTTCAGCTTGTTCTAGGATACATGCTCTTTCTTCAAGACACAATCTGCGGTTACAGTCATCTAATTTAGAAGGTTGGTTATTTTTTCAGAATATCTCATTTTATTATGGGGGATTTGTCTGATTCATCCTTTATTTGTCCTACATGCTTGGATAATGGTGTACTGTTGGAATAGCTTCTGTTATTTAAGCTGAGATTGTGGATGTACCAACAGTTTTTTTTCAATTCACTTCAGTTTGGTTTGGTTTTATGGCGTATCAACCACTTTTACTGATTTAATACCAAGTCTTGCTTTTACATATATATTAAAAATATGATTTGCAAACACATTTTCAGATACACACAAATAAATTGATCGAACAGTTCTATTTCTAACAATTCAATTTAGCATAATTCAATAAAGTTACCTGCTTCCAAGTATTGCTATGTACCACTAACTATTCAATTAAACATGAGTAATTTGTTTACATATAGTAAAATCACAAACCGTTCAATTTCTAACAATTCAATTTAGCATAAGTCAACAAAGTTAAATGCTTCCTAGTGTTCAAATGTATCACTAAGAATACAATTAAATATCAGTCATTTGTTTACTCACATTTGTATGATCAAACAGTTCTATTTCCAGCAAATCAATTTATCATACATCATTTGTTTGCACTCAGTTTAAACGTCATACTTCAATTTGAACCAGAGATAGGAGCCTTTTAGATGTTACCACAACATTTCTGAGTGGACCAAGAGGCAATGGCATTGAAGGGGTACTCCGCATTTCCCAAAGCTCCAGCATTACTGGAGCCTCACTAATATATTGTTTAGTGTCATATCCAGGACACTCCTTGCGCCGGATGGGTATCTTATCCCTCTTCAGAGATACAGTCGGTGTATTCTATGCCCCTAGCCGATTGGGCGGAATTCAGTTCAGATGAATTGGAAAACAGAAGGAACCGTTATGATTTTTTTTTCATCATTGTTTTTCCCATCTTCTTTCATGGGGACTTGTCTATAACATTTTTAATTAAGCGAGTAACATTTAAAGAGCTCCCATCTCTATCCCTGCCGTTGCATTTGTCAATCAAACTATAATTCTTTTCATTTAATTTTAAAATTCTGCTTGTTAATGATTATGTAATATAATGGCCGAGGGATTTCGTTTTATATATCTTGCCTTTGGGTTTAGTTAGGCTGAGAACCTTTCAGCTCAGCACATGGGTTAGTTAGGTGCAAACTTGAGCGCAGGTGTTAACGCGCGCGCGGGGAGGATGTGTCGTTCACAGATGTCGAAATAAAAATCCCAGGACCTGGGGATGTGAATGACGTCATGCACCGGAAGCATGCGCGGAGGATTTTGAGGGATTTGAAAAAAGTCAGTGAGTTGAGAACTAGACACCGAACGAGAAGTGTCGACTTTTGGGGCTCACTGAGACCAGACGAATTTGCGCGCTACGGGCGCCGCACGAGATGGGGTTGGGGGGGGCAGATGGAAAAGCCAGAATAGAAAGAATGTGTATCTCTCTCCTTATATCGAAGAACCTTTAAACTCAAAGGCAATAAAAAAAGTTTCGTACCTGAGCTAAGAAGTCGTAAGTGTTTTTCGTGTTTCGGGAATCCTATGTTCTATGTATATATGTTATGAACATTCTATGTACGTTTCACACATATCTGCATCATGGGTATGTTACAATTATATTGAAATTGTTCCGCTAAGCAGAGTCTAAACACACACACGCAGAGAGAGCAAGAGAGAGAGAGAGAGAGAGAGAGAGAGAGAGAGAAAGAGAGAGAGAGAGAGAGAGAGAGAGAGAAATGCATTCATAAACTCAGAGGGTGTTTAAAACGCTTGGATATCATTTAAGATGTACATGGTATTTCAGAAACATTGATATCATTTCGTAATCCAATAACGTTCAAGTGATCTCAGATTTTAAAGGCAAGTGTAGAAACGACTCAAAATTTTATGCTTAAAGTTTAAACGGTTTTTCTTTTCCTGTGAACAATATTTCTATATCCTCCCAAAGAAAATTAGACTGTGAATTTCGAATTGCTCCAACACATTTTATTAAAATTTGAGAACATTTGATTGAGAATTAATCAAATTATTAGATTATGAAATGATATGGATTTTCTGAAATATCCTGTTCATACGATATTTACAATGTAAATGAATACCAAAAATGAAATTAATGTGTATATATAATTCTATATATATAAATATATATAGAAATATTTATACACATAAATAAGTATATATATATATATATATATATATATATATATATATATATATATATATATATATATAATGAACTCTCCCGTTGATTTGCCCAGTCTGCTGGGGCTGTATAATACACTGACTGCACCTCTGCAGAGGGGTAAGACCCCCCCTAACGAGTGTCCTGCTTATGACACTAAACAATCTGATGGTGAGGATCCAGCAGTGCGGGAGCTTTGGGGAATACGGAGTACCCCTTCATTGTCATTGCTCCCTGGTGGTAGCATCTGATAGGGCCCTATCTATGGGTTAAATAGAACTAACAGCATACTTATGCTAAAATGAATTGTTTGAGTAAACTGAATAGCTTCAAATAGAAATGTTTTTGACAATTAAACCGTACTTACATTTAAACTGCGTGCTTATGCTTAACTGAATTCTTTCAAATAGATCTATTTTTCGACATTAAAACTGTATTTACACTTAACTGAATTGTTACATATAACTGCTTGAATAGTTTGAAATAAAAATGTTTTTGACAATTAAACTGTGTACTTGTGCTAAACTGAATTGTTTTCAAAGAACAGATTATTTACATGAAAGTGGATTTGGCGTTGAATAACCTACAGGGGTTGATATGCCATAAAACCCAACAAACCAAACCAAACCAAACCAAACCATCTCGTATTGATTTCTATGTATGAGTGTCTAAAAGCAAAATCAGTTCGAATGTGAGCACCGCGGGTGGTGTAATGGTTAGCAAGGTAAACTAGCAAACCTACACGAGTGAGTTCGATTCTCATTAGGTGCCCAATTCATGCAGCCTTGTGCTACATCTAAGCAAAAAGCTTTGTAAATTACCAAAATCAGTTAGAATGTTTATGACGACTGTAAGATTTTAGTCCAGCTAGCGATTTGCAGACAAGACCACAAATGGAGCAGGAGTGAGGGGTGTCGGAATATATATATATATATATATATATACCATAACATATATAAGCGTTTATAAATAAGACTCCGTCCTATGTCTTCACAGTCTTTATTGGTTGGCCAACACTGGTGTTCCTATGAATTGGAGTCCATGTGTTCATCCTTGTTTCTCTGGGGGAGTCTCCATGATGTACCTGGTAACGTGCTGAACTAAGAGATCGTTGTAAGCGAGTTCGAACCCCGTTTATGCTATTACATTTACTTTTTGATTAACTTGAAAAAGTTATGAATATCCTCATCCCTCCACCTATCAGTTGAATAGTACTACTACTACTTTTACGACGTCCCAGTCAGAGACGGTAACAACTACGCCACGTGGACTCTCGTGTAAGAGTGCCTCGCGTAGTGTAATGACAAGCAAGATTGATTTGCAAACCTGCAAGAGCGAGTTCAAGTCTCATTGGGTGCCCCATTCATTCGGCCTTGTGTTACATTCAAGCAAAACGCTTACTAAATTACTACTACTGCTTCTTCTACAAGAATGGCGTTGGCATTAAATAACCCTGGAAAGTTGATATGCCATCAAACAAAGAAAAGTATTAACTTTCTTTTCCTCCCAGCAATGAGTTATAAATAGAACCACTTCTGTTCAAAAATGATTGCTTTGGCTTTAAATAACCCACAAAGGTTATACATGCCATTAAGGAAAGAAAAATATGAATTGACTTATCCTCCAAGCTATGGGTTGAATAGTACCACTTCTATCCATCTACAAAGATTTGGCATTAAATTACCCTGGAAGGTTGATATGCTATTAAACAAAGATAAGTATAAACTCTCTTATCCTCCCAGTTATGAGTTTAATAGTATCACTGCTGTCCTTCTACAAGAGTGGCGTTGTTGTTTATTGACCTACGACCCGGCTGGCTGTCAAAATAGAAAATGCACCAATGTAAATAACAGGTGCATCCGGTCGAGGAATAGCAGAAAATTACTTTGACAGTGGATGGGTCGAATGAGTGCAATTTGTGACGCCCACAAGAAGGTGGACATCAAACTACTATATAACTCAGTGCACAGGAAATTCAATCAGTTGGAGACAAGATGCGGGAGAGAAAGCCAGCACCCAGCAGAAGGAGCCCTCAGACCCCTGATTGATCAGTTGGGGATCAGACGAGTTGGGGATAAGCTGCTGGATTGAGGAACAGCACCCATGGAGGCTGGGTTACCAAGTCCCCCGGTTGAGCAACCCAGAAGAACGGGAAAGAAACGCGGTTATGGCCAGTAGAATGGGGTTCAATATGTTGCAGTTCTGTTCGGTCTCCAACTCCCCATCACACACAGCCCTTTCAAATAAAGTGAGAGGTATATTTTTCGAAGAACTGCGTCGCTCGTCTTTATAGTGTCGTTGTGATGCAGATGTAGATGCATATGTGTTTGTATAGTTGGTCATGTGGCTATACAACAGCGTTTGCATTAAATAACCCAGGAAGGTTTATATGCCATTCAACAAATGAACCAAACTTTATTTCTCCCCCAGTTCACAGTATGTCTTCTTCGACTTACTGAGATGATTTTTGAGATAGAAGGCAAGAGGCTGTACAGCCGCTATTTCATTGAGTGCAATATCACACACACACACACACACACACACACACACACACACACACACACACACACACACACACACACACAGATAGATAGATAGATAGATATGTCTGTCTGTCAATCTGTCTGTTTTGTATTGTGTTACACTACAATATATATATATATATATATATATATATATATATATATATATGCGTTAATACTTGAATAAAAAAAATAAAATAGATGCGCTTATTGAAAGAGCATCATCCATATCGAAAATCCCTATCTTTTTCTGGCTCTGGGGGGCTTAGAGAACGAACCTTGCCAGGTAAAATAAGGAATATTCCCTAGCAGACTCAGGAGATATTAATCGATTTCACAGCATATATTTCCAATCTTATATTCTTTCTTATATTTTTCCTTTCCTTAAAATAGACAATGCAAAAGGTTGGAAGCTCATGTTAGAACTGGCACCAAAGGAAAAAAAAAAAGACTTTATTCCCCATAAGCGCTCTGCAGTTTAAGGGTTACCGAGAAAAGAACACGCAAATAAGGGGAGGAACGCCTAAAAGAATACTCGGCGTCTAAAGGTTGACAGTATAAAAGAGGGGCTTGAAAACAACACGGATTGAAAAATCCACAATATCGAGTTAAATTTGTACTTCCAATAATCTTGGCTCACGATAGCTGATCCGGCGGCTAGATGTCTTTGAAATGCACTTCGATACGCAAAAGTGCGTAGCTCTTGTGTTCTTGTGAAATACTGCGAGGAAATGCATTTTACTGGCTTGGGTTCCTTTCGCTGTTTGTTGTATATCACTTAGTGCATTAGAACCATTATAGCTTTTTCTAGTTTCCACATAAGTGCACGGTTTTGTAATGCATATACCGAATCCTATCTTATATATATATATATATATATATATATATATATATATATATATATATATGGGTATGTGTGTGTGTTTATATATATATATATATATATATATATATATATATATATATGATATTATTTGCACTTACCTGTAAAAGGTGATAAGATTAAATGTATTCCCATATATATATATATATATATATATATATATATATATATATATATGTGTGTGTGTGTGTGTGTGTGTGTGTTTGTGTGTTGGTGTGTGTGTGTGCGTGTGTTGGTGTGTGCATGTGTGTTGGTGTGTGTGCGCGTATATTTGTGGGTGCATATATGTTTGTGTGTATGAGTAGCTTTCCTGTACAATATGTGACCGTACAATGTTTGCTTTGATTTCGCTTCTTTTGTTAATGGCATATCAAACATTGTGATGTATTCAATGCTTGAGGACTCCTTGTAGAAGAACAGTGTTTGAAATATTTAACACGTAGCTGGAAGGATGAAGGGTTCACGTTTTTTCTAAAAATATCATTCCGAAAGTGTCTGTAATTTCGCGAGTGGAGTTCGAACTCCCTTACGTCAATATCATGAGGAGCGATGGGGACTAGTTCGAATTAAAAACATTTTTTCCCGTCTACTATAACCCGGAGTGGTAGAGCCTGTCAGGGTCCAATCTATTGGTGAAATAGAACTACTTGACCGTTTAAGCTGTGTGAAACGAATGACATGCTTTCTTGAACTGTTAGTGATATTTTGGATTACTTGGAACAATTTAACTGTGTGAAAACGAATGAGTTATGTTTGTTTGTTATTTTCTGTTTGGGATTTATGGAATATCAAACATTGTAGGTTATTTAATGCCAAATCCATGTTTATACAAAAACAGTTCTATTTCAAACAATTCAGTTTAGCATGTATACACAGTTTAATTGTCAAAAATATTTCTCTTTCAAGCTATTCAGTTTCGTCAAACAGTTCTAATTCAAACAATTCAGTTTAATATAAGTATAGTTTTTGTCAAAACAGTTCT
This sequence comes from Sepioteuthis lessoniana, assembly GCA_963585895.1. Lineage (NCBI taxonomy): Eukaryota > Metazoa > Mollusca > Cephalopoda > Myopsida > Loliginidae > Sepioteuthis > Sepioteuthis lessoniana. Next base: position 58,918,829 of record OY757940.1, read on the forward strand.
ATTTCAAACAATGCAGTTTAGCGTAAGTACAGTTTCAATGTCAAGAATAGTTCTATTTCAAATAATTAAGTTTAGAATACAAAATAGTTCAATGTCAAGCAATTCAGTTTAGTTGAACCGTTTTAATTCAGACAATTCAGTTTAGCATAAGTATGCAGTTTAGTTCTATTTAACCCATAGAGGGGGGCCCTATCAGGTGCTACCATTTTGGGCCAGAGTGGACCAGGGAGCGATGGCAATAAAGGAGTACTCCGCATCCCCCAAAGTTTCAGCATTTCTGGAACCTCACCATCAGATTTAGTGTCATAAGCAGGACACTCGTTTTGGGGGAGGTCTTACTCCTCTGCAGAGACGCAGAGTTTTTAGAGTTGATTAGCAAAATTTTTAAAAGGAGCGCATAGATTGACTGATTGGTATCACATAGCAATACTTGGAACCATTTGACAATGAGCAAATGAATGGTGTTATCAGGAAAATGTGTTTGATAAAAATATATATTTAATGTATATGTTGTATAAACAGGATTTGGCATTAAATAACCTACAAGTGTTGAAAACCAATGAAAGAGTTGACAACCAATACAACCAACCAATAAAACACGTATATCTAATATATATGTATATATAATATATATGTATAACCAGGATTTGGCATTAAATTGCCTACAAGGGTTGATATAGCATAAAAACACAAGCAAACCAACTCTCTCTTACAACTTCTGAACATTTCGATAAAAATTTTAGAATTGACTAACGGCAACTACAATTTAAAAAAAAACAACTTGACTTGAACCGGAGTCCGTACGTTGTCTAATTTGGACGTCATGAATTATGAAGGGTAGTGACTGACGCAAGGATATGATTTCGAAAAGGTGGAAGGCATCCATTTTGAGGGGTTGGGAATTCGTGTAAAAATTTTAGGAATCATTGATGTTTATATATATTTTCCTAAATTCAGAAATACACCCACAAGTTTCCAAAAAGATTTGGACGAAGAAACCTAAAATATATTATTTGTCTGAATTTCTAAGATAAAGCTTGATTATGATTATTAATGATATTCGGACACTTGATCTCATCATTATTGTTATATTTACAACGTTTCGGCCAATATGTCCTTGAGCCTTCTTCCGGTATTTAATGTCTAATTCGAGAGTCCACATAAACCTCGAAGTGAACCCTTTATTTGGACCCCAGAGGAAGACTGTTCCAATTATATTAACCATGACTGGGTACAATTGTTAAGTTATTGTAAGTATTTCTTGTTATTGTGATTGAACCTGCAACCTCAAAAGCAGTTTCCGACCAAACGCCTTATTCCCAACGCCATATGTCCAAGCTAAAATATATATTTGAAATTTAGAGATCGGACTTCTTTCTTTCCATCAGAACCTCCCCAGGAAAACGAAAGACATACAGTAAGAAGTAAATATTGTATGATTCGGAAAAGAATGAGAGAAAAAAAATCACACACACACACACACACACACACAAATGATCCAGTGTCACATTTTTTGCTCTTGCTGTGGTGGTAAATATCTACTAGCGATCAGGGTTTGTTTTTTTTTTTTTTTGTTTTTTTTTTTTTGTTTAATGGCATATTAACCTTTATGGGTTATTTAACTACATAACCGTTCTTGTTGAAGGGCAGTATCAGAGGTTCATACCTTTCCAAAGAGGATAAACGGAGATCAAACTTTCTTACTAGGATGTTGCAGACCAGCACGTTAGCCACTACGCTACCAAGATTTCTTCCATTAGGTTTCTTCCATTAGGTTTGCGTACTGACACTTATTAAAAAAAGGAAAAGAAAAAAGAAAACAATCTTTTTTTTACACACTACCGTCTAAGGCGTACCCTGTGGGTATAGAGATCGAGGTCGACCCTCATTAGACTTTCTTTATGTAGGTACCCCGCCTTTATGCCTCTACACAATGTATCCACCCGTATCATCATTGTGATTTGAACCTGTCATTTTGGGCTTCGTCTAGCTAGAGACACTTAACACTGTTTCGTGCTTATGGGCCCTCCCTTGACCAGACACTTATCTACCCTCTTGCAATGAACTCTGACCTTGCTCAGCCATCCACTGACAAGTACCCGGGTGTCAATTACCAATATCTGGGGATCAGTTCTTATCAGTGAATACAAGTGCAAATATGCTATTTGACTACTGTATTTTACCATATCTTTCTTTCTGATCGACGCGCCTTTTATTCTTTATGACTCAAAAAATGGTACTTGATGCCCCATTGCTTAACACTCAACATTATAACGTACGGATCAAGGGTAAGTAGAGAAATCCAGGAAAATGGGTAGTGCCCTCCACTACACCACGGTGTAGTAGCTATTGAAAAGGGAGCTTTCGAGTCACCCCGGACAACGGTTGGACAACTTATATATATATATATATATATAACATGTGTACTTCTTTTGGTTTATTTTGCCGAATCATAATTTTTTTACAGTGTTTTAATATTGCGGAGTTTGGTCATAAATGATATCTAATAAAATCTGTTATAAGAAAATCAACTTTTAATGGGGAATTTTTTGGGTGATACTTATTTGCGCACGAAAAAGAAGAGAAAAAAACCCCACCCAAACTATTAAAAAACTGAAAAGTAGGATTGGAAACTACAATTAAACCGTTGGGTGTACCTGGGGAGTAATGGTTAAACTGCTCGATTGTAAAACCATAGGGCACATGTTCGAACTCCAGTCATTCTATTATATTCCCTTTGGACAAATACCATTGGTAAATGTATGAACCTCTTTTACCTCCCATTTATGAGTTAAACGATACTAAAATTCTTCCATCTTATTTTTAAAAAAAGGATGAATTTGGTATTATATAACTCGACAAGGTTGATATGCCATTAAATAATAAACAATAAAATGAACCCGTGCATATTCGAAACTTTAAAACAATCTTTGTTTGCAACACAGTTTTTCTTTCTTTTCAAATCCTCATTGAAAGCACGTGCGATACCCTGTCATCATCAGCCGCCAACCTTTCCTTTCAAATCCTCATTGATATATTTTCTATCTAATATATATATATATATATATATATATATATATATATATATATATATATATATATATATATATATATATTCATCATACAACGTGTGAAAACACGTGCGATACCCTGTCCTCATCAGCCGCCAACCTTTCTTTTCAACTCCTCATTGATATATTTTCTATCTAATATATATATATTTTTTTGTCATCATACAACATGTGAAAACACGTGCGATACCCTATCCTCATCAGCCGCCAACCTTTCTTTTCAAATCCTCATTGATATATTTTCTATCTAATATATATATATATATATATATATTTCATCATACAACGTGTGAAAGCACGTGCGATACCCTGTCCTCATCAGCCGCCAACCTTTCTTTTCAAATCCTCATCGATATATTTTCTATCTAATATATATATATATATATATATATGTATATAAGTATTTTCTCATTTGTTTAAAGCATTGTACAAATTATTTCATTATATACTACTGAATTAATTTAGAGGGTCATTGCAATACGAAATAGTAATTATTTGTGTCAAATTAATTTTGAAGTAAAACTTCATGGTCAGAGACTTTTATTCAATAAATTACAACGATGGTGAATTTACAAATTTTTTTGAACGTTGTAAAATTGGTGTCACGTGGGGGTGTTAGAATACCATGTCGGATGTTGTAACTATGGTGACACGTGGGGTGTTTAACGCTATGCGGAATAGACGTGACTCCAGTTGTTTGAATCAATTTCATTTTATTTCCTTTTATTTTGTTTTTAAACTTAAATATGTATTTAAAATGTGCATGTTAATTAATGATATATTCAGTTTTTAATTCTAAACTACTGTTAATCAGAGGATGTAACTTAACCATTAATGAAGCCTACTTAATTCTGAGATTACTAACATCCCGTACTATTGCTTCTATTTTAATGGGAAAATTATCATTTTTTTTTTTTTGCATTCAATTGAATGTTTATGGAATGGGAATGCATATGTCTTAAGGTGTTCTTTAATTTTGGTGTAGAGGGGTCTAATTGTACTTCCTATATAAAAATTATGGCATTTTAACCAAATTAAACGATAAATAGTTTTTAATTTACTTAAATTGCTATAATTTGGAACCTCCAACATCGTGTTCGTTTATTAAAAAAGGTTTACTTTGAAATTATTTAGACACAAAAAAAACTATTATTTCGCATAGCAATAACCCTCTAAATTAATTCATTTCCACACACACACACACACACACATACGCACGCACACACACACACACACACACACACACACACACACACACACACACACACACACACACACACATATATATATATTTATATATCTATATCTATATCTATATATATATATATACATACATGTGAGAATATATAAATATATATAAATTCAAAAAATAGAAATCTCTTCGTGGACCGACCTATTTTAATATATATGCCTGCTAAGCACTCAGCATTATAAGGTGAAGATCAAGGGTAAAGTGGATCAATCATGGGAATAGAGTAGCGCCCTCTCCTACACCCCGGTGTAGTAGCTATTGAAAAGAGAGCCTTCGGGTCACCCTCGACTAAGTGTCCTGGGTACGATATTAAACCATCTCATCGTGAAGATACAATTCTAGAGCCTTGAGAAATATGCAGTGCCTCTTCATTGCCATTACTTTTTGGGTGTAATCTATGGGTAAATTGAACTATTTAATAATTTAGTATGGTTCAAACTATCTAACTGTGAGCAAACAGATGATTAAGGTTAAATTGAATAATTAGATACAGTTTTGGAATTTGGGTGATATGGAATTCCTCCTCATTGGAATTTTTCTCCTTTCTACAGGGACTTGGAGGAGGTTCAAATCTATTGGTCAAATAGAACTGTTCAATTTTTTACTAGGGATTATTAGTAATATGAAGAAGAATTATAAGTGTTAAGTAGCTACACTTGAAAGATTTAACTGTGTGCAAACAAATCAGTTCTGGCTCGTTTAAAAGTAATGTTAGTTACATATTTTTCGCTTAAAAATCAATTTATAAATATTTAAAAAAGAAATTGGCTCTGAGTGGCCCACATGGGTTGGTGAGCTATGAAACCAAAGAAAAGAGCACGTCACGTACCTCTACTTCCATTCATAACACCTCCACAGTAGATAAATAAATATATATTTGTTTATATAAAATATTTATCATCATCATAATCATGTCGTGCCGCTAGCACGGATATCCCTGACCCTCTCTCGCCACATCTCCTTATCGTTCATCGCCTCTGGCAAGTCTTCGGGGCTATATCCTGTATCCTCACATAGCTGCTGTATGTATGTTCGAGCTGGTCGTCCTGCTTTTGCTCGGCCATATCTGGGGGTCCATAGGAGTATATCACTTATGAGCTCGTCCCTGCCACTCCAGCAGAGTCCTGCATGTCTGGTTTGTCTAACTTGGATAGTCTTCGTGATGGTAGACAGGTGCCTTGTGGGGTATTGCCGCCAGGACTTGTTCAATATTGCTCGCAGCATTCTTGTGTAATTGCTGTCTAGCTTCTTCTCCAGGCGTTTAGTTAGCGTCCAAGTAGTGCATATAAGTAAATATGTCTTTTTTTTTATTCATATTTAGTAGCATAGACGCTTGTTTGTTATGATATATATATATATTGGCCCAGCGGTTAGAGTGTTCGCCAATGGCCCGGGAGACCTGGGTTCAATCCCAGGTCGAGTCATACCAAAGACTTTAAAAATGGTACTTGATACCACCTTGCTTAACACTCAGCATTATAAGGTACGGTTCAAGGGTAAAGTGGAGCAATCCTGGGAATGGAGTAGCGCCCTCCCCTACATCTTGGTGTAGTAGCTATCGAAAAGGGAGCCTTCGGGTCACCCTCGACTATGGTCGCTAACTTTACTTATATATATATATATATATATATATATATCATAACAAACAAGCGTCTATGCTACTAACAATATATACGCTCCCCCATGGGGGTTGAGCACTCTGGCGAAAGAATTGTCGGCCGCCGCTAGCGTAATGCAAAGCTCTTCGAAAGAATTGAGCACTCTGGTAGCTGATAGGGTATAAAAAGATGTAAACAAACGGCTGCTGCTGCTGTTGCTAAATAAATACCTTAAAAATTCCCTTAGCCAACGTGGTCCGCTTGGTGGCCGAGAGGTCTGAAACTTTGTCTAACGTAAAGTTGGACGGGTTTCGATTCCGGCTTCGAGCATCCTGCGTTTCTAGCCACACTGAAAAGTTCTGATAGAACGAAACAGTCTGTCTGTGGATGTTAATATATATATATATATATATATATATATATATATATATATAAAGTTATAGATTAAATATGCATTCATACTTCCGTTGAAACTATTATATATAGATATTTTCTAGGTTTACTGAGCAAGCATTTCAAAGATGATAAATTTCTTAGAAAAATAATTAATAAGAACAATGTAAAAATTAGTTATTTTTCTACTAAAAATATATCTAAAATAATTGACAATCACTACAGGAAATTAATAAATAAACTGGATTGGAATAACAATGACAATTTACGTAATTGTAAAATAAGAAATGATTGTCCACAAAGAAAGAAATGAAACCTTGATAATATTATACATCAAGCTAACATTGCAACTAAAGAAAATGATACTAATGATAAGGCATACATAGGTATCACAAGTTTTAAGTGGACATTTACATATTACCACCACCTACAGTCATTTTTAAATCCATTGAAATTTCAAACAGTCCTCTGTAGGTATTACTGGGATCTAATAGAACTTGGACTAACACCTGTTATAAATTGGAAAATAATTAAAAGATCCTCCATGACAAACAGTTTACATTGTAAGTGTAATTTATGCTTAAAAGAGAAAATATGTATATTAAAATATTTGAGTTATTTACTAAATACCAGAACTGAAATTATATCTGGGTGTAGACATAGAAGTAAATTCTTAGAATAGTAAAAGTAAAGTTAGCGACCATAGTCGAGGGTGACCCGAAGGCTCCCTTTTCGATAGCTACTACACCAAGGTGTAGGGGAGGGCGCTACTCCATTCCCAGGATTGCTCCACTTTACCCTTGAACCGTACCTTATAATGCTGAGTGTTAAGCAAGGTGGTATCAAGTACCATTTTTAAAGTCTTTGGTATGACTCGACCTGGGATTGAACCCAGGTCTCCCGGGCCATTGGCGAACACTAATTCATCTTAAATATATTTAACTACCATTAAATAAGTAATTTATAAATAATTCTTTATTCTTTTTATTGAAATATTGATCCATAATTAAAAAAGAATAGATTAAATTGATAAATAAAACAAAATATTTTTCTATTAGATTTAAATGATTAAGTATAAATATATGTTTTTTTTATAAAATGATCATCAAATGAAATATAAGGTGGTGCCCGTGGTGTAATGGTTATCGTCGCAGGAAATGGACACGGCAACACGAGTTCAAATCCTGGACGAGACTGATTGCATTTCACATAGCACTAATACCCTCCAGCTATGAGTAAATAGTAGGGCAGGCTAGGTCCTTCAGCCTTGGTGAGGCAACAAGTCTAGGAGAAGGAAAACTCTGAATTAAAACATGTTAAACTGCGCTTAAAAAATTGACCTTGTGTCATATCCTGCCCGAGCCGGGGGGGGGTTAAATATTATATAAAATGAAAAATAAAAATATCATATAATTGTTAAAAAAATCTTTAAACTTATCTATATAGCCTTATAACGAGAAGGAACTATTTTTATTACATCATTTTTTTTCTATAAGTAAACAAAAATTTAAGAAATTAATATTTAATTTATTTATATTATAAGTTAGGAAGCATTAATTACATTAATAAAATATCCATTACACATTAATTCTCTGCTTATTATCTTAACAATCAATATATTAATTTCTTCCTAATATAAATAACATGTTTTTTTTACAATAGTTTCCATAATTAGAAATAGAATTTTTTTAAATTAGTACCAACAGTGGATTATTATTTTCTGATAACACGAATTATATTGTCTGAGAGACCTGGGTTCAATCGTCATATCAAAGACTTTACAAATGGTTCTTGATACCTTCTTGCTTAACACTCAGCAATATAAGGTACGTATCAAGAGTAAAGTGGAGCAATCCAGGGAAAGGAGTAGAGCCCTCTCCTCGGTGTTGTAGCTATTGAAAAGGGAACGTTCTGGTCACCCTCGATTACGGACGCCAACTTTACTTTTATATATCTATAGTTTCATATATAATAGTTTCAACCGAAGTATGAATGCATATTTTATCTATAATTTTAATGAATCACATGCCACTATTTAATTTTGCCGGAATGATGTTTTTTTTTTTAATTTTCATTAGTATTTAAATTTGTGGTAACGTTTTTTTTTGTATTTTAAAGGAATATATAAACATTGTATAAAAAATAATAATCCATAATATCTCAACCGTAAAATATTTCTTGATTAAAAAATGTGTTAAAATATATTTAAATTTTTTTTTCAAATTCTATTCTCGCAGGAAGTAATATAAGAGCACCCATATAATGTTTTCTTTAACATCTGACGATGGTCATCACGACCAGAAATAAATTTATAATGACACCAAAGAAGGGAATTTTTTATTTTTATTTTTATATAATAATAATTTTTTGGCTCTGCACGTTGAATTTTGATAGATTTCTAATCCCAAATTAATTATAATTCGATAGCCGTTGACATTAAGCACTCAAATTGGATACTCCTACCATATGGATTTTCTCCTCATATTATATATATATATATATATATATATATATATATATATATATATATATATATATAAAGGGTCATTCAGGAAATATGTATATGGTTATATTATATATATATATATATATATATATATATATATATATATATATATATATAAGGATCATTCAGTAAACGCACACACACACACACACACACTTACATATATATATATATATATATATATATATATATATATATATATATATATATATATATATATTCATATATATAAGGGTCATTCAGTAAATATGGTTTATTTTCATGTTCCAGACGACTGTCATCATGACTTTCCTTATTGACCTCTGCGTTCAGAACTTTTTCATTTTCAAGGAGTCAAAGCTTTTCCACTCCATTAACTAACTTTTTTTTACTTGGGCTAAAACATTCATCTCCATACACATCCTACATTTTCCTATAAATTTTGAATGGTTTGCCCTTCAACCAAAAATTTGATGACATATATCTATCAAAGCCTCGAGCACTCAGTTTGATTTCGACCATTTTCTGAGATTAAAATAATTAGAGTAAAAAAAAAAAAACACTTCCAAACAATGAAAAGTTTATGTTTATTGATAAAAGTTCTGAAAAAAAAATCCCCCCACCCCCCCAAAAAATAACTGATTATGCTTTTTGCAAACAACTTTCCCTTTGGGCTACAGTATACTCCGACAGCCTTTCTCGAGAGGGGTAATACGCCTTCAACCAGGGTACTGGTGGTGAGGCTCCTGTAATGCTGGAGCTTTGGGGAATGCACAGTACTCCTTCATTGCCATCAATACTAAGTCCACTCTGTCCCGAGTAGTTGCACCTGATAGGATCAATCTATGGATTTCATGTAACTAATCAGTATAATTATGCCGAATCTGAATTGTTTCAAATTAACTGTTTTTCCATTTAACTCTGTGTAAATAAAAAACTGTGTACTTATGCTAAACTGAATTGCTAGAAATAAAATCGTTTTGAAATTTACCCTGTGCACTCATGCTAAACTGAATTATTTGAAATAGAACTGTTTATATATATATAAATGGATTTGGCATTAAATAACCTTCAATGGTTGATATGCCATAAAACTGAGCCAAAGCAAACCAAACGTCTCCTTAATTACTGAATGACCTTTATATATATATATATATATATATATATATATATATATATATATATATACCACCGAGCATAAAGATCAGAACGATGTTAAGAAAAAGACTAAATGTGAAATAACTTTTTATTCTAAAGATTCATAGAACATTTTGTTAAGGAAAAATAAGGATATAAAGGTAAATTGTATAATTCCAAAATGGTGGTCGACTAAAGTCTTTGACTTCGGTCTTATATATATATATATATGTATATATATATATATATATATATATATATATCAATTAATTAAAAAGCTCATTAATCATAATCATCACCTCTTCTTCTTCTTCTTCTTCTTCTTCTTCTTTTATTTTATTCGCATCAATGTAAACTTAAAGTGATCAGTTTTGACTGATATCTAATTGTCTGGAATTTCAGTCATTTTATCAATGCATAGGTTGAGCAATGATATTATTTATCCATCTATTTCTTTGTTGACTCTCACTTTCATTCGTTCGGGTGTGATTAGTTCATTCTTGTCTTTATTCCTTCATCTTCAACATTATTTAACAAAACAGACCCAATCGCTAACCATACTGGTAGCAGATAAGTGTCTTTACCAAATATAATTCTGAGTTACTTATGTCGCATAATGATAAGCAAGCAAGTCGACTAGCGCTGTAGAATACACCGATAACACCTCTGCAGAGGGGTAAGACTCCACGAACGAGTGCCCGGAGTATAACACTAACCCATCTGATGGTGAGGCTCCAGTCCTGGAGCTTTGGAAAATGTGGAGTACCTCTTCATTGCAATTACTCCGCGGCCCACTTTGACCCTGAGGGGTAGTACCTGTTAGGGTCAAATAGAACTATTTAATCATTAACTATACTTGAAACCATTCATCTGTGTACAAGCAGATGTTACATATAAACTATTCGCTTGCATATCTTGGCGGGGGTGTCCTCGTGGTGTAATGGTTGCAACGATAGACTGCGAAATCGTCGTAAGCGAGTTCGTACTCCAGTCGCGCTATTACGTTCACTTTCGGGCAAATACCCTGGGGAAATGTATGAACCCCCTTATCCTCCCAGTTATGGGTTAAATAGTACCACTACTGTTCTTCTAGGAGAATGGCTTTGGCATTAAATAACCTACAAGAGTTGATATGCCATTAAACAAAGATATCAAACCTTGCATGTTTGGTTGCTTGGTCATGTTTTATGGCATATCAAACTTGGTAATTTATTCAACACTAACTCCTGTTTTTACATATAAGGAATATATATGATTTGTAAACGAATATATTTCAGGCAGCGGGAATTTTAAATAAGATAGAGTTTATATGTTTGCACAGTTAAATCGTTTCAAGTCTTGTCATTTAATTTTAGTTTTCATATTCAAAATTATTCATTCGTTTGCACACAGTTAAATGTTTCCAAGTATAGAAAAAGATTAAATATTTCTATTTGGCCCATATATGAAAGACTAACGGGTAGAATATAACTGATTTAGACTGAACCTCACAGTAAAGCTAATGATGGGGTATTCAACATTCTTCAAAGCTACAGGAGTGGAACATCAGCATCATACCGTTTAGTGTCATGTACAGGACAATCGTAGAATGTATTCATTTACAAATTATATATTCACACACACACACACACATATATATATATATATATATATATATATATATATATTATATTATATTATATATATATACCTAAAAGAGACAGAAAAGCCCTCCACACAGGTTTTACCTAAGAGACCTTCAGGATAATTCTGACTTAAGTGGGCTGGCTTAAACGATATTTGTAATTAAAGTGCCCCCCAGAAAGAATTTAAAAAAATGAAGAATAAATGATATTAAAAAGGTGAAAATGAAATAATATATACATATATATATATATATATATATATATATATATATATGCCTAATGAGTAGAGTGTTCGCCAATGGTCCGGGAGACCAGGGTTCAATACCAGGTCGTCTTACCAAAGACTCAAAAAAATGGTACCTGATGCTGCCTTGCTCAACACTCAGCATTATCAGATAAAGATCAAGAGTAAAGTTAAGCAATTCAGGGAATGGAGTGATAACCTCTCCTACACCTTGGTGTAGTAGCTAGTGAAAAGGAAGCCTACGGGTCGCCCACGAGTTAAGTCGGCAACTTTACTTTTATATATATATATATATATATATATATATATATATATATATATATATATATATACGGGATTTGACATGATCCACAAAGGTTGATATATCGTTAAACAAAACCAAAGCGAACCAAACTAGACTAGACAAGTTGGCCATTCTCACTAATTTTCCTTGTACTTTTGCTTTTCTGCTAAACTAAACTAAGATCAGTAAATGACCATCGTTTACTATTTTTATATAATTTTATGAAGTTTATATCGTTGTATCATAAATTTCAGGCTTTTATTGGAAAACTTGTCTTATTTGTTGTGCATGGTAAGCATATCAAAAGAAATACGATGCCACTGATTTCTGACATCAAAAGACGATTTTTATTTCTTTTATGAAAAAAGAAAGTGAGAATTTTTTTTACTTTTCATAGATGTTTTATTGATTATAACTCATGAAAAATCAGACAATTAGTATCACTCAACAAAAATGGACGGTTGAAATGGTAGTCGCAGTGGTGTAATTGCTAAAGTTCTCGACTGTGTCCTCGAAGTAAGCGAGTTCTAACTCCAGTCACGCCATTATGTTCACAGACTAATACCCTTAGAAAAGACATGAAATGGCTTAAACAGAATCATTACTGTTCTTTTAACCAGCTCTAGTGGTTAGAATATTTACCAATGGCCCCGGAGACCTGGGATCAATCCCAGGTCGAGTCATACCAGAGACTTAAAAATGGTACCTCCTTGCTTAACACTCAGCATTATAAGATCCGTATCAAGGGTAAAGTGGAGAAATCCAGGGGAAGTAGTAGCGCCCTCCTTTACACCTTGGTATAGTAGCTATTGAAAAGGGAGCCTTCGGGTCACCCTCGACTAAAGGAAGACAACTTTATTTACTTTTTACTTACTGTTCTTTTACAAGGATGTCTTTGACATTAAATTATTCAGGAAGGTTATTATGCCATTAAACAAAGTAAAACTAACCTAATGGTTTAAGGAATTCGTCTCCAGTCGCACCCAGACGGATTTTAGGAATTCGTGAACAGTCGCATTCGATGTGGTTTTAGGAATTCATCTGAAGTCGCACCCAGTACGATTTTAATAATTCGTATACTGTCGCATTTAGCACGGTTTTATGAATTTCGCTATTGCCAGACAATCGTTATTTGTCTCTAGTCTAGTTTTAGAATTCGACAATAGTCGAACATGGCACGGTATATTGATTTCGACTTTAATCACCTTGTACAACTATGAATGGGGTTAATAAGGTTAACTGTTATGACTGTTTCTGTGGCATACAAAACAGTAACATATAAAAGTTCAATCATCTGTAAGATTTATTCAATTATTTTAGTTTCAGTTGTCTAAATTTCTGTGACGAAGCTTGTTGATTTTTATCATTAAGGTTCCCGAGTTCGATAAACACCTGAAGAAGGCCGGAGGGCATATCGGCCGAAACGTTGTGGAAATAACAATAAAGATGAAGACAATAGTCCGAAAAACCTTAATGATAAAAATATTTTAGTTTCATATGATCCATGTGAATATCTACTTTTTGGAGAATGATTTTCTTTAAAAATATAAAAACGCAGGATAGCTATTGACAATTTTACATGTGTCATTTAAGAAAGTCTTCCAGAAGTTGGATAGATTTTGTCTGTTTTTTTTTTTTATTTAATGGCATATCACACGTGGTAGGTTATTTAATGCCAAAGCCATCCTTGTAGAAGAAACATAATGGTCCGATTAAGCGCATATCTTTAGGGATAAGGAGGTTCCTACCTTTCCCCAGGATATTAATTTGAAAATAAACGAAAACTGCAATCTAGGCTCGAACTCACCTACTATGAGGTCGTAGTCAAGCACGTTAACCCACACACCACGGGGATTCTGCAATGTGGAATCAAGACAGAATGGCTAAATATATAAAAAATTAAAATAAAAAATAAGATTAAAAATTTGAAGAACGAAAAAGAAAAAAAGGGGGAAAGAGGAAAAAAATCAGGGTGAAATAAAATAAAACAGGAGGAAAAAAAGGTTGAAGAAGAAAACGTTGAAATAATTCAGTGACCGAGAAGGCGGGAGAAAATCGACGGAGGTCGACCAACCAATTTGTCGAGGATAATGTGAATTCTGTATCACCTGTCTGCTGTCACCCGGCTAAGATGCGGTAGACCCACATGAGATATAAATAGTTTTTGACACCTACTGAAAAGATTTCCCCGTCCCAAATAAAACCCAGGGTCTCGATTAAGTCAAAAGTATGACTATCAGTTTCAGTTTAGGGACGCGCGCGCTCACACTCACACACACACACACACACACACACACACATATATATATATATATATATATATATATATAGGGTTGTCCAAAAGTAACTAGACAGTAGGTGGAATATGTTTGTCGTTTATATCATATTATTATTATTATTATTATTATTATTATTATTATTATACCTTATGTTCCACATCAGCGTGAGCTGATGGTTTTTCACTGGAGTTTGAGTGACAGCAAGTCTCCTCAAGTCTCCAGGACTCTTCTCAGTATTCAGGCCGATCTTATTAATGTTGTAGTTTGGATGGTCTCCCCTTGTCCTCCAACTTCCAAGTCCTCCAGTCCCTTTAGTAATCCTTTGGTGATTGTACCAAGAGCACCAATTACAATTTGTATGAATGTGACTTTCAGATTTCTTAGTTTCTTCAACTCCCTAGCAAAGTCGAGCGACTTATCCTTCTTTTTACTTGCTTTCAATTTTACTCTGGGGTCATCCGGAACAGCAAAGTCCACAATTTACAATATGTCTTTTTTGGTTGATTTATTTATATTGTTAATCTTTTATATTGCCCAGTCAGCAGGGGCTGTAGTATACACTGACTGCACCTCTGCAGAGGGGTAAGACACCCCCTAACGAGTATCCTGGATATGACACTAAAAAATCTGATGGGACTATTTACCAACCCCTCCGCTCGGGCAGGATATGACACAAGGTCAATTTTTAAGCGGAGTTTAACAGGTTTGAATTCAGAGTTTTCCTTCTCCTAGACTAGTTGCATAACCAAGGCTGAAGAACCTAGTCTGTCCTACTATTTACCCATAGCTGGAGGGAGAATAATTGGATTCATACCTTCCCCAAGGGTATTAGTGCTATGTGAAATGCAATCAGTCTCGTCCAGGATTTGAACTCGTGTCGCCGTGTCCATTTCTTACGACGATAACGACTACACCACGGTGATGGTGAGGTTCCAGCAGTGCTGGAGCTTTGGGGAATCCGGTGTACCCTTCATTGCCATCGCTCCCATGTCCACTCTGGCCCGGAGTGGTAGCACCTGATAGGGCTCTATCTATGGGTTAAATAGAACTAACAGCATACTTATGCTGAAATGAATTGTTTGAGTAAACTGAATAGCTTCAAATAGAAATGTTTTTGACAATTAAACCGTACTTACATTTAAATTGCGTGCTTATGCTTAACTGAAGTATTTCAATTAGAACTGTTTTTCGACATTAAAACTGTATGTACACTTAAACTGAATTGTTACATATAACTACTTGAATAGTTTGAAATGGAAATGTTTTTGACAATCAAACTGTGTACTTATGCTAAACTAAATTGTTTTTAAATAGAACAGATTATTTACATAGAAATGGATTTGGCGTTAAATAACCTACAAAGGTTGATATGTCATAAAACCCAACAAACCAAACCTAATCTTTTATAATATTACTATTGTGTTCATTATAACATTGTTATTTGGTCTGCATTATTTTAAATCAAAAAACTAAATTTATTTAAATCTAACCTGTTTCTTTTTTTCCTTCTTTAAGTCACCAGGCATAACCCTAAAGAACTTTTTTCTTTTGGGGATCACTCTAGGACAATGTTTCAAGTCGAAAACCAAGAATGTTGGCGATTTGAAAAATTACATCAGAGATGCATTTCAAGAAATAAATGAACCAAGAATGTTGGCGATTTGAAAAATTACATCAGAGATGCATTTCAAAAAATAAATGAACCAAGAATGTTGGCGATTTGAAAAATTACATCAGAGATGCATTTCAAGAAACAAATGAACCAAGAATGATGGCGATTTGAAAAATTACATCAGAAATGCATTTCAAGAAACAAATGAACCAAGAATGTTGGCGATTTGAAAAATTACATCAGAGATGCATTTCAAAAAATAAATGAACCAAGAATGTTGGCGATTTGAAAAATTACATCAGAGATGCATTTCAAGAAATAAATGAACCAAGAATGTTGGCGATTTGAAAAATTACATCAGAAATGCATTTCAAAAAATAAATGAACCAAGAATGTTGGCGATTTGAAAAATTACATCAGAAATGCATTTCAAAAAATAAATGAACCAAGAATGTTGGCGATTTGAAAAATTACATCAGAGATGCATTTCAAGAAACAAATGAACCAAGAATGTTGGCGATTTGAAAAATTACATCAGATATGCATTTCAAAAAATAAATGAACCAAGAATGTTGGCGATTTGAAAAATTACATCAGAGATGCATTTTAAGAAATAAATGAACTTAGAGACTTGTATAAAAATGTTTGCTGAAGTGTGACGAGTAGACTTCAGAGCTGAGTAAATTGTGATGGACAGCAGTTCGAGCACCTGCGTTGATAAATTTTTGTGCTTTTGTATTATTGTCGACAATAGAATTTAACTGTCAATGTAATAATTGGATTAGCAAATGTAATTGCATACGTAAACTCAAAAAATGTTATGACTTACTGTCCACCTATTTTTGGAACCCCTGTAAATGTATATATATATATATATATATATCCCAAATCGTGCTGATAGCACAGTTCCCTAGCTCTTTCCCGCCTCTCTCTCTCTCTTTCCATCCATTACTGTCATTCATCACTCCTGGCAAATTTTCTAGACTATACCCAGTGTCCGAAAGGAGCTAATGTACGTTGGTCCTTACAGGTCGGCCAACACTCGTGTGTCCATATTCAGGAGTCCATAGGAGAACATCACTTATGAATTCTTTCTTACTTTTCCACTGGGGCCCAACATGTCTTGTCCGTCTTATTTGGACAATTTTAAATGATAGGGTGTAAGTGACAGTACAGCTATTGTTTTGTGGGGTGCTGCTTCCAGGATTTGTTCAAAACAGCACGTAGTATTATTGTGTAGTTGCCCAGTCCTGCTGGGGCGGTAAAATCCATCAGCTGCTTCTCTGCCGATACCCCCAAAAATCGAGTCTCCTGATTACGACAATAAACAATCTGATGGTGAAGTTCCAGTAATGCTGGAGCTTTGGGGAATGTGGAGTACTCCTTCATTGCCATCGCTTCCAGGTTTAATCTGGCCTGGTATGCTTACACCTGACAGAGTCCTATCTATGGGTCAAATAGAACTAAGCTGTGTACTTATGCTAAACTGAATTGTTTGAAATAGAACTGTTTTTATATTTAACTGTTTGTAAACAATAACTATACTTATACTAAACTGAATTGTTTGAAATTTAATTCGGCGGTAAATCACCCGAAAAGGGTTAATATGCCGTAAAATAAAGCCAGCAAGCAAGCAACCAACAATTATAGCGTAGTTTTTACCTAGCTTTGTCTCCATGCATTTATGTCCTGGTGGTGCATGCATTCGGTAGTATTGACACACCTATAACTTTGGAGATATCCCGTCTTATTTTATCAAAGAGATCAGATTTCCATGTGATCGATTACCTGCCAATGGCAGTCCATGTCTATGTGTATGATGATATCACTTTCTGTAGATGAGATATTGCAGCCGATGTATGTGTACTGGACAACAAATTTCAGATACAAAAACGTACATTTGTATAAAAAAAATATTCGTACGTATACATCTTGTTTACTGGACCACTGGTCTAATGAGCAGAGTGTTCACCAATTGCCCGGGAGACACGGGTTCAATCCAAGGTCGAGTCATACCAAAGATTAAAAAAATGGTACTTGATGCTGCCTTGCTTAACACTCAGCATTGTAAGGTACGGATCTGGGGTAAAGTTTGGTTGGTTGGTTAGATTTAATGACATATCAACCTTTATAGGTTATTTAATGCCAGAGCCTTTTTACACGTATATCATATATATGATTTGTCAACGCATATTTTTAGTTTGGTGATGGTTGGGTTTTATGACAATTTCTTAAAGGTCATTGAGTGTCAAATTCTGATATGTATGTATATATATATATATATATATATATATATATATAAATGAATATTAATTGTAAATAAATAGTCCGGAATTAGTGTTTTAAAATAGGTCAAAAATTTTTGTTGGTATAAACTTGATGGACGAAGGTGTTGGTAACATAGTCTATATCTCTAATAGGAGGCCAATTGTTTTTAAGAAGTTAATTATGTTTTTGAGAGCAATTTTTTAAAAAATAGTTCCTTCATGCTGTTGGCCTTATAAAACTTTTTCGTGGTGTGGTTGAGTTTTGTGCATTCTATCAAAATGTGCTTGATTGAATATTGGTTTCCACATGAACATTTTGGGAGAGGTTCTTCATTAAGAATGAAGGAGCGAGTCAGTCGAGTGTGTCCAATGCTTACTCGAGTCAGGGTAGTTTCTTCTCTTCTGGTATTATTAGGATCCAGCTTCCTTTCTTTTAAAATTGGTTGTATTTGAAAAAGTGGAGCAGTCCAGGAAATGGAGTAACGCTCTTCCCTATACCTAGGTGTAGTAGCTATTAAAAAGGAGCCTTCGAGTCCCCCTCGACTAAAGTCACCTACTTTACCATATAACATGTTTATATACATACATCTTGAAAGAGGCTGCTTGCATTTCTAATAAAACTTATACCCTTGGGAAAGGTAAGAATCCAACTATCTTCTCTCTTGGTATAGGTATGGGAAAATAATATTATCACGTTGGTAGAATTTACCCTATGTTATTTTGAAATAATAAAAGCAAGGTAACTTACAGCCGTTAATAATTCGTTGATTAGTAAAAGACCAAGTGTAAATATACATTTTAATGTTGAAAAGAAATCAGATAACACCGGATAAATTCTACCAATATGATTATATTAATTTCTCTATTCGATTTTTAAAATCAATTCTCTTTTTATTTTTATTTTTTTATTTTATTTTATTTTATTTTTTTTGTCGCTGCTTCCCACCAGACATGACTTGACACATGGTCAAAAGCCCGAAGGCCGATTAAAGTGGGGATAAAGGGGAGGGGAAGGTCGGGAACGAGCCGAGACTCGAACACTGCTGGTCTATGCTGCTCATCGGCTCACTTAGTGCAATGTGAGCCTGATGAGGCAAGCAGTTTCACGAACCCAAATCTGGGTCCGGGCACGTATGCCAAATCAATTCTCTTTTTAGGTTAATTTCATATGCGACCATGGATGGATTATCCTTTTTTTGTTGCTTACATTTTTTTTTTGCCTGTTAGATATCCACCTGGTAATGTAATGTGAGGCGCCATATTTACTAGTTTGACGTGTCTAAATTGATTGTATAAGATAGGAATGCATGATATCATACACCCATCTGCCAAAACCCCCTAAGAAATAACAACTCAAAAAATAAGAATATAAATGTACAATGAACGTTATTCCCTAACCTTCAGACATAATATAACCCTAGACATGATGACAAACCAATAAATTTATCACCTCTTTCGCGCCCTAAAAACTATGCAGCCAGCTGCTGTATTCTGCTAGGAATATTTGATATATCTGGGTCATTCTTCGTACGTTCTACTTGCATATTTTATTTGAAGTTTGAATTTTTTTTTTTTTTTTTTGATACGTGAAACTTTTAGTCATGAGACTAACATCATGGTAAGAAAACAATTTATACATTTCAGGTTTTATCCTACTCTATAAGCTAATATTTGAGCACTTTTCTGATTTGGGTGAATAACGCTTTCATAAAGATTTTTTAATTCCGATATATATATATATATATATATATATATATATATATATATATATATATATATATATATATGTGTGTGTGTGCGTGTGTGTGTGTGTGTGTGTGTATTAATTATTGAGTCATTATTCTTCCAATTCATCGGCAACAATTACACTGTCACCCCTAACTCCTTATGGCATGCTGACAGATTGTCAGCCCAGTGGGATAAGCAAGTAACGAGTGAGTACGGATTAATTTGTTAGAGGCTGATGACACTTTGCCCAACGGGTAAGTGTGTAAGTGGGGTTATTAGATCATTAAAGTTGAGATTCCTTTTCACTTTTTATTTTTGGGTGAATAATATATCTACCTTACTATTATGAGATTTATAAAAAAAAGTTATGTTTTGCACAATATTAGGGAAATCATAGAAGTTTCTCTGAAGCTTCAAATCGCTTGTGCATCTAAAGCTATCCAATTTTTGTATGTTTATATGTTACATTGACAATAATAAACGTTCCATCGTTGCACGAATTTTCTTAAGGGAAAATATCCAGGAAAAAGGAGAGCATTTTACTCTGAGAGCATAAAACAACTTACAAATCGATTTCGAATTCCATAATTATAGTACAGGTTCTGCATTTGAAATCCCTTCGACTGAATTCCAAGTTCTGTATGTTTTGCAACGAAATAATTGACTGAGACAAATGAGAGACAAAAGGATGCTATATATATATATATATATATATATATATATATATATATATATATATATATATATACATATATACTCCTGTAGGCGGATTTTAGAATATACCTACCTCATCACCAGCAGAAGAATAAGAGTCCCTTCTCCAAAGAGGTGTCCTAATGATGATACTAAATTTCATCTGGCTGTGAGGCTCCAGTTCTGGATATCAGGCTTGGTTTAGTTTGGTTTTATGGCGCATTAACCGTTGTAGATTATTTTTTGCCAAATCCATTTTTATACATATTAACAAACAATTTAGCATAGCATAAGTACAGTTTTTTGTTTGCACGCAATTAAATTTAAAAACTGCTCTATTTCTTGCTATTCAGTTTAGCCTAAGTACACAGTTTAGTTCTATTTAACACATATCAGGTACTACCACTGAGCCCGTGGTGTAATGGTTATCGTCGGCGATACGAGTTCAATTCCTGGGCAAGATTGATTGCATTTTCACATAGCACTAATACCCTTGGGAAAGGTATGAATCCAATTATTCCCCCTCCAGCTATGGATAAATAGTAGGGCAGACTAGGTTCTTCTGCCTTTGTGAGGCAACTAGTCTAGGAGAAGGAAAACTCTGAATTCAAACCTGTTAAACTCCGCTTAAAAAGCTGACCTTGTGTCATATCCTGCCCGAGCGGAGGGGTTGGGTAAATAGGATATCAGGTACTGCCACTTTGGGCAAGAGTGGACCAGGCAACAATGGCAATGAAGGAGTACTCAACATTCCCCAAAGCTCCAGCATTACTGGAGTATTACAATCAGATTGTTTAGTGTGTTACCCCTCAGCTGTTAAGTGTGTTACCCCACTGCCGAATTGCAGTCAGTGTATTGTGCTGCCCCAGTCGACTGGGCCATGGAGATTAAGGGAGCGTAGAATACACCTTTATAACTATTTCAAGCACGTACATTCTGACCCGGAGTTGTAGAAGCTCTCAGAGTTCCATCTATAATTCGAATTGTTGTATCTGCAATATTGAGTATTAGATAAGAATACTTGATATCATATAACTGTGTAAAGTAAACAAACTCTTTAAAAAAAACTACACAAAATTGTTAATATAACGAAACTTTTTATTATCTTTGAGTTAAAGGCAAATCGACACAAGGAGAGTGATACACAATCTTTCTATGCTGACTTTTCCATCTGCCCCCCCCCACGACGCACGGCACCCCGCTGCAAACTACTGGTCTGATCTCGGTGAGCCCCGAAAGTCAACCGTCTTCTTCGGACGCTAAAACTCAACTCACTGACTTTTCTCAAATTCCCCAAATCCTCCGCACAAGCTTCCGGTGCATGACGTCATTCACATCCCCCGGTATTTGGGATTTTTATTTTGACATCTCCGAATGACACATCCTCCCCGCGCGCGCGTGAACACCTGCGCTCATGTTGCACCTAAATAACCCATGCGCTAAGTGAAATTTTCTCAGCCTAACTAAACTGAAAGGCAAGATATATAAAACAAAATCCCTCGGCCATTATATTACATAATTATCACATAGGAACATGTATCATACATCAAAATGAAGCTGGTCTTCTTTTGATCACATCCCTACTTCTTTACATAGTCACCGTCACAATAGCAGTTGTTACATAGCCATACATGAATATGTGAAAGAGACATAGAATGTTCATAATGTCCATAACGCACATAGGAATCCCGAAACACAAAAACACTTACGACTTCTTAGTTCAGGTAAGAAACTTTTTATTACCTTTGAGTTAAAAGGTTTTTCGACATAAGGAGAGAGATGCACAATCTTTCTATGCTGACTTTTCCATCAGCCCACCACCACGCGCGGCACCCCGCCGCTAGGCCTCGGCGAGCTCCGAAAGTCAACTTTCTTCTAACTGACGTTTCTCAAATCTCAGCCGACGCTTTCCGGTGCGTGACGTCACTCACATCTCCTGGTCACATTTCCTATCTGGGATTTTATTTTGACATCTGTGAATGACACGTCCTCTCCGCACGTGCGTGAACACCTGCGTTCATGTTGCACTTAACTAACCCATGCTCTAAGCGAAAGGTTCTCCTGCTAACTAAACCAAAAGGCAAGATATATAAAACGAAATCCCTCGGCCATTATATTACACAATGTTCCATCTTCAAATGAGAGCATGTATCCTTGTCTCATCAAATTCTGTTGACTGTCCATTGTGCCATTTCAGCACTGAAATTATCACGTCCTCATCATTAGCATAATGTTTGTCTCTTAAACCCTCTTTCATGGGGCAAAGGAGATGATAATCTGGTGGCGCTAAATCTAGTGAGTATGGAGGATACGGTAAAGTTATCCACCCGAATGACAATTCGCGTGGAGAGTTCGTCAGTTTAAAAGAAGTTGCTCTATCCATAACAAAGTAAAGTTGGCGACTGAAGTTGAGAGTGACTCCAAGGCTCCTTTTTTAATTGCTACTACACTCAGGTGTTGAGGAGGGCGCTACTCCATTCACGGGATTGCTCCACTTTACTCTTGATTCTCACCTTATAGTGCTGAGTGCTAAGCAAGGGACCATGATGTACCATTTTTTGAGTGTTTGGGATTGAACCCTGGTCTCTGGGACCATTTGCGAACTCTATACTCATTTGGCCAATGGCCTGGTTCAAAAATTTCTGAATCTCACCAAGATTTTAGATTTGTCGGAAGCCTCTCACCTTTGTCTTATTTTCTGCGCAGTTGAGGCCCAAACAGAATTCTGTATAAGTTTTTCTAGTTTTGTTAGATGTGATAGTGTTTTGCGACGACAAAAATTGTTATTGTCCTACCTTGTCCTGATCTTTGAGTGTGGACGCGCAGCTTCTTGCAAAAAGAGGTCATTATCAATTGGCAATTTGGGTCTCAGTCGTCAAATTTTTGCTTTGAGCCTCTTCAATGTCTCAATGTATACCTCAGAGTTTATTTTTTCTCCCATTGGAAATAAATCAACCAGAAACAGCAGTAAAAAACTGCACACAAAATACACACACACACACACACACACACACACACACAAAAATAAATATAATTATGAACGTACAAGAAACGTGTTTCTGTAATCTCAACACATAAAATAGCAGGTGAGGAGTAAAAAGCAATGGATCAAGCAATCATTCAATCAAAGTTTATTGGTCAATTTGTTACATGTTGACCTTAGACAGCCGGTTTGTAAACGGGATATGCACCTGTTTCCTAAGGTAAGCAAAGGACGGTGGAAATGAATCACGCAAATTGCGTCGGAAACATAATGTGTGGGAGTCCAAAAAGTATATAATTACGGAAGTTTTGTGAACCAAGTCGGTCAGTCAATCGGAGTCGGTAGTTAGCAGAGTAGATATGGCAGCCCCCAGGTTGGGAACCAGCTCTATATCAAACATCTGGTGAAAGAAGCAAAACTCTGAATATCCGCACGTGGTGTCAATCATCGAGGCTCGACCATCTTTCTCTAATACCATCAGCATTTCTCCTTTCGTAGTAATAAAGAAGTGTGTACATGTTTTCATAGACAAGTGTTGTAGTCACGTGCTTATCCACCGATATACTACAAATTTTAATTTTTTTTTTTTTTTTTTTTTTAGTTTGGGATAATTGACAAATATCAATTTTGGGACAAAACAATAAGATTTGCTTCTTGGTTTTTCTTTTTGAAGAAATGTAAAGAAATAAACAACAAACAAATGATTTAGGTTTTGTTTTTAATTTACCCTAAAGAAGAGAGTTTATATTTTTATAGACAAGGGTTGTTGTCACGTGCTTACCCACAGGTATACTAAACAGGTTGCTATTTTTTTTTGAGTTAGGGTTAACTGACAAAAATCAAAATGGGACAAAACTATAAGATTTACTTCTTTGTTTTTTTTCTTTCTGAAGATATGTAAAGAAATAAACAACAAACAAATGATTAAGGTTTTGTTTTTAATTTACCAGAATGAATTATTAAAAAGACGAGACCACAAAAATAAATAATCAAAAGTCCAATACATAAAACAGGAAGGAAAAAAAGTAAACACAATAAAAAGAAACCCTGAAGAAAAGAAACACCATTTGTTTGTTTTTTTTGTTTGTTTTTAATTGTTCAAATTCTCTTCCTTCATTTTTTGGTCTTTTTATCTTATTTATATAATTTTTTAAAGATATTTTGTTGAAAATATCCAAGTTATTTTTTCTTTCGGTTTTCTTCTTGATAATTGTATTGATAAATCATTTTTATTTTGTTTTATTGGTTTTATAGAAACATAATTAATTATTTTCTTTTTTGGTTTTCGAGTTTTGATTTGACTGCGTTTAACTTTTACTAATGTTTTTTTCCTGGCTTTGATCTATGAATTTTGCCGAAAAGTCTTGTTTTTTGAAAATATAATCATCCTGTAATCATAGTCTCATGTGAACCTTCATTTTGTCTTGTAGATTGGTTAGCCATTTGCAATGTTTTGGAGAGCATTTGAAATAAGGTAAAGCAATAAAGTGTACGCTGAATGTTTCTCAGTTCACAATTTGGAGTGAGTATCTCTCTCTCTCTCTCTCTCTATATATATATATATATATATATATATTGACTATCTCTACCTCTCTTTCCTTCCTTTGATTATCCCTCCTATCTGGTTGCAATGCATTTTATTTTTCTAATGGGATCTGATGTAGTCCTGTTAAAAATTATTTTAGAGTCTTTGATTCATACCAAATCTTTTAATAGGGTGGAAATAAATTTATTATCCTAATTTGTCCGAATATTGTTTTTTTTTCTTGAAATGATATATATATATATATATATATATATATATATTTTCAACTTTGCCAACATTATGTTGATTTATTTCAACTTACTCAAACATCGATAATTATTTTCCTTTTCTTCCCGCTTCTCCCCTTTTTCCCCTTCTTTCTTCTTTCTTCCATCTTCCCCTCATTTCTTCTTTCATCCTTCACTCTCCACATATACAAACCGCCATTTTAAAGACGCTATGTTTCTCCTTATCTGCTTTTTTTTTAATCACGTTTCAGGACATAACCTTTTCGAATATTTTTCTGTATTCGTTTCAGACCATTATTCTAAATTCATAATTCTCACCCCGAAGATGACAAAAACACTTTCTACCTGAAATTTTCATAATGATGAAACGCGTTTGTGGAACTAATTAATTGATAAATCTTTTCTCATCCATTATATTTTATATTTCTCATCCATTGTATTTTTCTTTCCGATTTCTATATTCAAAATATCTGTCTGATTAAACATCATACCTTACTCATATATTCATATATACACGAAAGTTCTTCAAAAAGTTCTGAAACTCATCAAAATTTTTGATTTATCAGAAGTCACTTTTGTCATTATTTCTGTGCAAGTGAGGCCCAAACAGAAATCTTTATTAGTTTTTCTAGTTTTGTAAAAAGTGATGGTATATTGCCACAATGAAAATGTTCAGCTATGGCTCCTATTTCTGGCAGAGGCCTATATGTAATATAAAGAAATATTAAGAAGTCTCTTTAAATGTTAATCATATAAGAGTCTTTTTTTCACTTTTACTGTTTGTTTTTTTTTTACTTTGTCTTTGATTATTCAGAATTTTGGTACTCTTGAAAAAATAAATTAAGATCTAAATTCGACAATTAATTCTTAGAACCAATTGATGAGTTGAACACTCTCACAAACAGACACACACGCACGGATGCCCACACAAACACACAGATACTCATATAAATATATATATATATATATATGGATGGATGTATGGTTATTAATAATCATCATTAAAATTTAATGCTAAAAGCATTTGGAATCCGTAGAATCTTTCCAGTGCTCAACGCACAAAAAGATACAGAGCAATATCACATTATATTTATAGTATAAAATTAGGTAATTATCATAAAAATTATCATATCTCATATGTATATATATATAAGTAAAAACTGATATATATATATATATATATATATATCAGTTTTTACTTATGTATATATATATATATATATATATATATATGAGATATGATAATGAAAGACGATAATAACTCATGATTTACAGTTTCAAGCTGCGACAGGAGGGAGCATGTAAATAGTCATCTGACGAGACGGAGAATATAGCAATAATATTCTCCGCCGAAATAAATTTATTATGACGACTTAACCGAGTTTGAGTCTCCATTAAATTGTACTATATACGCTCTGAATGTGAATTTTGTTATACCCTAGAGAATAAATAGGGAACTAACAATTGCCATACATTGAGCACTCTCATAGATTTATATGATTACCCTCATATATACTGTATAAAGATTAATCCACACCCACTGTACTTGGACACTGACTGGATATTTCAAATATATATATATATATATATATATATATATATATATAAGTAAATAATAGAGATGTATCCGACAATATGAACAAAATAGAAAAACAAAATAATCCAAAAGTGATGAATTTATTATGAAGGAAAATCAATGTCAAAACGTTTCGGTTTTAGTAAACCTTCATCAGATGAAACAAACATCCATCGTTGTTCTAGCAATGATTGTTTCACCATCTTAAAATCCTGATGAAGGTCTACTAAAACCGAGACGTTTTAACGTTGACTTTCCTTCATAATGAATTCATCACTTTTGGATTACTTTGTTTTTCTTATCTCCCTCTGTCTCTCTCTCTCTCTCTCTCTCTCTGCCTTTCTCTCTCTCTCTCTCTCTATATATATATATATAAACATATTTTGTTGAATACCGCGCATTGTTTCTTTATGTAAATCTTCAAGAGATGTTCGAGTTTTCTTACTATACTTCTTATCTTTTGGTCAAGACGATGAGGAAAGTACCTATACTAGCACAAGCGCATTCAACCATTATATATATATATATATATAATGGGGGTTGAGCACTCTGGTGAAGGAATTTTCAGCCGCCGCTCGCATAATGTAAAGCTCTTCGAAAGAATTGAGCACTCTGGTAGCCGATAGGGTAAAAAATGTAAAACAAACGCCTGCTGCTGTTGCTACATAAGTACCTTAACAATTCCCTTAGCCAAACGTGGTACGCTTGTTGGCCGAGCGGTCTGAGATTTAGTCTAACGTAAAGTTGGATGGGTTTCGATCCCGGCTTCGAGCGTCCTACGTGTCTAGCCACACTGAAGAGTTCTGATAGAACGTAACAGTCTGTCTGTGGATGACAATATATATATATATATATATATATATATATATATATATATATAAGACATTATGGAAACTCAGAGTGGCATAAATGGCAACAAAACTGGCATCATCAGAATGCAAGTGATTTTATTAGCAAAAACAAATCTGCATTGTAAGACAAGCGTAGTAATTCATGTACAGCTTCTGATCGCCTAATTTAAAGTTATAACTCTACAATTCAATTTTTTTTTAAAATTTCGTATATTTCTTCGTTTTAGTATTCTGCATTCTATGATTATTAATTTCGTTGGGAACATGTCAGTCGGTTTTTCTACACATGCAAATCTGTTTAGGCAAACCGTTTTCTTTCTTCTTCATTCCCGTGGATCTCATTCTCAACACACACATACACACAAATACTTATATATATATATATATATATATATATATATATATATATATATATATATATATATGTCTCTGTTTCTGTCTTGGTTGTGTGTGTATGAACTTTGATATCAGTGCTGGCTCTTTTACTTCAATGACAGCTGGTAAACGGATTCCATTGAACGAATCTTGTGAGTTCTTGGCAGTGACATATCTATCTATCTATCTATCTATCTATGTGAAGGTGTATTCATATGTGTGTGTGTGTGTGTGTTAGGATTGCGTAGACAGAGAATCAGTGGTGATTGGAAGAAGTTCCTCGCCAATGCGTTCATCAAGCTAAGTTTGAGGAGAGAAACTGACAGCAGATAAGCACCGTTGATTCTGTTAGACCGTATACTGACAAACAAATATATATATATATATATATATATATATATATATATATATATATATATATATATATATATCAAAGCAGCAGGAAGAATTTATCTGATCGATATTTTAATCAGCTTTCTTTGCCAGAGAAAATGATGCTGAAGATATGGCTTCTTTAATTCTTTGACATAATATCTTTATTATCGTTCTTTTATCAATTTCTGCATTTTCAAGTCAAAATTTCATTGTCGTTATTTTCTTATATTTTATATATACACCGGTATTTCAATGTCTTTATTTTCTTGTATTCTGTATTCTAAGGAATTTAAAGGTGTTTATTCTTTTATACTCTATTTATTCTTTGGAATTTCTTGTTCTTCACTTTCTCTTACTCCATAGATTCTATGGAATTTCATGGTGTTTACTTCCTTACACCTATAAATTCTTCGGAATTTCAATGTCTTTATTTTCTTATACTTTATATCTTTTTTGTAATTTTAAATTTATTTTTAATACTCTATATCTTCTTTAGAATTTCATTTTAATTTTCTTATAGTCAATATATTCTTTGGAATTTCATGGTATTTACTTTTCAAAACTCTTTGAATTCCTCGGAATTTCATGGTATTTATTTTTAGAACTCTATGAATTCCTCGGAATTTAATGGTGTTTATTTTCTTATATTCTTTAAATTCTTTGGAATTTAATGGTGTTTATTTTCATGAATTCTTTAGAATTTTATATTCATTTTCTTTTACCTAATAACTTTTTCGGAATTTCATGGTGTTTATTTTCTTATATTCTATATTTTCTTCGGAATTTTAAAGTCTTCATTTTTTATAGTCAATTTCTTTTTTGAAATTTCATGGTGTTTATTTTCTTATATTCTATATTTTCTTCGGAATTTTAAAGTCTTTATTTTTTAAAGTCAATATCTTTTTTGAAATTTCATGGTGTTTATTTTCTTATATTCTATATTTTCTTCGGAATTTTAAAGTCCTTATTTTTTGTTATATATATCTTCTTCGGAATTATATCTTCTTCGCAAGTATGGCGACGCAGCTTTGATGTGTTTATCAAAAGAAAACCATGATATCTAGTTGATACTGGCCGTTGTACCAATTCATCACAGAGACATTTTTTCCGAAATAATTTACATCATGCAAAAAGTCTTTTTTGGTGGGGAGACTGCATCCGGTTTCGTTTGCTTTCTTTCATGCATATCAACTGTTGTGGGTTATTCAATGCTAAAACCATCCTTATTGAAGAACTGTGATATTACTCAATCCGTGGTTAGGGGATAAGGGAGATCATGCTTTTCCCAATGGTATTATTTCGGAAGTGAAGGCGCAACTAGAGTTCGAACTCGCTTACTCTATTGTCGCAATCTAGCACATTAACCAAAACGCCTTAGGGACCCCTCTTTTTGTTATACAGAGTGATTGAAAATTAACTCCTTACTTTAAAATACTTATAACTTGTTTCTTGTAAAAATTGTATTTAAGGAATTAATTAGAAGAATTTAAGAACAGGAAGTTACTTTTCTATCAGTCAGTAAAAATAATAGAACCATTTCTCAATTATATGAACATCTTGTGATACGGAATCTGAATATTGTTTTAAAAAGCATATGCATGGTTTTGTGAACGTTTTAAAATCATAAAAAACAATTTACTTTTTTTTTTCAAGGAAAGCCTTTTCAAGATGGATGCTTGTGGTCCGCGATCTTGTAATGCAGCAAGCTATCGAATTAAGTACGATCCTTTGTGCTAATAAATAGGTTTTTATGATTTTAAAATGTTCTAAATACCAAGCATATGCTTTTTAAAGCAATATTGAATTTTCTTAGTTTCTAATTTTGTCTCAGATAACTCGCTCGCGCGCGTCTGACTAGGTTGCATATTTTTCAAAGGCAATGAAAAGACCTAATCATTTACGTCAAATACAAACTGAAACTCTTCATTAAAACTTAATAAAAACTAGAATTCAGTTTTGTTTTTTTATAAAATTTGTATAAAATCTATTGCATATATGTTTGAAAATATATCAATAATATAATAAATTGATTAGGCGGGACAGTTGGACCTAATTTTTCAAATCATTATGCAATTTAGATATGCCATTACTCTGATAAACGTCATTTGTTTGTACCAATGATATATATTGCTCGTTAAACATGTGGAAATACGCACAGAAATTCAAATTTATCGATACAAATGGCATCTCAATTTTGTCAATAAACACATCAAAAGAACGACCTTATGGGTTTTAGAATTGTAATGAAATGTCTTTCTTTCTTTCTTTCTTTCTTTCTTTCTTTCTCCATACCATTTGATTGAGATTAACTTTGATTAATTTTCTTTCTTTCTTTCTTTCTTTTTCCATGCCATTTTTTTAGATTAACTTTGATTAATTTTCTTTCCTTCTTTCTTTCTTTCTTTCTTTCTTTTTCCATACCATTTTATTGAGATTAACTTTGGTTAATTTTCTTTCTTTCTTTCTTTCTTTCTTTCTTTCTTTCTTTCTTTCTTTCTTATTACATACCATTTGATTGAAATTAACTTTGATCAATTTTCTTTCTCTCTTTCTTTCTTTCTTTCTTTCTTTTTTTCTATCTTTCGTTCTTTCTTTTTCCATACTATTTTATTGAGATTAACTGGTTAATTTCTTTCTTTCTTTCGTTCTTTCTTTCTTTCTTTCTTTCTTTCTTTCTTATTCCATACCATTTTATTGAGATTAACTGGTTAATTTTCTTTCTTTCTTTCTTTCTTTCTTTCTTTCTTTCTTTCTTTCTTTAAACAGATGATACATACTCAGTCATTCCTCAAATTCTGACTTAACCCTCTAAGACCTTTGGCTTTATTCTCATCTGAAATCGCTGGTAAATCAATGTAAATTGGATTTGAGAAATATCTATGAGACAGCTGATAGATGATCTCAAAAGTGAACAATGCTGAGAGTTTTGAAAAGTGAAAGAGACACTAGAAGAAATGTACGAGGTTCCAAGACAATTATTTTAAGTTATCATTTTCCTATTTAAAAAAAAGATGTTTTGTTAATATTAAGTTGTTGGATAATTTTTAGACACACATTACACTCTTTAAAGATCGTTTTCCTTTCTTTCTGATTTTAAAGAACGTAGAAAAAATCTTACTGAGAATTTTTTAAGTCTAGAGATAAGGAAGGCCGTCAGTTTGACAAAAACATAAGTGGTTTGCTTGAATCTATGAAGGATGAATTTCGTGAGACATTAACAGGTCGTAATCAGAACAATCTTTTTTTTCTAAATCATTTTAAATGGTTTTAAATTCAGGCCGATGAAAGAAAACCCACTCATAAGGGTGAATATCAGTATATTCATTGATAGTTACCCAGATTTTTAAAGTATTGAAATTGGACAAAATCAAAGCATTAATACAAAGCTCCAGATAAACTTATTGGTTGTGAAATTACGAATTCTATCCCAGTCAAAGTCGAGTAATGAGTAAGTTACCGAAAAGGGTGAAACTGTCTTCAATTCATGAGATTGTGATATCAAATCTTTGAGATTGATTATAAATTGTTCTTTTTTCAAGACTATGTCTCAATATGATTGATGGTTGTATCAAATCAGAGTAAATTTAAGCTGTTTCTAAACTATATATTTCATTGTGATTGATGGTTGTAAAAATTTTTTAGAAAATTTTTATATTTCGAGACTTTGTTGATAGACACTTTGGTATTGAATTGTATTAGTTCAAAATTATCATCGCAACGAGATAAATTATTAAATCGTGATTAGTTTAAAATTATACATCCCTATTTTTCATCAAATCTCACATACTGTCACATTTTCTGTTTGAAACCATAATGTCTTATATTAGTTTCGATAACAATAACTGCGTATAGTTGTGCAGTAAGCCAGGTAAATAACTGATGAAAACTAATCGTATATCGGTTGAAACGATTTCATTCTATGTATGTATTTTCAAATATATATTGTTTGCTTTGAAAGGTTATTTCTTGCAATAACTGAATCTTTCTCTGGCTCTATGGCAAAAGAATTGACCTTCTTTTATTTTAAATATGATTTAAACCGGTCTTCATTTTAATGTTGTTTTTTGTGTAAATTGGAGGAATTTAAGGGGTAAAATTTCTGTAGAGTAACCCGTGCGTCATACTCAAAGCTGAATAATAACATCGCAACATAAGAGCATTGTTGTCCACTTCATAGCAGTGAGCAATCGCTTTGGTTTGGTTATTCGGCAACAGAGCCATGCTATGAGCTTGTCCCGGAGCGTACGTGTGACTGTGCGCATGAGTGTGATTGTGGGCATAGTTCGGTGAGTAGGCGAGGGCCTCCGCGTCGTTGACGACATCAGCAGCAGCGTTGTTTGCAGCAGCGGCTGCATTGGCAGCAGCGGCCATGGCCTCGGCGACATTGGAAGGGCAAAAAGGAGGGAAAAGGGCCAGGCCTGCGTTGTGAGCGCCAGCCGAAGTTGAGGAGAATGTGGGGACGGTTGAAGGAGATGAGGACGAAAGAGACGACGAGAAAGAAGGGCTAAAAGACGGGGAGGAGACCCGGGGGGTCACGAGGGTCGTGGCCGAGGTGGTCGGGGTGGCTGTAGAGCTTGCTGCTGCCGTAGTGGAAAATGTCGACGAACCAGCGGAGGCGTCGCCTTGTCAGGATGGTGATGGTGGGTCTATATGGCCTGGAGTGGAGAGAGGTGAGTGAGAACCAATGGGAGAAGAATCCAAATCTCGCTGACTTCCGCCCCCGCTGCCCAATCCAATTCCAACGCCTCCACTTGATGGTAAGTTAGTACTGCCCACTAACGGCGGGGATCTGCGTAGCCGCTCCTGGCCCAACTGGTGTGAGTGGGAGAGTTGTTGATTTTGCTGCTGTTGCTGCAATCTGAATAAATAAAAAAAAGAGTATTTTTAATTTAAAAAAACAGCAAACAAAAAATTGTAAATATTATGCGTGTAAATTGATATCTACGTTTTGGAGAACAAATAAGACTATGATCAAAAGTTACAAAATAAAAAATAAAAAAAGGAAGAACAAAGAGAGAAACAAATGTTTTTATTTTATTTCTCATTGAGAATACTCGTTTTGGTTCTCTAGCAAGGTCTAGATATTCATCTCTCTTTTAGCTTTATTTTATTTTTCCAGTGTGGTCCACCAGAAGGGCAAAGTCCACTATTCGGCATGTTCTCTTTTTTATTGACTTTCATAAGGTCGGGTCGTCTGGTCGAAATTAGGTGATCCGTTCTTTCTCAAAATTCCTGAGAAGTTTGTGAGTCTCATTCTCCAGGATGGATTTCGGGCTGTGTTTATAACACTTCTTCGTATGTTCAAGTAAAGATTTTTTGCACAATACTTACTAGTTGCTATATATATATATATATACAAACACACACACACACACACACACACACACACACACACATACACATATATACGTGGTGTAATGGCAATATATATATATATATATATATATACGTGGTGTAATGGTGTAATGGTTATCGTCGTAGGAAATGGACACGGCGACACGAGTTCAAATCCTGGACGAGACTGATTGGATTTCCCATAGCACTAATACCCTTGGGAAAGGTATGAATCCAATTGTTCTCCCTCCAGCTATGGGTAAATAGTAGGGCAGACTTGGTAATTCTGCCTTGGTGAGGCAACTAGTCTAGGAGAAAGAAAACTCTGAATTCAAACCTGTTAAACTTTGCTTAAAAAATGACCTTGTGTCATATCCTACCCGAGCGGAGGGGTTGGTATATATATATATATATATATATATATATGAACTCGTATTAACTTGTCCATTTTTTACGACGGTAACCATTACACCACAAACAACCCTCAATTACAACATTTATAAATGAGTCATTTAAAGTTATTTAATAAAACAATCATTCAAAGACATACTAACAATATACAAGATATCGTCAGGTAAACCATATGTTAAATAATATGCTTCATCTCTGACTCGGCATGAAAAAATAGAATAAAATGAAAATATCCAAATCTTGTGAGGTCACTAAACTCCATCAGGCATATCGACCACTCGGGGATATATAAAGGGTTTGGTTCGGAGTTCTGGGAATCCCCACAAAAAAAATGGCTTTTACGATTTTTTTTTACTTTTGTGGCTGAGTATATATATATATATATATATTTAAAAAATCCAGTCAGTGTCCAAGGACAGTAAGTGTGGATAATTATTTATATAGAATATATGAGGAAAATCATATAAATCTATTAGAGTGCTCAATGTATGGCTATTGTTAGTTCCCTATTTATTCACTGGGGTATAACAAAATTCACATTCAGAGCGTATATAGTACGATTTGATGGAGACTCAAACTCGGTTAAGTCGTCATAATAGATTTATTTCGAACTATAACTCCATATTTGCTACTCTGCGACGAGAGAGAAGCCTGTAAATAGTTATCTGACGAGACGGAGAATATAACAATAATATTCTCCGCCGAAATAAATTTATTATGACCACTTTACAGAGTTTGAGTCTCCATCAAATTGCACTATATATATAAATATATATATAGTGCAATTTGATGGAGACTCAAACTCTGTAAAGTGGTCATAATAAATTTATATATATATATATATATATATATATATATATATATATATACCTCTCTGCACGACTAGGATGCGACACAAGGTCAATTTTTAAGCAGAGTTTAACAGGTATGAATTCAGAATTTTCCT
This sequence comes from Sepioteuthis lessoniana, assembly GCA_963585895.1. Lineage (NCBI taxonomy): Eukaryota > Metazoa > Mollusca > Cephalopoda > Myopsida > Loliginidae > Sepioteuthis > Sepioteuthis lessoniana. The sequence continues at coordinate 58,954,120 of OY757940.1, forward strand.
TCTCCTATATCAGTTGCCTTACCCATAGGTAGAGACAGAAGAATTGGATCGATAACTTTCCCAATGGTATTGGCACTATGTGAAATCCAAACAGGATTTGAACCAGGGTCGCCCTGTCCATTTCATCCAATAGCGTCTCAACGAAAACACAATAATATTAGAACTTCAAAATGATAAGCAAAAACTACAAATTCTCGAGGCACTACATATTAGAAACAAACAACTCAAACTTTAAAGAATTAATTTTCAAACCAGTACTAATGTACTTAAATGCCTTTAGATACTGACACTATTTATAGAAACAAATTTAAAAGTAAACGCTACACACTGGCACGGTACAGACGCTCTTCTTACAAAGTAGTTATGTACGTACAAAAGTTACATCACTTTGGTAATAAATCCTCCCCTGATGATGGCCCAAAGCCAGGCAGAAAGTACTTGAGAAATAAATAATCATGGAAGATACATCAAACAATTCCCGCCGAATATAATAAAATCAATACGGCAATTCGAAAGGATTAACAAAAAAATATGTAGAAAAAAATGAGTTATGTTCAATGAAACATATATATATATATATATATATATATTGTTTGATCAATTCGCATTAATCGCGTGCCTGATGACCTCCACAATGTTGTCTCATGGGGTCAACGCAAGTTACGCCTTTTCTCAAAAACAGAGTTCCTCTCCTATTTGGTCCAACCGAGGCCAATTATTATCTTCTATTTCAGAATATTTAGCATAAATACAAGAATTCTTAATATTGCCAGCATGGGTGTGATTTTTATGGGGTCGTCTGTCAGATTTCTATCAATCAGAGATTTTGAGATCTTGTCATGTTAATTTGTAGTTTTTAACTTACATGAAGCTCAGGTTTCATGTGTCTCTCTAAGCATTTCTATATGGTATGTAAGGCTTTTTATTTCCAATTTTTTGCTTCAAGGTCAGACTTGCTATTCTTTTTATTTCAGAAAGTTTTTGCCAGGCTTTCTTTTGTTTTTTGTTTTTTTTTTTTTTTTTTTTTTTTTTTGTTTTGCTTGATTGGGTTTTATGGCATATTAATTTAATTAGATTATATAACCCAAAACCATTTTTATACGAATAGACAATTCTTTTTCAAACAATTCAGTTTAGTATAAGTATGGACCCCCACATATGGCTGGACAAAAACAGGACGACAGCTCGAACATATATTCAGCAGCTATGTGAGGATACGGGATGTAGCCCTGAAGACCTGCCAGAGGCGATGAACGAAAGGGAGAATTGGCAAGAGAGGGTCAGGGATATCCGTGCTAGCGGCACGACATGATGATGATGATGAGGATGATGATACGTTTTAATTATCAAAAACATCTCTATTTCAAGCTATTCAATTTAGTCAAACAGTTCTATTTCAAACAAATCTTTTTAGTGTAAGTACACTTTCAATATCAAAAGCTGTCCTCAGTTTAGTTCAATTTGACCTATAGATAGGGCCCTATCAGGTGCTACCACACAGGCCCAGAGAGGACCTGAGAGCAATGGCATTGAAGAGATACTCCGCATTCTCCAAAGCTCCAGCATTACTGGAACCTCACCATCAGATTGTTTAGTGTCTTCTCCAGGACACTCTTTGGTGGATCTCCTGAAATGTATTCGGAATATACTGCAGCCCCAACTAACTGGGCAAAGCTTTCTTAGGTTTGATAAATTTGGATTTCGTTATCGACAACGGTTAAAATCTAAATCATGAGTTCATAATGAACAGGGGAGATGTTGATTTCCAGTAGGATTTATTCACCAAAGCTTACGAGAAATTGAGCACTTGTTTGATTTACAAAGGAGCTTTTCAACGATTTGTTCACCTATATATAATAATTAACTTAAATCGCGAGTCGGAAATCTTCTACTAAAGTTTCACCTTATCGGATCATCAGGAAGTCTAACCCCGACTGATGCTAAAGGAGAAAACGCCGTTTTATATACACCAAAACCCCACCTAGCTTAAAATTTACATAACAAAAGAAACTAAAAAAAAAAAACAAAAAAAAACAACAACAACAAAAAACCTTACTTTTATTAAAAAAAAAAGCTCTCGTTATAAATACTCCGAAACCTATCCTTAATCATAGAGCAACCAGGCCCTTTCGTGTCTACAACTATTTAAAACCTCCGATCTTTGGTTTAACATATCCCTACTTTTACAAGATGCTATTGCCAATTTTTCCTCCATGCAAAGCAAACAACCCCTATCTCCAGACGTATATTTACGGCATTTCTTTATTACTTCCCATTTCATTATCGGATCTATCCCTTTGTTATTCTTGAGCTCCCACATATAACTAGATAACGTATTACTACGTAGTAACATAGTAAATATATATATATATATTGCTTTGTGATAACATTTTCAGTTTTTTTTACCAGGAATATTTAAATATTCGAATTATGAATAATTTAATTGTCCTAACAGAATTGTTCTTTACTCCGGATTTACTATATTAAAGAAACCTATATATATATATATATATATATATATATATATATATATATATATATATATATATATATGTATATATATATATTGTCATCCAAGGCAGACTATTTCGTTGTCTCACGAGTCTTTAGTCTGGTTAGACACACAGGATCCTTCAAGCTGGGATCGAAACCCGTCCAACTTTCTTTTAGGCTTAATATCTTATCGCTATATATATATATATATATATGGAATTACATTTCAGTCAGCTGTTTAAGAATATATAAAACTTTAATAAGTTTTTTTTACATAGAATATTGTACTCAAGCCTGAAATACATTATCTAAACGTTGAAGAGCTTACAGAAAAAAAAAAAAAGAAAAAAAAAAGAAAAAAAAAAAAGAAAAAGAAAGAAAATAGTAAAAAAAAATACAGTTATAGGAAGAGTTTAGAGAAATTATGATTAACTAATTTTTAAAAAAAGAAGAATGAGCGTTGATCTAACTGAAACTTTCAAAATGATTAATGGAATTTCTAATTATGATAGGCCTTTTTTAATATTTCTTTTCGAACTTGAAATATACTGTCAAGGAAGTTTTTTTAAATGTCTATAAGTTAATTGGACTTGTTTTTTTTAAAGAGAGTCATATTTTTCCGAAAAATTGCCGTATCAGATAAAAAACAGAAATAAGCAAAAAAAAAAAGCCTTGAGTTGGATAATTTCAGAAATAATGGCAAGAAAAACAATCTAAGAGAGTATTTTGACATATACATAGATATTGTATTACTACTATTCATGTTCTGAGTAAAGACGTTTTTTTTTCTTTTAATGGTTAGTAGTTGACCATAGTCAAGGGTAACCCGAAGGCTCCCTTTTCGATAGCTACTACACCAAGGTGTAGGGGAGGGCGCTACTCCTTCCCTGGATTGCTCTACTTTACCCTTGATCCGTACCTTATAATGCTGAATGTTAAGCAAGGAGGCATCAAGTACCATTTTTTGAGTCTTTGGTATGACTCGACCTGGGATGAGTTAATTGTAAGGATGAAAAATGCCCGCGGAGGCATTGCAAACAAATGAGAAAGATTGGGTTGATGATAAAGATGATAAATATGTGTGCTATGTGTTGAAGTCTTTACAACGCCTTTTCATTCACAATTTTATGAATACAATAAAACATAAAATCAATTGAGTTGGGTTAGAATCATAATCAAAAACATTTTTTCTCAGTAATTTTTTATGAAAAAGTTTTTAGAAAAACGTAATTTTTAAAATTCAGCCATACTCCACATCCTCATCATTAATTCATGCTGATAGCACAGGGTCCCTTGATTTGATCTCTCCCTCTCTCTCTCTCTCTCTATATATATATATATATGTACATATATATATATATATTTATTTATATCGTAATGGATGGTCCTTTAGACTGCATCCAGTGTCTGCATAGACACGATCTTGTGTAGGACTCCATAAGAGAACGTCGCTTAAAAATCCGTCCTTGTTTTTCCAGCAGTGCCCTGCATGTCTTCGTCTTACTTGAATGATTTGTGAGATGGAAGGTGAGTGGCTGTACACTTGCTGCCTGGTGAGGTGAAGCTGCTTCCAGGACGCAGACTACGTAGATAATCTAGCACTTCTCATAAATACGCTCGTGCAAACTGAATCCCTGGTGTATAACCCAGAGCAAGCTGAAAGAGGCATTAGCCTCTATGTGAACGCAAATACGATGTGCTTTATTTGATATATCCCAAAACTGTTATGAAGTGGTTATTTACTAAGCGATTTGCTCAGATGTGGTACAAGACCATATAAATGGAGCTACCAATTAGAATTGAACTCACTTGTGAAGGTTTGTTAGTCTAGCTGGCTAACCATTACACAACCAGAGGCGTTATAAAGTGATTATTATATATATACGAGGTGCATACGATAAGTTTCCAGACTTTTTTCGTATGGGCATTTAAAGTTGTCTTAGATTCTTGAAAATTCAGTATTTTATTGCTATACATCTTACGAGATGACTGACCAATTTTTATGATTTCAATTTCAAATCAACAGCTACTGCAGGAATATGAATAAACACGACTAAAGCCTGATTGTCACAGCTGGTGAATTTCAAAAATGCAATCTGACACTTTAGAAGAAAGATATTCAATAAAATTCTGTTTTAAACTTGGAAAAAATGCCACAGAAATGTATGGAAAGCTTCAGACTGCTTTTGGAGCATCTTGCATGAATCGAGCTTCAGTTTTTGAGTGGCATAAGAGATTCAAGGAAGGCAGGGACTCTGTGAGAATTGATGAGAGGTGTGGGTGGAGTAAGGAAATCAATACACCAGAGTTGATGGGTCAAAGGTTTACGGTTAGGGTTAGGGTAACTATGTTGGGGTTTTAAGGGAGTTTAGGAAGAGATTCCGTCGGAAGAGGCCTGCACTCTTCAAATCGGGTCAGTGACATTTCCAACAGGACAATGCACCAGTCCACAACTACATCCTTGTCACAGAATATTTAACCAAGATGGATATCAAGACAGTTCCTCAGCCTCCCAATAGTCCATATCTTGCTCTCTGTGACTTTTGGCTATTCCCTAAGCTCAGAGACTGTCATTATTAGACAATTGAGGAGATGAAAGAGGCTGTGATGAAGGTCATTGACACGCTCACACAAGAAGACTTCCATGGAGATTTCCAGAAGTTGTTGGAACGGTACAACAATTGCATTGTAGCCAGAGGAGATTAGTTCGAAGGGGACTACAGTTTCATGAGTGTGCTTTCAATAAAAGTGCCCATATGAAAAAAGGCTGCAACTTAATCAGGTTTGAGTTTTCTTATAATTGCTCTAAGTATATTGCTGTGAATGTGAATTTTGTTATATAGCTGTAAGGAATAAGTGATGTAATAATACATCGAGCACTCACATAGATTTACATGATATTCCTCGTATATACTATACAAGAATAATCCACAACCACTGTCTTCGGACGCTTACTGGATATTTCTAGTATATATATATATATATATAGAGAGAGAGAGAGATAGAGGGAGGCAGAGAGAGAAAGTGTGTGTATGTGTGTGTGTAAAGTGAGAGAGAAAGATATAGTTTATAGATTGATCATTAACACACTCGATGATATATATATATATATATATATATATATATATATATTAGATATATATAGTTAATTCCATGGAATTTAGTCTGCGACTCCTGGGTTTCATGGAGTTTTTACAAAACAGCAATCATATAGTTATCTGTGATTGTACGTACATAATGAAAGTAATGAAGGGGTTACAATTATTGTTAGTATTTTATTTACGATGGTGATTATAACTGAAGAGAAAAGTGTTGTCATTATAAAATTAAGGAAACAAATAACTATAGTATGTATGATATATATGCAACATTTAATCAATTTATTATTATATTCTAGCCCAAATGTCTTTCCTACATATAACAATAACACTGTACAATATTCCATAGTATATTGTAATACAATATATCCCTGCCCATTGATATCGATTGTGATTCTGGTCTACCATACTATACCCACTTAAATACGTTTACAAATCAAATCTTTATTTGTTTCCCTCAACATACAATAATGATGTTTTGTTCCTTTGTTATAATCCCCTACACATACAGAAATTGATGAAGAATCTTTCCCCACAATAATGTAGAAACAGAAGATACACTGACGACTTATAACATCCGGTAAAAACAACGCACTGCGCATGTACCTTCATATACACATGCACTATATACCACTCACACATACACACAATAATACGCAACTATAACCCACACAAACACACGCACAAACAATCACACACACACAAACACAGACACACACACACTCACACACACTTACAATCACACGTAAAGATTCTTTCAAAACCCCAACGGTTTTTGGTTGTATTTTTCGATTCATTTCATTTTGATGACTACCTGATGCTTTGTAAAACTCCATGAAAACCAGGGGTCACAGACCAAATTCCATGGCATTAAATATGTATATCTAATATGTGTTTATTTATTATAATTATATAATAACTAGATATTGAGCACTCTCCATATTATATTGCACTTGTTCGCCAAAACCCACAAAGAGATTTAGGGACAACCAATACTGTTATAATATATATATATATATATATATATATATATATATATATATATATATATATATATATATATATCTGAATGTGAATAACAATTGCTGAAACGGTTGAAAACATGTTGAAAATTTCAACCATCAGGTAGACCACTCTTTGCCATTTTTTTTCTTTAACATTTCCCTCTCAACCTTTGCCTCATTCCCTCTTTCCCCGCCTCTCCCCCTCTCGTGACCATTTATGCAAATAATTACACGCAGTCCATGTCACCCGATTCCGGGCTCACCTGTTAGGGTAGAATTTTTCAAAATACTCAGACGCATATGTTGAACTCGCTCTCCCTTCATCTTAAACACTTGCGCTGAAAATCCTTGCTCGGTGACTGCTTGCTATGTTAAACTGATTTGCTTACTTGTCCATCTCAAGTTCCATGATAAATTGGTTCAACTAAAGAATCCTTTTTTTCTTTTTTCTTTACGCAGTCCCTCTTTTTTCGCTTTTAATATTTTCTCCCTCTACATTTCGTTTTTTTTTACTAAACTCTGTCTATTCTGAAAGCTTAGGTGTTTCTTCTACTGTTAGTGAGGGTTAGTCTAGCTTGTGAGATTGATTCTTACAAGGTGCCTCATACTTCTGGCCTTGTGTAAAGCAAATCTAAACCGAGTAAATGAAGATTCGTGCATTCCCTACTGCAATGCGTTGCATGCTAGGCTAGCAGATCAATGATAGTAATTTTGATTCTCAATGGGTGACCGATACGTCTGGTCTTCTGGTGAGCCAAGCAAGAGGTAAATTTACTAAATGAAGTTGTACGCCTCTCATAGTGTAATGGTTTGAAATCTAGGCTAGCGTACCATTGATCGTAAGTTCCATTTTCACTGGTTGTCCTATGCTTCTAGCCACGTTTTGTATAGGAACTTGTGCCCATCTCGTAGTGACAGCAAATCTCCTAAGCCCATCTGGACTTTAGCAGATTTTAACATCCCAACGGGCCGTTAATAGTGAGTTCGATTTTCAGTCCGGGTCCCATAGTTTTGACGTGATGTAAAACTCAGCAAAGCTTTTTTATAACAGCAGAAAACTCCCATAGTCTAATGGTTAAAGATTTAGCCTAGCAAATCATTGACAGTGAATTCGATATTCACTGGGTGTCTCGTACTTCTAGCCTTGCGCAAAATCAAGCTTGGTTTAAATTTTCTTGGAGTGTAATAGCTAGCTAGACTTGCAGACCATTAATAGCTAGGTCGATTCTCACTAGGTGTCCCATACTTCTGGCTTTGTGAAAAAGGAAGTTAAGCTTAGGCACCGCTTGTAATCTAATGGTTCGTGAGTTAGTCAAGTTCATCAATGTCAGTGAATTCGATTCTCTCTGAGTGTCACATATTTCTGGATTAATGCATAAGTAAGTTAGGTTTAGTAGCTTCTTGTAGTATAATAGCGAACTAGTTTTGCAGACCATTGATTGTGAGTTTGATTCTCAATGAGTGTACGATAGTGACAATCTTGAAGTGTAATGGTTATCAAGCTAGTTTTGCTGACCATTCATAGAGAGTTTGATTCTTAATGAGTGCCCGAGGTTGTATGGCTCTCGTAGTGTTATGGTTAGTGAACTAGTTTAGTGAATCATTGATAGTGAATTTGATTCTTAATGGGTGTATTATAATTCTGGCATTGAACAAAAGAAAACTAAGTTTATTTAATGAAATTGCATGCCTCTTATGTTGTAATATTTTTTTTAGCTTGGCTCGCAGACCATTGTTAGTGAGGTCGAATCTCTAGGTGTTTCCTACTTCTGATCTTATCCTAAGCTAAGCTCAGTAAATGACAACTGATAACTCACGAGAGTCTCTCAAGAGTTCAATTCTTTTTTTTTGTGACTGATATATATATATATATATATATAATTCTTTTTGAATAGACATTGTCTTCTGAATAATTTTGACTGCTGATTTAACTTTCCTTTACCTTGCTTTTTTAAAAATCGAAATTCACAACGCTGAAATTTATTTCCAGAGACAATTTATCACTCTTAAGATGCTTGGAACATTTTTAGGCAATACGGTCTGATATTATTAAGTTTTCTTTCACTTTCCACGCAGGAAGCAAACCTGCAGCAAAAGAGGGGTTTAAAAATTCCATCTGAATTTCCTTTGAAAGGCACCTTGGGCGCCGACCAATTAACCATGCCCTTATCATTTTAAAGCAAGAGAACAGGTGCTGCCTGAGAGTAAGATCCTTGAAATTCAGCCATAAGCTATTTTTTCCTTCAGCCTCCACAGGCATGCTGAGATAAAATAAGCTATAAAACCTGAATATTTTCCAGTTAACTAGAATTCATGGTGTTACCTTGGGATTGTTTAACGTTTTATTGGCAAGATAAATTGGTTCATTTTGGGGAGTAAAATATCAAATAATCTATGATATAGTTGAAAACATTTACAGAGATGACCCAAAAATTTCTCGTCGAAATTGGGAAAAAACAGTGGTACCTGAGTGTTCAGATGAACGAATATTTAGCAAATAAAATCCAAAGTAAAATTACAGTAGCCAAAAAATAAAATAAAATCCAAAGTAAAAAAAAATATAATAAAATCCAAAGAAAAAAAAATAAATAAAATTCAAAGTAAAATTACAGTAGCCAAAAACAACAGTAGCAACATAAGTACAAACAGAAAAAAACAAAAACAAAAAAACCCAAAAAAAACCCCCAAAAAAACAAAGACAAAAACAAACAAACTAGGAAATAGAAATGCGAAGAAAAACAACTGTAAGAGTTTTCAAGCAACAAATTTGTGAAATTGAACACTACAAGACGTAGTCATGGTTACAAAACGGAAATTTCGACAGAAAAAAAAACGAAGTTCTTCTTAGAGCAGCACAAAACATCGCTTTAAGGACCAAATACGTTAAAGCAAAAATTGATTATACGCAACTGAATACCAAGTGAAATGATAATTTAAGTTTTTGGCTTAGATGTGGCACAAGGCCGAATGAATGGGACACCCAATGAGATTCGAACTCACTCGTGTAGGTCTGCTAGTCTGGCTTGCAAACAATTACATCACCGGAGGCGCCTCAGAATACCAAGTGAAGTCATTTACTAAAATTTTTGTTTAGAATTGGCACAAGGCTGAATAAATGAGACACCCAATGAAACTCGAACTCACTCGTGTAAGTCTGCTAGTCTGGTTTGCAAACAATTACACTACCGGAAGCGCCCCAGAATGCCAAGTGAAGTCATTTACTAAGACTAAGCCTTTTGCTTAGATGTGGCACAAGGCAGAATGAATAGGACCCCCAATGAGACTCAAACTCATTCGTGTAGGTTTGCTAGTCTGGCTTGCTAATCCTAATACTACCAGGGGCGTCCCAGAATACAAAATGAAGTCATTTACTAAGCCTTTTGCTTAGATGTGGCACAAAGTCGAATGAATGGGACACCCAAACCTACACTCACTCGTGTAGGTTTGCTAGTCTTGCTTGCTAACCATTACCCCACCGGAGACGCTCCAAGATACCAAGTGTAGGTTATCTGATTACTAAGACAAATCGATTAATCACATTGTACGGGAAATGAGCAAACAAGCACAGAGGGTGTACAAGACTGGATAAGAAAAGTGATCTACTGAGAATTGTGCAAAAGACGTAATTTTGATCATACTACCAAATTGTGAATGCACAAAGCAGAATCCATCGTAGAAAATGAGACTTAGAATTTTTTGGCATTTTGAGATACAAACGGATCAAACAGACTCAGTGCTAATTAACGAAAAAGAAAAAAAGAACTTGTCATATAGTGGATGTTGCCATCCTGCCAGACCACATGGTGAAAATCAAAGATAATGAAAAGATAGACAAATACTTGGCCCTTATAAGAAAACTGACAAATAATTGGACCTTATTAGAGAACTGACAAATACTTGGACCTTACTAGAGAACTGACAAATAATTGTACCTTATTAGAGAACTGACAAATACTTGGACCTTACTAGAGAATTGACAAATAATTGGACCTTACTAGAGAAATGACAAATACTTGGACCTTACTAGAGAACTGACAAATACTTGGACCTTACTAGAGAACTGACAAATAATTGGACCTTACTAGAGAAATGACAAATACTTGGACCTTACTAGAGAAATGACAAATACTTTAACCTTACTAGAGAAATGACAAATACTTGGACCTTAATAGAGAAATAACAAATAATTGGACCTTACAAGAGAAATGACAAATATTTTGACCTTACTCGAGAAATGACAAATAATTGGACCTTGCAAGAGAACTGATAAAAGTTTGATACAATTTGTAGTTAGTGGTCTTGGAATGGTCTCCAGAGGACTGCAAAGCCGACTGGAACAGGTGAAAACTTGAGGAAGAGCAGAGAGGATACAGAGCGTTGTTGCAATCGGCCAAAATACTTATAAGAGCTTTGGAGATCAGAAGAGTCTTGCCGTTACTCATTGTCGTTAAGTTTTTGCATTCACATGGACACATTCTAGATAATGCTGGTTTTATGATGAACAAAGTGTTATGAACCAATAAATAAAAAAGGGTGTTAAATTTTTAAATTTAGGGACATAACATTCTACTACAGACTTCTCCACATGGACGCGCCAGAATTAACTTACATCAGCTCTGGAGAGATAACACGAGTTCGAATCCTGGTGGCGCAGTCGGCTTGGGCTGCAGAATACACCAACTGCATATTTGCAGAGGGGGTAATATTCCCCAAAACGGGTGTCCTGATATGACACTAAACAATCTGAAGGTGAGGATCCAGTAATGCAGGAGCATATGGGAATGCGGAGTACCTTTTTATTGCCGTGGATCCCAGGGCAACTCTGACCCGGAGTGGTAGCACCTGATAGGGAACTATCTATGGGTCAAAAAGAACTAAACTGTATACTTATGCTATGTTTGAAATAGAACCGTTTTTGACATTTAAACTGCCTACTTATGTTAAATAGAACTGTACTATTTTTACATTTAACTGTGTGTAAACAAAAACTGTACGTATGTCAAACTGAATTGTTTGAAATTAAACTATTTATATGTATAAAAATGGATTTTGCATTTAATAATCTACAATGCTTGATGTGCCATTTAACCAAACCAAACCAATCAGATCCTGGACATATTTTATCGAATTTTACATTGCACTAGTAACAGTGGGTAAGGCATGAAACCATATAGTCTCCCTCTAGCTATGGGTAAAGAGAAGGGCAGACTGGACTCTTTACCCTTAATGAGACAGCCAACATAGGAAAAAAAAGAGCTCTCAATTCAAACCTGTTAAACTTCGCTTAAAAATTGACCTTGTGTCATATCCTGTCGGTGCGAAGGGGTTGGTAAATATATAGCTCAGTTTTGTGCGAACACTTGATGAAGTTTGGAGGACCTTCCGGGAGTGATAGATGATAGGGATGGGTGGAGAGAAAGAGTCAGTGAAATCCGTGCTGTTAGCGTGACATGAGGACGATGAGGGACATAAAAATATTATTGTAACTTAGGATGAAGTTGATTTTCAAGTGACATGAGATTCTCAGATTTTCTACTCAGCATAATTGAACTGAGTACATTCCATGAAAGGAAACCAACTTATGTTATCATCAAACACGATTAAACGATGCACTGGCAGATAGATAGATAGATAGATAGAATAATCTGTAAACATAGATAGATAGATAGATAGATATTAATACTGTGGGGTAGTCATCTGCGGTCTGTGATAGAAAGAAACTGAGGTTAAAAGAGAGATGTCAATGTACATTTGCACACACACACACACACACATAAATAGATAGATAGATAGATAGATATAAGCAGAATGATTTAGTTTGATTTGGTTTGGTTTTCTGGCATATCAACCATTATAGGTTATTTAATGTTAAATCCATTTTTATTCATATCAAACTTTCTATTTCAAATAATTCAGTCTAGATTAGGTACACAGCTTGAATATCAAAAACAGTTCTATTTCAAGCAATTCAGTTTAGCATTAGTACACTGTTTAGTTCTATTCAAACCATTGATAGGACCCGATCTGGTGGTTCCAGTCCAGATCAGAGTGAACCTGGGAGTGATGGCAACAAAGAGGTACTCCACATTGCCCAAAGTTCTAACATTAATGGTGCCCCACCATCAGATTGTTTAGTGTCATACCTAAAATACTTGTTGGGGAGGGCTTTACCCCTCTGCAGAGAAGCAGTCGGTGTATTCTGCAGCTCCAGCTTACTGGGCCAATAAACAGACTAAGGGTCATAGACAGGCACCAATGTCTACATAAGCAGATATATATATATATATATATATATAGAGAGAGAGAGACAGACAGAAACAGAGAGAGGGAGGTATGGGAGGGAGAGTGAACGGGAGAAAGATAGCTAGATAGATAGATAGATAGACTTGGATCAAAAAATCACAAGGAAGCTGTTTTTGTCTTTAGTTTTCTTCTAATGTATTGAATTGTATACTGCGTTGAAAAGCCTCTGTTCTCATAATCAAATAATCTTAACTGACAAAAACAAACTCGAAGATAAAACAATGAAACAAACCCGCACACAAACGTGCACATGTTCGCTACCGCGTGCACGTGAACACACACACACACACACACACACACACACACACACACACACACACACACACACACATACACATGTATCCATACATAAAGAAAAAATAGATATTATAAAAAAACGAACGTTTTTCTTTGTTGGCATTTATTTACCGCCAAATTTCTGGCAAATTCTTCTATGCTACATTGTAAAAAGCACTCAGAGAGAAAAAAACTCACAATGAATAAAGCAGAAACACAAAAAAAGATAGCCTGGTATATATATATATATATATATATATATATATATATATATATATATATATATATACGTGTGTGTGCATATATGTGTATGCGTATATATATATCCATATATATGGGTAGGTGTGTGTATATATATATATATATATATATATATATATATATCTGTGAGTGTATATATATATATATATGTGTGTGTGTGTGTGTGTGTGTGTATGTGTGTGTGTTCGGGCACAATAAGTCCGTATCTTATTGAAGAAGAAAGCATGTTTATGATTTTTAAATTATATGCAGCAGATGTTTTATTGGAATCTCCTTTCTTTTCAATGCACTTAAACAAACTTTTCCTCATCATTCGTGTAAATCAAGATGAAAGTCATAATTGTATGAAGCTCCGGAATTACCGATCCCATTCCTTTATAACGTTGGTAAAATTAATTGTTAAAAAGGAGTTATTCTATTTACGAAATATGTGATGAGATGCGGAAACACTTAGTAGTTGAGCAGACTGATGAAGTTTATCAACTTCGGTGATTTAGGTTATATATATATATATATATATATATATATATATGAGAGTCCTTCAAAAAGCTCAGGGCCTCAACCAGAAAGGAGAGCTTAGCTGAAGGTTTTTAGTGTGACTACGCTCTACAACTTCTTATCAAATTAGAAGAATCTGAATTAGTTTTTCTTGTTTAGTAAGAAGCAGTTGTTAGTTGCCATAATAAAAATGATTCCTTCCAAGTATATACGAAGAGCATTCAATAAATTGGGTGAATTTTGCCAAAAGGGTTGGCAATAGGAAGCATAGTTTACGGATGCACCTTTTTCTAGGTAATCAATAATAATGGGTCCTTTCAACCCCCCAGATAATTTTTGTGGGGCACAGAATACGCCGAAATCGGAATGATGTTTTAGGGTTGGGCATGACTCTTAAATATAGATTTTAGCAAAGATATTTGTCCAGTCGGTTAGGGCTGTCGAATACACAGACTGCTTCTCTGCAGAGGAGTAAGACTTCCCTTATGTGAGTCCTAGATATGACACTAAACAATCTGATCGTGAGGATGTAGAGTACCCTTTTATTACCATCACTCTCAGGTCCACTCTAGCCCGGAGTTGTAGCACTTGATAGGGTCCTATCTATGGGTTAAATAGAACTAAACAGTGTACTTATACTAAACTGCATTGCTTGAAATAGAATTGTTTTTACATTTAAACAGTGTACTTATACTTAGCTGAATTGGTTTAAATAGAACCGTTTTTATATCTCAACTGCGAACTTATGTTAAACTGAATTTTTTGAAATAGAATTGTTTTTACATTTAAACTATGTACTTATACTAAACTGAATTGGTTGAAATAGAACTGGGTGTGATATCAACATTAGAGTTAGCTATGACACTAAAGTCCACATAAGATATTGGCCCACTCGGCACTTCTGCAGAGCGGTAAGACTTCCCCAACGAGTGACCTGGTTGAAAGAGAACTGTTTTGACATTCAAACAGCGAACTTATCCTAAATTGAAGTGGTTGAAATAGAACTATTTATACGTATAAAATGGATTTGGCATTAAATAACCTAAAATATTTGATATGCCATAAAACCAAATCAAACCAAAAATATGCATCATTTTTTTTCTGTTATCTCTTTCCTTATTCTTTGATCCATTTGCCAGGGTTCCTCTTTTTTCGATCATAAGTAAAGATCAAACTACCTTACAAGGTAGTTTGTAGGTTTTTATCTCTTTTATGTGATTTCTACTTGAGAACATAGTTTCGAGAAGTTTTCTCGTTCATCTGAGAGACTCTTTTATTTTTACCTTTTGTCTCAGTTTGTTTGAGTGTCTGCTTAGAATGTTCCCTCTTATTTGTAATTTCCTTTTTCTAAAAATATTCTTATCGTTTCCTGATTTTGTAGTTCGATTCCTTTCACCGGGCCATTGGCATAATGACTAGAGAGTTCGCCAATGGTCCAGCAGACCGAGGTTCAATCCCAGGTGGAGTCATACCAAAGACTAAAAAAAAAAGGAACTTGATGCCAACTTGCTTAACACTCATTATCATAAGGTACGGATCAAGGGTAAAGGGAAGATCAAGCTCTTTTGATAATGTTATCAACAAAATGCGTTTACAAATCATTAATATCTATTGCATAATTATTTAGCGTTAAATAATCTCCAATGTTTGGTATACCATAAAACCCAAGCCAACTCAATCCAACCAAATCATATGTGTCTAAAATATATGCATAGACAGGATTCGGCATTAAATACCCGACAAGGTTTGATATGCCATAAAACCGAACCCAATCAAATCATATATATCTAATAAATATGTATAAAAAGGATTTGGCATTAAATAACCTACAATGGTTGATATACTACAAAACCTAACCCAACCAAACCAAGATTGTGCTTAAAATATTTCATTAGGGTTAATGAGCACCAAACAACCAACACTGTAAATAAAGCACAGTACTTGGCACACTGTTTGTCAGACTAAACAAAGCTTTGTAAACACAAAAGTATTGCTGAGTTAAGCAGCAATGATTCCGCTCACAAATTAATTGGGTGACCATATAGAAAGAGAAGGTATGGTAACCTTTCAAATACCTCTTTTTCAAACTAACCAAAGCGTTGCAATTTTCTAAAACCATAGATATCTGTATTTACAAACCCGTCATTGATGTGTATGAGTATACATTGCTTAAATTCAGCGTTTTCCTTCTCCTAGGTCGATTGATTTAGACCAGTCTGTCCTACAATTTTCCCAAAGCAGAGAGAAGTGGTAGTTATATGCCTTTCCCATGTGAATTGACAGGAAAATGAAACCCAAACATCCTCTTCCAGCATTTGAACTCGATCCATCGGGTCCATTTACTACGACGATAACCGTTAAGTCACAAGCTACAGTTCTGTCACTTTTCGGTGATGATTTGTGCAATGTCATCTGTGTTTCTAAGTCGATGAGTAATTAATTACACTAAGCTTTTCATATTCTTAGGTTTGGTTTGGTTTTATTGCATATCAACCATTGTTGGTTATTTAATGCCAAATACCGTTTTACATATATACTAAATATAGGATTTGTAAGCACATTTTGTAAATGCAAACTAACATTCTATTGATCATCAGTCACACAGTCAACTGATCCAACAGTTCTATTTTTACAATGTATTTTACGATAAGTCATTTGTTTGCACACAGTTTAAATGTCAAACAGTTCTATCCAACCCATAGATAAAACCCTATCAGGTGCTACCACTCTGGGACAGAGTGAACCTGGGAGAGATGGCAATGAAGGGGTACTCTGCATTGGTCAAAGCTCCAGCATTACTGGAACCTCACTATGAGATTGTTCAGTGTCATGTCCAGGACACTCGTTGGGGGATTGTTGCCCCTCTGCAGAGAAACAGTCGGTGTAGTCTACAGCCCTAGCCGACGGGACAAGAGAGAAAAAGAAATTGCATTGGTCAAAGCAACAGGATTACTGTATCCTCACCATTAGATTGTTTAGTGTCATATCTAAGACACTTATTTATGGGGGCCTAACTCCTCAGTAGTCGGTGTATTCTACAGTTCCAGCCGACAGGCCATTCGTATTCTTTTTTTTTTTTTTTACAAAACTATTGATTTAGTTGATACGTTAAAATGGGAATTGTTGACATCTTTTATTTTTTCTTTGCTAACATCATTTTACTCGAATGAAGCATTTTTTCTGGCAATTTTTATGACAATTAAAAATGTTGACGTAAGGTTTAAAGCAAATGAAAGAAAATCAAAATATGTTCGATAAAAACCCAGTAAAAATAGGTATTATGACTTGAAAAATGTACAAATTCAGAAGAAAGAAAGAGAAAAAGGCGTTGATAATAATAATAAAGATAATAATAGACTATGACGGTGACTGTGATACCAGTTATAATCGGCGCACTTGGACCCCTAATGCTTTCAAAGTGAACTGGAAGAGTAGGAAATTGGAGGACGAATCAAGACCATCCAAATTGCAGATCGGCCAGAATACTGAGAAGAGTTCTGGAGACCTAAGGAGACTTGCGGTCACTCAGAGTCCAGTGACAGACTCTCAGCTAATGCTGGTGTGAAAAGCTTGCAAGGTGTAAAATCCTCATCATGTCGCGCTGCCAGCACAGATCTCCCTGACACTCTCTCGCTTGTCATCTCAATCGTCCATCGCTCCCGGAAGGCCCTCCAGGCTACATTCTGTATCGGCACCGAGCTGTTGTAGATAGGTTCTACTTGGTCGTCTTGCCTTTGCTCGTCCATGTGATGGAATCCACAGGAGTTTATCGCTTATGAGTTTGTCCTTACTTCTTCAGCATTGTCCCGCATGTCTGATTCGTCTAACTTAGATAGTTTTCGTGATGGATGGTAGGTGACTGTACAGCTGCTGCTTTGTGGGGTGTTGCCTCCTGGACTTTTTCAATATTGCTCGCAGCATTCTTGTGTAATTGCCGTCAAGCCTTTTTCTCCATACGGTTAGTTACTGTCCATGTAGTACATCCATATAGCAGTAACGACACGAACGCCGTTTGGAAAAACTGCGTTTTATTTTATCGTTCAGATCTGACTTCCATATGACCGATTATCTATCGTTAGCTGTCCATGCCTTTGCTAGTCGCGTGTTGATGGCCTTCACGATTGATGCGACACTGCTTCCGAGTTAGGTGAACTTGTCCACTAGTGTCAGAGAGCTACCATTCATTGTAGAGATGTCACCTCTTTGATTAAATCACATGTATTCCGCCTTGTCTGCGCTAACATGGAGGCCTATGCCAGCAGTTGCTCGTTCCAGACCATGCAGCAGGGTTTTGGTTTGGGCGGATGTATTTGCCAGAAACATTTTGTCATCGGCGTAGTCAGCGTCCGTAATTGTTTGTGCGGGGTAACTTCTGCTTTTTCCTTTGCCTGCTTGAAACCGTTATCTTTCATGATGTCAATAGACGTTCTAAGCACGTAGTCTAGGCAGATAATAAACAGGTATGGGGCTAATGTATCTCCTGGTAGCATACCTGCTACAATGTCGAAGTAGTCTGTCTCCATCCGGGGAGCGGACTTAAAACAAGATGCAAAATAATAATGATATTATTCGGTATAATACAAATTAATAGAACTTGAATAGAACTTAAAAACACTGACAATGGGTGGAAAAGTACGACTAAAAATATAAACCACATAATCTACATGGAAAATTTAAAAAATGACTGCGTTCTAAAAAGTCTCCTTAGCATGGTAAAAGATTTGGTGTCGTCATAGAGATGCTTCATTTTAAAACAGTTTTTTTTCGATGCAGCGGTTGCGTCGATACTGCGCTCTTTGGATACACCACATGGCTGCTAACTAAACGTATGGAGAAAAAGCTTGACGGCCGTTACGCAAGAATGCTGAGATCTGTACTGAACGAGTCCTGAAGGCAACGACCCACAAAGCAGCAGCTGTACGACCACCAAACACCCATCACGGAAACTATCCAAATCAGACGAACCAGACATGCGAGCACGAATGGAGAAGTAAGGACAAACTCATTAGTGAAATACTCCAGCAGACCCCTTCACATGGACGAGCAAAGGCAGGACGACCAGCTAGAACCTGTATACAACAGCTCTGTACCGATACCGCTTGGAAGATCTCCTAGGAGTGATGGACGATAGAGACTGGAGACGAGAGAGGGACATGGAGATCCGTGCTAGCAGCGTGACATGATTTATATATATATATATATATATATATATATATATATATCAGAAAATAAACAAAAATAGAATGACAATTAGGAATATTTAATGTTGATTAGTTGAAGATTGTTCTTAACTAGATTCCACTTTAGTTTCTCGTCAGGAGAAAAAAGTTTTTGTGACAAAAGAAAGTTTTTGTTCTGAGAAATTCAGCCAATTCATAAGTGATATACTCCTGTGGGCCCCTTCACAAGGACAAGCTAAGTTTGGACGACCACCTAGAACCTATAAACAACTCTGTGCCGATACAGGATATTGACTGGAAGACCCCCAAGGAGCGATGAACGATAGAGACGGGTTGCGAGAGAGGGTCAGAGAGATCCATGCTAGCATCACGACACGAAGATAATGAGAGGGATGCAATTTGGTCTGAGCAAATATGCCATAGTCACGTTGAAAAAGGCCTTGCCAGTAAAGTCTAAAAATGCCATAAGATATAAACATAGATATTACTGAGTTAGAACACAATAAAACTTATAAATGCGTAGGAATTAATGAAGCGAATGGTATGAATAAAGAAAAATAAGAATAGAATTTTATAAGAGAATAAGAGCTATAGAAAGAGGTGCCCGTGGTGTAATGGTTATCGTCGTAGGAAATGGACACGGCGATACGAGTTCAAATCTTGGACGAGACTAATTGCATTTCACATAGCACTAATACCCTTGGGAAAGGTATGAATCCAATTATTCTCCCTCCAGCTATGGGTAAATAGTAGAACAGACTGGGTTCTTCAGCCTTGGTGAAGCAACTAGTCTAGGAGAAAGAAAACTCTGAATTCAAACCTGTTAAACTCCGCTTAAAAAATTGACCTTGCGTCATAACCTGCCCGAGCGGAGGGGTCGGTAAATAGGATAAGAGCTATAGAAATTTGTAGCAATTAAAACCCTGACAATACCAGTAGTGATATACAGTTTTACTATAATAAACTGGATGTTAGCTGATTTATAAATCAAAGATATATACTAAAGTTAGGAAATTAATAACATTCGTGCCGCTAGCACGGATATACCTGACCCACTCTTTCCACTTCTCCCTATCGTTAATCGCTTCTGGTAGGTCTTCAGGGCCACATCCCATATCCTCACATAGCTGCTGAATGTATGTTCGAGCTGGCCGTCCTGCTTTTGCCCGGCCATATGTGGGGATCCATAGTAGTATATCACTTATGAGCTCGTTCCTGCTTCTCCAGCAGTGTCCTGCATGTCTGGTTCGTCTAACTTGAATAGTTTTCGTGATGGGAGGCAGGTGGCCGTATAGTTGGTGCCTTGTTGGGTGTTGCCACTAGGACTTGTTCAATATTGCTCGCAGCATTCTTGTGTAATTGCCGTCTAGCTTCTTCTCCAGCCGTTTAATTAGCGTCCAAGTAGTGCATCCATTGAATTCAGTTAGAGTTGACCTAGAAATTAACTACTACAGTATCAAAGAAATGCTAAGACTCAACAACAAAAGAAAAATGTATTCATTATATAAATGAGTAAATTTTCTTATCAACTCGACTTTACATAGAAAGAAATAGACAAAAATGCATAAAGAAAAAAAAAACAAATACCCAAGGGGATATATATGATGAAGACTAAACAGTATCTGAAAAGTGCTGGACTGAAGGTGGAGACAGAGGGGTTAATAATAGTATCACGGGACCAGAGCCAGCCAACAAAAAACTATACGGGAAACATTATAAAAAAATTGATCAAACCCAATATGTTGAGGGTTCGAACAAAAAAATAAATCAGTTGATAACTTGGTTTTCGGTTACCCAATCTTAACAGGGAAAGAATATAAATAAAGGCACAGTAAATAAGAGATGTACTCTTATGGACCCCCAAACATGGCCGAGCAAAAGCAGGACGACCAACACGAACATAAATTCAGCAGCTATGTGAGGATACGGGATGTTGTCCTGAAGACCTACCTAGGGCGATGAACGATAGGGAGGAGTGGCGAGAGAGGGTCAGGGATATCCGTGCTACCAGCGCGACATGATGATGATGATGAAATAGGAGATTATATTCATGGGTAAGTATGGAAATACGATGGAATATTGGATTGTGAACAAAGAGCAACTATTTTCTGGGAATTTACTATCCAAACTTATCGATAAATAAGGAGTGATAAACCAGATACAGTGGTTAGCGACTATAAACGGAAAACATGCTTTCTAACTGATGTGTCAGTGCCAACAGATAATAAAATATCAGTCAAATAATATAATAAAATGAGTAAATACTAAGACTTGGAAATAGAAAATGAAAAAAATAAATGAGGTACCTTAAAATTACTATCGTGCCAGTAAAAGTAGGAGCCCTGGGTATGATCAAGAAAAGGACAGTTAAATACATTGACAAGATCCCAGAAAGTTCCAGCCAATAGGAAATGGAAAAAAACGCATATTACGAAACTGCTCATCTCCCTAGGAGAGGACTATCAATAGAACAAAAAAACGTAATTAAAAAAATCAACGAACTCATAAATAGATAGAATGACATAATGATATATAAAATCGCAACCACCTTTTATGTAGGTCATTTATAAAGACCTGGTGAAGGATTGTGAGAAACTGAAAGTAAAAGTGAAAGTTAATAATAATGATATATGACAAGAGAAGAAGGACGAAGAGGGATCGTAGACATTGAAAACTGCGTGGATGGAATCATAGAAAGAATCAAAAACTATTTAAATAAGAACACATTTACACAGGAGATGCATAACAGCAACCAGTAATAGCAATAAGTATGAAAAATTTAGTTTGTTTTATTTGTTTGGGTTTTATGGCATACCAACCATTGTAGGTTATTTACTGCCAAATCCTCTTTTTATCGATTAGATATATATGATTTTGTTTGGTTGGGTTTTATCGCATATCAACCATTGTAGGTTATTTAATGCCAAATCCTCTTTTTATCTATAAGATATATATGATTTGGTTTGGTTTGGTTTGGCATATCACTCAGTGTAGGTTATTTAATGGCAAATCCTCTTTTTAACATATATTATATTATATTTTAGTATAGTATATATGATTTCGTTTGGTTAGCTTTGATGACATGACATTGTAGGTTATTTAATGCCGAATCCTCTTTTTACCTCTATATGAGATATATATGATTTGGTTTGGTTTGGTTTTATGGCATATCAACAATTGTAGGTTATTTAATACCAAATTCTATTCATATATATATATTAAATATATATGACTTATACAGACATTTTTATAACATTTTTAAACGAAGCTGAAATCATCTTTTTATATGGTTTTAAGTATCTCTCTCTCTAATACGAACAATTCTATTAATTATTAATCATTTGTTCGCACACAGTTTATTGGTTTCAAGTTTTGCTATCTAACACAAATAATTCTTTTTAATACAGGGTGGAACGATAAAATTTTCGCTCTAGAAAAGACGACATGATTCCATTTCCGTTTAATAAAAACAGGTTTTCTTTTTTTGTTGCAGACCATCTACTAGTTGGCCAGTTGTGTGCAAATCCTAAGAGCGATAGGAGCCTTCTATCATGTCTGAAGGTGACACAATGTTCAACGAGCAAGATCGGAGATGCGCCGCTGTACAATTCATGCTCGCTACCGATCCAAGTTATGACAACAGGACCATTGCCAGCACCCTCAAAATGCAAATCTGGATTGCCACGAATAACAGGGACGTACCCAGGGTGATGAAAACAAATTTTCCGGCTACGGTTATGGTCTTTAGTGAGGTTTCAAGTGAGGGCCACATCATGCCACCTTACATCTTCGAAGTCGGCTTGAAAGTCAACACCAAAGTGTACCTGGATGTACTGAAGAGTGCGGTGATCCCCTGGTGCAATCAGGTGGCCGGTGGCAGACCCTGGCTGTGGCAGCAGGACTCGGCGCCGGTCCACAAGTCCAAAGAGACCCTGGCTTGGCTTCAGAAGGAGTCCTACGACTTTGTACCCTTCTCTCACTGGCCTCCCTCCTCCCCCGACCTGAACCCGTTGGACTACTTCGTTTGGTCATACGTCGAGAACATCACCAACATGACCTCTCACAACACCAAAGCCAGCCTGATCTCCGCCCCCCGCCGAGGATTCGCCGAGCTCCTGCCGGCGCTTGTGGAAAAGGCATAATCCCAGTCCCAGATCCGTATCGAAGAGGTGATTGAAGCGGAAGGCGGCTACATTGAATAGATGTCAGCTCTACTACATTATCAAGTTACCTGAATTGATTTTTTCATTAAAAGTTTTAAAATAAAGCTATCAGGTACAATCACTACGGGCCTGAATGGACCAAGGAACAATGATAATGATTAGGGGTACTCCGCATTCCCAAAAGCTCCAGCATTCCTGGAACCTCACCATCAGGGTGTTTAATGTCATATACAAGACACTCGTTCGGTGGTGTGTATGTGGGGGGTGTCTTACCCTTTTTGCAGAGAAGCAGTTGGTGAATTCTACGGCTCGAGTTGACTGGGCTGATGAAAAATGTAAAAAACAAAAATGGAATTTTAGAGGTTTTATGGCATATCAACCATTGCAGGTTATTTAATGCCAAATCCTCTTTTTATCTATAAGATATATATGATTTTGTTTGGTTGGGTTTTATGGCATATCAACCATTGTAATTTATTCAATACCAAATTCTATCCATACATATATATTAGATAATAAGAAATAAATGATAAATAAATAATAAATAATAATTAATAACGAATAATGGTAAATATTATTAAATAATAAATACATAATAAAAAATAATAATTAATAACTAATAAAAGGTTATAATAGATAATTAAAATAAATAATATTTAAATCATAAATAATAAATAATCAGGATTAATAATAATGAATAATGATTAATAAACAATAAACAAAAAGGAATAAATAATAAATAATAATTGAATAATGAATAATAATTAATAATAATAAATAATAATAAATAATTAAATAAATAAATAAATAATAATTAATAAGTATCAAATAAATAAATGAATAATAATTAAATAATAAATAATAAATAATAAATAATGAAAAATAATAATGAATAATAATAAATGATAGTTTAGGAATAATAAATAAATAAACAACTAATAATCAATAAATAATAAATAATTATAATAGATAATAACTAATAAATAATAATTAATAAAGTTTAAATGATTATGATGAATAATGATTAATAGATAATAAGAAATAATTGAATAATAAAGAAAAGATAATAAATAATAAGCAAAGGTTATTGCTTGCGAGATAATCTGGACTTGGTAAGGAATGGTAAACGTTAAGAGATAAAGTGAATCTCTAATAATAAAGGCACAGAAGGATGCTAGAAGAAATAATTAAGTCAAGCAAAAATTGGTAATACGCAATAGAATATCAATTCTTGGTAATTTAGTGATATGAAACAGTTAATCACATAAATAATAGATAAAGTAAATAAACAGAAAGAGGAGTACAAGACTAGACACGATTGGGTGGGGAAGCTGATCCACTGGGGATTGTACAGGGCGTTTCAGTATACATAGGACCCATCTGACTGTTAATAACTCTACATCTTATGATTCTGTGTTCTTTTTTTGCTTCAGATTTGAAAACAGTATACTATAACAACAATCATTCCTCGCTCACGATGCCTTGGATAAGAGAGACAAAATGATTTGCGTCACGACTTATTTAAAGACAAAATCATTGAAAACTGTCTTAAAATTAATATGATAATGTTTTATTACTGAGCCGAGAAACTCCAAAGAAAGATTGCATATCCTGGATGCTGATTTGATGTCTCTAGCTTAAAGGATTTATTTTTACAGGACCCGTTCCAAATAATTGCCATTGTGCTTGTCTCAGTAAGAAATCATTATCATATTAATGGATTGCATCTATTTTGTGACACCCTGTATAAGAAACTGAAATTTCTCAATAGTAGCTAATGGTATTTGCACAAACCAGAAGCTACTTTTGAAAAGTCTACAACACTCTGAGACTTTGAAATACAAATGAACCACCCAATCACTTAAAAAAAACAAATCAGGTTTTAATTGACAAGAAGAAAAAATATTTTGGAGTGGATGCTGCTGTGCTAATAATTTAAAGAGTGAAAATGAAAACTGAACAAATATCTGAGCCTTGCCACATAGATGGAAAGCTATGGATTATGAAAGTGACTGTGAGACCAATCATAGTGGGAGCATTTGGAAAAGAGACTGGATGAAAGAATAAGAGGAAGAATCTAAAAGAAGGGGAAGAACTTAAATCATCCTGATCCCTGTGGGAATAAAATCAGTTTTGATAATTTGAAGAAACCAAGCTACCTTTTTTTGGTTTGGTTTGATTTGGTTTTATGGCATATCAACCATTGTAGGTTATTGTTGGGGTGTTCCCCATAGATGGACTCGTCCTCGTGTGACATATACCAACTGAGCTCCCTTCTGCACAGTCGCAGTCTCAGACGCAGTCTCGAACTCAGTCTCGGTTCTGTCTTAGCGAATCGTTACAAAGAGCAGTAATATTTCTGATTGTTAAGCTTGGGAGGGGTTTCTCCCAGCTATCCTTTGAGTATGTATTATTTGTCTTCAATATATTTCTTATTACTTATTTCTGTGTCGTGTCAACATTTCAAACTCCCCTTGACCACAACAGTTATTCAATGCTAACTCCATTTTTATACATATAAATAGTTCTTTTTCAAACAATTCAGCCTAGCATAAGTTCACAGTTTCGTTCTACTTGACCTTTAGATAGGACCTTATCAGGTACTACCACTCCGAGTAAGACCTGGCAGTGATGGCAATAAAGGGATACTCTGCATCACCCAAAGCTCCACCATAACTGGAACCTCACCATCAAATTGTTTAGTGTCATATTCAGAACACTGGTTGGAGGAGTCCTAACCATCTACAGAGATGCAGTCAGTGTATTCTACAGCCTCAGCCGAAAGGGCCACTGGCAACCTGAAGAGGCTTGCTGTCACTTATACTCCGGTGAAAGTCATCTGTTAAAAGTGATGCGAAAAACTGAATAATAATAAAAAATGATGATAAACAACTTGAAAAAAAATCCCCTTGTTGTTCCGCTGTGTCTGCAAAACTCAGATTGAGAGTGAAAGAAGTCAGGAAGCTTTTCAAATACTTGTACCTGGGCGAAAAAACAAAAAAAAAACCATGTCACATGTTAGTGGGAGTAATTCCAATCATTTTTGAGGCTCTTGGAACACTCTCCAAGAACTTGGAAAAGAAACTCAATGAATTAGGGATTAGAAGAAGAGTTTCAACCATCCAGACCACAACCCTGCTGTAATCGGCTAGCAGACTTAGACTTGGCCTGTAGATCTGAGGAGACTAAGACTCATCAGACTGCAGATAAAAACATAAATTAAAACAGATAAGAAACCGAATCTTAACCGAAACGATCAATCACATAATAAGCGAATGCAGCAAACGAGCACAGAAAGACAAGACACGATTGGGTGGACAAGGTGATCCATAGGGAATTGCGCAGGAAATTGAAGTTTGACGACACGAACAAATGGTATATGCACAAGTCAGAATCCGTCCAGGAAAATAAGACGCAGAAACTCTCCTAGGATTTAAAAATACAAACGGTTCACCTAATCTCAACCAGATGACCAGACGAAACAATAGTCAACAAAAAAGAGAACTTACCGAATAATGGACTTTGCTGTCCCGACTGACCACAGAATAAAATTGCAAGAAAGCGAAAAGAAGGATAAATACCTGGACCTTGCCAGCGAATTGGAAAAAAAACAGTGGAACAATAAAAGTGACGGTGATACCAATTGTAATTGTTGCACTTGGTACATTCACTGAAGGATGGGTACAGAGACTGGAGGTTTGGAAATAGGCAGACGAGTTGAGACCCTTCAAAGTGCAGCATTATTAAGATCAGCCAGAATTCTGTGAAGAGTTGAGGAAACTTGAAGATACTTGCAGTCACTCAAACTCCAGTGAGAAACCATCAATTAACGCTGGTGCGAAAAATTCTCAAAAGAGTAAAATAAAAATAATAGCGTTTCCGGCTGACCACAGAATGAAAATAACCGAAAGCAAAAAAATAAACAAATATTTGGACCTTTTCTAGAGAATTGAAAAAAATCAGTGGAACATTAGGTAATACCAATTGTTATCGGTGCACTCGGAACGGTCTCCTAGAGCTTTGGAGAAGGGAATAGGAGAAAAGGAAATCAGTTGGAAACCATCCAATCTACAGCATTTCAGAGATCGGTTAGAATACTGAGGAGAGTCCTGGAGATCTGAGAAGACTTTCTGTCGTGCAGACTCCCGTGAAAGACCACAAGCGAACGCTGCGTGAGAAATGAGTGAGGAGTGAAATAATAATGAAACATTCCTCAAATAAACCTAAAAAAAAAAACACTGTTTTATCAAGCGAAATGGAACAACTAAAAAGAATAAAAGAATTTAAAGATGTAAATAAAAAAGAATCCATAAAGACACAAATAAAAAGAAAAAAGTACATAAAGATATAAATTTTAAAAAAAAGTGGGTTATCAATCAAATAAATAAAGATACAATGAATGAATAAATAAATGAATAATGCCTTGAAAAGAATAAAAGAAAAATTATTTTGGGTAAGACGGATCCATTTAAAGATACTCCATTTAGGAAAAATGGTTGCTGATTTTTATTTTAAAAAAAGAACCCTCTTAATTGTGCCCATAATTTCTTTTAACAGTTGATGCATTTTTTTGCCTAAAAAAGGATTTGGGATTAGAACAACAACAAACAAAAAAAAAAAAAAGCAAAAACAACTAAAGATGATTTCACACTTCATCCAGATTTCGATAATGTGTCCAAAACGAATATTCCTACGTTTTTAGAGATTTTAAAAGCATATACAGAGAGACAGAGAGAGACAGACAGACAGACAGACAGAGAAGGAGAGAGAGAGAGAGAGAGAGAGAGAGAAAGAGTGTCAGAGACAGAGAGAGGGGATAATATACATTAAGCAAGTTCTTCCTAATGTTATTTTTCCTTCCCGACAAAAATTTCTTTCTATTACTTTTTTTCTATCCAATGCATATTGTTTTTTGTTTTCTTTTTATGACTACAAGAAAGTGTTTGGAAGATAAATTAGTGATTGGGGTAAGATTTATTAAATTAGTTAGCATGTAAGAAAAATCAATTTAAAAATAAAATAGAAGACGTGAAAAACGATTGTAAATCAACGTTTTAACCGCTAATTGCATGAAACATTGGAAATTGTTTTGCCTCTTTTTTTGTTTACTTTTTAGACAGACTTGCATCAAGAAAGATTTTTCTGTAAGAAAAGACGAATTAGTGTATAAGCAAAAAGGGGTTGGGAGCTAGAAGATAAACTTGTGAAGAAATAATTAGGACGGAGATCAAAGATGAAGATATCGACAAAGATCTAAAGCATTGTATACCACAGACTCCGCGATCAGTTCGAGACTATCTTTCCCTCAGTCTTTTAGTTTTTTTCCCTTTGTATCTCTCTCTCTCTCTTTCTCTCCACCCCCTCTCTCTATCTATCTATCTATATATATATATATATATAATGGATTATATATATATATATATATATATGTATATATATATATATAGCTCAATCCTAGATATTGAGCACTCTCCATATTATATTGCAGTTGGTTCGACACATAACACAAAGTGATTTAATAACGGCCAACACTCTTATAAGGAGGAAATAAATTACTTTTTAAGATAAATTTCGAACTCTAATCACATTGTACAGTTTCGAAACAGAACGCCACTGACAAAAATAGAAGGTTTACAACCTTTTCATTTTTTCGCTTCATTTAACAAATGTAAAGTTTAATCTAAGAAAAATTTATGAAAATACGTCTCATATTTAAACACTCTGATGATGTTTTGACCTTATAAAAAACGAAACGTTCAAATTGAATGACATATGATTATGTCTTTGCCGTCACACACACACACACACACACACATATATATATATATATATATATAGATAGATAGATAGATATGTGTGTGTGTGTGTGTGTGTGTGTGCACGTGCGCACGCGTAAGTGTAAAGGCTTTGGTATTAAATAACCCACGAAGGTTGATATACCATTCAACAAGAAACAGAAACTAAAATTGGCCCCTCGAAGACATTTTCGACGACGATAATTACGTCACGCGAGGTGCTATTTTGTCTATATATGTTTATGTGTGCCCATATGTGTATGTATGTATGTATGCCCGTATGTATGTATGTATGTATGTGTGTGTGTGTGTGTGCATGTGTGTCTGTATATGTTTGCCTGTATCTGTATGCATTCGTGTATGTGTGTGCGTGTGTGTGTATGCATATGTTCGCCTGTGAGTACATGTGCGGGTATATGTGTGTATGTGTACGTATATATGTTTGTGTGTAAGTGTGCTTCTATGTATGTGTTTACGTGTGCGTGTATATGTATATATGTTTCTGAATGTGGGTGTGTATATGTGCATGTATGTGTGCGTGTGTTTGTGTGTATTTGCTTGTGTATATGTATGCCTGTATGTATGTGTGTAAAATGTGTATGCATATTTACGGTGTGTATATGTGTGTGCGTATGTATGTTTGTTTATGCTTGCATGTATATCTTTGTTTGTGTATGCGTATATGTGTGTGTATGCGAGCATGTACGTACGTGTGTTTGTGTGCGTTTGCGTATATGTTTTTGCATGTGTGCCTATATGAGTATGTATGTGAGCGTGTATGTATGTATGTATGTGTCTTTGTCGGTGTGTTATTTTTTCTTTCCTAATTTCTTTTTGAATATATAGCCATCAATTTATCTTTCAGCACACACACACACACACACACACACACACAGAGACTGTTTTGTACCTTTTCATAGCCATTACTCCCAGGTCCACTCTGATCCAGTATATGATGAATATCAAAAAGAATTATTTGTATTAGACTACAAAACTTGAAACAACTGTTTTCAAGTAAATGATTAATATCATTAGCGGTATTTGTCGACCGTTCCACCAACAGGACGAGCGTGGCACAAGGCTTTTTTAAGGTGTATTCTGGCGCTGGGCCGTAGCCAAGACACTCTCGGCGGCTCCAAAAATGTCTCGGTTGATTAAAATCAGCCCTTATTAGCTGTTTGCATGAAATATCAAGTTGGCGACCATGGTCGAGGGCGACCCTAAGACTCCTTTTTCAATAGCTACGACACCTTTCCCTGGATTGCTCCAATTGACCCATGATCGATGCCTTATAATGCTGAGTGTTACGTAAGGCGGTATCGAGTACCATTTTTTGAGTCTGGGACTGAACCCCTGTCTCCCGAGCCATTAGCGAATATTCAAACCACAGTGCCGGTACTAAATGATTGATATTACTAACTGTGTGCAAACAAATGATTTGTGTTATTAAGTATATGCAAACAAAACAGTTTTGGCTCATTTTAGAATATTAACTACACATTATTCGCAGGATCTGGCATTAAATAAACCCACAAGGATTGATATACTTTGAAACATAACTAAACCAACCTAAGCCTAATTATACATAATTAGTATGAGCCAAACTTGGTGTACTTATGTATATGTGGGTATACTTCTGTGTATATGTTCTGATTTGCCGTTGCGTTGGTGTTATATTCATACTGACGCAATGATAACGACACACACAATGATAAAGACAGACGCAGCAAGACTATAAAGACGCAGCAAGACTTCTTTAACAATATTCTACCTCTCACTTTATTTGTAAGGGTGCAAAAAGGTTGTGTGTGGTTTTACTGTGAGAGGAAGCTGGAGACCGAACAGAACTAAAATATTTTGACCCCAAAGTCATGGCCGTCAGCGCTGTGTCTTTCTCATTCTCCAGGGCTGCTCAACCGGAGGCCCAGGACCCACTCTGCTGGGTGATGGCTTTCTTTATTGCATCTTATCAGCATCTTCTCCGGACCTCAACTCATCAGGGCCCAAAGGCCCCTTCGGCCTGATGTGGCTTTCCCTACCACATCTCGTCTATAACTCCAACTGTTTGCAACTCAATTGGCTCGTCGAACTCAACTGAGTTATATAATCGTTCGACGCCCACTCGATCTTAGAAATCGAATGTTTAATCACCATCAAGCGGAAATAACTGTCATGCAGTTCAGAGGTCACTCTCTTCCGGTGCATCAGTCTATGAGTGTACCATGTGAATTTTTTACCTCGTCCCATTTCATCAGCCAATTTCTGCCCACGCGATTTCCTCTCATAACTGCCATTAGAATGTGTCACTTCCTTCCGGTGCATGACCTTGGAATGGCATTTTTGGCCGGGTTCGAAGGTCAAAATACTACATTGGTCTACATGTAGAATTCAGTTTATGTACTCGTAAGCAATGCAGTATCTTTATCAGCAAGTTAGTGCGTATTTGCGCCTGAAAGTGAACAGTTCTTTGTGTTTGTAGGTGCTTGTCTAACTCAGGATATGCAATTTTTTCATAGTAGCGTTAGCTGATAATCTTCCACTGGAGTCTGAGAGACACTATGTCTTCCCAGGTCTCTAGGACTCTCCTCAGTATTCTGGTTGATCTCGAAAATACTGTACTTTTGATTTCCAACTATTCCTGGCCCCTTTCCAAGCCCTTAGGGACAATTCTGGGCACGCCAATTAAATTTTTGACCACCGTCACCCTCATGTTCCACAGCTTTCATAGTTCTCTGCCAGGGTCCAAGTACTTGTCCCTCTTTTTCCTTTCCTTATTTTTCTCTCTGTAATCTGATGAGACGGCAAAGTCTACAATAAGGCAAATTCTCTCTCGGCTTTTTTTTTTTTATTCTTTGGTTATTTCAATTATTATTATTATAAAAATAATTAGATCAAGATCACACAGGCGAACGAAATTTCATCAAAGGAAAAAAAAATCCGGGGAGTTCCTCTTGCAAGATATTCACAGTCATTCTTAAAAAAAGGAAAAAAAAGAGGACAAGGAAACTGATGACGGATGCCTTATAGTCGGGAGATGACATAAATACAAGTGTGTCAAGAAAAGAAGGAAAAAGAGGACTTGCCAGTATTCAGGCTGTGCAGATGCAACAACTTCAGAAGTTGAGGAATTTGTCCAAAAGAACAGAGTGTGTCCTCGTGGTCTAATGGTTAAAGCGATGGCCTGCGGAATCGTAATAAGCGAGTTCATACTCCAGTCGTGCTATTACGTTCACTTTCGGGCAAATACCCTTGGGAAAGGTATGAACCCCTTATCCTCCCAGCTATGGGTTAAATAGTACCACTACTGTTCTTCTAGGAGAATAGATTTGGCATTAAATAACCTACAAAGGCCGAGCCATCCGATACTAAGTCTAACGTAAAGTTGGGGGGGGGTCGATTCCAGCTTCAAGCGTCCTACGTGTCTAGCCGTACTGAAGAGTTGTGATACAACGAAACAGTACGTCTGTGGATGACAATATATATATATATATATATATATATATATATATATATATATATATCATCATCATCATATCGTGCTGGCAGCACGGATATCCCTGACCCTCTTTCGCCACTCCTCCCTATCGTTCATCGCCCTAGGCAGGTCTTCAGGACAACAACCTGTATCCTCACATAGCTGCTGAATGTACGTTCGTGCTGGTCGTCCTGCTTTTGCGCGGCCGTGTGTGGGGATCCATAAGAGTACATCACTTATGAGTTCATCTCTGCTTCTCCAGCAATGTCCTGCATGTCTGGTTCGCCTAACTTGAATAGTTTTCGTGATAGGGGGCAGGTGGCCGTACAGTTGGTGTCTTGTGGGGTGTTGCTGCCAGGACTTGTTGAGGATTGCACGCAGCATTCTTGTGTAATTATATATATATATCTGGAATAAATTAGGAAATTAAATCCGACGGCACGAAGAAAAGTAGGAAAATTAAATGATCCAAATTTGATGAATTTAACATGGAAGTCGACGTTCAACGTTTCGGCTATAATAACGTTCTTCAGGACTTTAAATATATGAAAAGTTTTCTTAAAATAGCGATGGGGGTTTTAACAATATTTTTCATAAATTTAAAGTCCTGAGGAAGGTTATTATAACCCAAACGTTCAATATATTAATCAAATTTGGATTATTTTGTTTTTCTACTTTTCTCCATAGACATATATATATACACACACACACACACACACATATATATATATATATATATATATATATATATATATATATATATATATATCAATTTATCATTCAAACAGTGTTTGTTACGGACCACCGAATATTTCTTCTTTAGGATTTTCAAGTGTAGACAGTCAAGGCTTTTTATTGCTTTTCGTATATCGGGATAAAGATAATGGAGAAAGTGCCCCTTTTTTTACCCAAGCGCTTTCAACATTTTACTGGTCGTCTTCAGGGGAATTATTGGTTTCCGTGATTGCTTGTTTGTGCGAGTTTTATTTATTCGGACAGTTTTTTTTCATCGTTGGCCTATTTAGTTAGGACGGGTGCCAGTTATAAATAGTACTTTGTATATGCTAGTTTTTTCAATTTTTATTTTAATGTACACCCTTTATTGTTATGTTTACAAGCGCTAAGGTAATAAATATACAACATTTTCTCATCTTGATCCCAATGTACGAAAAACAGCTAGAAGATTTGGACGACTACACTCGAAAATCACAAAGAAGAATATTCTGTGGTATTTAACATAGCCTGTTGTGAATAGTATATATATATATATATATATATATATATATATATATATATATACTAGTAATGAAAATTCGCCTTTTCATTACGAGTGAATGTCATTTTGATACCTAAAAAATCTAAACAAAAAACTTAAACTTTAAAAAAAGAATTTTGAATTGTTTATGTACATGGTGTTTGAATCTGACACCATTTGAACGTGAGTTAGTCTATCTTAGATTACAAAATGATACTAATTTTATGGAAACATCCGGCATATTAATAACGTAGTTTGCAGAATATCATCATCATCATCATCATATCGTGCTGGCAGCACGGATATCCATGACCCTCTCTCGCCACTCCTCCCTATCGTTCATCGCCCTAGGTAGGTCTTCAGGACAACAACCTGTATCCTCACATAGCTGCTGAATGTACGTTCGAGCTGGTCGTCCTGCTTTTGCGCGGCCATGTGTGGGGATCCATAAGAGTACATCTCTTATGAGTTCATCTCTGCTTCTCCAGCAGTGTCCTGCATGTCTGGTTCGTCTAACTTGAATAGTTTTCGTGATCGGGGGCAGGTGGCCGTACAGTTGGTGTCTTGTGGGGTGTTGCTGCCGGGACTTGTTGAGGATTGCACGCAGCATTCTTGTGTAATTGCCATCTAGTTTCTTCTCCAGCCGTTTTGTTAGCGTCCATGTAGTGCATCCATATAGCAGTATCGATGTGACCGCTGCCTGGAAGAAACTGCGTTTCATTTTATCGGTTAGGTCTGATTTCCATATAATCGATAGCCTATTGATAGCTGTCCATGCTTTCGTTAACCTCGTTTCGATGTCCTTTTCGGTTGATTCGACGCTGCTTCCTAGGTACGTGAATTTGTCTACTAGTTTAAGTGGGGTTCCTTCTAGAGTGGAGATGTCCCCCGTTTGGTTATAGCACATATATTCCGTTATATATGCATGAATACCTTCTGAGTAAAAAAAAAAGGTCTACCCCGATTTCATCGAAATGGACCATCAGGACATTTCCGAAAAAAGAGGGTTAGACCAAACAACTATTTATTTATGATATGAAAAAACCCAAAGGTAGAATGAAATTCGTGTTAAAGAATAAATTGACAAATCGATGAAAAAAGTAATATATAAGGTAAAATAAATTGTGACCAAGAAGCCAAACTTGGAGGGGAGTATATGGTCAGCAAGTTAGCCTAACCAACCTTCACGAGTAATTTAGAGTCTCCCTGGGTGCCCCATTCATTCGGCCTTGTGCCACATCGAAGCAAAAGAGCATCGTTAATTACTACCTAAAAGCCAACTGGGCACCTCGGGTAGAGTAATGGTTAACAAGCTAAACTAGCAAATCTACACGAGTGATTTCGAGTCTCATTGGGTGCCCCATTCATTCGGCCTTGTGCCACATCGAAGGAAAAGAGCTTCGTTAATTACTCCTAAGAAGCAGACTTTTCTTGTGCCTACAAATGTAAAGCATTTCCGACCTTTGATTAGTTAATTCGTTGGGATTATTGTCGGAAGCCATGGCAAGTTTCTCCTTCAAACATGAATTGCATTATAATATATAATTCATTATGATTTTCACGAGTTCTAACAAAAATGAAGACTCAGCTATTTTTGTTTTAGACTTGCACTCATTTTTGATATTCCCCGTTGTAAATTCGAGACAAACAGCGAAATTTTCGATTCATACTCTTTTATTTTATTTAAAAAAGTGATCAGATTAAATGGTCCAATAGTCTACCAAACGGAATGTTAAGGCATTCATCTTGCTTGGTGTCTAAAACATGTGACTGATTCCATCACTCTTACCGTTCTTCATAAAGACAGCGGAAGTTGGAGAGGACAGATTCTTGCAAGTAACTTCCTAGATGGTAATGATCCGTTTAGCCCAACTGAGCCTCCATTAGAGAAGTGGGGGGGTTGTTTAGTATGATTGTCATTATTCTGCAATTAGACGAAACTGCGTCAAAAAAAAGGGGGGAAAATTTCGTCAATTAAGTTGATTACAATTATGAAGTGACATTTACAAGAAGTAGAAGAAAAAAAAGGCATTCTGAATTGCGACATTAGAGGCCGGCCATACGCATTCCATTTTATAATGGAGGAAGAAAGAGAAAAAATTAAAAAAAAAAGAAAAGAAAAGAGAATGCTAGACAAAAATTGAGAAAATGGGGGGTAAATGGCGTAAGAAATAGATAACTGGAGAGAAATAAGAATAAGGCGTAGATAAAAAAATAAATGGATAAATAAAAAACAATTTAACGATGAAGAAATTGAAGAATATCAAGGGAAGTAGTGTGAGTAAAACAGAGATAAAGAAAGAGAATAACCAAATAGGAAGAAAGAAAGAAAGAAAAGGAACTGAGAAGGTAGTGTAAGGAATATTTAATAATAAAAAAAGAATAAAAAAAGAAAGAAAGAAAGAAAAAGAAAAAGTAAAGGAGAAAGTGGTGAAGGAAATAAAGAACAAGAAACAAAAAGAAAGAAAGAAAGAAAGAAAGAAAATGAGTCGTTTGTGGTGTTGGAGGCGCTCTTTGAGTAATGGTTATCATCGCTTGAAATAGACACTGAGACCCAATTTAAAACCCTGGACGTGACTGTTTACATTTCACATAGTGTTCGTAATTTTACGAAAGGCATGAATCCAACTATTTTCTCGTCAGCTATGAGTAAATAGTACTGCAGACTTGGTCTTTTTCCTTGGTGTGACAACTGGTTTTGGGAAACATCGAATTCAAACCAGTTAAACTAGCATAAAATATTGACCTTATGTCACATTCAGCCCGTGCAAAGAGGTCGGCTATATGCATACGGTGCTCCTTGAAACTTTGATATCATAACTAATATGAAATACTTACTAGTTTAAGATGACTACCAACTAATTTGCTTTCAAATGATCAATATTGGAAAAGAATACTTGGAATTATATAACAGGGCACACATTATATGTCATCATTGTCAAATCGTGCTAACAGCTCGTATTTCCCTGATTCTTTCTTTCTCTCTCTCTCTCTCTCTCTCTCTCTCTCTCTCTCCGTCCCAATCATCCATCTCTCCCTGTAGGTTCTCCTAACTCCATCCAGTGTCCAACTAACACTGGAACTTCTATGAGTATGTGTCCATTAAAGAATGACGCTTATGAGTTCATCCTTACTTCTCCAACAGTGTCCTGTATGCTTTGTTCGTCTTACGTGGATGGATTTTGAGATGGGAGGTAAGCAGCCGTGCAGCTGCTTTTGTGGATTGTCGGTTGCTTCTTGGATTTGTTGAAAACAGCATGTAGCATTATTGCATAGTTCCCATGTAACTTTTTCTCTGTTTCATTATTATCCACGTGGTGCATCCATTTAGCAGTATAGACACAGCTATGGCTTTGAAGAAATCCCGTTTTATGCTATCGGATAGATGAGACTTCCATATGATCGATAACCTGTCAATAGCTTTTTTTCTTTCGCAAGGCGTATTTTGATAACACTTTCTGTAGATGAGCTGTTGCTACCGAGGTGTGTGAATTTGCTTACTGATTTTAGAGGGTTGCTATTTTGAGAGACGATGAAACCATATAATTGTGTACAAATTATGGATTAAGAATAAATTGAGGCAATAATTATTTACAAATAATTATAATTAGTTACTTGAAACCAAATGACTGCTTACAAAAAAGTTTTATTTTGATAATAGATAACCCAATTAAAGTTGACATGAAGTAAAAACCAACCAACTAACCAACCAATCAATCCTACCAATCAACCAACAGCAAGCGAACAAACCAACCAACAAACTAACCAACCCAGCAGTCAGCAAACAAACTACCGACCAACTAACCCCTCAACCAACCAACCAACCAACCAACTGAAATCCAACCTACCAACATACCAACAACCCACCAACCAACCCCCAGCCAGCAAACCAACCAAACCGCCAACCAACCAACCAACTCCCCAACCAACCAACTAACCAACCAATCAGCCAAAAACCACCAACCAACCAACCAGCCAGCAAACCAAACAAAAATCAATCAACCAACCAACTAACCAGCAAACCAAAAACCCACCAAACAACCAGCCAGCAAACCAAACAAAAAAACAACCAACCAGCCAGCCAAAAACCACCAACCAACCAGCCAGCAAACCAACCAAAAAAACCAACCAACCAACCAACCAGCCAGCCAGTCAATCTGTGAATGGTTTTATTCTCTTATAGCCTTTTAACAGTATTGTACTAACACACTTCTCGCTACAAGTCGTTCTTTCTGCCGTATTATGGCAAATTACAAAAGCCCTGTCATTACGCTTCCAGGATTGGTTAAAAACAGCATGAAACATTCTTATGGAGGTCCCATGTAGCTTTTTCTTCATTTGTTTTGTTCACGTTTATCTGGTGCATCCACATAGTAGTATTGACATAGCTACAAATGTGAAGCAATCCTGTTTTATTTCATCAGATAAATCAGACTTCTGTATGATCTATAACATTTTGATAGCAGTCCATACCTTTATTAGGTGTATGTTGACATCACTTTCAGTAGATGAGATATTGCTACCG